>OX451739.1:285801235-286401235 GCA_948472305.1 Vicia faba | reverse complement strand
AGAAATATCTCGAAAAAGGAATTTTTCTGTGCTTTTTTCCTTTCCTTGTTGGATAAAATAAAAGTCGGTGGCGACTCTTGCTTACCGCGATATTTTGCGAACACAAACGCAAAACATAAATCAGCAAATCCTAAACAGTCCCGGTTCTGGCCACCGTATCACAGGTTCGATCGAGAGCCATTCAGTTGAAGATTCCGTATATTCGGGAGACACCCATGCCTGACCTATTTGTGAAGACCACTCCTCCCTTATTAGATGATCTAGAAGAGCTGCAACTCGCTTTGGTTAGGATGCAACGGGAAAGGGATGCTTGGAAGAACAAGTTCCAGACTTTAGAGAGTTCCTACAGAGCAGAACTGAAGGAGAAAGACGATTTTATCGAGATCCTTGAGAGTCGAGCAGTAGAGTCTATGGAGAGGCAAGGGGATTTATTTTCCACTAAGCCTCAAACAGGTGCTGGTTACTCACTTCCTGATCCGGGTGATTGGAAAGAGGTTGCCATTAGACATGTGGAAGAAAACCAGAGGTTGAGGGCTCATATTACCAGGCTCATAGGGAAGCGCCAGCGTACAGATTGATCTCCATCAGTTCTTTTTCTCAGAATTTTAGATTGTATTTTCATCTTGTACTTGGGATCATTGAAACTTGTAATCAATTTTGAAGTTATTATAATAAAAAATTTCAGTATTTTAAAAGCCTTATTACTTTGATGTTTGCGATGTCTATAAATCTTAAATCCCTTGAAATATTAAATAATGAAGTAAAAATAATCATGTGCATTGCATGTCATGCATCATATTGCACATATTTCTTGCATTTGTTATGCATATCCAAGTGCCTTACCAAACTTCTTTACTTCATTCAGCAAGCTGACTCATCATTACAACACTCGGGCTAGTTTCAAAAAGAAGATGGACAACTTAGAACAGGAGAATCGTGATTTGCGCGAAGAAGTTTCTGCTTTGAAGGCCGGCTTGGCCAATTTGACTACTCTGATGGAAGCTCTGGTGGCTACTCAGAATCAGCCACCGATTATTCAACATCAACCAACAAGGGAAAATACTGAAGTTCTGACTGTTCCTGTATCTGCTACTCCGACTATTATTTAAAACCGTATGCCTTAAGGTTATCCATGGGGAATGCCAGAGAATTTTAAACCTGAAGGTTTCAATCTTGGCCATCAATATGCTTCAGTGGTTCAGACTATTGTTACTCTGGCACCTCCTATGGTGCATATTGTTCCTGCTGCACCTCCTTCGGTGAATTTGGTTCCGTTTGTTAATGAAGATGTGTGTCGTCCTTTCCCTCTGCTGAGTGAAGACTTGGGTCTTTATGACAGAATGGATGATTTTCAAGAGCAGTTTGATAGAATGCAAAGAGAGATGAAGGCTCTTAGGGGAAAAGAGCTATTTGGGAAGAATGTGAATGAGCTGAGTTTGGTCCCAAATGTTAAGATACCTGCTAAGTTCAAGGTCCCGGAATTTGAGAAATATAAGGGAAACACTTGCCATCGCGCTCACCTAGTGATGTACATAAGGAGAATGTCTACCCACACTGATGATCAGCGTCTGCTGGTTCACTTTTTTCAGGATAGTTTGACCGGCGCAGCACTGAAATGGTATATGAGCTTGGACAATGCCAACATCCATACTTTTAATGATTTGGGAGAATCATTCATCAAACAATACAAGTACAATGTGGATATGGAACTCTATCGTGACTAACTTAGGGCCATGGTTCAGAAAGACAGGGAACCGTTCAAAGAGTATGCGCAGAGATGGCGCGAAGTAGTTGCCCAAGTGATTCCTCCCATGGAAGAGAAAGAAATGACTAAGATTTTTCTGAAGAAGCTGGGTGCTTTCTACTACGAGAGGATGGTAGCAAGTGCGCCAAGTGACTTTACAGAGATGGTAGGAATGGGTGTCCACCTAGAAGAGGCTGTAAGAGAAGGCCGTTTGACGAAGAGTGAAGGATCTGGGGGTGTGAAGAAGCCATCTTATGGGTTTACCAAGAAGAAAGAAGGGGATATAAATGTTGTTATGCAAGAGAGGAGGGTAAACGCTCCTAGAAGGAATTATCAGCGTCACCAGCAAGTCACCTCGGTTACTCCTGTTATGAATGTCGCTCGAACTACCGTTGCTTATCAAAGACCGTCCCAGTAGGGGAACCAAAGGAATAATCAGAGAAGGGAGAACTATGGACCTATTCCCATGAGCTATGCAGAGTTACTACCGGCATTGATTCAGAAGAAGTTGGTTCAAACCCGACCACCTCCTGTCATACCATCACCATTGCCTTGGTATTACAAGGAAAACCAAACATGTGCTTTTCATCAGGGAGCACCAGGGCATAGTGTTGATAATTGTTATCCTTTGAGGACTGAAGTGCAAAGCTTGGTGAAATCTAGAATTCTATATTTCAAGGACATGGGACCTAATGTGAAAGATAATCCTCTACCCAAGCACAGAGGAGTAAATGCTCTAAATATGGTGGCCGGTTGTCCAGGAGACTTCCAGATTTTTGACATTAATCTGGTTAGAGGAGATTTGGTGAAAATGCATGCAGACCTCTGTGAATTCAGCTACTATACGCATGACCACGCCGGTTGTGCTATTTGTAGTACAAATATACAGGGTTGCGAGAAGATAAAGGCTGATTTACAAGAGATGATGGATGAGGGTTTAATCCATATAATCAGGCCTAGGGCAGAGTATGAAGAGGAAGTGAATATGGTTTCTGGATGTCCTGGTGAATTTAGAATTTTTGATGTGGAGTATTTGAATGAGGATCTCGTACAGTTGCATGTTACCTTCTGCCGTACTTCTGGTCAGGTGGAACACCAATATGGGTCTTACATAGTTTGTTGTCGAGACCCCCGAGGATGTTCTATTATGAGGGAGGGTGTTCAGTTGTTGTTAGACAATGGAACTATCAAGATCACAGGTCAGAGGGATGATTATCATGAGATTGATATGGTTGAAGTTTGTTTAATGGAAGAAGAGTCAGAGGAAGAGTATGCCTCCGCGGATGAGTATTTCTCTTCAGACGAAGATTTGTTTGCCAGAAATAACTTTTTGATGTCTGATTGTGTTGAAGAAGGGGTAAATGTCATTGTGCTTGGTTTTGGTGCACCCGCTCATCTTGAAGTAGAGTACCATAGCAAACAAGTTGTTACCCTATTGGTAATTAGTCTGCTAGGTCCTATTCCCTACAAATCAGATAAGATTGTGCCTTACAAATACAACGCCATAATCTTAGAAGATGGGGTGGAAGTTCCCATCCAGCCAATGCCTGATGTTGGAAATATAGCTGAAAATAGCAGGGTGACCTGTAGCAGTCATGTGTTTGTGCCGGTTGTTCGGAGAGATGTTGCAGCTGGAAAGAAAATTGCTGAGAATGATGAGCCTAAGAAGGCTACAGGAGAGACTAGTGGAGCTACATTAGAGAAAGAAGTGGATGATATTTTGAAGATAATTAAGATGAGCGACTACAGAATTGTAGATCAGCTACTGCAGACTCCTTCAAAGATATCTATCCTAACTTTATTGATGAACTCCTCCGCTCATAGAGAATCATTAATGAGAGTACTAGACCAAGCTTTTGTGGAGAGTGACATGCCATTAGATCAATTCAGCAGCGTAATTGGAAACATTACGTCATGTAATAACTTGAGTTTTTGCGATGATGAGTTACCAGATGAAGGGAGGAATCACAACTTGGCCCTCCACATATCTATGAACTGCAAGAATGATTCGCTGTCCAATGTGCTAATTGATAATGGATCCGTGTTGAATGTTATACCGAGGAGTACTCTCTTGAAGTTAAAGTATCAAGGAGCACCTATGCGCCCGAGTGGCATCATTGTGAAGGTATTTGATGGGTCGAGGAAATCTGTCATCGGTGAAGTGGACTTACCCATCCATATAGGACAACATTTGTTCCTGATAACCTTCCAGGTCATGGACATTATTCCCGCATATAGTTTTTTGCTGGGACGACCATGGATACACGAAGCAGGGGTTGTCACTTCAACTCTGCATCAGAAGCTAAAGTTTGTGCGTGAAGGGAAGGTAGTGATCATAAATGGAGAACAGACGATGTTGATATCCCATTTATCCTCTTTTAGTATAGTAGAAGCGGATGAGGCTTCTGTTGGAACCCAGTTCCAAGCCCTATCCATTGACAACATAAGGAGAAATGAGAGTTTTGTGGTTTCGCTGAAGGACGTGCAGCAGGTTGTGCGCAATGGCTATAATACAGTTTGGGGACGACTCGTGGATTCACCCGTGAACAAAGATAGAAATGGTTTGGGTTTCTCTTCGAAGAATGGCAAAGGCTAAAGTTTGAAGTCAAAGTCTACTGCGAACAATTATCAGGATGTTTTCCGCAACGGAGGCTACCTCCATCTAATTGGTTCTGGAATTAATGCTGTTGAAGAGGATGAAGCAGAGCAGGAAGTACCGAATTATGTGACGCATGGAGTCAGAGTTCAGAACTGGGTAACCATTAATGTTCCTTCTTGCATACATGTTTCAAAGTAATTTGTTTTGTTAATCTATTTCTTTCTTTTGAAAAGCTTTCACTTTGCCCAAGGTGGAAGTATTAATGTTGTATGCTTATCTGTTTGTTGTGACTTTTAAGATCATTAATAAGAGTTGTCTTTGCTTCCTAAATTATGTCTTTGTCTTCTGCCTTTTCTTGGAAAATGGTAATCAGAAAAAACCTTTCAAAATAAATGATAACTGAAAATTAATCTGCATGATCACTTATTATATGTGTCAGTTTCTAAAAGCAATCATAAATCATATGTGCAGATTAATTAAAAAACTCATTGAATACAATGACCCTGCACCCTCTCCCAACTTTGAATGTCATGTGTTTGTTGCTGAAGAAGAAGATTATGATTAGATTCCAGAAGAGGTCTCACGGTTGCTTGAGCACGAGGAAAATACCATTCAGCCATATAAGGAGCCTTTGGAAGTGATTAATCTGGGTTCAGAAGAGGATCTGAAGGAAGTAAAGATTGGAGCATCGTTACATCCTGATGTAAAGAGCGGGTTGATTGAGTTGTTGAAAGAGTATGTGGATATTTTTTCTTTGTCTTATCAAGATATTCCTGGTCTAGATACAGATACTGTCGAGCATCATTTGCCGTTAAAGCCAGAGTGTCTGCCAGTTAAACAAAAGTTGAGAAGAACCCACCCAGATATGGCAGTAAAGATCAAAGAGGAGGTCCTAAAGCAGATTAATGTTGGTTTTCTTGTGACTTCAGTGTATCCTCAATGGATTTCCAATATTGTCCCAGTACCGAAAAAAGACGGAAAAGTCCGCATGTGCGTAGATTACAGAGATATAAATAAAGCTAGTCAAAAAGATGATTTTCCATTGCCTCACATCGACATGTTAGTCGACAACATAACAAAATTCAAAGTATTCTCGTTCATGGACGAATTTTCCGGGTATAATCAAATAAGAATGGCTCTAGAGGACATGGAAAAAACAACGTTTATCACACCCTGGGGAACATTCTGTTACAGAGTGATGCCCTTTGGGTTGAAGAACACTGGTGCAACGTACCAGAGGGCTATGACAACCCTATTCCATGATCTGATGCACAAGGAAATTGAAGTATATGTTGATGATATGATTTTTAAATCCCAGACTGAAGAAGGGCATATAGAAGATTTGTTGAAGTTGTTTCAGCGTCTGAGGAAGTATCGTCTTCGCTTGAATCCAAATATATGTACCTTCAGTGTTCGATCGAGGAAATTGTTGGGTTTCATTGTTAGACAGAAAGGAATTGAAGTTGACCCTGATAAAGTCAAAGCAATTCAAGAAATGCCAGCACCAAAAACTGAAAAGCAGAATTTTTTTTATTAATAACCAAGTATTAAAAAAATATTTCGCAAATAACCGGGTTTCGGAAAAAATTACGCAAATAACCATGTTTGAGATGGCTCCACAAAGGAGGAGCCAAGTCATTTGGCGCATGCACCTAGGGTTTTGCCCTAGGCGCCATCTCACTTGGCGCCTCCATTGGCTTTTAGCCAAGTGAGATGGCGCATGCTCCTTAAAAAGGAGAGGAGGCGCCATCTCACTTGGCGCCTAGGGCAAAACTAGGGTTTTTTGCCGTTTTATAAATAATTCGTCCGTTTCTTTGAAATTTCTCACACTTTCTCGCACTGTATTTTTATTTTGTACTCCCTTATTTACGTAATGACGTCGCCTATGATTTTTAGCAGAGATGGTTACGTTATATTCTCCGCCACGAAACCCGCGATGAAAATGAAATTCTGGCACATTCACTCCATGGAGCGTCTGAAGCGGGAGTTGATGCGGTGGCTAGATGGAGACATCGCCGAGGGGGAAAAAATTCGAAGGATCCAGCGAAAACGAACAACAACCTCGCATGCGACAGGAAGACCTAATGTGTGGTTGGAGGAAGTCAAAACAGACAGTGATGTAATGCTGATGATGCATGGGTCAGATGAAATTGTGTTAACAGTTGTAATTTCCTAGATTGATTATCGTTAATCATTGTTGTACGCGAAAACCCTAATTTAATTTCCTAGATTGATTATCGTTAATCATTGTTGTACGCGAAAACCCTAATGTAATTTCCTATATTGAATTTCTTAAATTGTGTGAACAGTTTTATTAACGGAAAACCCATAATGTTTACAACACAAATATTGAAAAGATTTATTGTATTACAAAATTTATGTGGTCGAGCCAGACGCCCGATTCGGACAGTTTTTGCGATTGTGTCCGACCTGACGGCATAAACCACACTTTCTTTCCAACCTGTCAAGATCGTCCATTTCTGTTGTTATGCGCCTGCTTTTGGGACGACCCTTCTTGTTCCTTCGCATTTGGTCATTGTGCCAAACTATATCACCGCTGTATTCAGGCCAATAGTCCGGTTTTGCCACCAAAGGAAAGTTGTTGTTGTAAACAGTTAGCAACGTTTCAGATTTATAAACGTTTGATAGCAGTTGAAGCGCGTCTTGATGGGTATGCGCACAAGCGGCAATGACATGAGAGCAAGGCATACGAAAAGCTTGAAACCTGCCACAATCGCACCATTGAGAAGGTAAAATGACCCTGTATTCCTGTCTTGCCAGGCCTTCATTGTGGTCAATTGTCTCTTTCACAATGAAGTTGTGGCTATGGCGGTCAAACCGTGTAACCATGTGAGTGTTGACTTTTGCACTTTCAGCCTTAATGTATTTCATACAGCTTTCACTCCACAGTTGTCCTGATTGCAAGACCGAATACCACATTTCACCTCTTTTGGCAAATAACGCAGCCATCCTAAAATACGTGGATTTCACCAAGGCAGTGATGGGGAGGTTTCGTATGCCCTTGAATACCCCATTCATTGATTCAATAAGATTTGTTGTCATATGCCCCCATCTTTGGCCATTGTCGTATGACCTAGTCCACTTTTCGACCGGTATGTTGTCGATCCACGTACCGGCTTCTGGGTTAGACAAACGGATCTCGTTGCGGTAATATTTGAATGTGGGCTGTGTCAGTGCGTATCCCGCATTCATCACCGCTTTCCACAATGTTTTGTCCTTGACCTCCCTCGAGAAATTCTGGACGATATGCCTGATGCAATAGACATGCGTAGAAGGAGGGTCATGCCAACCATTTGCCGGATTATTATAGGCACTTTCAATAGAGGCATGTCTGTCCGAGATCAAACATAGATCCGGTTGAGGAGCCACGTGTGTACGAAGATTTTTCAGGAAAAAGCTCCAAGCACCACCAGTCTCCCCCTCGACAAGGGCAAACGCAACGGGGAAAATGTTATTGTTGCCATCTTGTGCAACTGCCATCAAAAGAGTGCCTTTGTACTTGCCATACAACCAAGTCCCGTCTATTTGTAGAATTGGTTTACATGATGCAAACCCTGCGATGCATGGTTGAAATGCCCAAAAGACGCGACTGAATATTCCGTTGCCATGTAGAACACTACCATCTTGGGCGTAAGCGGGCAATGTTTCCAGAACATAAACACTACCTGGAGAATATGTCTTTAGTGCATTGAGGTAGCGGGGAAGTTCTCGGTATGACTCCTCCCAGTTTCCATACACCCTTTCAATCGCCTTAGTCTTTGCTAACCACGCCTTACGGTAAGACGGAGTGTAGTTAAAAACTGTGGTGATGTGGGAGATGATTGTTTTCACCTTCAAAGAAGGGTCGTTGCTCACCAGGGGTAGGATTTCTTGACAGATTAGATCATGGTTGAGTTTTCGGTGGTCTTGTGATTGAGTGGAACTTACACAAGTATGGGTTGTCATGGAACCTATGACCCAGCAGTCACCCCTTAGTCTGTATGAAGCGGTCAGCTTGAACATGCAGTCAGGGTGGACACACTTGATCTTGTACCTTTCCGGGTTTACACGATCCACCTTATAATCAACCGAGTTGAGCATGTGAAATTTTTTGATGGCCCTTATGCATTCCTCTCTATTACGAAACTTGTCCTTCTCTTTTAAATTTTCATCTGATTGCATATAAGGTTGGAAAAACAAGTCCGTAGAAGGTTCATCTCCGCCCATGTTGAAGTTTGTCATGTGCGTAGGTGGTGTGTAGATTTTGTCGGTAGGAATACTTGGGATGCCATCATCGTCAGAATCGTCGTTCACCATTTCATCGAACTCTAACTCGTTATCTTCTTCTTCATCATCAACTGCATCCACCTCGGCTTGCTCATTCTCCAAAGGATCAACCTCCTGTAACACCGGAGGCTCTACCTCCTGTGTCACCGGAGGCTCTTGAAACAGAACGTACAACTCAATAGAGTCGTTTCCAGAATAGACATGGCTGGAAATCATGTTCTGGAAATCCTCGTCATCTTGAATTGCAACCTTATAAAATATGACTTGGTTGTTTCCAAAAAAGACTGGACTCTGATAAAATATCTGGGATATAGGGCCTCGTTCAAGTTTGGCCTCCAATCTTTTCTTAAAGTATGAGAAATTTGCTTTCCCGTTTAAGAGAAATCGGACATTGTCGGTGTTTCTAAACAAAAACCCAACTGTGGGACACATGTATGTCTCACCGTTGAAATGTGCTTTGACAACAAATTGTGGTGAAGAGGCCATTGTGTAGAATTGTTTTAGGTATGAAGGTGGGAATGTTTTGGGTTTATTGATTATATGAAGGTATGAATGCTGGAATGTTTGAAGGTTAGATGACTGATTCGAAGGTTGGAAAATTTTACAGTTTATGTGAATGAATGTTATGTTCAACCTAAGGCAAAATATTTCAATTAAGTAAGTGATGCAACCCCCCAAGGCTGTCCAATAATATTACATGCATGGGCTTATGCTGCCACCTAGCCTGGCCCTATTCTTCACACATAAAAGTTTTGTCTAAGCCTGCCACCCGTCTACTCCAATAGCCTTGCATGCAACAGAGAAAGGAATCCCAAAGGCTGTCACGTAGCCTGAGACAATGCTGTAAAACGTGACACCTCTTATTCGCCAAATGGGGTGGCGACAACATTCATTTTTGTACTATTTCGCCAAGTGAGATGGCGCCTCCCTTACTGTCCAATAATATTACATGCATGGGCTTATGCTGCCACCTAGCCTGGCCCTATTCTTCACACATAAAAGTTTTGTCTAAGCCTGCCACCCGTCTACTCCAATAGCCTTGCATGCAACAGAGAAAGGAATCCCAAAGGCTGTCACGTAGCCTGAGACAATGCTGTAAAACGTGACACCTCTTATTCGCCAAATGGGGTGGCGACAACATTCATTTTTGTACTATTTCGCCAAGTGAGATGGCGCCTCCCTTACTGTCCAATAATATTACATGCATGGGCTTATGCTGCCACCTAGCCTGGCCCTATTCTTCACACATAAAAGCTTTGTCTAAGCCTGCCACCCGTCAGCTCCAATGGCCTTGCATGCAACAGAGAAAGGAATCCCAAAGGCTGTCACGTAGCCTGAGACAATGCTGTAAAACGTGACACCTCTTATTCGCCAAATGGGGTGGCGACAACATACATTTTTGTACTATTTCGCCAAGTGAGATGGCGCCTCCCTTACTGTCCAATCGTATTACATGCATGGGCTTATGCTGCCACCTAGCCTGGCCCTATTCTTCACACATAAAAGCTTTGTCTAAGCCTGCCACCCGTCAGCTCCAATGGCCTTGCATGCAACAGAGAAAGGAATCCCAAAGGCTGTCACGTAGCCTGAGACAATGCTGTAAAACGTGACACCTCTTATTCGCCAAATGGGGTGGCGACAACATACATTTTTGTACTATTTCGCCAAGTGAGATGGCGCCTCCCTTACTGTCCAATCGTATTACATGCATGGGCTTATGCTGCCACCTAGCCTGGCCCTATAATACACACATTAATGTTTTGTCTAAGCCTGCCACCCGTCAGCTCCAATGGCCTTGCATGCAACAGAGAAAGGCATCCCAAAGGCTGCCACGTAGCCTGCAAGAGTGACACCTTACATTATTTGTA
The DNA here is from genome assembly GCA_948472305.1 of Vicia faba. Lineage (NCBI taxonomy): Eukaryota > Viridiplantae > Streptophyta > Magnoliopsida > Fabales > Fabaceae > Vicia > Vicia faba. The sequence continues at coordinate 286,390,737 of OX451739.1, read as the reverse complement.
AATGCATGCATGCATATGTGTAACTCCCTAAGCATGCAAATGTGACACCTCACATGCATGCAACCACTACATCAGAATTAGTTGCCTATAAATACATACCTTATGAAACATATCTCACACCCACACAACTCTCACTCTCTCACTCTCTGCTACGAAATATTTCTTAAGTCTATCATACTCCTTATTTCTTCCTAAGTCTTTCATTCACTCAAGTGTTCTGAAGAATGGCCCTTCTAACAATGGGAGATACTCACAGAGGCACAAGGGAAAACATTGCTGCATTTGTAAGTCTCTTCTTTGGTTATACATTTTTCATACTTTAAAAAACGTGTTGTTCATCTTAATTAATCTTACTCTTGTTTAATTATGATCTCAGGATACACAAAGATTCAGAATCCGTTCGCACAAATACCTGGCCCCCGACCCTTTTATCGTCCCTTATCTGGAATATGCAGGTTTTGGACACGTGATAAAGATCTCCAACTGCACCATTGACTCCAAATTCATCCTTGCAATGTTGGAGAGGTGGAGACCGGAGACCCATACATTTCACCTACCAATAGGTGAATGTACCATCACTCTCGAAGATGTCTACATGCTACTGGGCCTCCCTATTGACGGTAAAGCGGTGAACGGGTCGGTTCAACAACCCAACTCACAGTGTGAAGAACTGTTGGGTAGGGACATGGTAGAAGGTGGTGGAGCAAGAGGGCAGGGAATACTACTCACTGACCTGAAACGGCATTATGCAAGTATGGAATTAAATGAAAATTCCTCAGAAAATGACCGAGTAGTAAAAGCCCGAACGTATATTATGATACTTTTTGGTACTTTTTTATTTCCCGAAAGTACGGGAAATAGTGTAAATTTCATGTACTTACATTTACTAACCAATTTTGATAAAACTAGAAAATTTAGTTGGGGTTCTGCAGTATTAGCCCACCTGTACAGTTCCTTGTGCAAAAACGCAGTCAAGGAAAAATGTACATTTTATGGGTGCGCATTTTTACTACAAGTCTGGGGTTGGTGGAGGATGGAGTCCTTAAACCCCATCAACAACAACACTTTTGGTTTCCCTTACGCAACAAAGTAAGTCATTAAGTTATAGCATTTATAACTATTCTTCTCTTTCCAAAATATATGCTGAAAATAACATGTTTCTCATTTCCTATAGGTACTGCGTGAGGGGTATGGATTACGGCAAGAATCCCAGATTCAATGTCGCACTCTACCGGAATCTGTTGGATCACCTAGGCCCAGATGACGTAAGTCGTAGCTTTTAACTTTTGTTCATTTTATTTATTTATACATTACTTTTGCGCTTACCTGATTTAAATTTTATCGCAGTTCGTCTGGAGACCATATTTGGGTTTGGACCATTCTCCAAATCCAGAGGATGCAGCAACTTGGACTGCAAAGACTGCACTCATTCGGTTCAACATTGTGGAGATGCACCACAGCGACCGCGTGAAGATGCAGTTCGGAATGATCCAAGAGATACCAAGTGACCCAACAGATTTGTCCCCCTGGCATCTAAAAAGGGTCGACGCCCAGTGGAATCTAACCAACTGGAAAGACTTTGCTCCAGAATGGTGTAAAATGTGGCAAAGGCGTCACCGCTACATCTTGCAATCCCCTGTTTTCCTTACTCAAGGTAACATGCGACACACCGATCAATATATGTCGTGGTACAGGTCGGTTAGTAACCCAGATATGCACGTGTCTCATCCGAGGTACTTGGTTGACCCACGCACACAATGGGCACAACCCTCGATTCCCCACCAACAAACCCAAAATCCTTCAACCTCAAACCCACCCCCAAGAAGAAACAGACCAACAAACACACAACCACATTCCCCACCACAACACAACTACAACCAAATGCCGTACTACCAACCACAGTCACCGCCAAACTACCAATACCCAGATATGCCTCAAACCCAACCACAATACCAACCCCAATACCAGCAAACCCACATACCCCATACACAATTTCAGTCTTCCACATATCCCAATATGGGGCCCTCAACATCCAGCCTTAGCCCTGATATGGGAATGTCAGAAGATTACGACCAACCCGACCAAACCTACCATCAACCACCATATCACCAAACAACCCAACATCCACAGTACCAAACACCCCAAGATCCATTTCTTTTCTACCCCCCATACTCAGACGACCAATGCTACCGACCAACCATGGAACCCCACCCACCGCCAACACGACCAAACTTCGAGGGCATGGGTAACCGACTGTACCAGAGCGGATCTTCGAGATATGGAGATCTTACTGATTTTATGGATTCGGATCGCATTGACTTCGCTGGGCCATCGACCTTGCCGCAACAGGAAACGAGACGGCACCCAGCAAGAGAAAGGCGAGGACGGGGATGCGGAACTGGGGGTCATTACCGGGTTCCTGGGGATCATTGATGTATCTTTTTTTTTTCAGTATTTTTTGTATCTATTTTTTTACTGTTATTTAAATGTAAAACAGTTGAATGTAATTATTTTTTTTCAAATAAAAAATCAATTTTGGTTATCTCTGTCTAATACGCAACGCGCAGGAAAGGAAAAAAAAAATTTTTTTTTTGCCCTAATTTTCCACATAGGCGCCATCTCATTTGGCTTAGGGCTTGCCATTTGCCCTTAGGCGCCAAATGAGATGGCGCCTCCCTTATAAAAATAGGAGGATGCGCCAAATGAGATGGCTCCTCCTTTATGGAGCCATCTCAAACATGGTTATTTGCGTAATTTTTTCCGAAACCCGGTTATTTGCGAAATATTATTTTAATACTTGGTTATTAATAAAAAAAATTCTGAAAAGCAAGTCAGGGGTTTTCTCGGGCATTTGAATTATATTTCCAGATTTTTTTCCCACATGACTGCAACATGTGAACCGATCTTTAAGTTGTTAAAGAAAGATCAAGGTTGTGTGTGGACGGATGACTTCCAAAGGGAATTTGAGAGTATTAAAGAATATCTGCTTGAACCTCCTATCTTGCTCCCTCCCGTAGAAGGAAGACCGTTGATTATGTATCTGACAGTGTTAGATAAATCCATGGGCTGTATTCTGGGACAACAGGATGAAACGGGGAAGAAGGAGTTCTCCATTTACTATCTCAGCAAAAAGTTCACTGATTGTGAGTCGCGGTATTCCATGCTAGAAAAGACATGTTGTGCTTTAGCCTGGGCGGCAAAGTGTTTGCGGCAATATATGTTGAATCATACCACTTGGATGATCTCCAAAATGGATTGAATCAAGTATATTTTTGAAAAGCCTGCTCTTACTAGGAGAATTTCCCGCTGGCAGATGCTGTTATCTGAATATGATATCGAATACCGCACTCAAAAGTCTATTAAAAGTAGTGTGTTGGCAGATTACCTTGCTCACCAACTGGTGGGAGATCATCAGTCTGCAGAATATGAATTCCCCGATGAGGATGTGATGTTTCTGAAAGTGAAAGATTATGATGAACCATTTCCTAAGGAAGGCCCTGACCCTGAATCTCGTTGGAGTATGGTATTTGATGGAGCTGTGAATGCTTATGGTAAAGGCGTTGGTGTTGTGATTGTCACTCCTCATGGATCACACATTCCTTTTACTGCAAGGTTAAAATTTGATTGCACTAATAATATGGCAGAATATGAGGCTTGCATCATGGGTCTTGAGGAAGCTATTGATCTCAGAATAAAAATTCTAGATGTGTATGGTGATTCAGCTTTGGTAATAAATCAGATCAAAGGAGAATGGGACACTCGTCACCCTGGCTTGATCCCTTACAAAGATTATGCTAGAAGATTATTACCCTTCTTCAATAAGGTTGAATTCCATCACATCCCTAGAGATGAAAATCAAATGGAGGATGCTCTGGCAACTCTGGCTTCCATGTACCAAGTGAATACTTGGAATGATATACCCCGAATAACAGTTCGACGGCTGGATATGCCTGCTCATGTGTTTACGACAGAGGAGGTAGCAGATGAAAAACCTTGGTATTATGATATCAAGCATTTTCTTCAGACTCAGGAATACCCGATTGGTGCATCGAGGAAAGATAGAAAGACACTGAGAAGATTGGAAGGCAGTTTCTTCCTCAATGAAAATGTGTTATACAAGAGAAATTATGATATGGTCTTGCTCAGATGCGTGGATAGACACGAAGCAGACATGTTGATGCATGAGATTCATGAAGGTTCATTTGGCACTCATTCTAATGGACATTTGATGTCTAAAAAGATGCTAAGGGCAGGTTATTATTGGTTGACGATGGAATCTGACTGTTACAAATTTTCAAAGAAGTTCCATAAATGCCAAGTTTATGGAGATAAGGTACATGTGCCTCCGACACTTCTCAATGTGATTTCCTCCCCATGGCCTTTCTCTATGTGGGGTATAGACATGATCGGGATGATAGAACCTAAAGCTTCGAATAGGCATCGTTTTATCTTGGTAGCAATTGATTACTTCACCAAATGGGTAGAGGCTGCTTCATATGCCCATGTTACCAAACAGGTGGTTGTGCGTTTCATAAAAAATAATCTTATATGTTGGTATGGTATGCCGAGCAGAATCATCACCAAAAATGGATTGAATTTGAACAACAAGATGATGACAAAACTGTGTGAAGAATTCAAGATTGTCCATCACAACTCATCTCCATACAGGCCAAAGATGAATGGGGTTGTCGAAGCTGCTAATAAGAATATCAAGAGAATTATCCAGAAAATGGTCGTTACTTATAAGGATTGACATGAAATGCTCCCTTTTGCTCTTCATGGATATCGAACATCTGTTCGCACTTCAACAGGAGAAACCGCGTTCTCCCTGGTGTATGGAATGGAAGTTGTACTCCCTGTCGAGGTAGAGATTCCCTCGTTGCGTGTGATAATGGAAACGAAATTGACAGAGGCTGAATGGGTCCAGAACAGGTTTGACCAATTGAATTTGATTGAGGAAAAAAGAATGACAGCTTTATGTCATGGGCAGTTATATCAGAGAAGAATGAAGAAAGCATTTGATAAAAAGGTCAAACGTCGTGAATTCAGAGAAGGCGACCTCGTGCTCAAGAAGATCATGTCTTTCAACACTGATTCTAGGGGCAAGTGGACTCCCAATTTTGAAGGCCCGTATGTTGTCAAGAAAGCCTTTTCTGGTGGTGCATTAATTCTTGAAACTATGGATGGCGAGGAGTTCCTACGTCCCATGAATGTTGATGCAGTAAAGAAATACTTCGCCTAAAGAAATAAAAGAACAGCTCGCTAAGTTGAAAACCCGAAAGGGCGGCTTAGGCAAAAAAGAGCGTCTCGAAAGGCCGAAAACCCGAAAGGGCGGTCTAGGAAAAAATTATAGACATAAACAGAATAAATTTCCCGCTAAGTTGAAAACTCGCAAGAGCAGCTTAGGAAAAAGTTATGGATTTTTCTTGGCAAGTAACTACGTCAGACAAGACTTGATCGTTGAAGCAATAATCTTCTCGGGTCCTCACCATACTTCAACAAAAGCTGCTTCTTAGGATTTCAAAAGTTGTTAGGGGGAATAGTGGTCATTGTATCTCAATGTATCTTTTCCATTATGTATTACCATTTCCCAAACTTTGTAATCATCCATGGAGTTTCGCCATTCGCAAACTACCATTCTATTAATGAAATTAGAGCTTTTACTCAATTCTTTGTGTTCTTATTTTATTTAGCTTGCAAAGACTCCATTTATTACTAATGATAACTTTCAAAGCAAAAAGATTAAAAAGCAAAATTGACTTTTCAAAAAAAAAGAGAGATCTTTACAATTCAATTTACTTTGAGATTTGTAACGACACAATGACAACAAAAATAGTGACCCCAAGAATGAACAAACTCTGGTTTTTTTGAGAAGATTTACTTCCTTCATGAAGGTTCTCTCAGGTCATTTTGCTGGTATGTGCATGATTTTGTATGTTTCTCAGACAGTTAAAGACGATACCAATCAGTGTAAGGTGCAGTATTGGGTTTGTGATCCCATTGTCTCCAGTCAGGTCTTGGTTCATGTTTGATTTTGGGTTTGCATGGTCAGAAGCCTCTGTCCCAGATTCCCCAGCGAAGTCTTCCCTCATATGATGAAAGGTTTTATTCCCTTGGTGTGCTGAGATATCGCTCTTTCTGCAGTATTGGCATTAATGTTGACTTCTTGATTCCCCGGGAAGGATATCCCAGGGAATCTTTTGTTGGAATAAGTTTTCATGATGTAAATTTTCAATCTGCATCTTTCTCCAGGAAGGTAGGCTTGAATTCCCCAGTGAGGTTTGATTGTTTCAGCATCAGTCTACTTTATTTGAGGCTGGTCTTGCAATCTCCAGTAGGCATGTTGCTTTTGGAAAAAAGGATTGGTTTCTCCGATGAAGTCGTAAGAAAGATGTTCTATCCCGGTATCTGTTTGATTTGTCTACCTCCGAATTATGTTTCTCTTTAGTAAAGTTAAAGGCAGGAAATAGGTTTGGTTTCCCCAGTTGGCCTTTACCTTTCTTAAAATGATCTTTCTCGTTGAAGTTTAGCCAAGAGTTGTTAGTACTTGAAGTGGTTTTGTTTGTTTGTTCCCACTAATTGTGTATTTGTTTTACCAGCATACGCACGATAGCACTCATACATTCATACATACATCATGCATGGCTAAGATTGACAAATCATTGTTCATTGACATTTTGGCCTGGCCTTCCTACAATGCTCCTTGCTTAGATGGATTCAGTTTTCCCTCTTGTGTTTATTTCTCAAAGGATGTATCTTCGTTGGCTGTCTTGCTCCAGTTTATTGCTGATTTGGATTTGTGGTTGCATGAAAAAATTATTTACTTTGGATTTCTGAAAACTTTGAGTTTTAGTTTGTACATTTATTTTGCACGAGAAGACTTTATCTCCTCAACAGGAATATCGTGGCATTTCCCCGGGAAGTCATATTTCTATCCCTAGAAAGTCATTTCTTTTTGCAACTCTCCATGACAACAAGTAACAAGTCTCTTCATTTGAGACAATTTTGTTTGATCCTTTCCAAGCAGATTTCCTTGGTTGAAGAAGAAGTTGAGACCCGTTCTAGGTGAAACACCAGAATTTTGGGAAAACTTGATATATTTTCTCTTTCTACCTTCATTGAACGTTGGTAGGACATCAGCAGTGAACATTGGTGTTTATTATCTTTTTGATATCTTCAGTGAACGTTGATAGTTCATCGTCAGTGAACGGTGGTGATATGATATTCTCTTTCTACCTTCAGTAATGTTGGTAGACCATCGACAGTGAACGTCGGTGTTTATTATCTTTTTTCTATCTTCAGTGAACATTGATAGTTCATTGTCAGTGAACAGCAGTGATATGATATATATTCTATTTCTACCTTCAGTGAACGTTGGTAGACCATCGGCAGTGAACGTCAGTGTTTATTATCTTTTTTCTATCTTTAGTGAACGTTGATAGTTCATCGTCAGTGAACGGCAGTGATATGATATATTTTCTCTTTCTACCTTCAGTGAACGTTGGTAGGACATCGGCAGTGAACGTCAGTGTTTATTATCTTTTTGATATCTTCAGTGAACGTTGATAGTTCATCATCAGTGAACGAAAGTGATATGATATATTTTCTCTTTCTACCTTCAGTGAACGTTGGTAGGACATCGGCAGTGAACGTCGGTGTTTATTATCTTTTTGCTATCTTCAGTGAATGTTGATAGTTCATCGTCAGTGAACAGCGGTGATATGATATTCTCTTTCTACCTTCAGTGAATGTTGGTAGACCATCGGAAGTGAACGTCGGTGTTTGTTATCTTTTTTCTATCTTCAGTGAATGTTGGTAGTTCATCGTCAGTGAACGGCAGTGATATGATATATTTTCTCTTTCTACCTTCAGTGAACGTTGGTAGGACATCAGCAGTGAACGTCGATGTTTATTATCTTTTTGCTATCTTCAGTGAACATTGGTAGTTCATCGTCAGTGAACGGCGGTGATATGATATATTTTCTCTTTCTACCTTCAATGAACGTTGGTAGGACATCGACAGTGAACGTCGGTGTTTATTATCTTTTTTCTATCTTCAGTGAACGTTGATAGTTCATCGTCAGTGAAAGGAGGTGATATGATATATATTCTCTTTCTACCTTCAGTGAAAGTTGGTAGACCATCGGCAGTGAACGTCGATGCTTGTTATCTTCCTCTCTGATTCAGTTCTTTTGGTCCACCAGTGATTTATTTTCCTGGTGGAGTTGCTCCTTTATTTCTTTATTTTCCTTGCATCCTCAGTGATACTTTGCGTCTCTTTGGTATTGTTCATATGCATTCATATGCATAAGCATTTGCATGGCATCTTAAGGCCAAAAATAGGGTTTGTTTTATATTTAAGTATCTTCGATCACGTCAACACGAAGATTTTCAACCTTCGTATCTCCAGATAGAAGAAACTTAAATAAGAGCAGCTGTTGTACACTAATTTTTGCCCCTAAGATCTCTTCATCATACCATGTTGATTCAATCATAACAAGATCACATTAGGGCTTTTGGTTATTCTCCCTATCTTTAGCTTTGATCTTTTGAGGAGTTACCAAGCACCTTGACTTGTTTTCTTTTGTGATCATGAATATTTTGCTTTGATTTTCTTAAAATTCAACGTTGGTTTGTCTTACTTGTTAATAATGTAGGTAAAGGCAATGAGGTTTAGCAAGTTGATCCATGGGTTCATGAGTTTATTTCCATGCCCTAGTCAACATAGCTTGAGGATTTCAAACCTCACCATTGAAGTTGTTTTGGAAGAAATGGCATGACAAGGCTTATTTTGGTTCAACATATTTCAAAGTTATCTAAATTGATTCAAAAGTACAAGGGGTTGAGGGAAGAAGTTGTCATGATTGGTCAAGGTCTTGTTCCAATTAGTCACAAGAGCAAATTTCTCTCAAATTTCAAGATATGGAAGTGGTTTTAGTATCTACGAGTCCTCATCATCATCCTCAATAACTTATATTTACAAAGAAAGAATATTGGCACAAGAAGTTTGTTCAAACTTGTCAAAGTTCCTCAAAGCATTCTCTTGATCTAGAGGCTAGGGTTTTGAACTTCAAAGGAGCATATCTTGCTCACCTTTTGGTATTTTTGAGTGATTCCAAAGACATCTTTCTCTTCAAAGATTTACCAGAAAATCACTTAAAAAGTTCCAAGGATTTTTCATGTGGAAGGAACTTGGTGAAGAAGAAAGATTACAAGTCATCCAGATGAATCCACAATTTTCCATATGTGACTTCAAATGGTCATAACTTTGTCAATTTTTATCACCTTGAGTCCATTCTTTTTCCATGATTATCTTAAATATGTGTAAATTATGCCTTCTTTTATGTGCAAAGTGAAAAAATGGATGGAAGTTGCCTTAAATATGCAAATGATTATAGGTCATTTCATGATTTTTGGCCAACTTCAACAAGTCATAACTTGCTCATTTTTTTGGAGATTTTGAGTGGTTCAAATTTCAAAATGTCATTCAAGAGATCTACTTCATTCCATCTTTTTTTGGTCAAGAACAAATTCTAAGAGGAAGGCCATGTTTGGATACAAAAGATTATAGGTCATTTTTGAAGAAGAATTTGAAATATTTCTAAGTATGGAAAGTCAACTCTTTTTCTTCAACTTTGACTCCATGTAACTTTCAGCTCAAGCATCCATTTGATTCCATTATTTTTCTATTGCAAAGTGTGATACGGTGGGAGAAATGACTTGGGATTTTGCGTTTGTGTTTGCAAATGTTCGGTTTAGCAAGAGTCGCCACCGACTTTTTATTTTATCCTAAGGAAAGGTCAAAAAGCACAGGAAAGACCTTTGAGATGTTTTCTTAGGTTCGGGGAGTATATTATAGAAAGGGAAGGTATTAACACCCTTTCTATCCATGGTTATCCATGGGCTCTTAGTTACTTGCTTAGATCACTTGCTTTGCTTTTCAATTGTTTGAAATGGTGCTCTTCAATGGTTTGAAATGGTGCTTTGTTGTGTGATTTTGAAAGATGTTTTGAAAGGAGGCCATCGTTGTGGAAACCTTTGTAATGATTCTTGTATTAATGTATACAAAGGTGTTTTTATCTTTTGAAAAGTTTTAAATGTTTGAAAGTAGGGTTTGAAATTGTGTTGTGAAGTGTGTTTTGAAAAATAGCAAGGATGTTTTTGCAAGCTTGATCAAGTAACTAAGAGCTATCTACCCTATTTTACTCAAAGATTTTTCTTATGTTTTTAACCCTTTTAACAATGTTGTTTCACCATTGTATTTGGTGAACAACCTTGTGTTAGGATGTTAAACGGGACAAGCGCGGGTCATCGTATAGACCATGATAGCAATTGTGTCAAGTATTTTTGGCAATTTTCTTTAAGGGACTTGATCATTTTGTTTAGGCAACTCAGATAGCGTCATCGAGGGACTATGATCTTTTGTTTTGTTTTTGTTTTTCCAAAGTACTTGACATGTAACCATGGCCCATTTTTGAAGGCAACAAGTGGATTGAAACCCTAGGGGGTGCAAGTGTGCATTGTGTTTGTTTTTCATGCATGTTTATCTTGGATTAGGTCAAGCTAGTTGTTGATTTTATTTGGCATACAAACCCTAAGTCTAATCATGGCATAATTGAAAGCATAAAAAGGTGCGAGAATTTAAATTCTACACTATTACAACATGATATAGGGAGGGGGTACAAATTTGAATTGGGGGTATTTGACAAGAAATTAAATTCTAAATTATTACAACCAAATCGAATGTATAAGCAATATTTAAATGTACAATAATTGAATAAAATACAATAAATAAATGTTTAAATAAAATGTATTATGCAAAAAGTTTTTATGTATGTAAAAAGTATTTTTTAATATGAAATATAAATAATAATAAAAAATGGTCAATTTTAATTATTTTGTTATTTAGGGCAAAAACCCTAATTTTTAAATAAATAGTATTGTTTATTATTTATATATAATAATATATTAATTTATACAAAAAATAAAAGTATATTGTAAAAAAAGATATTTTTAGTGTAAAATATTAATAAAAATGAAAATGTATTATTTTTGTATTTTTGACCTAATTATTTAATAAAATAAAGTATATAAGTACATATATATATATATATATATATATATATATATATATATATATATATATATATATATATATATATATATATATATATATATATATATATATATATATATATATATATATATATATATATATATATATATATATATATATATATATATATATATATATATATATATATATATATATATATATATATATATATATATATATATATATATATATATATATATATATATATATATATATATATATATATATATATATATATATATATATATATATATATATATATATATATATATATATATATATATATATATATATATATATATATATATATATATATATATATATATATATATATATATATATATATATATATATATATATATATATATATATATATATATATATATATATATATATATATATATATATATATATATATATTAAACATATTAAATATATAAAAATAAAAATTAATTATTTACAAAAAATGTGTATATTCAAGAAAATGTTTTTAAGTGTGTATAAAAATAATAAATAAAAATAAACATATTTTTTTTACATTATTCTTTGAGTTTTAATAAAAGGAAAATAAATTATTTACATATTTATACTAGTAATAATTAAAATAAATTCCATATAAATACAAAAATTTATGAAAATAATTTTTAAGTATTTTTTATATTAGAAAATAAAATATCAAAATCAGAAATGAAACAAAAATGCAAAAATAACAAATTTACAAAAAAAAAAGCCAGGGAGTGTAAAAAGAAAAGAGGAGGGTGCCAAAAGCAAGCCTGCACAGGCCCAGCCCAAACCAACTTCATCTTCTTCCTTTGAACAAAAATACGCGTGCTTCTGTACACAAATGCTATCTCCTGATTCCTTGATTTTTTGACAAAACTCATAACATGAAACTTGTAGAGCATCAAACAACGAATCCAACCATATAAAAAACTTAAGCTAACTCTCAAAGACCAGAGAGAATTTCTCTGGCCCTAATTTCTAACCTAGTTTTTTCAGAAAGTTCATGGATGAAATTCTCCTAGCACGATTAATATAAATGAAAACTAAGCATATGTATGGCTTCAGGGCTATGAATACAACATCTTTCATTCACAAACCTAAGTCTAACTATTCCTAAATAGAGAGATAGAAGTTCATGAAATACCTGTTCCAGTTGACTTCGAGCTGGACAATGCAACAACTCCCAAGGGTGCTTGAGGTTCTTTTGAGCTTGCCTGAGGTTCACTGAAGCTTTTCCAATGCTTGGCTTGTTTTGAAGTAGCCTGAATCATGCTACAGAACTCAACCTGCAAAGCTTTGAAACAAAAATGGCAATGTGTGTTAAGGGTGTTACAACTAGTAATGGATGATCTGGATAGCTTAGGTATGTTGGTTGGAAGGTGTTTGAAGTATCTTTGGGCAAAACGCACGATGGAATTTGAAGATGGCTTGCAAAATGCAGAATTGGCCCTGTTTTGCAAGAAAATGGGGAATTTGTGCCCTAGGAGTTTTAAGAGGCAAAGGGGTCGTGTTTCTGGCTTGTTAGGAGGTATCAAACTTGTTTGCAATGTTTGTGTAAGTTGGTTTTAACAGATGTGAGAGATGGTTGGGGTCGTGTTTCTGACTTGTTAGGAGGTATCAAACTTGTTTGCAATGTTTGTGTAAGTTGGTTTTAATAGATGTGAGAGATGGTTTGTGGTTTGCAACTTTTCTCCTTCTTGAAGCAAGAGTGTCTATCTTTTCAATGCAGGCCTGTATAAGTCCTATATCATGCTGCACATTTTGCTCTTGGTTCCTGGAATTGGTAGATTTGATCTTGCCTCAGAGATCTGGCCCCATGCCTCAAGGATCTTGTTTTGACATAAAGTGAAGTTTAAGCAAAAATGGCATTGTTACTTTTTCCATTTAAGGTTTAATCTAGTGTATAATGCCCTAATGACCAAGACAATACCTTAGCTCAATGGATATGCATTAAATTATGGAGTACAAACTGGTTTTGAGGCCTCTAATTGTGAACCAAGCTAGCTAGATCAGATTTGCAATTTGGCATGAACATGTATTGGCCATGGATCAAAGTGAGTTTTTGCCAACTTCAAGCATTCGATTCTCTCTAACCACAAGGGTGTTTGAGGAGTTCTTGGACAATTTGGAAAGCTTGGAACATTTAATATAATCCATCTTTGAAATGCAACTTGAAACTCCAAGTGGAACTATGTGAAAAATGGCCAAGAAGATGGGTCAAAATCCTGCCTAAATTAGGGCAAAAATTCTCTAAGTTAAAAGTTTTAGGTACCCTTGTTCCAAAAATCATAACTTGAGATACAAGACTCTTTTGAGAAAACTTTATGAATAAAAGTTGTAGACTTTGTGATGGAATACAACTTTCATGTTGCAAGTTTTGTTTGAATCCATTTGCATCTTGGTGAAAAAATGGGACAAAGTTAGGAAAAAATAAGAAAATTTCATAACTTAGAAAATTTCTAAGTTATGAAAATTTTCCATTTTAAACCCTAATTTGCATTTTTGGGTTTCTTGATGAACAAGTTTCATAATTTGACATGTCTTGGTGAAAAATGACTCTTGGCACTTGATTTTAACCAAAAAGTCAAAGTTTGACTTTTCAATGTACAGTCAAATTTTGATCAGTTGACTGAAAAATTCATCTGTCAATCCTATGCATTTGATATCTTTTGAACTTGTTGAATGGGTCAAGACAATTTCATTGAGTCCTTGAGTCCATGTGTGAGCTTGATTTGCCATTGGCTAGGTCAAACAGTCAAAAATTGCCTTTGTGTAGTCAAAACCCTAAAAATGACCATTTTGCCCTTTTGGTGATCTGATCAAATTTCTTGTGGAATTGTGATCCAAACTTGATCAAATGGTTCATATGAGTTCATAATGTTGATGTGGGTCAAATTTCATGAGGTTTGACTGTCAATTGGCCACAATTGACTTTTTCCCCAGTACAGTTGATTTCTAGGTCAACTATCCAATTGACTGGGCAAAAATTTGAATCAAGGCTTGAAACTTGGTATGGACAAACTTGTGAGTCTAATATGAAGTATGAAAGTCACTTTGGGTATTGTAGGTTAAAACATCCCTGTGCAAACTCAAACCCTAATTTAGGTCAACAGTGCAAGGAGGTGTCTTGAGCAGGGCAAACCCTAGCACGATCTTGAGTTCCAAGAGTCTTGTGATTGAGAAAATGTTGATGGAATGAGAGGGAAAATTTTGGGGTACAACAGTTGCCCCTGTTCAATTTTCTTGAACCTGAAGAGTTAGATTGGCAAGTTTGCCTTTCGTGACTCGAAGGTAAAAGAGGATTGGACACTAAAGTGCCCGTAAATTTGCACTCGTCAAAATATTGTTGAGGGAATGGGCTTAAAGATGATATTTGGAGATGGTAGAACCTTGATGGAGATGGGCTTAAAGATGCCATCCAAGAGTGTTTATTGAACTGCAATGTGGTAGGTCAGAAGAATGATCATCAAAATGGTATCCGTGTCTGGAATGCATTTGAAATGTATCTAGAGACTGAGTCTGTATGAGCAAAGGAATGGCGTCCGTGTTTGGAGCGTATCTGAGTTGTAACTGTATTTGAAATTCGAATGAATATCAGAATGACTGCCGTGTCTGGAGTGTGTCTGTATTGTATCTGAATTTGAGATCTGTATGAGTAGCAGAATGACTTCCGTGTCTGGAGTATATCTGAGACTGTAACTGGGATCTGAATAAGTGACAGAATGACTTCCGTGGCGATTGCACTAGGGAGAATCAAGCTGCTGGTGTAAGGGTCAGAATGACATCCGTGTCTGGAGCATATATGAACTTGAAGTTGATAGTTGAATCTGAATGAGAGATAGAATGGCCGCCGTGTCTGGAGCGTATCTAGTATATATCTGATTGCTTAAGTCTGAATGAGTAGTAGAAGGACCGCCGTGTCTTGGGTGTATCCATACTGTATTTCGACTTGAAGTTCTGAATGAGTAATAGGATGACCGCCGTGTCTGGGGTGTATCCATACTGTATTTGAATAATTGTTAATGATAGCCTTTTAATCTTATCCTGAAAAGGGTAAAATGTTATCTAAAACACAAAGTTATGTTGCATGATATGTATGATGCAATGAATTGTGTTTCATCAATGTTTATGATATATGAATGTAATGGATGTGCATGTAAGCTGAGTAGCTGTCTTGCTGAGGAAAATAAATCCTTGATAACTGGAGATAATGAAATCTTTGATTGTTGTCGGGGAAAGTAAATCCTTGAGCAAAGCTGGGGATTCCAAAAAATCTTTGATTACTGAAGATGAGAAATTCTTGCTGACTGCTTGGGGAATAAGGAAAACTCTAAAAATCTCTACTGGGGAGTTAAAACCTGGGAGACTTCTGCTGGAGAAATGAGACTGAGAATCTTCAATCTGCTGGGAAATAAACTTTGGGGAGAATGTTTAGACTATTCTGGGTCCACTGAGGATTGGGTTTTCAGGGTTTTTGGGCTCCACGGGGGATCTTGAAGCTTTAACTCTGATGGGAATTTTGAAACTTAACTCAGCTGGGGAATCAAGTTTTAGACTGCACTGGTTCTGCTGCGGATCTTTAAGCTTAACTTCGTTGGGGAAATATACTCCAAATTTTAGCTTTGTTGAGGATCTGAATGATATATCATAGGGATTTCTTCTGACATGGCGCTAGGATATCTTTCTACACCTTCAACCTATCAGTAATTATACTTTTTCAATTTCGTTTTATTTGTAAGCAGTGATTATATTCAAATGCATATTCCTATTTAACAAAACATTGGACGTTTTCAAATAAAACATAAGTGTAAAAAAGAAAAGAAAGGCAAGCGAATTTCTGCACTTTGAAGTATTTTTGTATTAACTTTTGTGAGTATTTTTGTACAAAGGAGACAGACATCCTACTAAGAGAATGTTATCGTAAAAATTGAAAAATTTTATACAAAAGAAAGATGGCTATGTGTAACAATTCCATGGGATTCCCATTCTGCTATAGCCTTCACAACCCTGAATATCTGGTCCATTCACTGCTTCGTCTGCCGATGACTGGATTGATCAGAAGCTTGGAGCATGTTGGTGAAGAGATTGTTCTTAAAGTGATCCGACGAGACATAGTCATACGCTTTAATTCCCTAA
Organism: Vicia faba; assembly: GCA_948472305.1. Taxonomy (NCBI): domain Eukaryota; kingdom Viridiplantae; phylum Streptophyta; class Magnoliopsida; order Fabales; family Fabaceae; genus Vicia; species Vicia faba. The sequence goes on along the minus strand of OX451739.1, from coordinate 286,374,482 downwards.
CTTTTGCCTGGACCGCCCTTTCAGGTTTTCGATCCACTAGGAAACCCTTTTTTGCCCAAGTCGCCCTTTCGGGTTTTCAACTTGCCGGGTGTACAGATTTTTTGTTTTATCCCTAATTTTTGCCTGAACCGCCCTTTCGGGTTTTCGATTCACCGGGATGCCCATTTTTTCCCAATTCTCCCTTTCGGGTTTTCAACTTGTCGGGTCGTTTTATGCGTAGTATCTTTTGACTATGTCTGTGTTCGAAGGGTTCGGCAAATCGTCACCGTCCATGGTGGTCAGAATCATTGCCCCACCAGAAAAGATGCTCTTAATCACAAATGGTCCTTCGTAAGTAGGAGTCCATTTGCCCCTGGGATCACTTTGCGGAAAGATGATCCGCTTGATTACAAGATCTCCGACTTGGTATACCTGACGTTTGACTTTCTTGTTGAAAGCCTTGATCATGCGTTTTTGATACGTCTGACCATGACAAACAACAGTAAGTCGCTTCTCGTCGATCAAATTAAGTTGATCAAGCCGGGTCTGAATCCAATCGTCTTCGCTCAAACCAGCGTCCTTCATAATCCTTAAGGAAGGAATCTGAACTTCCATGGGTAGCACAGCTTCCATGCCATATACTAAAGAAAATGGGGTTGCCCCTGTTGAAGTACGTGCCATGGTACAATATCCATGTAGAGCAAACGGTAACATCTCATGCCAGTCCTTGTAGGTGACTGTCATCTTTTGAATGATCTTCTTAATATTTTTGTTCGCGGCTTCAACAGCACCGTTCATCTTCGGCCAATAGGGAGATGAATTGTGATGATAAATCTTGAAATGTTCGCATAGAGCGGTGATCATAGTGTTGTTCAAATTTGTACCATTGTCCGTGATGATCCTGTCGGGGACACCGTACAGGCATATGAGGTTCTGCTTGATAAAGCGGGCAACCACATTCTTTGTAACTGAGGCAAAGGAAGCTGCTTCGACCCACTTGGTAAAATAGTCAATAGCGACCAAGATAAAGCGATGTCCATTGGATGTCGTGGGCTTGATCTCTCCAATCATGTCAATGCCCCATATTGCAAATGGCCAAGGAGCTGTTAGAACATTGAGAGGAACAGGAGGAATATGTACCTTGTCGGTGTAGACTTGGCACTTGTGGCAAGTACGGGAATGTTGGTGACAATCAGCTTCCATGGTAGACCAGTAGTAGCCTGCCCTTAGAATCTTTTTAGCCATCGTATGTCCGCTCAAGTGGGTGCCAAATGTGCCACTGTGTATCTCAGTCATGATCAACTCTGCTTCAGCTTTGGCCACACAACAAAGTAGAACACAATCATGGCTGCGCTTATAAAGGATGACATTGCTTAGGAAGAACTTGGCAGCAAATCTCCTTAAGAACTTTTTGTCATTGACGGAAGCTCCTTCAGGATATTCTCTAGTCTGGAGATACCTTTTGATTTCATGAAACCAGGGTTGTTCCACTACTTCTTCGGTATTAATCTCATGACAGTGTGCGGGTTTGTCCATTCGCTCTATGGTAATTTGGGGAGCCTCGTTATCCCAGTTGAGTTTAAACATGGAAGACATTGTAGCCAGAGCATCTGCTAGCTGATTTTCTTCTCGCGGGAAGTGCTCGAAAGTAATCTGCTCGAAATGAGGCAACAACGTCAGGACATGTTCTTTGTATGGGATAAGATTAGGATGTTTAGTGTCCCACTCTCCTTTGACTTGACTGATAACCAAAGTCGAGTCCCCAAATACAACCAAAGATTTGATTCCCAAGTCTATAGCAGCCTTGAGACCAAAGATGCAAGCTTCATATTCGGCCATGTTGTTGGTACAGCTGAAACAAAGTCGGGCAGTGACAGGTGTATGGCAACCTTCCGGAGAAACGAGAACTGCACCGATACCGTTGCCAAGTGAATTTGAAGCACCATCAAAGTACAGGGTCCATCGGGATCCTTGTTCAGGTCCGTCATACGGTCCGTTACCTTCGATGTTGTCCAAAGTCATGATGTCCTCGTTAGGGAAGTCGAATCTCATAGATTGGTAATCTTCGACGGCTTGATGAGCTAGATGGTCGGCTAGTACACTCCCCTTTATAGCTTTTTGGGTTGTATACTGGATATCATACTCAGTCAGGATCATTTGCCATCTAGCGATTCTTCCAGATAAAGCAGGCTTCTCGAAGATATACTTGATCGGATCCATTTTGGAAATCAGCAAGGTGGTATGAGTCAACATATACTGTCTCAGCCGGCGAGCAGCCCATACCAAAGCGCAGCAAGTTTTCTCGAGAAGTGAGTAGCGAGTCTCACAGTTGGTAAACTTTTTGCTAAGGTAATAAATGGCATGCTCTTTTCGGCCAGATTCGTCATGTTGGCCCAACACGTACCCCATTGAGTTATCCAAAATAGTCAGATACATGATTAACGGCCTTCCTTCGACGGGTGGCATCAAAATAAAAGGTTCTAATAAATACTCCTTGATCTTATCACAAGCAACTTGATAATCATCGTTCCATTCAACTACCTGATCTTTCTTCAACAGTTTGAAAATTGGCTCACAGGTAGATGTCAGGTGAGAGATGAACCTCGCAATATAGTTCAAGCGTCCCAAGAATCCTTTAACCTCCTTTTCAGTACGGGGGGCAGGCATTTCTTGTATAGCCTTCACTTTAGCTGGATCAACCTCAATGCCTTTGTTGCTGACAATAAATCCCAAAAGTTTACCAGACCTAACTCCAAAAGTGCACTTGCTTGGGTTTAGTCTGAGCTTATACTCCTTCAACCTGGCAAACAGCTTTTGCAAATGATCAAGGTGTTCTTCTTCTGTCTGTGATCGAACTATCATGTCGTCTACGTAAACTTCGATCCCATGATGTATCTGTTTACCGTGGGAATTGGTAAACAACCGCTGATCTTCCAAAAGGTTACTTATTTGGTGACTCGCAGGATCGATCAGATTGATCCTAAGACATGGTTGATTTTGGGGTTTTGACTAAGTTTAATAATGATTAAATGACAAGAAAATAAAGAAGCTTTATGTAAATTGCATGAAGAAGAAAACTTGATAGAATAAATAAAGGCTTGAAATGAAAGGCTTCGACTGGAAAAGTAAAGGAGAAAGCAAGTAAAGTTTCTGGAAAATAAATGACTTTGATTGATTAAAGTGGTGTTTCACACATACATTCTCAACAATTCTTTCTCTCACGCTGGGTACTCGAATCTATATGAGTAACTTGTATATAATTGTGAACACACGCGAAAAACTGCGTGAACTACTAATATTTATACTGAACACATCCCAAGTAACCGTCGGGCAGTTACGCTGCTTCGAGATGACTCCACTTGGCACGTTCACAGCGTTCGACGCTCCAGATCTTGGCACGTTGCACTTGGTAACCGCTGGGAACCGTTTTCCCTCCAAACGTTTGAATCTCAAACCGTTCCACTCTGAACAATCGAACACCTTCGTCGAGAAGCACCTTCGACGTCGAAGGCAACAAGATTCCTACTTAGAAGAAATTCTCTAAGTACATTGCCATCTTTTGATGAGCGTTTCGACAGACCCAGCTGGTCGAAACCATCCTTCAGCTTTAATGGCTTATATTAATAAAAACAAGGGTGTCGACTTTAGGAGCCAACAAATTTCCCCCCAAGAATGCCTTATTTCGACGCTGAAAAGAAAAAGGCATTCTTTGAGATTCCATTCGACACCTGTCTTTCATCCTTAGCCACAAATTAACCTGCGCACTTTTTGTCTTCTACCAACCACTGACAATCCCAAGAAAAAGCCATCATTTCATCCGTACCTAAGACGTCACCTCAGTACGGCGTTTAGCGTGCCCAATGTCTTTTCACAAATTGTCATCATGACAATTTCCCAAAAACGAGGGCGCACGCTGCACCTTTTCATTTCTGCAGAACGGTTATATCAACGGGGGGACGCCACGTGTCCCACTATCTTCTGCAACATTAAATAGCCTCGAATTTGGGGATTTCCCAACCACTATAAATAGCGCCAAGTACCCATTGTGGGACTTTTTGCACGCTATCCCGCATTCAAACTTCCTTGTTGAACACAAAATCTCTGCAAACTTGCAAACACTTTGTTCTTCACTTCATCTTCAACCTTAACTCAACAATGGCCTCAGGTTCCTCCAACGCTCCTAGTGCTAACATCCCTTCCAGAAATGCTAAACCCAAGATCTTCTCAACTGTCCCCATAGTTACCCCTACAGGCCAACGAAGGGTTCCTGAACCCCTAGCAACTGCTGAGCGTGAAGCTTATTCACACCAACTAATGATTCCGGTTGGATACTCCAACCAAATCTTCGCCATGTCTGGCCCGTTGTCCCCATGCATCGATGAAGCCATGAAGATCAAAAGCTTCTTTCCAGTGCTTGAAAAGCTCAAACCTGTTGGGTGCTCTAAAAAAGATGCAGAGGACAACGAAGATCCCGCTAAGGAGAAGATAGATCTTCGCTTCTTCAATAGGGGTGTTAGGGCTTTCAGGTCTAGCCCTAGCCTCACTCCTGATTACAGTGCTTGGCTGGAGAAGATGGAAAAAAGCCAGACTTCGATCTGGAAGAACTTGGGGATATACGACCTAGTTATGCTGTCGAAGACGGGTCTCAACTACTCCCCTGAGATGCTGATAGCCTCCTTGCTTTTCTGGGATTACACTCATTTCACTTTCCACCTTCCTTGTGGAATGCTAACGCCTAGAGGATTATTTCGACCCAGAGGAAATGTCGGAGGATCAGATTGGATTCTCAACTACGAAACCCACCTACACCACCTATATCAACCATTACCATGATAAGTCGACAACCACTGTGACGGATGTAGAGCATATCGCGTTTCTAGCCCTATGGCTGTCACGCTTTGTGTTCTGTACAAAGTCTTTACAGGTGACAAAGAAGATGGTCACCCTCTCCACCCAGCTTCACCATGGTCAAAATATTTGTTTGGCAGAGTTAATCTTGGCGAATCTGTATGAGTCGATCAGCAGCGGAGCGACTCTGTTAAAGATCATCGAAAACAGAGCCAGTTTGTTGCTTGCAGGACCTTTTTGGCTACTTCAGCTGTGGCTCAATGCCACTTTCGAGTCTTTCTTACCTCAAAAGACTCAAATAAATGAGCAAGCTCCTGATATAGCAAATAGGCGTATCGAAGGCACCAGATTAGCTCTACTGACCCCGACTGAAGATGGGCTGGAGCTTCAACAGACTTTTACAAACTTCGTCTTGATGTTTGCAAGAAGAAAAGAATTTGCTTCGACCATGGCTCCCTTTGCTCGACGAAAGGTTGGCCCAGAATGGTTCACCAGGCCCCACCCCAAGTCGTCAGGTGACCCTCAGGTCGAAGAACACACAATAATGTGGGAAGCATTTCTCACACCTAGAATAATGCCACTGCGCTTTAAAAGCTCCAAGACTCACTTGAGCTTGATCGCATATCAACCAAACTTGGTCTCTCGACAGTTTGGTATCATTCAGTCACTTCCTTCTCCTATTTTTCCTAGGGAGATATCTATGTTATACTTTTGCAATGACTATACTAAAGATGCTGCCACCAAGCATATTGGCAGGTATGCAGGTCGAACAGTCCTTTCACTGTTCGACTATCAACTTAACTTTCTCTATTCACCATCCTTCGAAGACTGGTGGAAGAGTTACTACGCTGAAGAGTTCTTCGACGAGAAAGACTTTGTGGATGAACTTCAAAAGTCTTTTGTTCTAGTCCTGGACAAAATAAAGAAATGTAAGTTCACTCTTCCAAATTATTTTGTCTTTCCATTTCGACTGGTAACCTGTTAATTATAACTTGTCTTCTTTCAGTTGTTCGAAAGCCTGCAGCCAAGAAAGCTGCAGAAGGCCATCAGGGAGGAGGTCCCTTGACAAAACCTCCAGCACCGGTGAAAACTACAACAAGCCATCAGGGGGAAGGTCCTTCGAAAAAACCTTCAGCACGGGTAACCAGACTTTTATTATTTTCTTCTGGTTTTAACAGTCTGACTTTCGATGTAGCATCTAAATCGAACTCCAATTGGTTTTTAGGCACCCTCACCCAAGAGACGACCTGCACTGACGGTCGAATCTGGGAGTGACGAAGAAGACGACTCTCCTCCCGCTCCTCTTAAAAGGTGAAAACTGAAGAAAGATGTTCCTTCTCCTGAGACTCGACCCACAATCAGAATAAAGGTTGCTGGGAGAAAACCCAGGCCACCTCCAGTAATTATTGAAGACCCAACGGAGGAGGAACTAAATGTTTTGCTCAATAAACCCGTCGAAAGCGATAATTCCAGCCCTGGGGCTGAAGTTCCTCTGCAGGTAATTTCTTTGACCTTTTTTAACTCAGGTGTCGATGCTCACGTTCGATTGTGTCTCTTTCTAACCTAGAAGATTCTTCTTCTTCTATTTTCAGGAAACCACTGAAAGTTCAGCGCCAAAGACTTCTGAAACACTAGACTCTGTTGAACTCAGTAGGCCATAAGAGAAGGAATTGGCGAACGATGAAGCCAATGCTGAAACAGAAGAACAACAGCCAAAGGAGATTCAAGTGGTCGATCTGTCGGAGGAACAACATGACGAAGGGGATCATGCTGATGCTGGAACTGCTGAACTTCAAGTCGAAGAGAGTCATGTCGATGCAAACGCTACTCAGCAACTTCAACCCCAAGACAACGCTGCTGTAAAGGTTACCACCTCGACAAAGCATAGGTCCAAAGAAGACTTAGCACTCTTGAAGCAAACTGATCCCATTGGCTATCTGAATGCCATTATCGAGAGCAAGGGAAGTTCATCTGATATTAGTCAGGAGGCTTCTACTCAATCGGGGAAGTCCACTAAGACTTCTCCTCTCGATGAGGCTTTGACGAAGGTTAAGGCTCAGTTCTTCAAGAAAGATTTGATGAAGGCTTTAGAGGGGGATCCCACTGCTCCGTCGTGTTTGGGAGCTGTTTTGAATGCAGTAGACTTGCTAGCTGTGACTCCAGAGGTTTCGAGCTTTATCATGGAGTTATACTCCATTGTTGATCAAGTCTCAGCAGACTATCAGCGACAGAGGGGCTTCAACAGCCAGCTCGAAGCGTTACATGGCAAAAGTTCTTCTGCCTGGACTGCTGTAGCAGAGACGACTTCTCGAATTGCAGAGTTGTCGAAGCAAAAGGCATCTAAGCAAGAAGAAGTTGATGCCATAGATCGAGACAATGCCTCCATAAAGGCGCAAATCGAAGAGCTGGAAGCCAAGATGAACGCTAATACTAAGCGCAAGGAGGAGCTTCTCTCGACTGTTTCAGACACCGAGAGTCAAGCTGAAGTTACGCAAGGCCTAGAGTTTGCTGAGAAAGCCCAAGCCTTCGATGACCAAATTGCCAAGCTTTCCCAGGCGAATGCCTTGTGCAACAAAAGACTGGAGTTGTAGCAGGCCAAGTACCTTCGACTCAAAGATTTCATCCCCTTCTGATTGACTCAGCCCTTTAACCATGTATTGTAATATGTATTTGACAATGTCGCCATTTTGGCTAATTTATAAAATTTTCCATTTTGGCTTATTTATGGTTAATTTAGTCATTACTTGCTATTTATTTTAATCTCTTGGAGCATAGGTTTATACTTTTTCAAATATTTGCCATTTACTCTCAAGAGTCTTTTATCTTCACCCAACTCTTCGACTTCATAAGCTCCACCAGAAAAAGTTTGGATAATTCTGAATGGTCCTTCCCATTTGGGTGACCATTTTCCCATGCTTCGATCCCTTCGATCCATGGGAAGAATCACCTTCCAGACTAATTCTCCAGGCGAGAATGCCTTAGGTTTCACTTTTTTATTGTAAGAGTCTTCCACTCTTTTCTTTTGAAGCCTTAGTAAGTCGAGAGCGCGCAGTCTTTCTTCGTCTAAATCTACTAGTTCGTCTAACATCATATCCCAATAAACTTCAGGGGGGATATCATGGTGTCTCTGAACTCTTGCAGATTGAAGACAAATTTCTGCTGGCAACACTGCGTCATGACCAAAAGTTAGCCTATATGGTGTTGTACCTATGGCTTCTTTTGGAGACGTTCGACAGGCCCACAAGATCTGGTCTAACGTCTTATGCCAATTTTTTGGCTTCTTCCCAACATGCTTTTTTATCAAGCCAATCACTACTTTGTTCGCCGCTTCGACTTGACCGTTTGCCTGTGCATAATAAGGCGTTGATGTTAGGAGTTTAAAGCCTATTTCCTGAGCGAATTCCCACATCTTTCGACCGGTGAAAACTGATCCTTGATCAGTAGTTATAGTTTCAGGGATTCCAAATCTAAAGATAATGTTCTTTTGAATAAATTCAATGACATTTTCTTGGTCTACATTGACTAAAGGAATAGCTTCGATCCACTTAGTAAAATAATCAATGCCTACCAATATATACTTCTGGCTCTTTGATGATGCTGGTCGAATCTCTCCAATAAGGTCCAACGCACATCCTCTAAAGGGCCAAGGTTTCACTATCGAGTGAAGTTCGCTTGCTGGTACATGATGGATGCCTGTATGAACTTGACATTCTTGGAAACCCTTGGCGAACTCGACACAATCTTTCAACAAGGTGGGCCAGTATAGTCCTTGTCGAAACAACAACCATTTCATCTTATGGCCTACTTGGTGAGCCCCACATGCTCCAGCGTGCGTAGTCGAAAGGGCTATGTATGCTTCAGTTTCACTTAAGCACTTTAGCAATACCCCTTCAGGCGTCTTTTTAAATAACTCATTACCCATGAGTACGTAACTCAACGCCCTATATTTTGTTTTTCGTTCTGTCGAAGCTACTGGATTTTGAAGATAATCCACAATGGGTTTCCTCCAATCTTGCTCTGACAAATTATCTATGAACGAAATTTCAAATTTCCTTTGATCAGCATACCCTAGTCTTGTCGATTCCAAGTCTGTTGGTGACAGACAAGTTGCTTTTATCTTTTCTCGAACTTCGATTGCTCTTTGTAATCTCGTTTTTGAAATTTTGTACCCAGATGCAATTTGTGCCAAATCGTTGGCTATTTGATTTTCCAATCTGGGTATGTGTCGAATGTTGACCATTTCAAATTTTTTCAATAAACAATTTGCTATCACAAAGTACATAATGAGATTTTCTCTTATGCATTTATATTCTTTTGTGACTTGCTTAATGACTAACTCTGAGTCTCCCATTATTTCGACTCGAGTTGCCCCCAATTCCAACAATATCTCAAGGCCAGTAATTAGAGCTTCATACTCAGCCTCATTGTTCGAGCAAGTACCTGATATCTTGTACTTGAATGTTGTTGGAATTTTTCCTGGAGAAATAATCAAGACTCCTACTCCTGTTCCATCTTTATGGCTGGAACCATCGAAGTAGAATTTCCAAGGCTCTATCTCCACATAATTAATACTCTCAACTTGAATTGAGTGGTCGACTATAAAGTCTGCCACCACTTGTCCTTTCACTGCCTTAAGAGGCATAAAGGTCAAGGAGTATTCAGTTAAAGCTAGTGCCCACTTTCCAATTCGACTGTGCAGGATGGGTTTCGACAACATGTACTTGAAAACATCAAAATGAGACGAAACATACACATCAACTGGTTTTATATATTGTTTGAGCTTTGTACAACAGAAATGCAGACATAGACACAATTTTTCAACTTCGCTATATCTAGTTTTTGCATCGTTCAAAACTCTACTAAGATAGTAAATGGGTCTTTTGACTCCATTTTCATCTTCTTGGGCTAACATGCTTCCCAAAGTTTTGTCGGATGCAGCTATGTACAATCTCATACTCCTGTTGCTACAAGGAGGCACCAAAATAGGTGGCTTTGTGAGGTACCCTTTGATTTTGTCGAAGGCTTCTTGTTGCTCTTGCCCCCATTCGAATCCCTCTTTGTTCAATCGAAGTAAGGGTGAAAAGGCTTGAGCTTTCCCACTTAGGTTAGATATGAATCTCCTTAAGAAATTTATCTTGCCTAACAGAGATTGCAGTTCCTTTTTGTTCGTTGGCGCTTTCGCTTCCAGAATTGCCTTCGTCTTGTTCTGGTTGATTTCGATTCCTTTCTTGTGGACGACGAAGCCCAAGAAATCTCCAGCTTTTACACAGAATGCACACTTCAAAGGGTTCATCTTCAGACCATGTTCTCTCATTCTCTCGAATGATTGTCGAAGGTGGTCTATATGGTTCTTCCTGGAAACAGATTTTATAACAATGTCATCAATATATACTTGCATAAAGGTGTTAATAAAATCATGGAAGATAGAGTTCATTGCTCGCTGATATGTTGCCCCAGCATTCTTCAGGCCAAAAGGCATCACTACCCATTCGTAAGTGCCTAAAGCCCCAGGGCATCGAAAAGCTGTTTTCGACACATCTTCTTCAGCAATGAATATTTGATTATATCCTGAATAACCGTCGAGCATGCTCAGGTACTCATAGCCAGCGGCAGAATCGACTAGCATTTCCGCCACAGGCATAGGATATTCATCTTTGGGTGTAGCAGCATTCAAATCTCTGAAATCTATGCACACCCTCAATGTACCATTTTTCTTAATTACTGGCACAATGTTTGCAATCCACTCGACATACCTCGTAACGCGTATGAATTTGCACTTCAGCAGTCTTTCGACTTCCGTTTTGATCTTCGACAGTATTTCTGGAGCGAAGCGTCTTGGACTTTGCTTGATTGGCTTCTTCCCAGGTTTGATTGGCAACTGAAGTTCTACCAATCCTCTGTCGAGACCAGGCATCTCGTCGTAATCCCATGCAAAACAGTCCTTGAACTCTTTTAACAAATGGATTACTTCCAACCTGAGTTCTGGGTCAATTCTTCCGCTAATGTAAGTTGGCTTTTTCTCTAACCCTTCGCCCAAGTTGATTTCTTCTAAAGGATCCTGCGCTAGCATCTTGATGTTATTCGCTAAGGGGTCCTTTTCGAATCCCAAAGGCTCATCGTCGTAAATGGCGTCGAGCCTTTGTTCCTGCATCCCTTCTGGCATGATATCAGGAGGTTCTGGATCGAAGTCCTTTCCAGGACCTGCAGAAGGTAACTGTCGATCATTGGCCTGTGTGGCCATATATTTTACTTCGGCTTCGAGAGCCGTTATCATCTTTGTTTCGGCCACGTAAGTCGAAATTCGCTGCAATGATTGTGACTCAGTCATTGTCACTGAATTCACTTCCCCAACCAGTTGGTTGGATATCAGTTAACCCACTAAAGTCAATGTGGGACAAGTCTTCTCTGTCCCATTGAAAACCATGCTCAGGGTGCAGGTATAGGGAACAAAAAGTATTTGGCGCTGGCGCCAAGTCGAAGTCAGGTGTTGGGCATGGCCCAATGTGAGCCAAGTTCTTGTCGAAGTCTGCCAGCCCTAGGTGATTTACTTCGCCCAGGTAATAGCTTTGGTCCGCTTCTATGTTTTCGACCATTCCATCAGGACGCCATAGTAGTAACCTCTGGTGCATTGATGATGGTACAGCTCCAACACCATTAATCCATTCACGGCCCAACAAAAGATTATAGTTAGGTTTGGCCGATATGACCATAAACATAGTTGGTCGAAGGATAGATCCCACCTTGATGTCCAGTTGGATCACACCCATAGTGGTCCCTATGCCGCCTTCATAATTCGACAGGACCATGTTGTGAGGCTTGATGTTCTCATCACTTTTGCCTATTTTTCTTAGCATAAAGTGAGGGATGATGTTGATGGTTGCCCCACAATCTACCAAGATTTTATTTACTGTGGTTTCTTCGAGTTTAGCCCTTATAAATAAAGGCTTAAGGTGATTTTTCATCGCCTCTGTAGGAGGTTCGAAGAACCCATTATGCTCTTCAGTAGTGCCATTATCCATGACGAAATAGCACACTGGCCTATGCTTGGCCATTTCTTGCTCCACTTCCCAATCGCTTGTTTCGACCTCCACCTGGCGGTTGAACTCTCTTGGCAAAACTGAGACTATGTTCACCATGATATCTAAAGTGTCATCAGACTCAGAGCCATCCTCGTTATCGACTTCACCCTGGTTAGGCCAGACTAGCCTATTGGTTACTGGTTCTCTTTCCAGAGGCTTCCTCTGCTTTCTCTGAGGAACATTTGAACTGGTTTCTGCCTTTGGTTCATTAGCAGCTTCCCTCTCAGCTTTTCGTCGCCTCTGGTATCTCCTCCATTAAGATCGAGACATGGGATTCTTGCCTTTGTAGTTGCTTGATACCTGTGTCACTTTAGGGGTAGCAACCTGAGGCTCTTTCTTATGTATAAAAGATGAACCTCTTGGCACTTCGAAGGAGTGCCATCTTTCCTCGCTTGGCCTCTTTCGACCAGATGTTTTGTACCACGTATCAACTGGCACATTAGTTGGAGGCCTGAAAGTCAGTGGCCTCTTTTCTTGATTTGAACCCCTTTGGGAGGCTCTTCTGGGGTCATGTTGAGTATCAACACTCTCCCTTTTTCTATTTGCTGCTCTTACACCTTGAATATGTTCAGCAGCTTTTTTGTCGAAGATTGAACTGCATCGAGGACACAACATCACTTCTGACTTCTTTTTCTGGCATCTTTGCAGGAAATCTACCAGATTTTCATTTTCCCGAGGGAAAGCAGTTTTGTTGGCTTGTTCTTGCCTCATGGCCTCCTCTGATGCTTTTGGTTCAGAGACTTCGACCATGTTGACATTCATGGTATCTTTGGTGGCAAGAGTCAACTGCTTCATCTGAATCTCCAAGTCCTCTGTCTGGCCTTGAACTGCAGCCAAGTGAGAACTGGGTTTTGTTCCAGATTTTTGGGCTCCAACTGTCTCCAGCTTTGGGCCTTCGACCGCCTTTTGGACCGCTTCAATTGTCTTTCTGGATAGATTCCCAGAAAAACTGCCAAAGATTGGCATGTTGACATGGCCCTTTGAGACTTCGACCATTGTGATTCCTGGCCTCTTCGACTGGCTTCTGGATGCCTCGATCATGTTCACCTCTGAAGGTTCAGCATAATAGGCTTCAGCCTGCAACGGGTTAGAGTCCACAGTCATGGGGGTCTTGTCAGCAAACTTCAACCTCCCTTCTTCGATAGCGTCTTGCACAAGATTCCTGAAAAGAAAACATTGAGACGTTTTATGGCCCAGAAAATTATGATATTTACAAAAGCCTCTCTTCTTTCTTTGATCAAGAGGAGGCACTTTTACCCCTGGGGGTACTATCATTTGGCCATCTTTTACAAGCAAGTCAAAGATTTCATCACATTTTGTAATATCAAAACTATAAGTCTTTTTGGGGAACCTATCGTTGGTCCTTTCTGGACCAGTGGGATTTTTTCCACTTGAGGGGACTAACAGTTTGCAAGAGTATGGTGGCCCTTGTTTTAGTTCCGCTAAATCGACCTCGCCTTCTTCGACGGTTATAGTTTCGTCGAAGGTTTCTGGATCTTCGTCATCCATCTCGACATACGCTATCCTCTCTCTTTTATGAGTTTTCGTTGCCTTGGCTTTCTCAGCTTTAAGGCGTTCTACCTGTCGAACTCTATCGGCCAATTGGGCCATGTCTCTCAGGTATTGAGTGTCTAACTTCTTCCTAATGGAATAATCTAAGCCGCCTGCGGCTATTTCGACTAACTCGTGTTCTGGCACTTGTGTAAAGCATCTTGCTTTGAGCAACCTAAACCTATTTAGATATTCGTCTATAGGTTCAGTGAAACGTCTCTTTACACTGGCCAATTCTTTCAGGCTTATCTTGGTTTGTCCCATGTAGAATTACTCATGGAACAATCTCTCCAACTGGGTCCAATGATGGATCGAATTGGGGGGGAGAGTTGTAAACCAAGTAAATGCGTTCTTTGTTAAAGAACTTGGGAAGTACTTAATCCTCAGGTTTTCGTTGTTTGAAATATCTCCTGCTTCGATCAAGTATCTCGCCACATGGTCGACAGTAGATTCTGTCGTGTCCCCAGAGAATTTAGTGAACTTAGGGACTTTACATCTAGGAGGTAAGTCTGTTTATAACACGTATTCTGACAGTGGGGATGTGAAGTTGGGCCTACGAAAGCCCATGTTCATCCCATTCTGCGTCATGATTCTTTCGATCATGGCTGCCAGATTATTTTCCAAACCCATATTCTGGTATTGGATATGCTGAACTACTTCTTCAGCATTTTGGTTTCTGTTAACTAACCTTACCTCTGGGGCTATAACCCTAGGTTCTTCGACAGGCTATTCCAATCGTGCCCTAAGGTTTTCTTCGACAGGCTGCTGGACTTGGTTGATAGTGGTTTCTTCCTCTAAGAGTATACCTTGGTTTCCCCTTATTTGCGCCCTTTGGGGCTGTCGAATTGGTTGGGGTACCCCAAAGAAATCAGCCAAACGCGTCATTTGCACCGTCATCTGCTGATTCAACTGGGTGGTGTTTTGTATTAGAGGATTCAACACTGTACTTAAAGTTTGTGCCAACATTTGAACCATATCATGGTTGCTTTCGTCCATTTGTTGCCTCAAGACTGCTGTCGAGGCATTTGTAAGGCCATGTGCTACTTAGGACGTTCCTCCTAAGAGTTGGGTCCTGTTTCTGTTCGCCATACCTACTCCAGAACCTTGGAGTGGAGAAGAGGCACTCACTAAAGGGTCTGAAAAAGTGGACGCAGCGTTCGTCAGGCTAGCCAATTCAGAAGTTGGCATGCCATAGAGTGGTTCTCGATTTTGACCGCCTGTCATAAATCCTGGGGGAACATAAGGCCTGGTGCCTAGATTTCCCCTTGGTGGGGGAGTTCCCAAAGGCACTCTGGGGCCAGTGAACGGAGGTAATGGCCCCGTTGTTGTGACTGTTACTGCTGGTGTTGAACCAGCGGTTATCGCTTCACTTACGGTTGGGATAATCGTTGTTCCCACATTCGTTTGTGGGATTTCGTTATTGTTTGGCGGATTCGCCATCGCTTCTCTTCTTCTGGCAGTATTGGTATTGTTAGTGTATATTCTACCACTTCTCAATAACATGCAATACTTCTCGAAAAAGATGATATTCTGTATAAAAAGGTTAAACTTCAAAATCAACACAAAGTCCCACCAGGTGTGCCAATTTGTTTACCGTGGGAATTGGTAAACAACCGCTGATCTTCCAAAAGGTTACTTATTTGGTGACTCGCAGGATCGATCAGATTGATCCTAAGACATGGTTGATTTTGGGGTTTTGACTAAGTTTAATAATGATTAAATGACAAGAAAATAAAGAAGCTTTATGTAAATTGCATGAAGAAGAAAACTTGATAGAATAAATAAAGGCTTGAAATGAAAGGCTTCGACTGGAAAAGTGAAGGAGAAAGCAAGTAAAGTTTCTGGAAAATAAATGACTTTGATTGATTAAAGTGGTGTTTCACACATACATTCTCAACAATTTTTTCTCTCACGCTGGGTACTCGAATCTATATGAGTAACTTGTATATAATTGTGAACACACGCGAAAAACTGCGTGAACTACTAATATTTATACTGAACACATCCCAAGTAACCGTCGGGCAGTTACGCTGCTTCGAGATGACTCCACTTGGCACGTTCACAGCGTTCGACGCTCCAGATCTTGGCACGTTGCACTTGGTAACCGCTGGGAACCGTTTTCCCTCCAAACGTTTGAATCTCAAACCGTTCCACTCTGAACAATCGAACACCTTCGTCGAGAAGCACCTTCGACGTCGAAGGCAACAAGATTCCTACTTAGAAGAAATTCTCTAAGTACATTGCCATCTTTTGATGAGCGTTTCGACAGACCCAGCTGGTCGAAACCATCCTTCAGCTTTAATGGCTTATATTAATAAAAACAAGGGTGTCTAATTTAGGAGCCAACAGTATCATATCATGAAACAAAGCTACCATGGCGTGTTGATAAGTTGCCCCTGCATTCTTCAGTCCGAATGGCATCACTTTGTAGCAGAAGGTACCCCATTGCGTGACAAAAGTAGTTTTCTCCATGTCCTCGGGGGCCATTTTGATCTGGTTGTATCCCGAGAATCCATCCATGAAGGAAAATACCTTGTGCTGAGCTGTGTTGTCAACCAAGATGTCGATATGCGGCAGTGGAAAATCGTCTTTAGGGCTAGCCCTGTTTAAATATCGATAGTCCACACACATTCTGACTTTGCCGTCCTTCTTAGGCACGGGCACGATGTTAGCCATCCATTATGGATAAGAGGTAACAGCCAGAAAGCCAGCGTTGAATTGCTTCATTGCTTCAGCCTTGATTTTTTCAGACATGTCAGGCCTCATCCGGCGGACCTTTTTTTTGATCGATGGACAGTCTTCTCTTGTAGGGAGACGGTGAACCACGACATCTGTGTCTAACCCTGGCATGTCTTCATAAGACCAGGCGAAGATTTCAACATATTCGTTCAACAACTGCACTAAGCGCTCCTTGACACTTGGTTCCAGGTTGGCACCCACTTTTACTTCTTTCCTGTCTTCCTCTGTCCCCAAGTTGATGGTTTCTAGCAACTCTTCATGAGGTAGAATAGCCCTCTCTTCTTGTTGGAAAAGTCTGGCTAACTCTCCTGGCACTTCACAATCTTCGTCAACTTCGTACTCAGCATGATTGACCAAATCTTCAGAGTTATCAAAGGCTAAAGCAGAATAGTCACCCCTGGAATCCGGAGTGGATGGGTACCTGCATTTGTGAGTGTGGGTGTGTGTAAGGGATAGCCATCCTTAAACAAACAAAAATGCAAAACGAAAGAAAAATGAACACAACAGTTTATAGATGAAAAACGTCCAATGATTCATTAAAACATGGCATATGATTATGAAGAAAATCAAGCCCTTACAAATGGACCTACATGCCCCGGGCAAGGCATGAGGTGAAAATAGTGTGCGGATTGTTTTAGTTATTACAGACCATAAAAATGGGAAATTGTTCAAAGATAAAATTACTGGTTGATAAAGGTGATGGGAACAAAATCCTTTGCTTCCCAGTTGCTCAAACCCCCTTCGACAGTCGGAAAGATCCAGTCTTCAAAGTGGCTCTCTTCATCTTCATATTCTACAGCATTGATTCCATGGTGTGAGATCTTTACGGGTGGTCCTCCCACCTTGGAGCGACGCATAGCCTTTTATCCTGCAGCAGTAAACCCTAACCCAAACTTGTTTGTCTTATGGGGAAAGTCAGGCAATTGTCCCCATACTGTACTTTTCCCTTCTTTGATCACCGCCTCTGCGTCCTTGAGAGATGCCATCCTAGATACATGCTTGGGAACGATAGGCACCTCAACCATTGTCTTCGCCACTACTACCTCAGGAGACACTTCCTCGAAATGCTGGAAAGGCGTTTCGATGAACTCGCCATCCAACTCCACATAGCGTAAGGAATTGAGATGACTTATCATGTATTCTTCCTCGCCGTGCACTGTTATAATCTTACCCTTAACATGATATTTCAGCATTTGGTGCAAAGAGGAGGTAACTGCCCCGGCATAATTGATCCACAGTCTCCCTAGCAAACACGAATATGACGGACGGATTTCCATCACGTAGAAGGTGGAGTTGAAAACTTTTGTGCCTACTTTGATAGGAATATCAACCTCTCCATGAACCATTCTTTTGGAACCATCAAAAGCCCTAACAATGATGTTACTAGGTTTGAGAGTCAGCCCCTCGCAGTCCAAACGGTCTAAGGCTTTCTTCGGCAGCACATTCAAGGAAGAACCAGTATCAACTAAGACATGGGCTAGGGTGGTTCCCCTGCATTCAACTGAGACATGTAGTGCGTAGTTGTGTTTTCTTCCTTTGGGAGTTAAGTCAGCATCGGAAAAGCCAAGGCCATTATCAGCAGTAAGACTGGCCACACATTCTTGGAACTGGTCAGCCGAAGTCTCTTGGGGGTACATGTGCCGCCTTCAAGAATTTGATTAGGGCCTTAGCATGGGCCTCAGAACAGAGCAGAAGAGCCAACATTGAAATTTTAGAAGGGGTCTGCCCTAACTGTTCCACAACGTCGTAGTCACTTTTTCTGATTATTTTCAAGATTTCATCCATTTCTTTCTGAGTGGTTTAGGGGATAACCACAGCATGAGCCTTCGTCCTGACAGCCACTTCCAGTTGTTAGAACAATGTTTGAATCTAGTACCCTATATTTAAGTTTTGATGATAACAAAGTGAAAAGATATAGTATTTATATGTTTCATGTTTGAACCATATGCTGCCTAAAATTACTATGCTCTGACTTGCAGATACGCTGATTAAAATAAGCAAGATCACTTCTTCAGCATCAGAATTTGATTTGATACACCAGCATCAGAAGTTGCTGAATCAGAACGTGAAGATCAGATGATCAACTCACGTACATGCTGAAGCTTGATGAACAGAACTGCGCGTAAACACTCTGATACAGAAACAATAGTTCATCAGCAGCGAAGCAGAATCAGAATGAGCCAAGCCAGAACGTGCATTGAAGAAGCAACGGTACTGTGCATTGAACGCTAATTAATTCTAACGGCATCATTCTAGACAAGATCTGCTCAAAAAGGAAAGCTTGTTATTAGCATTGAATCAAGAATATTGCATTCAACGTTCATCTTCTCAAGTGCTATATAAACAAGGCTTCGAAGATTATAATGGCTAATGCTCTCCAATTCTCTACACGCACAAAGCTGAACAATAATCTTCATCTACCAGTTTTGCTAAACCAACAAACTCTGATACTCCATTAGTGTTTAGCAATCTAAGTTTCTAAGCTTAATTTGTGTATACATCACAGTTGTGATAAAGTTTTGTAGAAAACATTCACACACATTTGTTTTTACCTTTGTAAGAAAGTGTTGCCTTGACAAACCGGATTGTGGTTTGAATCAAGAAGGCTTTAGCAGTTGTTAAAGCAGATTTGTATTCAGTTGAATATAGTGAATTAAGACCTCGTTGGAGAGAGGCGAAATCACCTTGACGGGTGGACTGGAGTAGTTTGAGATCAAACGAACCAGGATAAAAATATCTTGTCAATTGCTTTAAGATTCCAGTTTTACAATTCAACCCCCCCTTCTTGTGTTTTTCACCCCTTCAATTGGTATCAGAGCGCCTGGTTCTGAGCTAAAACACTTAACCGTGTCAGTACAAGATCCAGCGTCAGAAAAACACAATGGCAGGAAACAACTCTCATTTCAGCAATGACAACAATGAGGATAGAGACAGATTCAGCGGCAAACCTCCAGTCTTTGATGGAGAAAACTTTGATTACTGGAAAGACAGAATTGAAAGCTTCTTTCTAGCACATGATGTTGATCTGTGGGATATGGTGACAGATGGATACACGCACCCTGTGAATGCAACTGGTCAGAAGATTGAAAGAAAATCAATGACTGATCAACAAAAGCGTGACTTCAAGAATCACCATAAGGCCAGAACCATCCTCCTCAGTGCCATCTCCTATACTGAGTATGAAAAGATCTCCAACAGAGACACAGCTAAGAACATCTTTGATTCTCTCAGAATGACGCATGAGGGCAACGTTCAAGTCAAGGAAACAAAAGCTCTGGCGCTCATTCAGAAGTATGAGGCGTTCAAAATGGAAGAATCTGAATCCATTGAAACTATGTTCTCTAGATTCCAGATTCTGGTAGCTGGTCTCAAAGTTCTGGACAAAGGATACTCTACTGCTGACCATGTCAAGAAGATAATCAGAAGTTTACCCAAGCAGTGGAGGCCTATGGTTACTGCTCTGAAGCTAGCGAAGGATCTCAACAAAATCACTCTGGAGGAACTTATAAGCTCCCTCAGAAGTCATGAGATAGAGCTAGAAGCTGATGAGCCTCAGAAGCAAGGTAAGCCTTTAGCTTTAAAATCTAACAGAAAATCTGAATCTAAAGTTTTGCAGGCAGTTGAAGAAACATCTGATGGATCCTCATCAGAAGAAGACGAACTTTCCCTTCTCTCCAGAAGAGTAAATCAACTGTGGAAGCAAAGACAAAGGAAGTTCAGGAATCCCAGAAGATCTGATCAGAACGAGTCTTCTTCCAGATACAGAAGGACAGATTCTTCCTCTGGATACAGAAGATCTGAAGGCTCCTCCGGTAGCAAGAAGCCAAACACAAAAGACATCATCTGCTACGAGTGCAATGAGCAAGGACACTACAAGAGTGACTGCCCAAAGCTTCAGAGGGAAAAGCCCAAAAAGAAGTTTGGAAGAGAGAAGAAGAAAAGTCTCATGGCCACATGGGATGACTCTGACTCGTCTGAAGCTGACTCAGAATCAGATGATGAAAGGGCAAACATAGCGCTCATGGCTAACATTCCAGATGACAGTGAAGCTTCTGAATCAGACTCAGAATCAGACACAGAAGAGGTATTCCCTAACTTCGCTGTTAATTTTACAAAGGCTGAACTTGCTGAAAGCCTCAATGAAATTCTGGAACGTTATCAGCAGATTAGAGCTAAATTCAGAGACCTGAAAAGGAATCTTGAATCTGACTCTAATAAGTCTGAGAGTCTCAAATTGGAAAACTCTGAGCTGAGAGATAAAATTTCAAAATTAGAAAACTCTTTACAAAACTCTCAGAAGGAACCAATTTCTGAAACTCCCAGCAACGCTGATGAGATCATAAAGGAGTATGATCACAGTTTCCAGAAGTTCCTTGCTAAAAGCATAGATAGAAGCAGAATGGCTTCAATGATCTATGGAGTTAGCAGAAACGGCAGGAAAGGAATAGGATACCAAGGTAAGGTTCCTACACCTAAGAATGTCATGGATTTAATTATTAAACACACTCCTCTAAATTCACACTTTGTGTATGGTCACACACACGACATCAAATACACTAGCAGTAAGCACTCTGTGAAACCAAAATTCAACCAGAGTTTTGGTAAAACTAACAAGTCAGGACCCAAGAAGATCTGGGTACCTAAGGATAAAATAATACATGTTGCAGATATCTTTAGCAGCAAGTCAGAAACACCAGTCATGGTACCTGGACTCTGGCTGCTCACGACACATGACGGGAAGAAGGCATATGTTCCAAAGCCTGGAACTTAAGCCTGGAGGCCACGTTGGCTTTGGAGGCAATCAGAGGGGAAAGATTATTGGCTCTGGAACTGTAGGTAACGGAAATCTTCCCTCTATTAATAATGTTCTGCTAGTTGATGGATTGATGCATAACCTGTTATCCATAAGTCAATTAAGTGATAACAGTTATGATATAATCTTTAATAAAAAATCATGTAAAGCTGTTAGTCAGAAAGATGGGACTATCCTGTTTAATGGAAAGAGGAAAAACAACATTTACAAAATCAAACTTTCTGAACTAAAGAGTCAGAACGTAAAATGTCTTCTGTCTGTTAACAACGAGCAGTGGATCTGGCACAGAAGATTGGGGCATGTTAGTATGAGAAGAATATCTCAGATTAACAAACTCAATCTGGTCAGAGGACTTCCAAATTTGAAGTTCAATTCAGATGCTCTGTGTGAAGCATGTCAGAAAGGCAAATTTGCAAAACCTTCTTTTAAATCCAAAAATGTTGTTTCTACCTCTAAACCATTAGAACTTCTGCACATTGACTTATTTGGACCAGTTAAAACTGCTTCAGTCAGTGGCAAGAAGTATGGGTTAGTAATCGTAGATGACTATAGCAGATGGACATGGGTAAAGTTCTTAAGACACAAGGACGAGTCACACTCTGTGTTTGTTACCTTCTGTAACCAAGTTCAGAATGAAAAAGATCTTAGAATCGTTAAAGTCAGAAGTGATCATGGTGGAGAATTTGAAAATAAAGATTTTGAGTCATTCTTTAATGACAAAGGCATTCTGCATGATTTCTCTTGTCCTAGAACTCCCCAACAAAATGGAGTTGTAGAACGAAAGAACAGAACATTGCAAGAAATGGCCAGAACCATGATCAATGAGACAAACGTTGCTAAGACTTTCTGGGCAGAGGCAATAAACACAGCGTGCTACATTCAGAATAGAATCTCAATAAGACCTATTCTGGAAAAGACTCCATATGAACTGTGGAAGAACAGAAAGCCCAACATTTCGTATTTTCATCCATTTGGATGTACTTGCTATATGTTAAATACAAAGAATTATTTGAACAAGTTTGATTCTAAGGCACAGAAGTGTATTATGTTAGGATACTCTGAACGCTCAAGAGGGTACAGAGTATACAATACAGAAACACAGATTGTGGAAGAATCAATCAGTGTTCGTTTTGATGACAAGCTTGACTCTGAAAAGTCAAAGCAGAATGAAAATCTTGCAGGTATAGAAATTGAATTTGCAGGTTCTGAAGACAAGTCATCAGAAGCTCTCAACACAGACATTCCTTCAACGTCTGAAAGGAGCAATGCTAGAAATCCTACAACTGCTGCTGATCAACCTCAGAAGAGATTACCCAGAAGCAGTTTGGATCACCCAGAAGAGACTATCCTAGGAAGAAAGGAAGATCCAATCAGAACAAGAGCAAGCTTCAGAAACTCTGAAGAAACTCTTATGGGACTTGTGTCTCTGATTGAACCTTCTTCTATTGATGAAGCACTTCTGGACAACGACTGGATTCTGGCAATGCAAGAAGAGCTGAATCAATTCACCAGAAACGACGTATGGGATCTCGTTCCCAGACCAAAAGGATTCAACGTCATTGGAACAAGATGGGTGTTCAGAAACAAGCTTAATGAACAAGGTGAAGTCGTCAGAAACAAGGCACGACTGGTTGCACAAGGTTATAGTCAGCAAGAGGGGATAGACTATACAGAAACCTTTGCCCCAGTCGCCAGGTTAGAATCTATCAGACTTTTAATCTCATTTGCTGTTAATAGAGGCATCACTCTGTATCAGATGGATGTCAAAAGTGCATTCTTAAATGGTTATATAGAAGAAGAAGTTTATGTTCACCAACCCCCAGGTTTTGAAAATACAAAACATCCAGAACATGTTTTCAAACTGAAAAAGTCACTGTATGGTCTGAAACAAGCTCCCAGAGCTTGGTATGAAAGGCTAAGTAACTTTCTGCTTGAAAATGAATTCACCAGAGGGAAAGTGGACACTACTCTATTCTGTAAAACAGTTAAGAGTGACATTTTAGTCTGTCAAATTTATGTTGATGATATTATTTTTGGTTCTACTAATCCTTCTCTTGGAAGAAAATTTGCTAAGTGTATGCAGGCAGAATTTGAGATGAGCCTCATGGGGGAACTGAAATTCTTTCTAGGAATTCAGATCAATCAAACTCCAGAGGGAACTTACATTCATCAGAGCAAATACATCAGAGATCTTCTGAAGAAATTTGACCTTTCAGAATGTAAGCCATCAAAGATTCCAATGCATCCCACGTGCATTCTGGAAAGAGAAGAGGTAAGCAAAAGTGTAGAACAGAAGGTCTACAGAGGTATGATTGGTTCTCTCCTTTATCTGACAGCTTCAAGACCTGATATCTTATTCAGCGTATGTATTTGTGCTAGATTCCAATCAGATCCTAGAGAATCTCACTTAACAGCTGTTAAGCGAATTTTCAAGTATCTGAAAGGTACTACTAATCTGGGTTTGTTTTATAGAAAATCTAGTGATTACAGCTTAGTAGGCTACTGTGATGCTGATTTTGCTGGAGACAGAGTGGAACGTAAAAGTACTTCTGGAAGCTGCCAGTTTCTGGGAGAAAATCTGATCTCGTGGTCCAGCAAAAGGCAATCAACAATTGCTCTGTCAACAGCAGAAGCTGAGTACATAGCAGCAGCAGGATGTAGCACACAAATGCTCTGGATGAAAAGTCAGCTTGAAGACTTCCAGATTTTTGAGAGTAACATTCCTATTCTTTGTGATAATACTTCTGCTATTTGCTTAAGTAAGAATCCTATTTTACATTCTAGAGCTAAGCATATAGAAATAAAACATCATTTCATTAGGGACTATATTCAGAAAGGTATTTTAAACTTGAAATTTATAGATACAGACCATCAATGGGCTGATATCTTTACTAAACCCCTTTCAGAAGATAGGTTTAATTTCATTCTGAAACACCTCAGCATGAAAGTATGCCCAGAATGAAAATGTTTTAATTCCATGTATTCATCTTCAGAATGTAATTATATTACTGTGAACTTCTGATCAATCTTCTTTCAGAAAGATAGAACATGCAGATTGTATCAGATGCAAGTCTAAAGATCTGAGAGTCTAATCTCAAAGACAGACGTGCTGATCACTACATCAAACAAGTGTCATCCAATCATCAGCAAATCCCTGAAGCAGAACGCGTGCACGCTTCTGAGAAGGCAAAGCGCTGATTGGGTGCATTGAGACACATGTCTGGTAACCGTTTTTAAGTATCTTTCTCAAATCCCCCAAAATCAGCAAGCATTTAATGAAAAGTAATCACGCTTGTTAATGGCAATCATTATTTTTTTCTCTCTCTTAAAAACGTTTAATTTTTCAAAATAATTTTTTTGAAAACTCTATTTAAACTCATTAATCCTTCATTTTTATTTACGCTTTCTCATAATCATTCAACTATTTTCTGCATATTTCTGAGTTTATCTCCTTCAAACCTTTTTCTCTCAAATCATTCTCAAGCCTTTTTAGTGAGAACAATGGCATCCTCCAGCATTTCTGCAGGAAATCAGAAGAAAGAAACCTCTGAACAATATCAGGTGCCTATCAGAACTCTTCTCACACCGGTAAAGAATCTTGAGGTTCTCTCTGAGTTAATCATCGACTTTGAAAGTTTGAAGGAAAATGGATTTGACCTAACTGAAGAGATTAGGGCTCAAAAGTGGGAGAGGTATTTCGATAGGTTGGTTGGACCAACATTCCCAGAGCTTGTCAAGGAATTTTGGATTCACGCCAAGATTCATAAACATCTAGTCATCTCTTCTGTCATGGGAAAGAAGATAGTAATTTCTGAAGACCTCATTGCTAGGTTAATTGGTCAAAGTGGTGGTGGAGTCCGTTGTGTGGACATGGCTGATAGATGCCCTGATATAGGTGTGGTAGCCAACAGCATTTTCACTCTTGGATTTCCCAGCAGCAAAATTAAGGATCTGAAGGATCACTGCAGAGTATGGGCCAAGATTGTTCTGGGCTGTTTCAATCACAGGAAGCCAACAAGCTCTCCTGATTATATAAACGTGGATCAGCAATTTCTGATCTACTTTATTGATCAGAGGGTGAAGATCAATCTGGCACACTTCCTGTTCAACCATCTCAAGACCAGTGTCAAAGAGACTAGAGAAGAAGAAAGGACCAAAAGGGACTGGATACCGTTTGGAAGGCTCATATCAGATATTCTGACAGAGAATAAGCTGATAGATTATCTGAGTGAAGCTCAAGTGCTGAGCACACTTGAACCAACTGTTGGAAAACCGCTGAACGCTAAGAACCTGAAAAAGATGAAGCTGATAGAAAATATTAGGAAGGAACCCAGAGCTACTTCAACTGCTGACATCTCCAGCAGAAGAGTGCCTCTGAATGATTTCCCAAAATTTTCTGAAATGGAATCCCAACCGGATATGTTTCTCAAGTATCCAGATTCATACAAGGAAGAAGATACAGGTTCAAAGCTGAAGATCAAAGATCTGAGTCAACCCCAACCTGAAGTGACTCAGAAGAAGACAAAGAAGAGGAAAGCAGAAGGATCATCTCATCAGACTCCAAAGAAAAGAGGTAATTCATCTGCTGCCCCTATTTCAATTTCATCTACTATTCCAACATCTGCTGCCCCTCCTAAAACCTCTCACAGAATATCAATCCCAATCCCTACCATTGATGAAACCATACCAGAAGACCCTTCTGAGGCCTTACTACTCAGAAGAACCAGAATCAAAATTACCAAACAACCAACTGTTTCAACAACACCAGCACTTGATAGAGTGGTAGCTGATATTGAGCGTGAACATGCTTCTGCTCAACCAAATTCTGAACCACCAAATATTCCTCCTTCACAACCAGAACCAGAATCAGAACCACAATCACAACAACCACTCACAGAAGAACCTCTGATCCCTGAGCAATCAGAGATTCCACCTCCTCAACCAGAAAATAATCCTCCTTCACCACAAACAGAGTTTCACCGCTATGAAACCCCTTCTCCACATCATTCTGACCCTCACTCACCTCAACCTTCACCGCTGGCAATCCAGTTGCCATATGGAACCACTATTGTCAGGCCCCAGTTGCCATCTTCAGAGGAATCAACACCTCCAAAAACTCCAACCACTCCAATAGAAATATCTGACTCTGATTCTGATAACCCTCCTCCAAAACAAACAACCTCTCAGAAAACCGCTGAAAACCCCAGCAGAACTTTCATTGACTTAACAAGTCTTGAACGTCTTGCTGATCTAAGACACAAAATTGCCATACCCAAACCAAAGCAACCAGATGTTGGCTCTGGTATTTTGAATTTTGAAACAGGTATGCTGCAATGGATTGCTTCTTTGAAGCAAGTCTGTCCGGGGATGATCGACCCAGCTGCTTCTGATCAGCTCTGGTCACAGTTCAGACTATGGGTACGTGCTGAAGCCCTCAAGCTGCAGGACGTCAACTACGAGCAGGCTCAACAGAACTTTAGCAAGCTGCTGAAGGAAGTTGAGAGTCAGCTGCCTCAAGAAGTTGTGCTCCCTCTGGACAGTGAATCTTGGTCTGAGAAAGAGCAAGCTGCACATGTGCAACCATCAGAAGAAGACAAGACCCTTCAGGAAGAAAATCCAGCAGAAGATGTAGCTGAAAGTTCTGAGAAGCTTCCTCCCTCTGACCCTTCTCAAGCTGCCTTGGACAGGCAGGCTCTGGAAGAATTAAGGCTGAATGACTTACGTCTACAGCAGCGGATGGAAGAGAATGATCAGAAGATGAAAGCGAGAATGGATGTACAGGACAGCAAAATTGACACTGTTGTCACCATGGTTCAGAAGCAGAATGAAACTTCTGAAAAGATTCAAGCAATGCTGGAAAGCCTGTTCTCACGCATGCCCCCACAACATTGAAATTTTTTTTCATGCATGACATTCTCTATGTTTTCTTCATTTTCTGATGTACTGTTTTGACTATGTTTTGTAATGTTCTTTTGCTCTGAACTATTTTAATATAATTTGTTTTTCTGATCTAAATTGTTCAGCACATCACCAACACTTTTTGATTGCTGACAAAAAGGGGGAGAACAAGAATGATATTTAAAATCAATAACGGCTAACTAGACAGAAATTCTCAAACATTCTAACTCTATTACTTGAAATGTTTTTCTGTTTTGTTTTTAAGTCTACAGGCACAAGGAAGCTCCTGAACACTATGAAGACTAGAAGCTAGAAGCTCTGATCAAAATGTAGAAGCTCATGTTGCTCTGATCAAATATGAAGTTCTGATCGACCTAACACTCTGATCCGAAGCAAAGCTCTGACAGGAAAAGCTCTGAAGCTCTGATCTCTGATAAGTCAAAGACCTATAATCTGATGCTCAAAGATAGAAAAAGATCTGATCCTGAAGAACACGCATATCAAAGGGAAGTAACAAACTCAGGGGGAGTATCTCTTAAACTCTGATTTCTCCTTACTTCTTAACTCTGAAACATTTCCTAGATACCTTTTCACGTTATTTTTCATTTAAAATATCTAGTTTTTGTCATCATCAAAAAGGGGGAGATTGTTAGAACAATGTTTGAATCTAGTACCCTATATTTAAGTTTTGATGATAACAAAGTGAAAAGATATAGTATTTATATGTTTCATGTTTGAACCATATGCTGCCTAAAATTACTATGCTCTGACTTGCAGATACGCTGATTAAAATAAGCAAGATCACTTCTTCAGCATCAGAATTTGATTTGATACACCAGCATCAGAAGTTGCTGAATCAGAACGTGAAGATCAGATGATCAACTCACGTACATGCTGAAGCTTGATGAACAGAACTGCGCGTAAACACTCTGATACAGAAACAATAGTTCATCAGCAGCGAAGCAGAATCAGAATGAGCCAAGCCAGAACGTGCATTGAAGAAGCAACGGTACTGTGCATTGAACGCTAATTAATTCTAACGGCATCATTCTAGACAAGATCTGCTCAAAAAGGAAAGCTTGTTATTAGCATTGAATCAAGAATATTGCATTCAACGTTCATCTTCTCAAGTGCTATATAAACAAGGCTTCGAAGATTATAATGGCTAATGCTCTCCAATTCTCTACACGCACAAAGCTGAACAATAATCTTCATCTACCAGTTTTGCTAAACCAACAAACTCTGATACTCCATTAGTGTTTAGCAATCTAAGTTTCTAAGCTTAATTTGTGTATACATCACAGTTGTGATAAAGTTTTGTAGAAAACATTCACACACATTTGTTTTTACCTTTGTAAGAAAGTGTTGCCTTGACAAACCGGATTGTGGTTTGAATCAAGAAGGCTTTAGCAGTTGTTAAAGCAGATTTGTATTCAGTTGAATATAGTGAATTAAGACCTCGTTGGAGAGAGGCGAAATCACCTTGACGGGTGGACTGGAGTAGTTTGAGATCAAACGAACCAGGATAAAAATATCTTGTCAATTGCTTTAAGATTCCAGTTTTACAATTCAACCCCCCCTTCTTGTGTTTTTCACCCCTTCACCAGTATCCCCTTACCCTTGTCGGTAGTATCAGCAGATGGTCTTACTTCAGGAGTATCCAATTCTTCAATCACTGGGCCTTGCACAAATGGTCCAACAGGTACAGAAGCTTTCAAGGGTCCGAAAACTGCTCGAGGGGGAGCAATCTCCGGAGAAAAGATCCAGCCGTTACGGGTTATCTTGCTTGTACCCTCAATGCTCCCTATATCAGGGCTTTCTTCTTCAGGAATCTCTTGGACTGTTTCGATTTGTTTGATACCATGGTAGAATATTTCTCCCCCATAGTTCCATGGTATCATTTTGCTGGATTGGTACAGGACAGGTCCCGACATGGTGATCTTTAATGGTACACATTCAGAGTTGGGTGTAATCCTGACAGGCCTTTTGCAAGCCTTGGGAGGATTATCGGAAATGGTTATAATTGCAATATCGTTGGTTGAAGTAGCAAAAGTATCAGGAGTAACAGGATTGAAGGTATCAACAGGGGTTTTCTGGAAAAGTATCTCTTGGGTATCCATCAGGCGTTGGACACCTGACCTCAACATTGGGCAATCACCTCGTATGTTCAAACAAAAATAACAGTCTTTACCACAACCAGGAAAGATCCCGGCTCTCAACAAATTTTCTTTAATCACAAGTAACGGCGTCAGCAGGTCAACAACATCAGTAACATGAGCGTCCTCCATAACAGCATGAATATTGTGGCCGTGCTTGGGCATCAGAGCAGATATAACATTGGGCTTCTCGGGAGCATCAAATTCTACTTCCTTAACATCAATCAGATCCTGGATTTTGTTCTTAAGCGCCCAACAATTATTGGTATCGTGCCCAGCACTGTCGGAATGGTAAGCACACTTGGCATTGGAGTGGTAGTATGGAGAGGAGGTGTTAGGGTTCTTTGGCGCTTCCTTCAAACTGGTCATATTCAGCTTCAACAAATGAGGAAGTACCTGAGCAAGCGTCATGTTGATGCGGGTGAACTGTCGTTGTAGCCTTTCCACCCATTGTTGATTAGGTCTCGACTGATTGTTACGAGGTTAATCATTTGACGAGTTTTGAATCATCACAGCCCCTACAGTCGGCCGGCGCTCAGTTCTTCCCTGTCCCTTCTGAGAATACACAGCAGATGCTTCCTTCCTGTCTGGGAAGGGTTTCTTAACAGCCGTGGATGCGGAAGCATCCTTTTGAATCTTTCCACTCTTAATACCGGCCTCAACCCTTTCACTGGTTAAAATCAGTTCAGTAAATCCCGCGGAAGAACTTCCGATCAGATGATTGAAGAAGGGGTCAGACAGGGTCCCCAGAAACATGTCAACTAACTCCTTATCTGATAGCGGTGGCTGCACCCTTCCAGCCAAATCACGCCACTTCTGGGCGTACTCTTTAAACCCTTCATTGGAAGCCATCCTCATACTTTGTAACTGAGTACGAGTGGGCGCCAAATCAGCATTGTATTGATACTGACGATAAAAAGCAGCTGCCAAGTCTTCTCAATTGTGAACCTCTGATCTTTTGAGTTGATAAAACCAGTCTAACTGCGTGCCAGACAAGCTGTCTTGGAAAAAGTGTACCCAGAGGTCTTTATCGGATGAGTGGGGTTGGATTTTTCTGACATACGACCTCAGGTGCATCTTTGGGCATGACAGACCGTCATACTTGGCAAATGTTGGCACCTTGAACTTGGGAGGGATAACAATCCCAGCTACCAACCCTAGTTCTTCAAAATCCAATTCGGGAACCTTCTGCAACTCCATAGCTGCCAGTCTATCTTCAAGGTTCTTATATTTATCATCTGCTGGTGGATACTGTTGTTCGGAGTAGTCTTCGTCTTCTTCCTCTTCCTCCTCTTCAACCTCGGATTCAGAAGGCACAGCAGTCCCTTTTCCCTTACCGGCCCCTTCGTCAGACGTTGAGGGGAACTCAAGAACCTTCCTAGTATTTCTCTCAAACCTTCTTCAAAAAGTGGCCACCCCAGGTCTCTTTTTCTTTTTCTCTTTATTCTTCTCCAACAAAACTTTGAGGTCCTCTTGACCCTTTGCCAAGGTCATGAGGAGTTGCTGGAGCTGTGAATTTTGTTCCTGCAGATCCTTTACCGTTTGCTCCAAATCCATCTTGCTGAAATAAACAGCAGAAAGATAAGGAAACCTGGCGTGAAGACCTGTTTATGCATATGATGAATGGTATGTTATTCATGTAATGTATTCAAGGGTTCAAAAATTCAACTTTATTGCAAACAAAAAGAACGCACGTCATATTAAGAAGAAATTTGTTAGTACATAAGTGCCCCATGGGCGAAATATTTCAAAATTATTAATGTAAAAAGACATTGCGCATCCTCTTTGGCGCGATGTAAGTGTTGAGAGTTTCCTCCTCGTGAAGTCGGCGGGTAAGCTCCAAAACCTTCTTCTCACTGGCATAGAAGCTGGCTTCAAAAGTATCTCGTTCTTCCTTGAGTTGGATCCAACTCTTTTGCATTTCTTCCCATGATGTTGGCATGTCATGATGTTGGATGGTGTATGGAACCTCTCCTTCCATAACAGGCTCTTTGATCAAGGGGAGAGTGTGAGGGTATGGCATCATAAGATTCTGGGAGCGGGTTCGTACCCACTTGAGGTAAGGCTCAAGGGGGATGGAATTCTTGTGCCCCAGTGTCTTACTATCCACCTTGTTAGGCATCCTCCAAGCTCTGATGAACCTTTGTCGAAGTCCTTGCGCATCGTTGTCGAAGTCAAAAACTAGGTCCGGAATTAGCATGTCATGAGGGCCATCCCTCCGAGCATATCCAAATTGTCTCAAAGCTAGATAGGGGTTGTAGGTGATGCCTCCCCTAATTCCAAGTAGTGGTATATTAGGGAATTCCCCACAACGATCAATGATGATGACATTTTCTCTGGACCGAGAACACCAATGTACATCAGAATGTGTGAGGGTCATTAATCATTGTGACCATCTTAAACCCTGCTCATTCTTCAAAACTGATTGTGGAAGGTGAGAAATAAACCACCTTGCTAGGAGAGGAGTACAACACATGAGAACACCTCTTTTCCTCATTTTTCGTGTGTAAAATGAGTGTAGGATGTCCCCAAGCAATGTAGGTATAGGATTCATGGACATGAAAATCTTGACAGCATTCACATCTATAAGCTGATCAGGGTTTGGGAACAAGACCAACCCATAGATGAGGAGTGCCACAATCTCTTCAAAGGCTTGTAGATCAAGAGAATTCCAGCAGTCTTGTGCCTTCTCGAACAAAAGCTTTGCCAAGAAGCCCTTGACACCACTTCTGGTTTCCCAATGCCCCTTGATGTCAGATGGTTGCAAGTTTAATGCTTGAGCAACATCTTCAGGCTTTGGTTCTTTTTCCGTATCGTTGTAGGGTAGTTGATTAAGAATAGGAATTCTCAAGAGTTGAGAAAATTCCTCCAAAGTAGGCACCAACTGGTAATTAGGGAATGTGAAACAGTGGTGTAGGGGTTCAAAGAACTGGAAGAGAACTTTCACCATGTCTTCTTCAATGTTGGTATTGACCAAGTTGAGGAGTCTACCATGTCTTTCACTGAAGAGAGAATTCTATGGAATCCTGGAAGTAAGCTCCTTGAGTTGAGGAGGGATTCTCACAAGGTTGACTTGAATTGTTTTCCTGCGAAGAGATTCCATGACCTACAAAACAAGAACAAAGATGAAGATCCAAACCCTTGAAATGGTTAGTGGATGCATATGATGTTTTATGATGTTCATGATGTATGCACAAACACATGTACAAGCAAGTCACACAAAACCCTAGTTTCAGGCTTGCATGAGGTTTCATAGGTAAGTACCCTCTTGAGTTTAGTTGGCTCAAACCTGTCCTATAAATAGTAATTGGGTTATAAGGAGCTCAATATCACTGGATTGTTTTCTATGTTCATTGTTTTGGTTTAGCCACTTAACTAGCGACCAAAATATTCCAAGAAAATAACCCTCAATGAGTGTAGTATCGAGTATCTACCAACTTCGAACTGCACCAAAGCCGGTCATCTCACTACCCCTAAAAAAGGCCAAGATGGTCAAGTAAGGTTCTAAGAGTTCATTAGTGCTTCATGACATCACTCAGCGGCCCCGTATTCTCTTTGATTGACTCAAAGGCTACCGGTACTCACAAATATGTCGCACTAATATAGCTATTGCTTCAACCGTGTCGGTATACCCCACACAGTTTCCACAACGTATTGCTATTTACCTATGAATGTTTCCCAAATCCGGGTGGAGGATTTCAAGCCCAAACAAGAGAACCAAAGTGTAAAGCAAGCAAAGCAAACAATAATCATGCAAAGGGTGATCTAAGCCCTAAGGTTACTCCACTTTTAGAAATATCCCCAGCAGAGTCGCCAGTTTTGTGATACGGTGGGAGAACTGACTTGGGATTTTGCGTTTGTGTTCGCAAATGTTAGGTTTAGCAAGAGTCTCCACCGACTTTTTATTTTATCCTAAGGAAAGGTCAAAAAGCACAGGAAAGACCTTTGAGATGTTTTCTTGGGTTCGGGGAGTAGATTATAGAAAGGGAAGGTATTAGCACCCTTTCTATCCATGGTTATCCATGGGCTCTTAGTTACTTACTTAGATCACTTGCTTTGCTTTTCAATTGTTTGAAATGGTGCTCTTCAATGGTTTGAAATGGTGCTTTGTTGTGTGATTTTGAAAGATGTTTTGAAAGGAGGCCATCGTTGTGGAAACCTTTGTAATGATTCTTGTTTGAATGTATACAAAGGTGTTTTTGTCTTTTGAAAAGTTTTCAATGTTTGAAAGTAGGGTTTTGAAATTGTGTTGTGAAGTGTGTTTTGAAAAATAGCAAGGATGTTTTTGCAATCTTGATCAAGTAACTAAGAGTTATCTACCCTATTTTACTCAAAGATTTTTCTTATGTTTTTAACCCTTTTAACAGTGTTGTTTCACCATTGTATTTGGTGAACAACCTTGTGTTAGGATGTTAAACGGGACATGCTCGGGTCATCGTATAGACCATGATAGCAATTGTGTCAAGTATTTTTGGTAATTTTCTTTAAGGGACTTGATCATTTTGTTTAGGCAACTCAGATAGCGTCATCGAGGGACTATGATCTTTTGTTTTGTTTTTGTTTTGCCAAAGTACTTGACATGCAACCATGGCCCATTTTTGAAGGCAACAAGTGGATTGAAACCCTAGGGGTGCAAGTGTGCATTGTGTTTGTTTTTCATGCATGTTTATCTTGGATTAGGTCAAGCTAGTTGTTGATTTTATTTGGCATACAAACCCTAAGTCTAATCATGGCATAATTGAAAGCATAAAAAGGTGCGAGAATTTAAATTCTACACTATTACAACATGATATAGGGAGGGGGGTACAAATTTGAATTTGGGGTATTTTACAAGAAATTAAATTCTAAATTATTACAACCAAATCGAATGTATAAGCAATATTTAAATGTACAATAATTGAATAAAATACAATAAATAAATATTTAAATAAAATGTATTATGCAAAAAGTTTTTATGTATGTAAAAAGTATTTTTTAATATGAAATTTAAATAATAATAAAAAAAGGTCAATTTTAATTATTTTGTTATTTAGGGCAAAAACCCTAATTTTTAAATAAATAGTATTGTTTATTATTTATATCTAATAATATATTAATTTATACAAAAAATAAAAGTATATTGTAAAAAAAGATATTTTTAGTGTAAAATATTAATAAAAATGAAAATGTATTATTTTTGTATTTTTGACCTAATTATTTAATAAAATAAAGTATATAAGTACATATATATATTAAACATATTAAATATATAAAAATAAAAATTAATTATTTACAAAAAATGTGTATATTCAAGAAAATGTTTTTAAGTGTGTATAAAAATAATAAATAAAAATAAACATATTTTTTTTACATTATTCTTTGAGTTTTAATAAAAGGAAAATAAATTATTTACATATTTATACTAGTAATAATTAAAATAAATTCCAAATAAATACAAAAATTTATGAAAATAATTTTTAAGTATTTTTTATATTAGAAAATAAAATATCAAAATCAAAAATGAAACATAAATGCAAAAATAACAAATGTACAAAAAAAAGAGCCAGGGGGTGTAAAAAGAAAAGAGGAGGGTGCCAAAAGCAAGCCTGTACAGGCCCAGCCCAAACCAACTTCATCTTCTTCCTTTGAACAAAAATACGCACGCTTCTGTATACAAATGTTATCTCCTGATTCATTGATTTTTTGACAAAACTCATAACATGAAACTTGTAGAGCATCAAACAACGAATCCAACCATATAAAAAAACTTAAGCTAACTCTCAAAGACCAGAGAGAACTTTTCTGACCCTAATTTCTAACCTAGTTTTTTCAGAAAGTTCATGGATGAAATTCTCCTAGCACGATTAATATAAATGAAAACTAAGCATATGTATGGCTTCAGGGCTATGAATACAACATGTTTCATTCACAAATCTAAGTCTAACTATTCCTAAATAGAGAGATAGAAGTTCATGAAATACCTGTTTCAGTTGACTTCGAGCTAGACAATGCAGCAACTTCCAAGGGTGCTTGAGGTTCTTTTAAGCTTGCCTGAGGTCCACTGAAGCTTTTCCAATGCTTGGGTTGTTTTGAAGTAGCCTGAATCGTGCTACAGAACTCAACCTGCAAAGCTTTGAAACAAAAATGGCAATGTGTGTTAAGGGTGTTACAGCTAGCAATGGATGATCTGGATAGCTTAGGTATGTTGGTTGGAAGGTGTTTGAAGTATCTTTGGGCAAAACGCACGATGGAATTTGAAGATGGCTTGCAAAATGCAGAACTGGTCCTGTTTTGCAAGAAAATGGGGAATTTGGGCACTAGGAGTTTTGAGAGGCAAAGGGGTCGTGTTTCTGGCTTGTTAGGAGGTATCAAACTTGTTTTCAATATTTGTGTAAGTTGGTTTTAACAGATGTGAGAGATGGTTTGTGGTTTGTAACTTTTATCCTTCTTGAAGCAAGAGTGTCTATCTTTTCAATGCAGGCCTGTACAAGTCCTATATCATGCTGCACATTTTGCTCTTGGTTCCTGGAATTGGTAGATTTGATCTTGCCTCGGAGATCTGGCCCCATGCCTCAAGGATCTTGTTTTGACATAAAGTGAAGTTTAAGCAAAAATGGCATTGTTACTTTTTCCATTTAAGGCTTAATCTAGTGTATAATGCCCTAATGACTAAGACAATACCTTAGCTCAATGGATATGCATTAAATTATGGAGTACAAACTGGTTTTGAGGCCTGTAATTGTGAACCAAGCTAGCTAGATCAGATTTGCAATTTGGCATGAACATGTATTGGCCATGGATCAAAGTGAGTTTTTGCCAACTTCAAGCATTCGATTCTCTCTAACCACAAGGGTGTTTGAGGAGTTCTTGGACAATTTGGAAATCTTGTAACATGTACTATAATCCATCTTTGAAATGCAACTTTAAACTCCAAGTGGAACTATGTGAAAAATGGCCAAGAAGAGGGGTCAAAATCCTGCCTAAATTAGGGCAAAAATTCTCTAAGTTAAAAGATTTAGGTACCCTTGATCCAAAAATCATAACTTGAGATACAAGCCTCTTTTGAGCAAACTTTGTGAATCAAAGTTGTAGACTTTGTGATGGACTACGACTTTCATGTTTCAAGTTTTATTTGAATCCATTTGCATCTTGGTGAAAAAATGGGACAAAGTTAGGAAAAAATAAGAAAATTTCATAACTTAGAAAATTTCTAAGTTATGAAAATTTTCCATTTTAAACCCTAATTTGCATTTTTGGGTTTCTTGATGAACAAGTTTCATAATTTGATATGTCTTGGTGAAAAATGACTCTTGGCACTTGATTTTGACCAAAAAGTCAAAGTTTGACTTTTCAGTGTAGAGTCAAATTTTGATCAGTTGACTGAAAAATTCATCTGTCAATCCTATGCATTTGAGATCTTTTGAACTTGTTAAATGGGTCAAGACAATTTCATTGAGTCCTTGAGTCCATGTGTGAGCTTGATTTTCCATTGGCTAGGTCAAACAGTCAAAAATTGCCTTTGTGCAGTCAAAACCCTAAAAATGACCATTTTGCCCTTTTGGTGATCTGATCAAATTTCTTGTGGAATTGTGATCCAAACTTGATCAAATGGTTCATATGAGTTTATAATGTTGATGTGGGTCAAATTTCATGAGGTTTGACTGTCAATTGGCCACAATTGACTTTTTCCCCAATACAATTGATTTCTAGGTCAACTGTCCAATTGACCGGGCAAAAATTTGGATCAAGGCTTGAAACTTGGTATGGACAAACTTGTGAGTCCAATATGAAGTATGAAAGTCACTTTGGGCATTGTAGGTCAAAAAATCCCTGTGCAAACTCAAACCCAAATTTAGGTCAACAGTGCAAGGAGGTGTCTTGAGCATGGCAACCCATAGCTTGATCTTGAGTTCCAAGAGTCTTGTGATTGAGAAAATGTTGATGGAATGAGAGGGCAAATTTTGGGGTACAACAAAAAGCTTGTAACCTCATCTTTCTAAATCATCAAGAATTATTCCCTAAGACCCCCTGAGTTGGAAATGCCATGGATTTGAGTTTGGTAACTTGAAACTGAATTTTTCACAAAGTCAGAATTTTGAAATCCATAATGTAACTTCTAAACACAAGATTTGTGCGTGTTTTTGATTTAAACTTGATTAGCAAACTTGCCAGAAGTGATTAGCACCCCAAAACGCAAGGTTTGGCTGAGTTTTGATGGAAATGAAGTCACACTTCACTCGTGCTCGACCCTTACTCAATTTCCCTCCAAACTTCCTTGTTTCTTCAAATTTTCATTCCCATTCACTTTCCTATAAATAGAGGATCATCCCTCATCCATTTTCCCAAGCTTAGAGACCACAGAACACCCTGCCAAAACCTCACACGAACCCATTTTTTTTTAATTCAGTTTCTGAAATTTAAGCTTCCTTTTCCAAAATTATTTGCTCATTCATCATCCTTGAGCATCATACAAACTCTCCAGCACTTAAACCAATCAAAACGAGCCATAACTCAAGCTACAAAAGTCCAGTTTCAGAGCTTCTTACTTGAACTTCGAAAAGGTAGAATTCCCCATCATTTGGATCCAAATCAAGCACTAATCTATTTTACTCCTTCTTCTGATTCTAATGCTGCTTACAATTTTTAAATCCATTGAGAATTGAGAGAGAAATCTCAAATTGAAGGTGCTCGCTATTTTCTGAGTTTTTGATTCATATCTCTCTCGATACCTTATATAAATTTGGTGCGATGGTTGTGTTAGAATCGTCTTGAAGAGACGAGTTCAATGATGCTAGCCTAAGATCCTTTTTTTCATTTGAAGGATCTCATAAAATCCCCATTGCAGGGTGTTTGGAGATTGAAGACGATGACATGTCTCGTCTCAGCCAATGATAGCGTGCCAAACGTTTTAATTTCATTGGTTGCCCTTTTTCTGATCACATGTGTGTTTCACTAAGGTCCATATCAAGCACAGCGTGTCTGGTCTATTGGATTAGCATACTAACGTGTTTTAACTATGATCTGATGGTCCACATCTTTTTGGTTTTATTTTATTTTCTGATTTTATATTTTTATTGATTAAGTTTTCAAAAATTCATAACTCTTTTATTTTTTATCCAAAAATTATGAAAAAATTCACAAAAATACTTTGAATTATTTCTGATCTCATGACTATTTTTTAACATTTTTATTTTAAAATTTGGTATTTTTTATATTTTTTGTATTATTTGCTTTCTTTTAATTACTTAAAAAATACTTTCTGACATTTTTTAATTCTGAAAAAATTCATAAATATAATTTTGCATATTTTTGACTTTTTGAAAATTTTATGGAATTTTATGTTGAGTCTTACTATTTTTGACCTATTTTATGTTTGTTTTAGCTATTTTAAATAGTTTAAAAATAGTTTCTGACTTTTTAAAATTACCAAAAATTTTATAAAAATATTTGGATCCATTTATAATTTTTCTATGACCTTATTTTTTATTTCTTGATTAATTTGAACATAATTGATATTTTCCTCATTATTTTCTATTTTTAAACATTTTTTAATGTATATATTAAATATAATATTGTTTTTGTGATTATTTTCTGGCTGTCTTGAGTTGATTTTTTGATCATGACTTTATTAACATCATTGGATCTATGGTGTTGAGTTTAACTCCATAAAAAATGGATGAATGATTTTAATAATAGTTTGATTAAAATTTAATTCAAATGTGGTTTGTATATTCTTTTTTACCCTAATCCTCTTCATCTCATCCTCTTCTTATTGCACTAAGTGTTGTTGGAGCATGATCTCTATATCATGTCTCAAAACAAATGGTGCATAGATTGCTATTGAGCGGCCTCAAAATAGGTGCAACTTCTATATAAGTCCACTTACCATTGCTTAACATAGCGCTAAATTTTGTCCCGATTCGAATAAATGATCATTTGTGGCCCAAACTTATGATTGCAAGCCCAAGTATATTAATTTGATCTCTTTGATCCAATAACTTTGAGATTCATTGTGTGGAGGCTTTGGTTCTACCAATTCTCTAATGGATCTACAACATCTTTGGTCAACACGGATCACTTAAACATCGTTGATCTTTAAATGGTACTTGTGAGAATTCCAAATGGATGATATACTTGACAAAAAACAAATGCAACTTGTTGTGTGGAGGCTTTGGTTCTACCAATCCTCTAATGAGTTCCAAATTCAAGTTTCAAGATGGTCATCCAACTAACCACTAATTATTGACTTGTTTTATCTTATGCTTTTATTCTTTTTTATGCTTTATGTATTATTTATTTTTTAGAATTTACATTTCATGCCATTTTCATCTTTGCTCATTTGAGCATTTATTTTCTTTCCATTTTTACTTTGCTCACTTGAGCTTTTCTTTTCTTTTCTTAAGATACTTAATAATCAACATAAACCCTAAAACACTCTTAATGGCACTTGTACTATTTGGTTACTATCCTTGGCATGATGGAGCATGGGACTTTTTCTGGGACTTAGGATTAGAAACCTTGGCCTATCTTGGAGACCTTGTGATCTTATCTGATTATTTTTGTTTAGAGTTCTTGAGGTTTACCTCAAGACATTGGGTTGCTTGTTTGCTTTTGTGTGTAGGTTTTTTTGTGATTACATTCTCTGTTTGTAATATGGAATTCACCAGTATACAGCCGCTACTATGCCTAATTTTTGTGAAGACTTAATGCACTTGAAGTTTGGTTCTCTCAAGAGATCTAGTATCTTTGCTTTCTTGGTTTCAATCCAAAGAAGGGGAATTCTATCTTGACTCATAATGTCAAGTATTTTCTTCTTGTTGGTTAGATGATTCTTCTCCTTAGCTTTTACCTTATGCTTTAGGATAGCCTCTTCTTCTCCTCCCATCTTCTTTAATTTCAAAAATCTTCTCCCTCCTTTTGAAGATTCTTCTTATTTCTAAACTTGAAATACTTTCATAATAAACTTGGACTTATGTCCATGCATTTTCAAAATATTTTCATAAATAAACTTCAATCAATTTAATAATACCTTGACATTTTTGTGAGAAGACTAAAAGTCAATCAATATCATTTCAAACCATTTTGCCACTTTGGCTTTTTTATCTTTAAACTTTTTCTCAAAAGATTAGACTCTTGTCAATCCTTGTAGTGATGCAAACAACTATACTTCTACAATATATAGTGAAGTGATATATTTTCCACTTGGGTGTTGAGTGAGTCATTGTTGATTTTAAGATCCAAGCCATATCCTCCACTTTGAGATGATGCAAATTCTCCTTTCTCATGATTGTTGATAGTAAGTATGTTTTCAACATGGACAATGACGATGATGTCTCATCTCTTAAAATTAGCCAACACACTTCTGTTTTAAATTTTTAAAAGAGGAACTACGTGTACCCTGATCCCCTATTGCACGAAAGGTGGTACGTAGGCACTAAAGGTTCACAACCGCGGCGGGTGCAAAAATCATAAAAAATATTTCCCTTATCACCTCCACCATCCATTTTCTATACAACACATTTTTATAGCCAAAATATACAGATTTTACAAAGAGGTTCTTACGGAGTACCGTAGATGTTTAGGGTGCTAATACCTTCCCTTTGCATAACCAATCCCCTTACCTTGAATCTTTCCCCATCTTTTTGGGTTATTCGCTCTTTTCCCATTCCTTTGGAAACAATAAAGCGCGGCAGAAATTTTTATTTTGATTTGCATAAAGTCTAGTTAATCCAATGGCTTAGTCTTGAACATTTCTACCGCTACAATCATCATATCTACAAATTGAAGGATGTCATTTATTAAAATCTATACAATCTTTTGAATATATTTTTAACTTGCACATGATGAAAATATATTTGGAATTACTAATAATTCATCTCAAGCATTGCAAAGAAGTAATCAAGATATTGTAAATGTGATATCATTAGTTGGTGTTTGCAAGGACATATTGCAAAGTATGAGAGATAATGGTTGACATACTTTATTAAATGAAGTATCATTATTTTGTGAGAATAAAAATATCAGCATTCCAAATATGGATGATGTACTCATTACACAAGGAATATCTAAGCATAAAGCTCAAAAAATTTCAAATCTATACTGTTTTCAAGTTGAGTTATTTTACAGAGTGATTGATAGACAAATTCAAGAGCTACACAATATATTTTCTGAGGTGAACACTTTGTTGCTTCTTTGTGTAGCAAGCTTAAATCCAATAGTTTTTTTTCATTTGATAAGGAGAAGTTGGTTCACTTCAAAAAGTTTTATCCATCAAATTTTTCTCATCTGGAGCTTATGGTGCTTGATAGTCAGTTAGAGACTTTTATCATAGATCTTCGGTCTGGTGATCAATGTTCAAAGTTAAAAGGAATCACTGATCTTTCTAAAATGTTGGTGACAACTAGAAAGCATATTGTGTAACCAATGATATATTTACTTGTGAGGTTAGCTTTGGTCTTACCTGTGGCAACTACTACTGTTGAAAGATCTTTCTCTACCCTGAATTTTGTGAAGAATGGTTTGCGCAATAGTATGGGAGATAAGTGGTTGAATGATTGTTTATTTACATAGAGAGTGGCATGTTTGATAATATGGACATTTAAAAAATCGTTGAATATTTTCAAAATACGAAACCTCGTAGAGGACAATTGTAAATTCTCATGCACTTTAAATTTTTTGTTGCTATAGTATGCATTTTGGAATAATTTGAAAGTTTCTGGATCTTCCATTGCTCCTAGGAGTCTCCGTTTCCATTATAATCTTGGAGTTTCAAGGGTTT
Organism: Vicia faba; assembly: GCA_948472305.1. Classification (NCBI taxonomy): domain Eukaryota; kingdom Viridiplantae; phylum Streptophyta; class Magnoliopsida; order Fabales; family Fabaceae; genus Vicia; species Vicia faba. Next base: position 286,332,662 of record OX451739.1, on the reverse strand, counting down.
TTATAGAGACTATGGACTTCTTCCATCTAGTATACGAGCAAACGTAGCTGACATAGAATAAACATTGAAGGAGTATAAAGACGATATGCATCGTAAATGTAGCTGGCATATATTAAATCCATAAATATGATATTTTGATTTCACTGACAAAGACGTTAAGTGGGTTATATTGCAAGATTATACATGAAGGAGAAAATAACTGAGTTGTCATGCAAAGGGTTAACAAGTCTCCCACAATCAAGATTTAAGTGGACACAATTAGTCTTGGAAACATGCATTTATCAAGCGATATTGTCGGAAAAATCAATAGGCTAGACAATACAAATTTTTGTTTTAATTTATTATTGGATAAGGCGAGCTAATTTCTTGGCCGTTTTGTAACTCCTTTAAGAACTTTTTGAAATTCAACGTGGATAATAAGCATCTCTCCTTTCACCCGTGTGGGAAAGAGGACCCGCTTCTCTTTCAAATTTGTATATAGATATGCAAGAAACGAAAGCTATAATCGAAGTGGGAGGATCCAAGCTATAGTCGAATCGAGCAAGAACTATCTCAAAATTGCGCAGGTTCATAGGTCATATCAACACGCTAAAAACATTTTCTCCAAAGTATAAGCTATTAATATCCACAGAGGGTGACACAAGATCCTTGGCGGGCTCTCCATGAAAACCAAAGACCTTTTTATTTTTTGAACTTTATAACTTGATTCATATTTTTCATGTAAAACATGTTGCATGTGACTAAACCCAAGACCTCCGCAGGGGGTGCTATGAGTTTTCCTTGACATAAAGAAACATCACGCCAAGAGCTATTGGGATCCTCTAGCGTTAAGTTATACCTCTGACCTAGTCAAGTTAATATACATTTGACCTTAAGAAACTAAGTTAGCATACCTCTGACACCTTGGTTAAGTTAATATACCTTTAGCTTGGTCAAGTTAATATACCTTGGACGTTAAGCATCTATGTTATTATACCTCTGGCACCTCAGTTATGTTAATACATCTCTGACCCAATCAAGTTAATATACCTCTGACCTTAAGCACCAATGTTAATATACCTATGACGCCTCATTTATATTAATATACCTCTAACTCAGTCAAGTTAATATACCTCTAACTTTAAGAAGTTATGTTAATATACCTATGACATCTCAGTTATATTAATATACCTTTGACCCGGTCAAGTTAATATACATATGACCTTAAGCAAATAAGTTAATATATGGCACCTCAGCTATGTTAACATACCTCTAACCCCGGTTACTAAGGCTACCTCTAAATTGTTCCCAAAATAATAGAACGCGGTAATTGTAAAAATAGGACTAGCATTGTCATAATTAAAACTACCTCTTATGGGCCTAAATATTATTCACAAAGCACTAGGAAATATTCAAAATATTACAAAATAAAAATCTCTGTGGATAGGTCACAACACACCAGTGTTCTCTGGTCCTTAAGTCGAGAAAAAATTCCTGTAACTTTCAGCAAACCACAATTCATCGGGAGCCTTGGGCATAGGATCCCTATCAACTGGGTCCTGTAAACTTTGAATTAATATCTACCCAAGGTTTTCCGACCTATGTACGTATTAATATTTCAGGATTTAGTTACTACTGATAGTAAAAAACGCACATGAACTATTATGATTTTAATAAGAAGGTCAAAAATTAGCATAATTAAAACAAAACTTCAATAGGTCAGAATCCCGCCAGAGTTCTCCGACTCCCCTATGTCTAGAACCTACCAAGTTCTATGATGTCAGCGGGTCAAAATCCCATCGGGTATCTTCGGAATCTCTATGTCTAGAACTTACCAAGTTCTACGACGTCAATGGGCTCGAGATCCTGTTGGGGTTCTCTGATTTCTCTATGTTTAGAACCTACCAGGTTCTGCAGCATCAGCAGGTCGAGATCCCATTGGGGCTCTCCGACTTCTCTATATCTAGAACCTACCGAGTTCTATGATGTCAACGAGTCAAGATCTCGCTGGGGCTCTCTGACTTGCATATGTCTAGAATCTATTGGATTCTAAAATGTCAATAGGTATAAATCCCAATAGGGATCTTTGACTTGTCTATGTCTAGAACCTACCAGGTTCTGCAATGTCAATAGGTCGAGATCCCATTTGAGATCTTTGACTTATCTATGTCTAGAACCTACCCAGTTCTGCAACGTCAACACGTCGAGATCCCGCAGGGGCTCTCTGACTTCCCTATGTCTAGAACCTATCGGGTTCTGCAACATCAACAGGTCGAGATCCCATTAGGACTCTCCAACTTCTCTATGTCTAAAACCTACCCGATTCTACGATGTCAACAGGTCGACATCTCGCAAGGGGTCTCTATCTTCTCTATGTTTAGAACCTACCGGATTCTATGACTTCAACGAATCGAGATGTCAGACAGACTCTTTGATTTCTCTATAACGTGAATCCACCAGGTTTCTTCAGCTTCTCAATTGAAGTCATGGCTTTTTTCAATTTCTATAAAGTTGTAAATCTTCCCAATATATGCCGGGAGGAATCCTTTGGAAAGGGAATTGTCTACCAAGACCATTAATTTACGGGGAGTTTCCTCAAACAATATAAAATGCATACACCTAATGTTCCAAGTACATTCGTCACACGTTTGTGTGATCTGGGATAAACTTAAAACACTTCGTGCTTACAAACCTCATGCATGGGAGGCTTATGTAGATTCTGAATTTTGCTCACCTAGCCTGAGACAGGTAGAATAGCCGAAATGGACTTTCCATCTTAGATTCTAGAAAGTTGCATCCAATAGCGAGTTGCCGTTATAGTATCCAAAGGGCCAACTAAGGGTCATCAATCTGTTACAGAATTTAAACTCGTTAATAAACATAGCAGTTACATACGTTATGGATTGAATGGACATTAGACCTCTTAAAAAAGCGTCTACACTATAAAAGGGGAGGGTTAAAGCTACACAAGAGAGGGGAGCCTATGAATAACATAAAAAAAGAAGAGACATGGGAAAATCTTGAACCACCAACAATGGTGGCCATTCATCCCTCCCAAAAATACATCAGATACCAAATTCCTAACACTTTTGTAATCCCTCTTGAACAGCTTAAGAAGGATTAACCAGATTATGTTTTCTGCGAGAAAACACACACACACACACACACACACACACATACACACACACACACACACACACACACACACACACACACACACACACAAAAAGTCATCTGAACCGCAAGAACAAAAATGTGCGGATCAGTTGAGTTTTAGAAATAAAACCAAACCAAAACAATGTGGTTTGGATTGGTCTGATTTTTTACAAAAATAAAAATTGATTTATACATACACATATAGATAACAATATAACTTTATATTTAGTCATTTATGCGTTATTGAATAACAATAAAATTTATTATATTTGGACAGCAACTTTCCATTTAACATACAAAAATAAGATTAGAGAAATGTGGAATATAAGAAATAAAATAGTAGTATAAAGCAATATCAAAAACATTAAAAACAAACAAAAAAATAGAGTAGATGAAAGATTTGAGAGGATTAAAAAGAAAGAGCAGAAGAGAAGAGAAGAGAGATTAGAGAAGAAGAGGTGTATTAAAAACGTAATTGAAAGAGAGAAGAATAGATTAAAAATAAGAAGATGAAAAAGAAAGAACATAAGAGATTAGAGACTAAAGAAGAAGAGACTAGATGTACATGGAAAAGAATATGAAAATAAGGCGTGATACCGGTAGGAGAGATTTAAGAAGACTTAAATTGAAACCTTAAGTGTGAAGAAGAGAATATCATGTGTAATCATAAGGCTAACACATAATTTGACTGGTTTTGGATTGAATGTGAGTTAAGTGAAGTTTGGATTGTCACATAATGTGGTTTGGTTTGGTTTGTAAAATATAAACCACAAACTGAATCACGCAGTTTTGTTAAAAAATAATCCAAACAGATCTAAGTCAAATATATATTTTTGTGATTTCGATTTGATTTAGTTAAGTTAGTAATTTCTATTAGATCAGTTCAGTTTTGAACACTCATATAGAACATCTATATATATATATATATATATATATATATATATATATAATATATATATATATATATATATATATATATATATATATATATATATATATATATATATATATATATATATATATATATATATATATATATATATATATATATATATATATATATATATATATATATATATATATATATATATATATATATATATATATATATATATATATAATAAACAAATTAATTACATAAATGAAAGAATAAAATAGAAGAATCAACAGTGCAATGAATGTAATTAAGCTTAAAAAGTGAAAGAAAAAGACTAAATTTTAATGACATTCTTTTGTTTAACATTTCCTTATACAAAACACAGATTTGTAGTCCAAGATTGAGATGGAAAGATGTCCTAAATAAAACTTCAATTAATCAACCAAATCTCATATGTCAAAAAAGGAAATTTTGAAATCATTGTTAATGGTATCTATTCAGCTAATCTTTTCTTCCTCGATGCTCGAAACTCTTATCTCATTCTCATACGTACCCCTCAATTGACTTTAGTGAAAAATCCAAGTATCATTGCCCCTTAGTGGTGTCAAAGGTCATTCCAAGGGTTATATGTTATGATGCGGCGATTCGCATAAGGACCATAATTTAGCCATGTGGGGTGGGGTTCAAGTTAAACGTACAAACGTGTCCTTATTTTGATTTTTTGTGGTGTAAAGCATAGCCAATATTTGATGAATGGGACTGACATGACTGAGAATCTTTCAACTTGGTGTGTGATGTAAGGAACAGATATGATTTAGCTCTTACATTATTTTCTATAAATATTAGGGTTACTATGTTTTTTTAACTTATTAATCATATGATTGGTTCTTTTCTCGTATGGGATGATATGTATCATAGACAAATGTTTATAAATGGGTAACTCCTCATCTTATAATTTAACTTATTAATCATATGATTGGTTCTTTTCTCGTATGGGATGATATGTATCATAGACAAATGTTTATAAATGGGTAACTCCTCATCTTATAATTTAACTTATTAATATATGATTGATATTTTTCTCATATGGATAATATGTATAATAAAGACATGTTTATAAATTAGGTAATTCTCATATGAATTAGTTCTTTAAGGTTGTGTTAACTTGAATCATAATTTAAAGATAATATTATAGTCTGTTCAAAATTCATCGAAGAATATATTATCTATTAGGTTTTTCTATTAAAACACTAATCACTTATACTTATGCATCAAATTTAATAATGTTGCACGTGAAGGAATGTGTTAAAACTCCTATATCCACAATATGCAATATGAACATATATTATATATCAGTTGTAAAGTTAAGTTAGATTCAGCCACAATTTAAAAGTTTTTATGAAAAAATTATTATTAAAAATTATTTCATTTATACTTTAAATTGTTTATTTTTCTTTAATAATTTGTCATTGAATGAAGCTTATTAATCATTTGATTTCAATGAATTACTTAGTGGTTATGTTTGCAATAAAATGCCACAACACAACTAAATATTTTAAAGACTAATGCTACATATTGACACTAAAAATGACACAAAATATTCACACTCGGCTATTGTTCACCATGAACAGTATAACAATATTTGTGAACAGTACTTGTAAATAGTGCATGAATAATAATTTTTAGAGATAAAATAAAGTTGATTAATGAGATATAAAAAATTAGTTAATGAAATGGTGAAGTTGATTAATAAACGTCCTGTTATAAAAAATAATTTAATAGTAAAATAAAATTAGTTAATGAAAAGTAAAAAGTTAGTTAATGAAATGATGAAGTTGGTTAATAAACGTTCAAATATTAAAATAATTTTTAATAGTAAATAAAGTTGGTTAATGAAAAGTAAAATGTTGGTTAATAAAGTTATGAAGTTAGTTAATAAATGTTCAAATATTAAAAATAGTTTTTATTAGTAAAATAAAATTGGTTAATGAATTTATGAAATTGTTTAATAAATACTTAAATATTAAAATTATTTTTCAGTAGCAAATTAAAGTTGATTAATGAAAGATAAAATGTTGGTTTATGAAATTATGAAGTTGGTTAATCACACAATTTTATATGGATATCCTTTAATTTAAAAATAAAAATTATATATATATATATATATATATATATATATATATATATATATATATATATATATATATATATATATATATATATATATATATATATATATATATATATATATATATATATATATATATATATATATATATATATATATATATATATATATATATATATATATATATATAATTATTTATTATTATAATATTTCACTATTCACCGTATTGATGAACAATGAAATACATTGTAAGTATAGAAATTAGTGTCAAAATAGCATTTTTTATATTTTAGCAATTGAACCATAACATGTGAAAGCAACGTCCCTTTATAAGTATTTTAATGATGTCAAAACAATTATAAATCTCCCTCTATCTTGGTTGGCTCTATGAACAATCTTGCAATGGAATTATTGGATCAAAGATCTCCAAAAATAAGTAGTTTTGGGAAAATACAATTTGTGCGTCGACTCAAAGATAGGTGCGGTCGAATCATTATCTTCAATCAATCCCTGGATGTGTCAGGTCGACCCTTCCGGTCGACTCAAACTGGAATTTAAAACATTCAAAGTTTGCGTCGATGCAAGTCCTGAAGCGTTCGACGCACTGCACTTCAAAATGGATTTCTCTCTGACTGTTGGATGTATCACGCTGACCCTTCTGGTCGACTCAACCTGGGGATCATAATATTTGATGTTTGCATCGACGCAAGTCCTGAAGCGGTAGACGCATTACACTTCAAAAAAATTTTCCTCGGGGTGCGGGTTGTGTCGCGCCGACCCCCTCTTCTGGTTGCGTCGACCGCTCGCTTGCTTCACATGATTTTCTGCTATGTTTGTGAATCCTGACTATTAGGTAACATATATATATTCATTATGCATCATTCTTGGAAGTTAACAAGAACTAATGAAAGATACACACAGTGCTCATCATCTTCATCCTCTCTTTTCAAAAATCAACATCTACACATAATCATGGTTGTTGATTCAAGAAAATTGCTATAGTGATAACGTTCAAATCAAGAATTCAATTCAGATTTGGGTTGAGCAATTGTGGGTTGTTCTTGAATAAAATCATTGGGATTTTCTCCTCCAAGATTCCTATTGGTGCGGGGGTTTTTGCACAAGTCTTTGCTTTATTGAATTCAGCCGAGTGAAAGGATTAAGAAACAGTGAGTTTGATTAATCAAGTAGCGGTATCCGGAGGATTGTGAAGATAGATTTGGGGTCAAATTTCTTGCGATCGAAACCAGACGAGTGAAAGGTTAAGAGACGGTGGATTTGCTTAATCAAGTAGTGGTAACCGGAGGTTTGTTCGAATAATTTGGCACTTGGTTTTGCTCAAACCAAGGAAAGGGAATAAGATTGTTACATCAGCAACATTGGTTTGTTTGTATTGTGAACTATCTCTTCTCTTGTATCATTTGCAACTTAATATCAAATATCTTAATTCTAGATTCTAGAATTGGAGGCAGACGTACCTTACGCGAGGACGACAAGGGGAACCGCTTTAACAAATCGTGTGTTCTTTTGCTTTTCTTTATTTCTATACTTGCTTACTAAACTGTGCGAAAATTAATTTGTCAAATCTGCACTTATTGAAATTGTAGTGTGTTGAATTCATTTCAAAACATTGGTAACAATCCTTTTGATTGATACCTAAAAAAACTTACCACTACAATTTTGTAAAACCAAACCTAAGGTGCTTTGCTCACAAGGTGTTTGACAAATTGACTAATCCACAAAATTACTGATTGTGCTTATCCTTATCTCATTCAACTCATTGGTAGTAATTAGTAATCATTGAGAGTGTAAAAGTAATTGATCAATTGAGTAAAACGCATTGATTCTTATATTGTCATTATATCCGATACAGTTAAGCATATCCGATCTTTTCAATAGAGGATCATTTAGACGATTGGAGATTCCAGGAAGCTTTCGCATATTTTTCTAAAAACAATTTTAAAAAGCGAAAATTATTTTAAACGATCTATTCAATCCCCCTTCTAGATTGATCACATCGTCTAACAAGTGGTATCAGAGCACCAGTTCATCTGGTGCTTCACATATTACTTTGTAGAAAATGGAGAACGATCCAAAAGGGGCTTATACAAGAGCTCATGTGTTTCACCGGTGAAAACTATAGCTATTGGAAAGATTGTATGCGTGTGCATATTAACTTTGTTAATAGAAAGATATAGAAAGTTATCGAGGATAGTCCTATGCAAATAACCATTACCAATGAGGATAACATTATCATACCAAAACCGGAAGCACTATGGGATGAGGAAGATGAGAAAAAGTATGGCCATGATTGGAAAGGTAGAAATATGCTTATTACTTCTTTAGGTGTTGATGAATATTTTAGACTATCACATTGTGCGACTGCTAAAGCAATGTGGGATGCTCTACAAATTTCCCATGAAGGGACAAATGATGTTAAACTTTCTAGAATCAATACATTAACTCAAGAGTTTGATCTCTTTCACATGAAGCATGGTGAAACCATTGCTGATATGCAAAAGAGGTTTTCTCTATAATTAATCTCTTACATACTCTTGGTCATGTTACTCCCAATGATGTTGCTACTAACAAAATTTTAAGATGTCTTAATAGGGAATGGCAGCCCAAAGTTACAGCAATCAAGGAAGCAAACAATCTAGCTTCACTCGACATAACAACACTATTTGGAAAGCTTCCACAGCATGAGTAAGAGCTCATCAATCTCAATAAGCATGAGAAAAAGGAAAATAAGGAAAAACCAAAAGACATTGAAAAGAAGTCTGTTGCATTAAAGGCTTCAAGCTTAAAGTCCTCCACCAATAACTCTTGTGTGATTGATTCTAGTGATGAAGATGAAAGCTCAAGTGAAGACATGGGGTTGTTTGTGAGAAAATATCACAGATATCTCAGAAATAATGAAGTCCAACACTCGGACAAAAATCTCATCAATTATAGAAACCAATCAAAACCTTCAAGACAAGATGAAGGCAAGAAATCTAAATCAAGAGGATCATGTTTCAACTACGGAAAACCCGGTCACTACAAACCAGAATTATCGTTTCTCAAGAAAGACAAAGGAAAAGAAAAATTTCAAAAGAGACCTAAAAAAGCTAGAAGAGCATACATTTCTTGGGATAGTGATAGTGAAGCCTCAAGCAAAAGTGACTCTAGTGACGAAGAAGAAATGGTCAACCTTTGCCTCATGGCTCATCAAAAGAAGAAAAGCAATGTAAGTCACTCTAGATATAATCACATTGATAAAATGTCTCACATAGAATTACAAAGAGCTTTTGATACTCTACAAAACGAGGCTAAGGAAGCTTTTAAACAATTAACCTTAAATAAGAAAAAAATTTCGTACCTTGAGCATAAAGTGTCCAAATCTCAAAGAGAATTAGAAGCTCTCAAGGTATCCATGGTAGAGAAAATCAAAACTAATAGCAAAGATGATAAATTCTCTTGGCATGAATGGGTTGAATGTGAAACTTGCTACATTTGGCAAAAAGAAGTAAAAACTCTTAAAGCTAAACTTGACAAGGCTTTACAACCCAATATTACTTTTAACATTGATAGATCTAATTTCAGAAGTAGTATGATAAATCCATATAAAAAATACACTTATGAAATAAAAGATCCACCAAGAAAAAGAAACTTGCCCAAAACTCTAACATGTTTATATTGTTGCAAAATGGGACACACCATTAGCAAATGTCGATTTAGAAGATTTTTGGTTCCTCAAGGCATTTTTAATGGTTGCCAAAATGCCACTCAAGTATCATTCACACACGAGGACTCAATAAAAATTGGGTACCTACTTCCCTTGTTTAAACTTGTAGGTGGAATGTCTTGAGACTACGGAGAAAAGATGGTTTCTCGATAGTGGACGCTCAAGATATATGACGGGTGACATTTCTCTATTTTTTAACTTTGTGGCGAAAAAGAAAGGATTTTTTACCTTTGGCGACAATAACAAGGGAGAAATACTCGGTAAAGGTAGTGTAGGTAATCCCTCTTCTACTACTATCTCTGATGTCCTATTAGTTGATGGTCTTAAACACAATCTTATTAGCATTAGTCAATTATGCGACAAAGGATACAATGTATCATTTTCAAAAGAATGTTGCATAATTGAACACAATGATAAGAAAGATGATGTGTTCAAAGGCTTGAGGGTAAACAATGTGTATATGCTTGACTTGAATAATGCATCTCCAACCGGAACTAAATGTCTAGTCACATTAAATGAAGATTCATGGTTGTGGCATATACGTCTAGCTCATTTGAACTTTGATTTGTTAAATAAAGTTGTCTCAAAAGATTTAGTAGTCAGTTTACCAAAACTAAAATTTTCCAAGGATCACTTATGTGATTCTTGCCAAATGGGGAAGCAAACTAGAATCTCGTTTAAATCTAAAAATATTGTTTCTACAACGAGACCTCTCGAACTTCTTCTTATGGATCTCTTTGGTCCATCTAGAATTAAAAGTCTAGGTGGTAACTACTATGGATTCGTTATTGTAGATGACTACTCAAGATTTTGTTGGACAATTTTCTTGGCAAATAAAAGTCACACCTTTCTGGCTTTTGAAAAATTTGCCAAGTTTTCTCAAAACAAATTGAACACTAGCATAGTTACTATTCGAAGCGATCACGATGGCGAATTTGAGAACGATCTCTTTGATAAATTTTGTGAGAAATACGGTATTGATCATAATTTTTCCGCTCCACGTACTCCTCAACAAAATGGAGTGGTGGAACGTAAAAACCATATTTTAGAAGAACTCGGAAGAACTATGATCAATGAACACCATCTTCCAAAATACTTTTGGGCTGATGCCATCAACACGGCATGTTATGTTTTGAATAGGGTTCTAATACGTCCTATTCTAAACAAAACTCCCTATAAACTTTTGAAAATAAGAAAACCAAATATTTCTCATCTTCACGTCTTCAGATGTAAATGCTTTGTGTTAAATAATGGTAAAGAAAATTTAGGTAAATTTGATTCAAAAGCTGACGAAGGTATCTTTCTCGGATACTCTCAATCAAGCAAAGCCTATAGAGTATTTAATAAAAGATTACATATAGTTTAAGAGCCTGTACATGTTTCCTTTGATGAATCTGGTCCGAAATTAGTCGAAAAGGGTAGTGTTTATGATGGTGCAGGTGTTTCTTCAGAAAGCGTACTACAAGATCCCAAAGAAAAAGACTCTGAATCTACTAAAATTTAAGAAGAGTTAGATCAAGTATATGAAGAAAGAGAGGAAGATCATCCAAGCAATAAAAATGATCTTCCTTTGAAATGGAAAACCTCTAAGGATCATCCCATCGACAACATCCTAGGAGATATATCAAAGGGGGTAACAACTCGCTCTAAGTTATGTAACTTTTGTTATCATTTTGCTTCCGTCTCTCAAATTGAACCCAAAAACTCTAAAGATGCCTTACTCGATGAAAATTGGTTTTTAGCCGTGCAAGAGGAACTAAATAAGTTTAAAAGAAATAAGGTTTGGGACCTTGTCCCTCCTCCGCGAGTTATTGGAACTAAATGGGTTTTTAAGAACAAATTAGATGAAAACGGAATTATAACTCGCAACAAAGCTCGACTTGTTGCCCAAGGGTATAATAAAGAGGAAGGCATATATTATGAAGAAACTTATGCTCTAGTGGCCCGAATCGAGGCTATACGCCTTTTGCTTGCAAATACATGTTCGTAAAACTTCAAATTATTCCAAATGGATGTAAAAAGTGCCTTCTTAAATGGATACATTAATGAAGAGGTTTATGTGTCTCAACCTCCAAGTTTTGAGAATCCTGAGAATCCTAACCATGTTTACAAACTTAAGCGTGCGTTATATGGTCTTAAACAAGCCCCTAGGGCTTGGTACGAATGTCTTAGCAAATTCTTATTAGATCAAGGATTCTCAAGAGGAAAGGTTGACACAATCCTTTTTATTAAGCATGAAGGAAAGCATTTTATTTTAGTTTAAGTTTATGTAGATAACATTATTTTTGGTTCTTCTAACGCATCTTTGGTCAAGAAATTCTCTAAGATGATGCAGGGAGAATTTGAGATGAGCATGATGGGAGAGTTAAACTACTTTCTTGGACTTCAAATCAAGCAATTAACTGATGGAACTTTCGTTACTCAAGCCAAATATTGTCTTGACCTACTTAAGCTATTTGACAAGGCAAACTCTAAAGCTATCGATACTCTTATGCCTACTGTTGTAAACTTGGACCGTGATGAAAATGGTAAGCCCGTCGATATAAAAAGGTATAGAGGTATGATTGACTCCCTTCTTTATCTTAAGGCCTATCGTCCAGATATTATGTTTAGTGTTTGCATGTGTGCTCGGTTTCAATCATGTCCTAAGGAGTCACATTTAAAAGCCGTAAAGCGCATACTTAGGTACCTTGGTTGTACAACTAAGTATGGACTTTGGTACTCTAAGGGTAGTGATTATTCTTTGGTTGGCTATTCCAATTTTGACTTTGCCAATTGTAAATCGGATAGGAAAAGCACTAGTGGTACTTGTCATTTCTTTTCAAATTATTTGGTAAGTTGGCATAGCAAAAAGCTAGTTTCAGTTGCATTGTCAACCGCCAAAGCAAAATACATTGCAGCCGGTAATTTTTGTTCCCAAATATTGTGGCTCAATCTGATACGGTGGCAGAACCGACTGTTAATATACTGCTTTGTGTTTTGTGTTTGCAAATGTTGCGGTAAGCAAGAGTTGCCACCGACTTTTCTTTTATCCAAATTAAGGAAAGGGTGAAAAGAACAGAAAAAGACCTTTTCAAGATTTTTTTGAGTAAGGGGGGTAGATTGTGGAAAGGGAAGGTGTTAGCACCCTTTCCATCCGTAGTTATCTACGGGCTCTTAGAGGTTTGCTCTTTTTTTTTAAATACCTTCGTGCTTTATGTGTTTGAAAATGTTTTGAAAAGGCCTTAGTATAGAGAACTTTGTAATCTTTCTCGGGATAATGGATGTTGTACCCCAAAATTTTCCCTCTCATATTTCTCAAAACATTGCAAGAAAAATCTCCAAGTGGCTCAAGATTGCTCAAGAGTTGGGCAGTCAAGCTATCTCCTAAGGTAGTCAACCCCAAATTAGGGTTTTGTGTTGCATCAAGATCCTTGATTCCAAATGACCTCAAGTGCTCCCTAATGTCCTAATATGTTCTCAAGGTCATCCATGTCAAGTTTCAAGCCTTGCAGAGGAAGTTTGCTCAGTCAATTGCTCAAAGGATCCAAAAATCGACTATGCTAGGGCAAAAGTCAACTGTGACCTACAAACAGTCAAACTTCAAGATTTTTTATCAACATTCTCATTTTGAAGGATATTTAATCATTTTATCAAGGGTTGATCATGATTCATCAAGGATTGCTCAAAATTCATCAAGACTCAAAAGTTGCTAAATTAGGGTTTTGTAGGAAAAGTCAACTCAACTTTGACCAACATAACTTTCTCATACTTTATGAGAAATGACCCATCCAAAGCTCATCTTGAAGAGGATGCAATTTCCTATAATCCATCTTCATACCCAAAGATCAGAAAATGCACTCACAAGAAGTTACAAATTTAGACATTATAGGTCATTTTTGAAAGTCAACAAAAACACCTTTTTTTCAAAGCTTATAACTTGAGCATGGAATATAAAAATGAGATGAGACCAAAAGGGTTGGTTATATGACATCTAAATATTTCTAAAAAGTCCAAGAACACTTCCAAAAGTTAAAAATTGAAGAAGTTATGCATTGTTGAAGTTGGGTATTTTTGCAAAATTGTCAAAAGTCAACTATCCCCAAAACTTCAAATTTTTTCAAATGGACCCATTTTCCACTTGATTTGATCTTGTCACACTCCACACGTGTCCTAGCTTCAGCCTTGTGTTCATTTATCTATTTTATTATTTTATTTGATTTTTTATTGAATTAGTTCATTTTAAATTAATTTAAATCAAATAAAATCTCAAAACTTGATTACATGAGATCTTTTTCTATTTTCAGGACCTAATCATCATCAATGTCATGATCAAATTCGTATCAATCATTCCATGTGCAAAAAGATTGGATTTTTGGCAAATTAAGCAAGTTTTCAATGGAGGATCAAATCCAATCTCAAAGCATTGATGTGCAAAGATTCAAGACCAATTTGTTGACCTAATACATTGCAGAATACATATACAATCCAAGGAACACGAATTTGAGACCTAGAGGCTGCAAGAACACCAAGAACCAAACTTGAAAATTTGACAATAAAAGTGTGAAACTGAAATCATCTTTGGAGGCAAATTCAGAAGCAAAACTCCACGCTAATCAATTGCTGGACCATCCCTGAGTCAGAACCAACCGCTAGCAAGCTCTCACACACCCTCAAACGCATTGTAAGTGACACGCGGCCCCTCTCTGAATTTGATTTCGTGTTTCAAAATCTATGCATCATTACAAGAAACCAGTGGTATATTTGCAATCACTAGATAATTTCCAAGCTTTCCATATTATTTGATTATGTTTATCTGCTCTGTGGTGCAAAACGCCATTGTAGGGTTTCCTAGGTCTTTTTTAGGGGTTTTTGTTACAGGTAAAATTAGGCATATTGATGGACATAGGCATGACCGGAGGGGAAAGACAAGCACAACCATGGCCTTGGATGGAGTTTATATGGCCTGAGATGGGTTTTTGAAACGACCTACGCTTATAGCTGCGGATCTAAATTCGTAGGTAATTTCTATGCAAACCTGAGGACAGGGACGACAACGTGTCCCCATCTGGTTGCTCCGTTCAAATATTTGCGCGCTTCTTTTTTAATTCTGGCATATTAACATGTTTTCCAATATTACATTTTATTCTGAACGCATTAACAAATGAAACGCATTGGCCTAGTGGAAAGAGGAGTTGGCAGTCACGTACAGGACCTAGGTTCGAATCCCAGGCCCCCCATATGCTTTGTATTATTTTTCTTCAGGTATTCTAGTGCGCTTCAGGAGTTGTAGCCTATCATGCTCCCTCACTCAATCAAGTGCCAGATGGCCCAAGGGCAAATCTGACAATCCAGGGATGATGGCCTATAGTGGGATCTAGTCAACCAGTCCACATGGAATCCAGGAAAGTCAGCCAAGGCTAGCGCCTATTGGGCCTCTGAATTGCCATTCCAACCTCCAAATTGGGCCCAAATCCCCCTAAGTCTTTCTATTTCTTTCTTTTTATTAATTTTATTTAATTATTTATTGTTATTATTTTTATTATTTAACTAACCAATCAAAACTTTTTTCTTAATAAAATAAAAAAAACCAAAAAAAAATTCTTATTTAAATTAAATTTCAGTATTTTATTTTTGTTAATAAATATTAATTTAATTGATTTAGTTTTAATTAGAAATAACCTTTAATATATTTTGCAATAATTAAAATCAACTTAGACAATTAGGTTTTTTTATTAACATTGATCAAATTTATTTTTATTTCTTTAAATACCAAAAACCCAAAAATATTTTCATTAATTAATTTGTTTATTAATTTAATAATTAATCCAACTTAATTTCTTCCATAAATCCAAAAAAACGAAAAAATACTTTCTTTCAAAAAGGGTCAAAACTCTAAAAACTTGCGCCCGATTTAATTTCCCGCACGCGATCCATTTTTTTTCAATATTCTATCTGTTTCCAGAATGTAATAGCTTAGTAGGACTTTAAATATTTTTACCGCTTTATTTATTTTCCGCATTTTAATTTCAAGGGTTGCTTTTGGTGATGTAAATACCTGACGCCTTGTAATAGTTAGTTTAATTTCGGCAATTTAATTTCCATAATTTATAAACTTTTAGATGTTTGATAATAGGGGATGCATGACAAGATTGAACGTTTAAACCTAAAATCAACATAGATAACCACTAACATGTACAAAGATGAAACAAACTGAAAACAACACACTCACACATGCGCACTCTTAGGGTACACCTCACTTGGTTGCCTTCGTACGCGATCATTGAGTATATAAAGTTTTAGAGGTCGCCCTCTTGTCTAAAGATCATAGTTGCCTCGAAACAGTTGCCTCGGAAAAATGATCTAAGATATTAGGGTTACCGCTAAGGCGTCCTAACATTGCTTTAGTGACCGCACGTCCCTTAATCAAATTGACCCTTAAACTCCAACGACGGTGCTACCTACTCATTCATAGTGGGATAACATTGTCTAAAGGAAAATAGCATAGAATGATTCCTTTTTCGAGTAGGTAGATGGTTCTTAAGTACTTGCTCTTTCAAAACAAAACAAAATTTTCAAACTTACGCTCCTTTTTCAAACAAAAAACTTTTTCAAACCCAAAAACACAAAGAAAGCAAATTTTTGAAAACACTATGAGCAAGTACCTAAGAGCCCGTGGATAACCACGGATAGAAAGGGTGCTAACACCTTCCCTTTCTATAATCTACCCCCCGAACCCGAGAAATATCTCGAAGAAGGAATTTCTCTGTGCTTTTTTCCTTTCCTTGTTGGATAAAATAAAAGTCGGTGGCGACTCTTGCTTACCGCGACATTTTGCAAAAACAAACGCAAAACGCAAACCAGCATTCCAAAAACAGTCAGTTCTCTCCCACCGTATCACAGTGGAGAAATTATACAAAGTGTTTTGAAATTATTTTTGAAAAGTAGTTTTTGTGTAAGTGCAAAATGTTTGAGCAAACTTCTAACAACTATCTACTTTGTTACTCGAAAAGGGTTGTTCTTTTCCTCTTTTCCTTTAGACAATGCTATCCTACTATTAGTGAGTAGGTAGATTTGTCGTTGGATGTTTAAGGGACAAATAAGGGACATTTTACAGTCACAAAAGCAACTTGTGGAGACGCTTTAGCAATTTTCTTTTAGGGACTAGATCATTTACTAAAAGGCAACTGTAGGGTCATCTAGGGTGTGGTACGGTGGGAGAACTGACTTGAAGGTTTTACGTTTGATCGTAAATGTTACGGTTAGCAAGAGTCGCCACCGACTTTTCTTTTATCCAAAGGGAAAGGTGAAAAAGCACAGGAAAGACCTTTGAGATTATTTCTTGGGTTCGGGGGGGGGGGGGGGGGGGTAGATTATGAAAAGGGAAGGTATTAGCACCCTTTTCATCCATGGTTTTCCATGGGCTCTTAGTTACTTGCTAGATCACTTGCTTTTGTTTGAAATTATGCTTAGTGTGGTTTTTGAAAGTATTTTGTAAAGAGGCCTTTGTTTAGGAAATCTTTGTAATGATTCTCGTTCGTAAGAATGTATACAAAGATGTTGATCTTTTGAAAATGTTTTCAAGTTTGTAAGATGTTTTGAAATGTGTATGTATTTGTTTTGAAAATAGCAAGGATGTCTTGTTTGAAATTGAGAAAGTAATTAGGAGCATTCTACCTACTCAAAAGTCTTTCTTGTACATTTCTTTTCCTTTGACATTGTTATCTTACCATTGATTTGGTAAGTAACCCTATCTTTGGATGTAAACGGGACGGGCGTGGGTCATCGTATAACCATAATTAGCAATGTTGCAAGGCATCTTAGCATTCTCTTTTAGGGACTAAGATCATTTGTAAGACAACTTAGATAGCGTCATCGAGGGACTATGATCTTGTTTTCCTTTGTTTTTTCTAAGATACCTCACATGCGTAATATGGCCATTTTGTAAGGCAACCAAGTGGATTTTACCCTAGGGGTGCTTGTGTGCAAGTGTATTGTTTTCATGCTTGTTTTTGTCTTGAATTAGGGTTTTCTATTTGATTTATTTTTATTCTTTCCATACAAATCCTAATTACTAGAATGTGAATATAAATCATTTAAATTACGGAAAATAAAATACTAAGCTATTACATGATTTGTGGGAAGTGGGGTGTACAAAGTATAAATGGGGATTGCAAGAAATTAAACCCTAATTAAGTTATTACAACCATATTGAATTGAATAAATAAATGTACAAGATATGAAAAGGAATAATGTATAAAGTAATGAATAAAAAAAAGGAATGAATTTTATTTGGTTTTGTCCATGTTAAAGAAAGTTATTAATTTTTAACCTAATGACCTAAAAAAGTTATAAAAAAAAAAGATAAACTAATTTTAATTTAGAAGAGAAAATATTTTTAAGTTTTATGAAAAAGATTTTAACACTAGACTAAATAGTATGAAAATTGATTAAATTAGGAAAAGTATAAATTCTATGTTTATTTTAAGAAAATAAAATAAGCCTAAATCTAATTAATTAAAAAAAAAATAAGTTTATAACAAAAATATTTTTTTTAATGTTTTTTAGTCTAGAAAATAAAATAAATATATATAGTATGAATAAAAAAATAATTTTTATCTCTTTTTTTGTCAATAAAATAAATATTAATATTAATAATAATAATAAAAAAAAAGAAAATAAAAATAAAGTAAATAAAAAAGTCAGGGGGGTTCATTAGTAAACAAAAGAGTATTATGAGCAAAAATGAACAAAGCCCAATGAAGAGCCCAAATGTTGCCAAAAAAGAACAAAACAGAGTCAGAAAATGTGAAAATAACAAAATGGTCACGTTGGGGCTTGAACCCAGGACCATGAGGTGAACAGGCGCGCGCTTTACCACTGGGGTGGCTATACATCCATTAACTTGTATGAAATGATAAATGCATAACACAAAACGCGCCCTAACTGTACTTCATCTTCAACCTCCAGCCAAAGGATATGTAACTTGCTTATTTCTCAATCATTTGCAAAAATGTAAACATGAAAATTGCTCAATTTTGTCACACGAATCCAACCATATAAATATCATAAACTATAAATCAAGGATGAATGAGAATTTCTAAAAGTACCAAATTCTGAGCTAAATATTTCAGAAAGTTCAAACTCAAAATTCTCATAGCTTAATCAAAATAAATGAAATCTATGGACATGTACAGTTTCAGGGTAATGATGTCTACATTTTATCTTCACAAATGCAAGCCTAACAATGCCTAAGTAATGAGATAGAAGTTCAAGAAAAATACCCCAAAACTGGAAATCGTGAAATGGATTTGAGCTGGTTTCAGGCAGTGCTGATGATCAGGTTAGCTTCCTTAGACCTCTAGGAAGCTAATGCAATGGCTGGCTTGAACTGAGGGTGGCTTGAATGGTCTAGAGAAGTCCAACTGTGATGCTCTATTTTTGGTTATGAAAGACAGGGTAAATGGTGTTACAGAAGTGAAACAGGTACAGGGATGAGTTACCCTTGACGCAAGGAAGCTTTAGAAACTAAAAGGTCAAGAGACACACGAGGGAAATGTGAGTTTGAGGTTCAAGGTCGGAAACTGTGCAACAATGGAGTTTTTGGGCAATTTCTGATTTGAGAGAGTTTTGGTGTATTTCAGGGTGCTCAAGCTCATCCTCTAGCTCACAAATAGTGCCTCTATTAATAAGCAACAAATTTGGAGACTTGTTGTTGATCAAAATTCAAAATTACAAGTTTATGCATAACATGTGATTTTTGAGAATTTGAAGTTTCCAAGCATTGTGTACTTGCTAAGATAGAGTGGTTATGCTTTAAACAAGCTTGCTTCTTACTTTGTGGATGAAGTGTGATCAGAGGGAATGAGTTCGAGGCTCAAGAATTGACTTTACACAAAAGCTTGCTTTTCTAAAATGGAAGTGTTCACTTTGTGCCATTAATGGAAATGTGGATTGGATAAAGCTTAAACCACTTGGATTAAAGCTCAAAAGATTGTGTAATCCATTAATGATGGATAGATACACAAGTTATGATGCCTACAAAGCAAGATTATGCAGCCTAGGTTTGAAATTGGATTCTTTTTCATCACAAAATGCCTTGTAATTCAAGTGACAAAACACCAATTTCATCTCTTCGATTCTCCCTACTCAAGAATGATCTCAAGGAGTTCTTGGAAATTTTGGAAAGCTTGAAATGTGCTCTGCAACCCATATTTGATTTTATTATGAAGATTCACCTTGGAACTATATGAAAAAGTGCCATGAAGTTGAGTCAAAATCCTGACCAAATTAGGGAAAAATTTCACTAAGTGTTTAGTTTCATGACCCTATGTTCTTGAAATTATAAATTGAGATCCAAGAATTTTTAGGAGAAGTTGTATTAAGAAAAGTTGTATATTTCATGTAGATCTACAACTTTCATGTTGGAAGTTTCTCTTGAATCATCTTGCATCATGGTGAAAATTTGGCTCAAAGTTATGAAAAAACATGGATTTTCAACACAGAAAAATTTCTAAGTTTGGAAATTTTGACTTTTCCAAATGAAATCTTTACTTTTTGATTTCTTGATGAATAAGTTTCATATTTTGACATGTTTTTATGAATTATGATCTTTGGCACTTGAATTTGACCAAAAAGTCAAGGTTTGACTTTTCAGTATACAATTGACTTTTGATTAGTTGACTGTAAAATTCATCTGTCAATCCAATGGACTTGCAATGTTTTGAACCATGTCATTAGGTGAAAATGTTGTAATTGTACTCTTAAGATCATGCCTTAAACCAATTGACCAATTGCTAGGTTAAAAATCAGAAGTTGCCCCTTCTCAATCAAAACCCTAATTTTGACCATTTTGCCCTTTTGAGGATTTGATCAAATTTCATGAGGAATTGTGGTCCAAAATTGATCAAATGATACATATGAGTCTAAAGTGTTGATGTGGATCAAAAATTATGAAGCTTGATTGTGAATTGGCCATAGTTGATTTTTCCCCCAATATAGTTGATTTTTAGGTCCACTGTTCAATTGACTGATCAAAAGTGTGATCCAAGGCTTTAAACTTGACATGAGTAATCTTGAGGGTCCATAATGATCCATGAAAGTCATATGGGGAATTAAAAGTTCAATTATCCTTGTGCAATCTCAAACCCTAATTTTCAGTCATTAGTGCTTGAGGAGGTGTCTTGAGCTGATCAATCCTAGTGCAGTCTTGAGCCCAAGGAGATCTTGTGAGAAAATTATTGATAAATGAGAGGGAAAATTTTAGGGTACAACAGCTGCCCCTGTCCAATATTCTTAAGCCTGAAGAGTTAGATTGGCATGTTTTACCAATCGTGACTCGATGATGGAAGATGATTGGACACTAGAGTGCCCAGAAATTTACACTCGGCAATGTGATGGTAGAGGGAATAGGCTTAAATATTCCATTTGGAGAGGTGATAGAAAGTTGTAGGAGATGGGCTTAAAATTCCATTTAAAAGTGATTGTTTGTGTTGTAATTTGTAAGCTGAAAGAATGAGTATCAGAATGGCGTCCGTGTCTGGAGCATATGTGAACTGTATCTGGGAGTAGAATTTGAGTGAGTATCAGAGTGGCATCCGTGTCTGGAGCGTATAGAAACTGTATCTGAGAGTTGAATCTGAATGAGCATCAGAATGGCATCTGTGTCTGGAGCGTATATGAACTGTATTTGAGTGTTGAATCTGAATGAGTATTAGAATGACATCCGTGTCTGGAACATATCTGAACTGTATCTGAGAGTTGAATCTGAATAAGTATCAGAATGGAATCCGTGTCTGGAACGTATCTGAACTGTATCTGAGAGTTGAATCTGAATGAGTATCAGAATGGCATCCATGTCTGGAACATATCTGAACTATATCTGAGAGTTGAATCTGAATGAGTATCAGAATGGTATCCGTGTCTAGAACGTATCTGAACTGTATCTGAGAGTTGAATCTGAATGAGTATCAGAGTGGCATCCGTGTCTGGAGCGTATCTGAACTGTATCTAAGAACTCTGAACATTCTTAATGATAACTGTTAATCTTATCCTGAAAAGGGTAAAATGTTAGCTAAAATTCAGAGTCATGTTGTATGAAATGTATGATATAATGCATTTGTTTTATCGATGTTTATGATATATGGATTCGATGTATGCGCATGCAAGCTAATCTGCCACACTGTTGTTGGATTGGGGAAAATAAATCCCTGAATGCTGCTGAGAATATGTAGTGTAAGTCTTCATGTTGTGAAGTTGACGTGTTGATGAATTTCCGCTTAGAGAAACAAACTCTGTTTTAAGGGAAATGTCATGTACTGCTTGTAAAATCCTGTTGGGAAATCCTGAGAAATTGAACGACTTCTACCGGGGATTGATAATTGAAAGCTTGTTCCGCTGGGAATTAAACTTCAAATTGTGGGGGATTTATGGAAATAGCTTAGAGAGATTTCCATACCTCTTAAAGCCATTAGTGATTGTCTTTTTATTTTTTCTATTTGTAAACAGTAATTATATTCAAATGCATATGTTCAACAATGAATCATTGGACGTTTTTTGTAAACAAAACACAAGAGTAAAGAAAAACAGATAGTTTTGCACTTTTAAAGGAATATCTTTGTATTGACTTTGAGTAAGTAATTTTGTACAGTGAGACAAACATTCTATTAAGAGAACGTCGTCGTAAGAAAAAATGAAAATTTTAATACAAAGAAAAGATAGCTATGCGTAATTATCCCATGGGGTTCCCATTCTTCTATAGCCTTTGTATCTCTGAGTATCTTGTCTATTTGTTGCCTTGTCCGAAGATGATTGAATTGGTCAGAAATGTCGAGTTCACAAGTTGAATCCAAAGGTTTTCCTCAAAGTGATCCAATGGGACATAGTCATACGCTTTAATTCCCTAACTTTTTTCTAGACCGCCTTTTCGGGTTTTCAGTCCACCGGGAAACCCTTTTTTTGCCCAACTCGCCCTTTCGGGTTTTCAACTTGCCGGGTGTACATATTTTTTTGTTTTATCCCTAATTTTTACCCGAACCTTTTTGGTTCGCCGGGATGCCCTTGTTTTGCTTAGGTATGTCAACCTAGCGAGTCTCTTATGTGTAATATCTTTTGACTATGTCCGTGTTCGTAGGATGCGGCAGGTCGTCGCCATCCATGGTGGTCAAGATCATTGCCTCACCATAGAAAATGTTTTTCATTACAAATGGTCCTTCATAGGTAGGAGTCCATTTTCCCCTGGGATCACCTTGTGGCAGTATGATGCGTTTGATCACTAGATCCCCAACTTGATACACTTGGCGTTTGACCTTCTTGTTGAAAGCCTTGATCATTCATTTTTGATACATTTGACCATGGAAAACAGCAGTAAGTCTCTTCTCATCAATCAAGTTTAGTTGATCAAGTCGAGTCTGGATCCAATCGTCTTTGTTCAGCCATGCATCCTTCATAATCCTCAGAGAGGGGATCTGGACCTCGATAGGTAAGACAACCTCCATGCCGTAAACCAGAGAATAGGGTGTTGCCTCGGTTGATGTGCGAGTTGTGGTACGATACCCGTGGAGAGCGAATGGTAGCATCTCATGCCAGTCTTTGTATGTGACTATCATTTTCTGTATGATCTTTTTAATGTTCTTATTTGCAGCTTCGACAACACCATTCATCTTCGGCCGGTAAGGAGAAGAATTGTGATGCTGAATCTTGAATTGCTCGCACAAGGCGGTGATCATAGTGCTATTGAGATTTGTACCATTGTCAGTGATGATTCTCTCCGAGATACCGTACTGGCAAATGAGATTTTTCTTGATGAAACGGGAAACAACATTCTTGGGAACGGAGGCAAAGGAGGCTGCCTCAACCCAATTTGTAAAATAGTCAATGGCCACAAGGATGAAGCGGTGTCCATTGGAGACTGTTAGCTTGATTTCCCCAATCATATCAATCCCCCACATAGCAAAGGGCCAAGGAGCCGTCAAGACGTTCAGAGGAACTAGAGGTACGTGCACCTTGTCAGCATAAATCTGACACTTATGACAGGTTTGAGAGTGTTGATAACAATCTGCTTCCATGGTAGACCAGTAATAACCTGCCCGTAGGATTTTATTTTGCCATCGTATGCCCACTAGAATGGGTGCTCAAAGTTCCTTCATGCAATTCAGCCATGATCCTTTCAGCTTCAACCTTATCTACGCACCAAAGTAACACAAAGTCATGATTGCGTTTGTACAGGATGTTATTACTAAGGAAGAACTTAGCGGAGAATCTCCTTAAGAACTTCTTGCCATTAACTAAAGCTCCTTTCGGATATTCTTGAGCCTCGAGATACCTCTTGACTTCGTGAAACCAGGGCTGGTCCACTACTTCAGTATTAATCTCGTGACAGTGTGTTGGTTTATCCATTCGTTCGATGGTGATTTGGGGAGCCTCGTTATCCCATTTAAGTTTAAACATGGATGACATTGTGGCTAGTGCGTCTTCTAGCTGATTTTCTTCTCACGGGAAATGCTTGAAGGTGATCTTCTCAAAATGTGGTAGCAATGTCAAAACATGTTCTTTGTAAGGGATCAGGTTAGGGTGTTTGGTGTCCCATTCCCCATTTATCTAACTGATGACCAAAGTTGAATCTCCGAACACACTCAAAGATTTGATCCCTAGGTCTATGGCAGCTCTAAGGCCAAAGATGCACATTTCGTATTCCGCCATGTTGTTTTTACAATTGAAGCAGTGTCTGGCAGTAAAGGGAGTATGACACCCTTCCGGAGATATGAGTACAACACCGATACCATTTCCAAGTGCGTTGGATGCCCCATCAAAGAACATGGTCCATCAGGGTCCTTGTTCAGGTTCATCACGTGCCCTGAATTCTTTATAGTTGTCTAACGTCATGATGTCTTCATCCGGAAATTCAAACTTCATGGATTGGTAGTCTTCCACCGCTTGGTGAGCAAGGTGATCAGCTAATACACTGCCCTTTATTGCCTTCTGTGTGGTATATTGTATGTCGTACTCTGTTAGTATCATCTTCCATCTCGCTATTCTCCCGGAGAGAGCAGGTTTCTCGAAGATGTATTTTATCGGATCCATTTTAGATATCAACAAAGTAGTATGAGTCAGCATATACTGTCTTAGCCGGCGAGCAGCCCATTCCAGAGCGCAACAAGTTTTCCCAAGCAGTGAATATTTGGTTTCACAGTCGGTAAACCTTTTGCTCAGGTAGTAAATAGCATGCTCTTTTCGGTCAAACTCATCATGTTGCCTCAATACACACCCCATTGAGTTTTCTAAAACAGTCAGATACATGATCAATGGTCTTCCCTTGACTGGTGGCATCAACACAGGAGGCTCTTGTAAGTATTCTTTGATTTTGTCAAAATTAACTTGGCACTCGTCATTCCATTTGACTACTTGATCTTTCTTCAACAATTTGAAGATTGGTTCACAAGTAGCTGTCAGGTGAGAGATGAATCTGGCAATGTAGTTCAAACACCCCAAGAATCCTCTGACTTCCTTCTCAGTACGAGGATATGGCATATCTTGTATTGCTTTAACTTTGGCAGGATCGACCTTGATACCTTTGTTGATGACGATAAATCCTAGGAGTTTACCAGACCGTACCCCAAATGTGCATTTGTTTTGATTCAACCTCAACTTGTACTTCTTCAGTCTCTCAAACTGTTTTTGTAAGTGATCAAGATGCTCTTCTTCTGTTTGAGATCTGGCTATCATATCGTCCATGTAGACCTCTATTTCGTGATGTATCATGTCATGAAATAAAGCTACCATGGCACGCTAATAGGCTGCCCCAACATTCTTTAGTCCGAATGGCATCACCTTATAGCAGAAAGTGCCCCACTGCGTGATAAACGTTGTTTTCTCCATGTCCTTAGGCGCCATTTTGATTTGATTGTAACCTGAGAATCTGTCCATGAAGGAAAATACTTTGTGTTGTGCCGTATTGTCAACTAGAATATCAATGTGGGGGAGTGGAAAATCATCCTTAGGGCTTGCCCTATTCAAATATCTGTAGTCCACACACATTCGCACTTTGCCGTCCTTTTTGGGCACGGGAACAACATTGGCAACCCATTAGGGATAAGAGGTGACAGCCAAGAATCCAGCGTTGAATTGCTTCATGACTTTAATCTTTTCTGACATATTAGGCCTCATGCGGCGAACCTTTTGCTTTACTGGCGGACAATCCTCTCTTGTAGGCAGACGATGTATCATAATGTCTGCATCAAGTCCCGACATGTCTTCATACGACCAGGAAAAGACTTCAACATAATCGTGTAACAAATGAATCAGACGCTCCTTGACACCGGGTTCCAGATTGGCACCCATCTTGACCACTTTTTGTCTTCTTCGGTACCTAGGTTGATTGTATCCACGAGTTCCTCGTGAAGTTGAATGGTTCTCTCTTCTTGTTGTAGTAGTCTGGAAAGTTCCCCTGGTACTTCACAATCTTCCTCACCTTCATCTTTGGCTTGGTAGATTAGATTCTTAGAGTCACAAAAGGCCATAGCAGTATCGTTACCCATGGGATCCCGAATGGATGTATACCTTTATTGTGAGTGTGAGTGTGTGTAAGGGTATATCTATCTTTGAAAGAAATGAAAATGTAAAAAGAAAAACAATGAGCACAAAAGTTTGTATGCGAAAACATCCATGATTCATTGATGTCATATGAAAATGAGATGATAACCCTTACAAATGGACCATTGTGCCTCGGGTAAGACACAAGGTTTTAAGAGTGCGAATTGTTTTAATATTACAGATCCAACAAAATGTAAAGACAGATTACTGTGGGATAAAAGTGATCGGGACAAAATCTCTAGCCTCCCAGTTGTTGAAACCTCCACTGACAGTTGGGAATATCCAGTCCTCCAAGTCACATCTATCTTCATCATCTTCTACAGCGTTGACCTCGCGGTTGCTGGTCTTCAGGGGTGGTCCTCCGGCACGAATGGGCGCACAGCCTTCTGGGCACCTGAAGTGAAACCCAGGCCAAATTTGTCAGACTTATATGGGATATCTGGGAGTTGTCCCCAGATAGTGCACCCACCTTCTTCTACCACTGCTTGGGTATCCTTCAGAGATGACATTCGGAGTTGAGGCCTTGTAATCTTGGGAACCTGAGTCACAGCCTTGGTCACTGCCACATCTTGGGGGACTTCTTCAAAGTGTTGAAATGGAGTTTCAATAAATTCACCATCTAATTCCACATATCTGAAGTAATTGAGATGGCTAATCATGTACTCTTCCTCTCCATGAATGGTGATAATCTTCCCTTGAATTGGATATTTTTAGCATTTGGTGCAATGTAGAAGTAATGACACCGGCATTGTGAATCCACGGTCGACCTAGCAAGCAAGAATATAAGGAGCGAATATCCATTACGTAAAAAGTTGAATCAAATGTTTGTGTTCCAACTTTTATGGGAATGTCTACCTCCCCATGTACCATCCTTTTCGAACCGTCAAAAGCCCTCACCACTATATTGCTTGGCTTCAATGTCAGTCCTTCGCAGTCAAGCCTATCAAGAGCCTTTTTAGGTAATACATTCAGGGTTGAACCGGTATCAACTAACACATGAGCCAACGTCGTGCCCCTACATTCAACTGAGACACGCAATACCTCATTATGCTTCCTTCCCCTTGGCGTTAGATCAGCATCTGAAAAACCTAAGCCATTATCTGCAGTCAAGCTGGCTACGCAGTCTTGGAAATGATCGGCAGATGTTTCTTGAGGTACATGGGTGGTTTTTAAGAACTTTACCAAGGCCTTTGCATGCGCCTCAGAACACAGCAATAAAGCCAGCATGGAGATTTTTGATGGGTTCTGCCCCAATTTCTCGACTACATCGTAGTCACTTTTTTTATGATCTTTAGAATCTCCTCCATCTATTTCCTGGAGGTCTCAGGAATAGTCAATGATTGTGCCTTCGTCCGGACAGGCTCAATCATAATACTTTTTCCTTGAGTCTCGGTTAACTTGGCAGCCGGAGTATCAATAGGGGTGATAACAAGGATTGTAACAACTTCGTCAATAGGAGTACTTGCAGAGATGATTATGGGATTGGGAGTAACCTCCGGAGGGGAAACAACAACAGGAATGATTACGGATCCAGAAACAGCCTTTGGGGGAGCAATTTCTGGAGAGAAGATCCTACCACTTCGGGTAATCTTACTAGTCCCTGCAATATTATTGACGTCGGAATCCA
The DNA here is from genome assembly GCA_948472305.1 of Vicia faba. NCBI lineage: Eukaryota > Viridiplantae > Streptophyta > Magnoliopsida > Fabales > Fabaceae > Vicia > Vicia faba. The sequence goes on along the minus strand of OX451739.1, from coordinate 286,304,599 downwards.
CTTTCTCAGAACTTGAATCTCCGGCGTCTGGCCAATCTTGCTTAATACCGTGGTAGTAGACATCCCCTCCATAATTCCATGGTACGGTTTTGTCTGACGTATACGGGATTGGTCCAGGCATTGTGATTATTAAAGGAGTTACTTTCGGAACTGATGTAATTCTAACGGGTCTTTTGGTGGAGACTCTGGAAGAATTAGCGGAAATGGTAATGATAGAGACATCTTTAAAAGGACCAGGTGGAACAGAAGTCTTTTCAAACAAAATTTCTTTGTTATCTATTAGGCACTGAATGCCTGTTTTCAACAAAGGACAGCTAGTTGGTGAGGACAAACAGAAATGACAACCTTCATCACAGCCCGGGAACACACCGGTATTCAACAAGTTCACTTTAATAGTCAGGAGTGGGGTCATAAGTTCATCAACTGAAGTAACAAACATTTCTTCTTCAATGTCATTGGTATTATGGCCATGTTTGGGCATAGGGGAAGAAATGACATTTGGCTTTTTGGGCGCATTGAATTCGATCTCTTTAGCTTCAAGGAGGTCTTGTACCTTGTTCTTTAGAGACCAACAGTTATTAGTATCGTAACCAGGACTTTCAGAGTGATATGCGCAACGAGCATTGGGATGATAATGAGGAGAGGTTGTATTGGGGTTTTTCGGAGCTTCTTTCAAGGTCACCAAATTGGATCTTAGCAGATGCGGTAATACCTGAGATAGGGTCATGTTAATTCTGGTTAACTGCCTAACCGGTCTTTTCATCCTCGGTTGATTGTTTCTTTGTTGATCAGGCGCAGGTTTAGGGATCATCACAGCCCCCACCATTGGTCAGCGCTCGGCCCTATCTTGATTTCTTTGCGGATATACAACAACCACCTCTTTATTTCCAATGAAAGGCTTCCTTACAGCTGCAGAAGAGGATGTATCTTTTTGGATCTTTCCATTCTTTATATCGGCTTCTACCCTTTCTCCGGTCAATATCAACTCAGTAAAACATGCTGATGAACTTCCAATCAAGTGATTGAAGAAGGGACCAGACAAGGTGCCCAAGAACATGTATACCAACTCTCTCTCAGATAGAGGAGGTTGAACTCTTCCGGCTAAATCTCTCCATTTTTGCGCATAGTCCTTGAAGCCTTCATTTGAAGCCATGGCCATACTCTAAAGTTGAGTATGGGTAGGTGCAAGGTCAGCATTATATTGGTATTATTTATAGAAGGTTGCAGCAAGATCTTCCCAATTGTGAACATTGGATCTTTCTAGTTGGTAAAACCAGTCAAGTTGAGTTCCAGACAGACTGTCTTGGAAGAAGTGTACCCATAAGTCTTTGTCAGCGGTATGGGGTTGGATTTTCCTCACATAGGATCGGAGATGCATTTTTGGACATGAGACTCCGTCATACTTGGTGAACACAGGTGCTTTGAATTTTGGGGGAATGACAATCCCCGACACCAAACCCAATTCCTCAAAGTCCAAGCCAGGCACTTTTTGGATTTCCATTGCACTCAATCGCTCTTTGAGATGTTTATACTTGTCATCAGCTGAAGGGTATTGTTCTTCAGAATAGTCTTCTTCTTCCTCTTCCTCTTTTGATTCTAACGGGACAACTGTTTCCTTGCTTTTCCATCTTGATTGTCTCTTTCACCGGATGTCGTTGAAAAGTCTAGGGTCCTTCTTGTCTGGCCATGAAATCTTCTTCCCATGTTTAGGACTCCGGTCACCTTCTTTGTCTTCTTTTTCTTCTCCTCAGCCAACAAAGTCTTCAACTCTTCTTGTCCTTTGGCTAGGGTCAAGAGCAACTGTTGAAACTGTGCATTCTGAGCTTGGAGGTCCTTCAATGTTTGCTCGAGATCCATCTCACTAAAATAAACAGTAGAGAGATGAGGAGACTTGTTGCAAGAAACCTGCTTATGTTATGATGAATGGTAAATGCGTATGTAATGATTTCAAGGATTTTAAGATTCAAATTTGTTTTAGACAAAAATGAAACACATGTTTTATTAATAGATTAAAGCTCAAGTGCATCAATGCCTTCTCGGGCAAAATAATACAAAAACTCTAAGATAAAAAGGTAGTTCACATCCTCTTTGGTGCGATGTAGGAATTCAGAGTCTACTCCTCACGAAGTAGTCTAGTGAGTTCTAAAGCCTTCTTCTCGCTTGCGTAGAATTGGGCTTCAAAAGTATCTCACTCTCCCTTGAGTTGTTTCCAATATCTTTGTAGGTCTTCAAGAGAGGTGGGCATATAAGGATGTAGGATAGTGTATGTTACATCTCCCTCCATGACAGGATCAATGATTATCGGGAGAATGGAGGGGTAAGGAATCATAAGACTCTGAGCACGAGTTCGTACCCATTTGAGGTAAGGCTCAAGAGGGATGGAATTCTTGTGCCCCAAAGTCTTTCTATCCACCTTATTCAACATCCTCCAAGCTCGGATAAATCTCTGGCGAAGACCTTGATCTTCATTGTCGTAGTCAAATACCAAACCTTTAATCAGCATCTCGTGCGGGCCATCCCTTCGGGCGTAACCAAACTGTCTTAAGGCTAAGCATGCGTTGTAGGTGATACCTCCCCTAATTCAAAGTAAAGGGACATTAAGTAATTCTCCACAATGTTCGATAATGATAACATTATCTTTGGATCGGGAACACCAATGAATGTCTGAATGTTTGAGCGTCATCAACCTTTGTGACCACCTTGAACATTGCTCATTTTTTAATACAAATTGGGGAAGATGAGAAATAAACCATCTTGCCAAGAGAGGAGTGCAACACATAAGGACACCTCTTTTCCTCATTGTGCGAGTGTGAAAAGAGTGTAGGATATCTCCTAGAAATATAGGCAGCAGGTTGTGGGATATGAAGATTTTGACGGCGTTGACATCTATGAGTTGGTCAGGATTTGGAAATAAAACCATCTCATAGATGAGAAGAACCACAATTTCCTCAAAGGCTTGCAAGTCCAAGGAGTTCCAACAACTTTGGTCTTTCTCGAACAAGAACTTTGCTAAGAAACCTTTGACACCACTCCTTGTTTCCCAATGAGTTGTGATATCAGATGAGTGCAAGTGTAGAGCTTGAGCAATCTCTTCTGGCTTTGGGTCTCTTTCCGTACCGTTTAAAGGTAGTTGATTGAGAATGGGAATCCTCAAGATTTGGGAGAATTCTTATAAAGTAGGCACAAGTTGGTAGTTGGGAAATGTGAAGCAATGGTGTAAAGGATCAAAGAATTGAAAAAGCACCTTCATCATGTCCTCATCTGTATTGAAGGTGACCAAGTTGAGTAGGAGACCATGTCTCTCAGTGAATGGAGAGTTTTCAGGAATCCTTGAAGCTAGCTCCTTAAGTTGTGGAGGGATCCTTACAAGGTTGACTTGAATATTTTTCCTGTGAAGAGAATCCATATCCTACAAAACAAGAACAAAGATGAATAAAAAAATCCATGAAATGGTTAGTGAATGTGTATGATGTTATGATGTTCACGATGTTATGTACAAGTATGTATATACAAATAAAGCAAACAAGTATTTAGGTTTAGGCTTGCATGAAGTTTTATAGGTAAGTACCCTCTTGAAGTTTAGTTGGCTTAAACCTGTCCTAACAATAGTAACCGGGTTCAAAGATGCTCAATATCACTGGTTTGTTTCCTTGGTCATTGTTTCAGCACAAGCCTCTTTAATGGCGACCGGAATATCCCAAGAAACCAAACCTTAATGAGTGTAGTATCGAGTATCTACCAACTTCGGATTGCACCAAATTCGGTCATCTCACTACATCTTAAAGGCCAAGTTGGTCAAGTAAAGGTTCTAAAAGTTCATTAGTGCTTTATGACATCACTCAGCGGCCCCGTATTCTCTTTGATTAACTCAAAGGCTACCGGTACCCACAAATATGTCGCACTAACATAGCTATTGCTTAAACCATGTCGGTATACCCTGCACAATTTCCACAACGTATTTCTACTTACCTATAAGGTATCCCAAATCCGGGTAGAGGATTCAAACCTAAATAAAGAACCATAATGTAAATCATACAAATCAAACAAGAAAGCAAATAGATGTGATCTAGCCCTAAGGTAACCCCACTTCCATAAAATTCCCTAGCAGAGTCGCCAGTTATATGGTACGGTGAGAGAACTGACTTGAAGGTTTTGCATTTGATCGCAAATGTTGCGGTTAGCAAGAGTCTCCACCGGCTTTTCTTTTATCCAAAGGGAAAGGTGAAAAAGCATAGGAAAGACCTTTGAGATTATTTCTTGGGTTCGGGGGGTAGATTATGAAAAGGGAAGGTATTAGCACCCTTTTCATCCATGGTTTTCCATGGGCTCTTAATTACTTGCTAGATCACTTGCTTTTGTATGAAATTGTGCTTAGTGTGGTTTTTGAAAGAATTTTGTAAAGAGGCCTTTGTTTAGACAATCTTTGTAATGATTCTTGTTCGTAAGAATATATACAAAGATGTCGATCTTTTGAAAATGTTTTCAAGTTTGTAAGATGTTTTGAAACGCGTAGGTGTTTGTTTTGAAAAAAGCAAGGTTATTTTGTTTGAAATTGAGCAAGTAATTAGGAGCATTCTACCTACTCAAAAGTCTTTCTTGTACATTTCTTTTCCTTTGACATTGTTATCTTACCATTGATTTGGTAAGTAACCCTATCTTTGGATGTAAATCGGACGGGTGTGGATCATCATATAACCATAATTAGCAATGTTGTAAGGCATCTTAGCATTCTCTTTTAGGGACTAAGATCATTTGTAAGGCAACTTAGATAGCGTCGTCGAGGGACTATGATCTTGTATTCATTTATTTTTGCTAAGATACCTCACATGTGTAATATGACCATTTTGTAAGGAAACCAAGTGGATTTTACCCTTGGGGTACTTGTGTGCAAGTGTATTATTTTCATGCTTATTTTTGTCTTGAATTAGGGTTTTCTATTTGATTGATTTTTATTCTTTCCATACAAATCCTAATTACTAGCATGTGAATATAAAACATTTAAATTGCGGAAAACAAAAATGCTAAGCTATTACATGATTTGTTGGAAGGGGGATGTACAAAGTATAAATGGGGATTGCAAGAAATTAAACCCTAATTAAGTTATTACAACCATATTGAATTGTATAAATAAATGTACAAGATATGAAAAGGAATAATGTATAAAGTATTGAGTAAAAAAAAGGAATGAATTTTATTTGGTTTTGTCCTTGTTAAAGAAAGTTATAATTTTTTAACCTAATGACCTAAAAAAGTTTTAAAAAAAAGATAAACTAATTTTAATTTAGAAGAGAAAATATTTTTAAGTTTTATGAAGAAGATTTTAACACTAGACTAAATAGTATGAAAATTGATTAAATTAGGAAAAGTATAAATTCTATGTTTATTTTAAGAAAATAAAATAAGCCTAAATCTAATTAATTAAAAAAATTGAGTTTATAACAAAAATATTTTTTTTATGTTTTTTAGTCTAGAAAATAAAATAAATATATATAGTATGAATAAAAATATATTTTTTATCTCGTTTTTTGCCAATAAAATAAATATTAATATTGATAATAATAATATTAAAAAAAGGAAAAGAAAATAAAAATAAAGTAAATAAAAATTCAGGGGGGGTTCATTAGTAAACAAAAGAGTATTATGAGCAAAAATGAACTAAGCCCAATGAAAAGCCCAAATGCTGCCAAAAAAGAGTCAGAAAAATGTGAAAATAACAAAATGGTCACGATGGGGCTTGAACCCAGGACCATGAGGTGAACAGGCACGCGCTTTACCACTGGGGTGGCTATACATCTGTTAACTTGTATGAAATGATAAATACATAACACAAAACGCGCCCTGACTGTACTTCATCTTCAACCTCCAGCCAAAGGATCTGTAACTATCTTATTTCTCAATCATTTGCAAAAATGTAAACATGAAAATTGCTCCATTTTGTCACACGAATCCAACCATATAAATATCATAAACTATAAATCAAGGATGAATGAGAATTTCTAAAAGTACTAAATTCTGACCTAAATATTTCAGAAAGTTTAAACTCAAAATTCTCCTAGCTCAATCAAAATAAATGAAATTTATGGACATGTACAGCTTCAGGGCAATGATGTCTACATTTTATCTTCACAAATGTAAGCCTAACAATGCCTAAGTAAAGAGATAGAAGTTCAAGAAAAGTACCTCAAAACTGGAAATCGTGAAATGGATTTGAGCTGGTTTCAGGTAGTGATAATGATCATGTTAGCTTCCTTGGACCTCTAGGAAGCTAATGCAATGGCTGGCTTGAGCTGAGGGTGGCTGGAATGGTCTGGAGAAGTCTAACAGTGATGCTCTGTTTTTGGTTATGGAAGACAGGGTAGATGGTGTTATAGAAGTGAAAGAAGTACAGGCATGAGTTACCTTTGATGCAAGGAAGCTTTAGAAACTAAATGGCCAAGAAACACACGAGGGAAATGTGAGTTTGAGGTTCAAGGTCAGAAACTGTGAAAGAATGGAGTTTTTGGGAAATTCCTGATTTGAGAGAGTTTTGGTGTATTTCAGGGTGCTCAATCTCATCCTCTAGCTCACAAATAGTGTCTCTATTTATAAGCAACAAGTTTGGAGACTTGTTGTTGATCAGAATTCAAAATCACAAGTTTATGCATAACATGTGATTTTTGAGAATTTCAAGTTTCTAAACATTGTGTACTTGCTAAGATAGAGTGGTTATGCTTTAAACAATATTTCTTCTGACTTTGTGGATGAAGTGTGATCAGAGGGAAAAAGTTATAGGTTCAAGAATTGACTTTACACAAAAGCTTGCTTTTCTAAAATGGAAGTGTTCACTTTGTGCCATTAATGGAAATATGGATTAGATAAAGCTTAAACCACTTGGATTAAAGCTCAAAAGTTTGTGTAATCCATTAATGATGGATAGATACATAAGTTAGGAGGCCTACAAAGAAAGATTATGCAGCCTAGGTTTGAAATTGGATTCTTGTTCATCACAAAATGCCTTGTAATTCAAGTGACAAAACACCAATTTCATCTCTTCGATTCTCCCTACTAAAGAATGATCTCAAGGAGTTCTTGGACATTTTAGAAAGCTTTCAATGTGATCTACAACCCATCTTTGAATTTCTTTTGACAATTCACCTTGGAACTATATGAAAAAGTTCCATGAAGTTGAGTCAAAATCCTGACCAAATTAGGGCAAAATTTCACTAAGTGTTTAGTTTCATGACCCTATGTTCTTGAAATTATAACTTGAGAGGCAAGAATTTTTAGGAGAAGTTGTGTGAAGAAAAGGTGTAGATTTCATTGAGGTATACAACTTTCCTGTTGGAAGTTTCTCTTGAATCATCTTGCATCATGGTGAAAATTTGGCTCAAAGTTATGAAAAAACATGGATTTTCAACACTTAGAAAAATTTCTAAGTTTGGAAATTTTGACTTTTCCAAATGAAATCTTGACTTTTTGATTTCTTGATGAATAAGTTTCATATTTTTACATGTTTTGATGAATTATGATCTTTGGCACTTGAATTTGACCAAAAAGTCAAGGTTTGACTTTTCAGTATATAGTTGACTTTTGATCAGTTGACTGTAAAATTCATCTGTCAATCCAATGGACTTGCAACGTTTTGAACCATGTCATTAGGTAAAAAAGGTGAAATTGGACTATTGAGATCATGCCTTAAACAAATTGACCAATTGCTAGGTTAAAAATCAGAAATTGCCCCTTCTCAGTCAAAACCCTAATTTTGACCATTTTGCCCTTTTGAGGATTTGATCAAATTTCTTGAGGAATTGTGGTCCAAAATTGATCAAATGATACATATGAGTCTAAAGTGTTGACGTGGATCAAAAATTATAAAGCTTTACTTTGAATTGGCCATAGTTGACTTTTTCCCCAATACAATTGATTTTTAGGTCCACTGTTTAATTGACTGATCAAAAGTGTGATCCGAGGCTTGAAACTTGACATGAGTAATCTTGAGGGTCCATAATGATCCATGAAAGTCATATGGGGAATTAAAATTTCAATTATCCTTGTGCAATCTCAAACCCTAATTTTCAATCATTAGTGCTTGAGGAGGTGTCTTGAGCTGATCAATCCTAGTGCAGTCTTGAGCCCAAGGAGATCTTGTGAGCAAATTCTTGATAAAATAAGAGGGAAAATTTTGGGGTACAACAGAGGGACTATGACCTTTTTGATTTACGGGTCTTTGCTAAAGCGTTCTTGCCTCATTACTGTTTTATTTCTTAAAGGCAACCAAAATGGGATACCATAGAGGTGCTCGTGTGCAATTGTGTTTGATTCAGTTATTTTTGTCTTTTTGTTAAGTTTTCTAACATTTTATTATGAGTCTTTCCATACACACCTAGTTATTAACAGTTAATATGTACAGAAAATAAAGTGCGGAAAACGTAAATCTAGACTATTACATGGTTTTCGGGGAGAGGGATTTACACTGTACAAAATGGGGGAAAAATAAAGGAAAACTGTAAAAAGCCCTATTTAATCTATTACAAGCCAGGATACAGTTACATTATCATAAAAATGCGAAAGTAAAATAAACGCACGCAAGATAAAACAATACGTCTAAGAACCTAAGACAAATTCTAGGTAAAGAAAAATCTTGTTTTGTTTTTTTGGTTTTGTAAAATAAAAATTAATTCAAAATTTAATTAAGAAAAAATAAATAATTTCTAAATGAATTTAAAATCTAATGCTAATATTTTTGTATTTCTATTTGAGAAAATAATTCAAAAATCCTAAGTTCTAACTTATTTTAGTAAAAAAATATTAAAGTTAATTAATTAATTAATTTCAGAAATTAATTAAAAAAAAAGAAACTAATCCTAATTTTTAATGATTTTTATTATTTGTTTTAGGCTATTAAAAAAGTTAAATGAAAAATATAAAATAAATAAAAAGAAGAAAACAAAATAACATGGGCCTGGACATGCAGAAGCAAAAGAGGGGGTGTATGGCTGGAATTTTGCTAGGCCCAAATGCAAGAGCCCATAGGATGGCTTAATCTGGTGCTATTGGCTCCTAGGAGGTCCATCATGAAGGAGCTCCCCAGGAGCGTTGGATCTGTCTTCATTGGTAACTGATGGCCCAGATTGGAGGCCCTATCATGCGCTAAGTGGACTTGTGCACATGGGATATGCAATCAAATATTAGAAAAAAACAAGACACTGGACCTGGGACTCGAACCCAAGTCCTCTCCCTCTCACGCGCGCTTCATTACCAACTGAGCTTCCAAGCTAATCATTTATACATGTCAAACAAATATAATATATCTGAAATTTCTAGCAATTATTTAAAACAAAAAGGAAAACGCGTGCAGATTTAGATTGCCCAATGAGGGGTTGCCACACATTGTATTCTTCCTCCCTCCGTCGTCTTAGATTATAATACCTATAGTGACAGTTTTGGTGTGTCACTATAGCACCTGCAACCTATAAAACTCACAATACGGAACGAAAATGAATTTTGAGACCATGGATTGATTTCTCTCAACCTCCCGAGCGCAATGGTACCAATGGTTGGATCCAATTTTGGATAATTTGGAAAACCTTATTTCGAAGGTTCAAACCCTAAGAATGGTGAAATGCCATACTTGCATCAAAACTGCAAATCAACTATGAAAAAACCTTGCAAACATTCAGATAATCAGTAATGCATGGTTAAAACATACATGATATTGTATGAATTGTACAAAATGAATTCAAAAAAAGAAGTAAACCGTGATGAATGGAAAACGCATTTGGCAATGCTTTAAGGCTTGGAAATGGTTGGGATAGCTTCAAGGAACCTCCAGGAATTGATTAGGATCCTTGCTTTGGACTAAGGGAGGCTAGAACTTGAAATTCGAGTTTGATAACTTTGAACTTTTTTGCAAAACGTGCAGCGGTTCTCGAGTCTCTGTCTGTTTGTTCTGATTCTTGCTAGGCTTGGTGCTTATAGAGAGGAATTGGGAGACATGAAAAAACAAGTTTGTAATAACCATAATCAATTTCTTGAATGCCATGAATATCCATTTGTAACCTTGGACAAATTTATGGGATTTTGTTTATTTTTCAAACTTGTATGAATGTAGACATGTTGGCCTTGCTCTACACAAAAAAAGGGGCCCCACCATGCATTAAAATAAGCCTTAACCATATTGATCCATATAATTTGCAATAATTTTGATTTATTTGATTTTTAATTAAATAAAATTAATATAAAATGAAAATAAAATAAAGACTATGCAAAAAATGGTTTTAGGAGTCCTCTATACTCTTAGGAAGATGTTTGAAGTCCAAGAAAATGAGCCATTGTCTTAAAAGCTCAAATTTGCTCAATGCACATTTCTTGATACTTCCCAAATTTTCCCAACCTGGGAAAGCCATAACTTGCTCAATTTTTATCCCATGATGATGATCTTAGACTTTTTGGAAAGCCCAAGATGTCTACTTTGATCATTTTATTTTATCAATTTTGCATTTGAATAAGTTATCTTGATGTAAAAGGTCTTGGAAAAAAGTGGCTTTTATTGACTTTCTAAAAATGACCTATAATGTATAAACTTGTATCTTTCAAATGGTGCATTTCTTGGACTTGAGGGCTGAAGGGAAGTTGTGGGGAATCAAATTCTATTTAAAATGAGCCTTAGGGGAAAACTTTCTGATAAATCATGAGAAAGTTATGCCTGGTCAAAGTTTGGTTGACTTTTCCTATAGAAACCCTAATTAGTAATTTTTGACTTTTGTGGATTAGGAGCATTTCTTAAGGAATCATGATCAACCCTTGATAAAATGATGGATATCACTTCAAAATGTTGATGTTTACCAAAAATCTTGAAGTTTGATTGTATATAGGCCTCAGTTGACTTTTGACATAACATAGTTGATTTTCAAGCATTTGAGCAATTGACTAAGCAAACTTATTGTGCAAGGCATGAAATTTGGCATGGATAATCTTTAGGATGTATTAGGATCATGGAAAACATTTGAGACCATTGGAGCTCACACATCTTGATGAAAACTGAAACCCTAGTTAGAGGTTCATTGCCTTAGGAGGAGAATTTGTCTGGTCAATTCTTAGTCATCCTAGGGCAAGTTGGGGACCTCAATGGGCATGTGTTGAATAAAATGAGAGGGAAAATTTTGGAGTACAACAGCTGCCCCTGGTCCTAGAAATTTGCACTCGTCTGAAGTGATACTGTTGGTGAATAATATCGGGAATGGGCTTACAGATGTCATTTGGAAGAGATGACAGAAGACTGTCAGAGATGGGCTTAAAGATGCCATCCAAGGAATATGACGGAAAGTCGTTGGAGATGGGCTTAAAGATGCCATCTAAAGTAGATGTTGACTTCATAAGAAGTCTCTTTGTGGGGATTGTTGTTCCTGCTGTTTGAGGAGGAGTCCGTTGGGGAATTTTTTGGGGTAGTAGAGTCTAAGAGCTTCAGTTGTCCATTACTCTACTGGGGAGTTATCTTTTGATTGGAGAGACGAAAGCAGATTGTTATCTGGTCAAGATCCAGACTTCAGAGCAACTTGCTGAGGGTGATAAGGCTGACTGTTATCCGGTTGTATTCTGGGCTTCATAACGACTTATTGGGGAATATGAAATTAACTGCTATCCGGTCGGTTCCAGGCTTCACAGTAATTGTAGACATTGAACTGTTATCTGGTCTTATCCAGCCTTCAGTGGTTTGAAGAAATTAAGTTGTTATCTGGTCCGGTCCAGGCTTTAACTTGAATCTGAGGTATACTAGTATCTGGTCGAGCCCAGGCTTCAGTGTCATGGGTTATACTATCATCTGGTAGGGTCCAGACTTCATAGTAATTAACATAAATAAACTTCTATCCGGTCGGACTCCAGGCTTTACAGTTTCTTTAACTAGGTAAGAATCAGAAATTCTTAGGGTCAGTTTAACTGAACCAGAGAAAGTATCTATCGAAAAAGAATCAGAATAAATCATTGGTCGATTTAAACTGAACTAGCAGAGGTCTTGATTTATCTTTGACTGGATAAGAATTAGAAAATCTTAGGGTCAATTTAACTGAACTAGAGAAAGTAAAAAGAATCAGAATAAATCATTGGTCGATTTAAATTGAACCAGCAGAGGTCTTGAGTTATCTTTGACTGGATAAGAATCAGAAAATCTTAGTGTCGATTTGACTGAACCAGAGAAAGTATCTACCGGAAAAGAATCAGAATAAATCATTGGTCGATTTAAACTGAACCAGCAGAGGTCTTGATTTATATTTGACTGGATAAGAATAAAAAAATCTTAATGTCGATTTAGCTGAACCAGAGAAAGTATCTACCGGAACGTAATCAGAATAAACCATTAATCGGTTTAAACTGCACCAGTAGAGGTCTTGAGAATGATCTTTCTGAGGAAAATGCTGAAATAGCCCTTCATCAGACGTAGCCTTTGAGAAGACTGTCATGTCATATAAGTTTTCAATGATGTTTGTTGATTTGATCTTTCCTGAAAAGGTAAAGAGTTAGTCATATGCAATGTCATGATGTATGAAATGCATTGTGTAATGATGTTCTCAAAATGAATGAGATTATGCTGTATGAAATATGTATGCATATGCCATGATGTATGAACATGAAATGTTGCTGTGATATTTCCTAGTCTGGAAAATAAATCCCTGACTGCTGTTGGAGAATACTGGGAAGCTAAATCCTGGACTGCTGTTTGGTAGACGAGGAAAGTGAGTCTTTCATTTTCACTGGGGATGATGAATGGAGATGATTTACTGGGGATATCCTCTTTCCGTTTGAGTATATTTTGCAGGGATCTTTGACTCCTGCTTGAGAATGACTCTGAGGGGAAGAAGATGCTTTGTTGAGAGATTTTACCTATATAGAGAAATAAACTCTGTTGGGGGATAAGGCTTTATAAACTGTTCGAGATTATAAAAACTTAGCTGGATTTCAACTCTTTGAGGGAACTTTGTTGGAGGAGGTAATTCCTGCTTTGGGGAAGAAGAGGTCAAAACTTTGGTTGCTTTCACTCTGTGGGGATATAGATATCACTAGGACTTATGTTGAGGATGTAGCGGTGACCTTGCAGTTGGACGTCTCTGCCTTTGTACCTGCTGGAGAACACAACTGCGGGGACTACAAATGGCTTTTCAGACTTGGCCCTATTTCTTAAAGTCATTAGCAAATGTCCTTATGTTTTTTATGCAAGTATTTGTAAACAGTAATCATATTCAAATGCATATGTAAAAAATAATAGCTGGACATTTTTGCAAAATAAAACAGAAAAATGAAAACGAAATGTTTTGTACTTTCAAAGAAGTGTTTTTGTATTGATTTTGAAGTTTACCTATAATAGGCGTTTTTTGTACAAAGAGACTGACATTCTAGTAGGAGAATGTCGTCATGAAAATGAGAACTACACAAAATAGTGTACAAATAGAAAACAACTATGTGTAATAATCCCATTGAGTTTCAATTCTTCTATTTCCCTTATGTCCTTGAGCGTCTCATCATTTTTCTACTTGTCTGAAGTTAACTGGATTGATTGGTACCGTTTGAGCTTGATAGTTGACATTGGAGTCTGGTGGCAAGGTGATCCAATGAGACATAGTTATACGCTTTAAATCCCTAACTTTTTCCTGGACCGCCCTTTCGGGTTTTCGGTCCACTGGGATACCCTCTTTTTCCCAAGCCGCCTTTTCAGATTTTTGACTTACCGGGTGTACTAATTTTTTGTATTTATCCCTAATTTTTACCCGAACCCATTTGGTTCGCCAGGATGCCCTTATTTTTTCTAGGCCAGTAAAACTAGCGGGTCTTTATTCAAGCGTAGTATCTTTTAACTATGTCTGCGTTCACAAGCTGAGGAAGGTCGTCACCGCCCATAGTGGTTAAGATCATGGCTCCACCCGAAAATATGTTCTTGATTACAAATGACCCTTTGTATGTGGGAGTCCATTTTCCCCTAGGATCACCTTTTGGCAGGATGATGCGCTTGATTACTAGCTCACCCACTTGATATAGCTACCGTCTAACGTTTTTGTTGAAAGCCTTGATCATTCGCTTTTGGTACATCTGACCATGACATATAGCAACAACCCTTTTCTCATCAATCAAGTTCAATTGATCAATTCGATTCAGGATCCAATCATCTTCATTCAAACCTGCATCCTTCATGACTCTTAAAGAAGGGATCTGGACCTTAATAGGTAGGATAACCTTCATACCATACACCAGAGAGTAAGGTGTTCCCCCTGTTGACGTACGTGTTGAGGTGCGGTAACCATGAAGAGAAAATGGTAACATCTCATTCCAGTCTTTATATGTTACCGTCGTCTTCTGTATGATCTTTTTAATGTTCTTATTAGCAGCCTCCACAACGCCATTCATCTTTGGTCGGTAAGGGGAAGAATTCTGATGTTGGATCTTGAATTGTTTACAGAGTTCGATGATCATAGTATTATTGAGATTTGTACCATTATTTGTGATGATTCTTTCTGAAACACCACACCGAGAGATAAGGTTATGCTTGATGAACCATGCCACAACATTCTTGGTAACAATAGCGAAAGAGGCAACCTCAACCCACTTCGTGAAGTAATCAATGGAGACTAGGATAAAGTGTTGTCCATTGGAAGCGGTAGGTCTAATCTCCCCGATCATGTCGATGCCCCACATTGCAAAGGGCCAAGGAGCAGTCAAGACATTCAAGGGAACTGCAGGTACATTTACTTTATCAACATAGATCTGGAATTTGTGACAAGTGCAGGAATGCTGATAACATTCTGCTTCCATAGTTGACCAGTAATATCCCGCCCGTAGGATCTTTTTAGCCATGGTGTGTCCACTAGAATGGGTGCGTACCTTCGTGTAAATCTGTCATAATCCTCTCTGCTTCTCTCTTGTCTATACACCAAAGTAAAGTAGAGTCGTGGTTGCGCTTGTAGAGGATTCCATTATCAAGGAAGAACTTTACAGAGAACCTTCTCAGAAACTTCTTATCATTGACAGATGCCCTCTCAGGGTATTCTTGAGCTTCGAGATACCTTTTCACTTCATGGAACCAAGGTTTGTCCATTACTTCTTCAGTATCAATCTCATAGCAGTAGGCCGGTTCATCCAATCTCTCAATAGTGATCTAGGGAGCTTCGTTGTCCCATCTGACCTTGAACACGAATGACATAGTAGCTAGCGCATCCGCTAACTAATTCTCCTCTCGTGGGAAATGTTCAAAGATGACTTCTTCAAAGTGTGGGAGCAATGCCAGCACATGTTCTTTGTAGGGAATGAGATTAGGGTGCTTCGTGTCCCACTCTCCTTTAATTTGACTTATTACCAAGGCCAAATCTCTGAAAACACTCAAGAACTTGATTCTTAGGTCAATAGCAGCTTTGAGACCCATGATGCACGCTTCATACTCAACCATATTGTTGGTATAGTTGAAACATAGTCTGGAGGTGAAAGGAATATGACAGCCCTCAGGAGATATGATTACAACACCGATACCATTGCCAAGTGCGTTGGAAGCTCCGTCAAAAACCATAGTCCATCGGGATCCTTTCTCAGGTCCTTCATCCGGTACAGGTTCTTCACAATTAGTTACTATCATGATGTTCTCGTCTGGAAACTCAAAATTCATGGACTGGTAGTCATCTACAGCCTGGTGGGCCAAATGATCAGCCAATACACTTCCCTTGATTGCTTTCTGGGTTGTGTATTGAATGTCGTATTCGGTTAGGATCATTTGCCATCTTGCTATTCTTCTGGAGAGAGCGGGCTTCTCGAAGATTTACTTGATCGGGTCCATCTTAGATATCAATAAAGTGGTGTGGGTCAACATATACTATCTCAGGCGGCGAGCAACCCATGCCAAAGCACAACAAGTTTTCTCTAGCAGTGAGTATATTGTTTCACAGTTGGTAAACTTTTTGCTAACGTAGTATATTGCATGCTATTTTCGACCAGGCTCGTCATGCTGCCCCAGCACACATCCCATTGAATTATCTAACACTGTTAAGTACATTATCAAAGGTATTCCTTCGATCGGAGGCATCCGAATTGGAGGCTCTTATAGGTATTCCTTAATTATGTCAAAGGTAGTCTGGCATTCGTCATTCCACTTTACCACTTGATCTTTCTTCAGGAGTTTGAAGATTGGCTCACAAGTAGCAGTTAGATGGGAAATGAACCTGGAAATGTAGTTTAGGCGTCCCAAGAAACCTCTAACTTCCTTCTCAGTGCAAGGAGCCATCATTTATTGTATATCTTTTATCTTTGCAGAGTCTACTTGAATACCCTTGTCGCTAACAATGAAACCTAAGAGTTTACCAGACCTTACTCCAAAGGTGCACTTGTTCAGATTTAATCTCAACTTTTACGTCTTCAACCTATCGAATAGCTTTTTCAAGTGATCAAGGTGCTCTTCTTCTATTTGAGATCTGGCTATTATGTCGTCAACATAGACCTCTATCTCATCGTGAATCATGTCATGGAACAAAGCTACCATGGCTTGCTGATAGGTTGCCCCATCATTCTTCAATCCAAATGGCATCACTTTGTAACAGAAAGTGCCCCATTGTGTGGCGAAGGTTGTCTTCTCCATGTCTTTTGGTGCCATCTTGATCTGATTGTAACCAGAGAATCCGCACATGAAGGAGAAGATCTTAAGTTGTGCGGTGTTGTCGACCAGAACATCAATGTGGGTAAGCATAAATTCACCCTTAGGGCTTTCCCTGTTCAAGTCTCTGTAGTCCACAAACATAGGTACCTTGCCGTCCTTCTTAGGCACCGGAACTTTGTTATCAACCCATTATGGATAAGAGGTAACAGCTAAGAACCCAACGTTGAACTGTTTCATAAATTCTGCCTTGATCTTCTTTGACATTTTAGGATGCATACGACATACCTTCTGCTTTATTTGAGGGCAGTCCTCTTTTGTCGGCAGGCGATGAACCATAATACCAGTGTCTAGTCCTGGCATGTCCTCATATGACCAAGAAAAGATCTCAACATAATCATGCAACATCTGAATCAATCATTGTTTGACACCAAGCTCCAAATTTGCACCTATCTTGACTTCTTTTATGTCCTCTTCTGTACCCATATTCACTATCTCAAATGGCTCTTCATGAGGTTGTATATCCCTTTCTTCCTGCTATAGCAGTCTAGCAAGCTCTCCCGATACCTCACAATCTTCCTCACCTTCATCTTCGGCTTGGTTGATCGGATTTTCAAAGTCATAATCGGTAATAGCAGAACTGTTATCAATGGGATCCAGAGTGGATGTGGATCTGCAGTTTGATACGTGAGTGTGTGTAAGAGCATAACTGTATTGACAAAATAAAGTAGAAAAGAAAGAGAGAGAGTGCAAAATTTGTATGCAAAAATGTCTGATGCTTTATTAATGACATATGATATTGAAACACGATAACCCTCACAAATAAACCATTGTGCCCCGGGTAAGACACAAGGCTATAGAGTTTATATTGTTTATTTATTACATAATCGGAAAAACGAAAGAAAATTACTCTTGAATAGAAGTAATCGACACAAAGTCTTTAGCTGTCTAATTACTGGGTCTACCATTGGTAGTATGGAAGATCCAGTTGTCTATGTCACAGCTACTGTTAGCATCTTCTGTGGCAGAGACAACATCAATAACATTGATTCCCGGGCCATGCTTTGGCATGGGTTCAGTTATGGCGTTGGGAGTTTCTGGAGCATCGAATTCAATCTCCTTTTCCTCGATCAGATCCTGCACCTTGTTCTTCAAAGCCCAACAGTCGTTCGTGTCATGCCCCAGAGTCTCAGAATGGTAGGCATCGAGCCTTTGGATTATAGTGAGGAGATGCAGTATTAGGATTCTTTGGAGCTTCTCTCAAAGTTATCAGATTGGACTTTAATAAGTGGGGCAATACTTGAGACAAAGTCATATTGATTCGAGTAAACTGTCTCATAGGCCTCTCGGCTCTGGGCTGATTGTTCTGTTGTTGAGTTGCTGCATGCTTGGATATCATCACAGCCCCTATCGTTGGACAACACTCGGTTCTGACCTAATTTCTTTGACTGTAAACAACATTGAACTCTTTCATTCCCAAAAAAGGTCTCTTTCCTGTACTTGAAGAGGCCTCCTTTTGAATCTTGCCACTTCTAATACCAGCTTCGACTCTTTCTCCAATTAAGATCAACTCAATAAAACCAACCGAGGAGCTTCGAATCAGATGGTTGAAAAACGGACCAGATAGAGTATCTAAAAACATATCCACCAACTCCCTATCAGACAGAAGGCGTTGGACTCTTCCTTCTAGGTCTCTCCACTTCTGAGCATAGTCTTTAAAACCCTCTCAAGAACCCATATACATACTTTGGAGTTGTGTGCGGGTGGGAGAAAGGTCTGTATTATACTGGTACTATTTATAGAAAATAGCATCCAGGTCTTCCCAGTTACGAATATTGGTTCCCTCCAGCTGGTAGAACCACTCTAGCTGAGTCCCGGATAGACTGTCTTGGAAGAAGTGGACCCACAAGTCCATGTCAGCGGTGTGAGGCTGAATCTTCCTCACATAAGATTGGAGATACAACTTGGGACACGAGACCCCATCATACTTAGAAAACACCGGAACTTTGAATTTATGCGGGATGACCACCCCAGAAACCAAACCCAACTCTTAAAAATCTAGCCCATGTACCTTCTTGATTTCCATTGCGTTCAGACGATCCTCTAGCTGTTTGTATTTATCATTAGCAGGAGGATACTGATCCTCATCATAGTCAGATTCATCATCAGATTACTTCGGGATGAGGTCTTCCTCTCTTGTCTCCCCTTTCCGATTATCTCCTTCTTTTGATGAAGTTACTAGCTTTGAAGCTCGCACCATTGGTCCTCTGATCCTTCTTCCCATATTTACTGCCCTAGTTGGTTTCTTTGGCTTCTTCTCTTTGTCCTTCAGTATGAGAGCATTCAGATCTACTTTCCCTTTAGCTAGAGCCATGATCATTTCCTGGAACTGGGCGTTTTGTGCCTAGAGATCCTTGATGTTTTGTTCAAGAGCCATTTCATCACTTACTGAAATAAACAGCGAAGAAGATAAGAAACCTATCCTGAAACCTGTTTATGCAATGATATGTATGATATATATATGCAATGCTTTCAAGGATTTCTAAGACTTAAATTTGCTTAGCCAAAGGGAAAATAAATGTTAATTGCATTAAGAAGTTTAAACAATTACAATGATGCCTCTTGGGCTTACAAAGGAAGCAACAAAGCAAAAAATGAACTCTCAAAGAAAAAAGGGACCCAGGCTTCCCACAGACGCATCCTCTTTGGTGCAATGTAGGCATTTATACTTTTCTCTTCGTGAAGTAGCCTGGTGAGCTCTAAAAATTTCTTCTTGCTGGCGTAGGATTGGGTTTCAAAGGTATCCCGTTCCTCTTTGAGTTGAATCCAGGATTTTTGTAACTCCTCAAAATTAGTCGGCATGTTAGGATGAAGAACAATATAAGGAGTGTCTCCCTCAGCAATTGGTTCCAGGATGATGGGTAGAATGGCTTCACAAGGAATCCTGAGACTTTGAGTACGAGCTTGTACCCACTTAAGATAAGGTTCCAAAGGAATGGAGTTCTTATGCCCTAGGGTTTTACTATCAACTTTATTCACCATGCCCTAAGCTCTACGAACCTCTGACGATAACCCTGAACATCATTCTCATAGTCGAATGATATTCCTTGGATAAGTGTATCATGAGGACCATCCCTCCTAGCGTAACCAAACTGTCGCAACGCCAAACCAGGATTTTAAGTGATTCCTCCCCTAATGCCTAGGAGAGGGACATTCGGGAATTCCCCACAGTGGTCAATGATGGCAATATTCCCCAAGGAACGAGGACACCAATGAATATCCGAATGTGTGAGGCACATCAACCTATTATACCATCTCAATCCCTGAGCATTCTTCAAAATAGATCGACGTAGGTGCGAAATTAACCACATAGACAATAAAGGAGTGCAACACAAAAGAGTCCCCCTTCTCTTTATAGTGTGGGTATGCAGAGAGTGTAGAACATCTCCAAGTAAAGTAGGCACCAAATTATAAGACGGAAAAACCTTGACCACATTCACATCTATGAGTTGGTCCGAATTAGGAAATAGTACCATCCCATATATGAGAAGGGCCAACACTTATTCAAAAGCTTGTAAATCCAGAGTATCCCAAAAATGGTGAGCCTTCTCAAATAGAAACTTAGCTAGAAACCCTTTGATGCCTCTTTTTGTTTCCCAGTTTTCCACTATATCGGACCATTGTAAAGACAGAGCATGAGCAATCTATTCAGGTTTTGGGTCTCTTTCCATACTGTTGAAGGGTAACTAATCAAGAATAGGCACCCCTAATAGCTGAGAAAACTCCTCCATAGTGGGCACTAACTTGTAATCAGGAAAGGTAAAGTAGTGATGTAAAGGATCGTAGAACTGAAATAGTACCTTTAACATTTCTTCATCAGGGTTAGAGGTGACAAAGTTGAGAAGTCAACCATGTCTTTCAGTGAATGGAGAGCTTTCAGGGACCCTTGATTCTGGGTCCTTGAGTTGAGGAGGTACCCTTACGAGGTTTACTTGTATAGTATTCCTACGAGTGGATTCCATGTCCTACAAGACAAGACAAAGATAAGCCCTATAAAATCCTTGAAATCGTTAGTATGATATGCCATGTTATGATGTCATGATTATGCTAAGAAATCACAGATATAGAAAGCACAAGAAAATAACACAAAGACCTTAGGTTTAAGGCTTGCATGGGTTTTAAGGTAATACCCTCTTGAAGTTTGATTGGTTCAACCTGTCCTATAAATAGTAACCGAGTTCTAAGGGATCTCAATGTCACTGATCCTTCCCACAAGTTTCGTTCCGATAAACAACTGACTTTCCACCAAACAAAACTCGGGAGTCGGATCTCAATGAGTGTAGTATCGAGTATCAACTGACTTTGGGGATACACCAAAGACATCTATCTCACTACATCCCAATAGCCAAGTTGTTCAATTAAAGGTTCTAAGGTCAGCTGATGCTTCATGACACCACGCAGCGGCCACGTATTCTCCTTGACTACTCAAGGGCTACCGGTACCAACCAAAGTGTCACATCAACGTAGCTATCGCTTTGAGCGTGTCGGTATACCCCGCACAATTTCCACGATCTATTTCTACTTACCTAAAAGGTGCCCCAGATCCGAGTGTAGGATCTTTAGTAACAACCCAAACAAGCCCTCAAAAGTAAAGCATAAAAACACACAACGAAAGAAATTTAAAATGAACTAAACTCTAAGGTAACCCCAATTGTTGTGTTCCCCAGCAGAGTCTCCAGTTCTGTGATACGGTGGCAGAACCGACTGTTAATATACTGGTTTGCGTTTTGTGTTCGCAAATGTTGCGGTAAGCAAGAGTCACCACCGACTTTTCTTTTATCCAAATTAAGGAAAGGGTGAAAAGAACAGAAAAAGACCTTTTCAAGATTTTCTGAGTAAGGGGGTAGATTATGGAAAGGGAAGGTGTTAGCACCCTTTCCATCCGTAGTTATCTACGGGCTCTTAGAGGTTTGCTCATTTTTTTAAAATACCTCCGTGCTTTATGTGTTTGAAAATGTTTCTCGGGATAGTGGAGAAAGTATACAAAGTGTTTTGAAATTGTTTTTGAAAAGTAGTTTTTGTGTAAGTGCAAAATGTTTGAGCAAACTTCTAACAACTATCTACTTTGTTACTCGAAAATGGTTGTTCTTTTCCTATTTTTATTTAGACAATGCTATCCTACTATTAGTGAGTAGGTAGCTTTGTCGTTGTATGTTTGAGGGACAATCGAAGGGCGTTTTACAATCACAAAAGCAACTTGTGGAGATGCTTTAGCAATTTTCGTTTAGGGATTAGATCATTTACTAAAGGCAACTGTTGGGTCATCGAGGGACTATGATCTTTTTGATTTACGGGTCTTTGCTAAAGCTTTCCTGCCTCATGACTGTTTTATTTCTTAAAGGCAACCAAAGTGGGATACCATAGAGGTGCTCGTGTGCAATTGTGTTTGATTCAGTTATTTTTGTCTTTTTGTTAAGTTTGTTAACATTTGATTATTAGTCTTTTCATACACGCCTAGTTACTAACATTTAATATATACAGAAAATAAAGTGCGGAAAAACGTAAATCTAGACTATTACATAGCTTTTAGGGAGAGGGATTTACACTGTACAAAATGGGGAGGGGGGGGGGGGGGGGGGGAATAAAGGAAAACTGTAAAAAGCCCTATTTAATCTATTACGAGTCAGGATACAGTTACATTATCATAAAAATGCGAAAGTAAAATAAACGCGCGCAAGATAAACAATACGCCTAAGAACCTAAGAAAAATTCTAAGTAAAGAATTTTTTTTTTGTTTTTTTGGTTTTGTTAAAGAAAAATTAATTCTAAATTTAATTAAGAAAAATAAATAATTGCTAAATGAATTTAAAATCCAATGCTAATATTTTTGTATTTTTATTTGAGAAAATAATTCAAAAATCCTAAGTTCTAACTTATTTTAATAAAAAAATATTAAAGTTAATTAATTAATTAATTTCAGAAATTAGTTTTAAAAAAATAAACTAATCCTAATTTTTAATGATTTTTATTATTTGTTTTAGGCTATTAGAAAAGTTAAATGAAAAATATACAACAAATAAAAATAAGAAAAAAAAATAACATGGGCCTGAACATGTAGAAGCAAAAGAGGGGGGTATATGGCTGGAATTTCGCTAGGCCCAAATGCAAGAGCCCAAAGGTTGGCTTAATCTGGTGTTATTGGCTCCTGGGAGGTCCATCATGAAGGAGCTCCCCAAGAGCGTTGGATCTGTCTTCATTGGTAACTGATGGCCCAGATTGGAGGCCCTATCATGTGCTAACTGGACTTGTGCACATGGGATTTTCAATCAAATATTAGAAGAAAAAAACAAGATGCTGGACCTAGGACTCGAACCCAGGTCCTCTCCCTCATACGCGCGCTTCATTACTAACTGAGCTGCCAAGCAAATCGTTTATACATGTCAAACAACAATAATATATTTAAAATTTCCAGCAATTATTTAAAACAAAAAGGAAAACGCGAGCAGATTCAAACTGCCCAATGAGGGGCTGCCACGCATTGTCTTCTTCCTCTCTCTGTCGTCTTAGATTATAATACATATAGTGATAGTTTTGGTCTGTCACTATAGCACCTGCAACCTGTAAAATGCACAATACGCAACGAAAATGAATTTTGAGGCCATGGGTTGATTGCTCTCAACCTCCTGAGCATAATGGTACCAATGGTTGGGTCCAATTTTGGCTAATTTGGAAAACCCTATTTCTAAGGTTCAAATCCTAAGAATGGTGAAATGTCATACTTGCATCAAAACTGCAAATCAACTATGCAAAAAGCTTGCAAACATTCAGATAATCAGTAATGTGTGGTTAAAACACATTGATATTGTATGAATTGTACAAAACAAATTCTAAAAAAGAAGCAAACCGTGATGAATAGAGAACACATTTGGAAATGCTTCAAGGCTTGGAAATGGTTGGGACAGCTTCTGGGAACCTCCAGGAATTGATTAGGATCTTTAGTTTGGACTAAGGGAGGCTAGAACTTGAAATTCGAGTTTGACAACTTTGAACTTTTTTGCAAAATGTACAGGGGTTCTCCAGGCTCTGTCTGTTTGTTCTGATGCTTGCTAGGCTTGGTACTTATAGAGAGGAATGAAGAGACATGAAAAAACAAGTTTATAACATCCATAATTAGTTGCTTGAATGCCATGAATATCAATTTGTAACCTTGGCCAAAGTTATGGGATTTTGTCTATTTTTCAAACTTGCATGAATGTAGACATGCTGGCCTTGTTGTACACGAAAAAAGGGGGCCCTCCATGCGTTAAAACAAGCCTTAACCATATTGATCCATATAATTTGCAATAATTTTGATTTATTTGATATTTTATTAAATAAAATTAATATAAAATGCAAATAAAATCAAGACTATGCAAAAAAATGGTTTTAGGAGTCCTCCATACTCTTAGGAAGATGTTTGAAGTCCAAGAAAATGAGCCATTGCCTTAAAAGCTCAAATTTGCTCAATGCATATTTCTTGAAATTTCCCAAATTTCCCAACTTGGGAAAGCCATAACTTGCTCAATTTTTATCCCATGATGACGATCTTTGACTTTTTGGAAAGCCCAAGATGTCTAATTCAATGCCCTTTTTGATTAATTTTCAATTTGAAGATGTTATCTTGATGCAGAAGGTCTTGGAAAAAGTGGCTTTTATTGACTTTCTAAAGATGACCTATAATGTATGAGCTTGTATCTTACAAATTATGTGCTTCTTGGACTAGAAGGATGAAGGGAAGTTGTGGGGAATTAAATTCTATTCAAAATGAGCCTTGGTGGAAAAATTTCTGATAAAGTATGAGAAAGTTATGCTTGGTCAAAGTTTGGATGACTTTTCCTATAGAAATCCTAATTAGTAATTTTTTACTTTTGATGGATTAGGAGCATTTCTTGAGGAATCATGATCAAACCTTGATCAAATGATGGATATCACTTCAAAATGTTGATGTTGACAAAAAATCTTGAAGTTTGACTGTATATAGGCCACAATTGACTTTTGACCTAGCATAGTTGATTTTCAAGCATTTGAGAAATTGACTAAGCAAACTTGTTGTGAAAGGCATGAAATTTGGCATGGATAATCTTGAGGACATATTAGGATCATGTCAAACATTTGATACCATTGGAGCTCACACATCTTGATGAAAACTGAAACCCTAGTTAGAGGTTCATTGCCTTGGGATGAGAATTTGTCTGGTCAATTCTTAGTCATCCTAGGGCAAGTTGGGGACCTCAATGGGCATGTGTTGAATAAATTGAGAGGGAAAATTTTGGATTACAACACTCAAACAACAATTAATCGACTTCAATGTCCAACTTGATCACATTCCTATTTTCTGTGACAATACAAGTGCCATCAACCTAACCAAAAATCCGATTTTGCACTCCGACATGAAAAATATTGAGATAAGGCATCATTTTCTAAGGGATCATGTTGAAAATGGTGATGTTATTTTTGAGCATGTTGATAGCAAAAATCAACTTGCTGACATTTTTACTAAACCACTCGCTACAGATCCCATTCATCATATACGTAGGGAACTTGGTGTTCTCGATATATCATATAGGTTGTAACTTAAGTAAGTTGCATACCTTTTAGTTTATTGAACATATTCTATTAATGCTTGATTCTCTTATGAATAGCCTTGGTTAAAGCTCTTATCAACTCTCATGAAGGTAATATCGTTCTCATCTATTCTCTACTCTTAACCATGTGTGAATGGTAGAATTGTTCTTCTTTATCGTTATTATTAAAGTACATAGGGATTCTAAAAGTTACATAAATTCCATGAAACCAATTGAAAAAGGTGCATAAAAACACAATTCTTTACCTTTGAGTCGACTCATAGCTTACATGCATCGACACATACTTTAAAGTTCACTTAATATCAATTGAAATAATTCTTGCATCGACGCAACGCTCTGTGAGCTGTC
This sequence comes from Vicia faba, assembly GCA_948472305.1. Classification (NCBI taxonomy): domain Eukaryota; kingdom Viridiplantae; phylum Streptophyta; class Magnoliopsida; order Fabales; family Fabaceae; genus Vicia; species Vicia faba. The sequence goes on along the minus strand of OX451739.1, from coordinate 286,279,027 downwards.
GATGCATTGCAAATAAATTCTTAATTCTATTTCTTTATCACTTCGCTATTTTGTTTTCTTTATTCAAATTCCTATCACAAAACCCTAAAACATCTCAACACCCATCTCTCTCTAAACCAAGTGTACCTCACATACCCATCTCTTTCAAGATATTTCCCTAATGGATTTAAGGGTAGCTAAGAAGAGAACCTTTAGAGGAAGCTCCTCCAATGTTCAGTCGGATAATCCAGTAACTGCTATTTCACTTCTTTCTGATGACATTGCTGGTACTTTTGCTGACACTTTTGGTAAAAGAAACATAGTTAGACAATCGACTTTATATCTGAAAACCTTGGGTCATATGCATCTTCCTGAAATTATTGAATTGTTAAGATTTCGGAACTTCCACTTATTTCTTGAATATGATACACCTTATAATGAGGATTTAGTCAAAATGTTATATGTTGGCATGCAAGGAAAGTTTGAGGGTTTTGAATTTAAATATAGATTGAACAACAAATATTATATGGTTAGCTCACATGTTTGGAAAGACCTATTTGGTATATGGCCAGTGGATTCTGATTCTATTAAAATCTCTGATACCGTTCTTGCTCCCAATTATGAATTCAAGTCGGCCTTAAACTCCATATTGAAGAAACCCTACAATGACAAGGAACACAAGGAACAAAAATAGTGTTATGTTGTGAGAAGTACATCCGTTTAGTTCCAAAATAGTGATGGTGAAGAGGATGATAATGAAGAAGAAGAAGAGTCTGAGGAAGAAGAAAATGAAGCAAATATCGACGAGGATGTCCCGACTGCTCAAGAAAACAATGCAAATGTGATAGCTCTTTTGGATAAAATGCATCTTCAACAAAAGGAAGATGCACTCCTTCAAAATGAGAGGATTTCAAACATCTACAACCTTGTCAAAGTCCAAAACTAAATGTTCTCAAACTATTCAAATATTCAAGATCAGTGATACTCCACGTTCCAAGGCATGCTTCAATCACAAACTGAGAACCTTGCCTCTCTTCATTCCACCTTCCTTAAGCATTTTCCAAACCTTCCACTTGATGCTCCAGAAAACAATAATACCGACAACTTAGAAAATTGATTCATGTTTATGTAATCATGCTTAAGTTCTTATGTTGCCCTTCTTTTGATAACCTCATACAATTATTCTTATGAACTAGTTTGTAATATTCTACATACATTTGTCTAATTATTACATTTTACGATCCGCACTAATTTCATTTTATGTGAATGATTGTTGGTGTAATTAGTTGCAAATGGAAAATGATGTTGCATTTAATATATTTTGTTACTTTTGACCTTGTGCTTTATCTCTTTTTGATGTTGTCAAAGGGGGAGAAGTGAATATAGAAGACTATACATAGCTTGCAAACGGAACACACAAACTCAAGGGGAGCATATTTGAGCATTATTTTGACATCATTAAAAAGGGGATTATGTGAAGGAAAAGTCCCTCTATATGTATTTTAATGATGTCAAATTAATTATAAATCTCTCTCTATCTTGGTTGGCTCTATGAACAATCTTGCAATTGAATTAATGGAACAAAGATCCCTAGAAACAAGTAGTTTTGGGAAAATACAATTTGTGCGTCGAATCAAAGATAGGTGGGGTCAACTCATTATCTTCAATCAAGCCCTGGATGTGTCAGGTCGACCCTTCCGGTCTACTCAAATTGGAATTCAAAACATTCAAAGTTTGCATCGATGCAAGCCTTGAAGCGGTCGACGCACTACACTTCAAAATGAATTTCTCTCTGATTGCTGGATGTATCGCGTCGACCCTTCTGGTTGACTCAACCTGGGAATCATAATATTTGATGTTTGCATCGATGCAAGTCCTGAAGCGGTCGACACATTACACTTCAAAACAGTTTTTCCTCTGGGTGCAGGTTGTGTTGCGCCGACCCCCTCTTCTGTTTACATCGAGCGCTCGCTTGCTTCAACTGATTTTCTGCTATGTTTGTGAATCCTGGCTATATATATATATATATATATATATATATATATATATATATATATGTATATTCATTATGTATCATTATTGGAAGTTAACAAGAACTAGTGAAAGATACACATAATGCTCATCATCTTCATCCTCTCTTCTCAAAAATCAACATCTACACATAATCATGGTTGTTGATTCAAGAAAATTGTTGTGGTGATAACGTTCAAATAAAGAATTCAATTCAGATTTGGGTTGAGCAATTGTGGGTTGTTCTTTAATAAAATAATTGGGATTTTCTCCTCCAAGATTCCTATTTGTGCGGGGTTTTTTGCACAAGTCTTTGCTTCATTGAATTGAGTCGAGTGAAAGGATTAAGAAACAATGGGTTTGCTTAATCAAGTAGCGGAAACCAGAGGATTGTGAAGATATATTTGAGTTCAAATTGCTTGCTATCGAAACCATCCGAGTGAAAGGATTAAGATACGGTGGGTTTGCTTAATCAAGTAGCGATAACCCGAGGTTTGTTCGAAGAATTTGGCACATGGTTTTGCTCAAACCAAGGAAAGGGAAGAAGATTGTTACATTAGCAACATTGGTTTGTTTGTATTGTGAATTATGTCTTCTTTTGTATCATTTTCAACTTAATATCAAATATCTCAATTCTAGATTCTAGAATTGGGGGAAGATGTACCCTACACGAGGACGACAAGGGGAACTGCCTTAACAAGTCGTGTGTTCTTCTGATTTTTCTTTATTTCTATACTTACTAAGCTGTGCGAAAATTAATTTGTCAAATCTGCACTTATTGAAATTGTAGTGTGTTGATTTCATTTCAAAACATTGGTAACAATCCTTTTGATTGATACCTAAGAAAACTTACCATTACAATTTTGTAAAACCAAACCTAAGGTGCTTTGCTCATAAGGTGTTTGACAAATTGACTAATCCACAAAATTATTGATTGTGCTTATCCTTATCTCATTCAACTCATTAGTAGTAATTAGTAATCATTGAGAGTGTATAAGTAATTGATCAATTGAGTAAAACACATTGATTCTTATATTGTCATTATATCCCATACGATTTAGCATATCCGATCTTTTCAATAGAGGGTTGTTTAGCCGATTGGAAATTCCAGGAAGCTTTCGCATATTTTTCTAAAAACAATTTTAAAAAGAACAAATTATTTTAAATGATCTATTCAACCCCCCTTCTAGATCGATCACATCGTCTAAAATAACATAAATCAATTTCATATTTTATTTAACATTTCATCCATTTTAGAATAAGGGTCAAGTTACAATTAGGAATATAAATCAATTTTAAATATTGTTATTAGTAATAGTTTGAAATTTTGCAAATGTTACTTGTAACACAAGTAATCTATCCCAACTTATTTCGTATGGCTAATTAGTTAATTATGACTTTCTTGACCTTATAAATAACACTCTCTCATGTACTTGTATGCTATTTATTTTAATAATACTTCATATTCTCTCTCTCTTTCTCTCTCTCTCTCTCTCTCAATGGCCTTTGAGAGCACTAGTTCGATCCTCCACTTCCATCCGTGGAAAATAGAAGTACAACCTTCAATCAATTTCTAGTCAATATATCAGTGTTCAAGGGATAACACTATGATAGATGGTAGGTGCATATGAAAGTCACATTCAAATTTCAAGATGTGCTTGAAATTATGAATGATGGTTTCTTGGCGTTAAAGACGAATGCTACTAAGGCGCAATAAACTGCTCATCATGAATTGAGCTAGAAAAATGGGAACAACTTTTTTTGATCCATCATTGCATGGATTCAGATATCTTAAAGAAGATAATTGAGAAAGAAAATACAAAATATGCGTTATATACTCTTCTAGAAGTCGTATGGAGGAGATGAGAAATTAAAGAATATCAAACTAAAATCTTTGAGGAAATAATTAGACAATACACAGATGAATGATGGTGAAGCGGTTGTAGAGTTCTTATCAAGATTTTGAAGTTACATTGCCTCACCTCCCGGGTTTATGCTAGTATGGATTTTCCTTTAGCTTTTGGTATTATTTCTATTATTCTTGAGTCTCCTCTCGATTGTGCACCTTGGGGTTTTAATTTTAAAGTCGTTTTAACAAATGCATAAATCAAACGGTTTGGTTATAGTGTAAGAAATATGCTTCAAGTCAATTCGTTGATTTTTTAATCAAGAATTATACTTGAGAATTGTTCAAGTCAAGAAAATGTTAGAATCTCAAAAACACTTTTGATTTTATAAAAATTGAGATTATGGAAGTGTGATTCAATTAACATAGTTTCATGACTTGAATCAAAGTCACAAGGAATCTAGGAAACGTTTTCATATTACCATGATTTGAACTACATGATTCATGATCGAACCACACCTGCTTGGTTTGAATCATATATTTCTTAATTTGAATCAAATTGAGAAAACTTTACCTTGAATTTTTTTGTGAGCTTGATTCAAATCACATATTTGCACGACTTGAATCTTGTGATTCGAATCACATAAAACGTGAATTGAATTACAAAGTTAGATATTTCAATTTATTGACTCTTGATTCAAATCACTTGATCCTTTGACTTGAATCATCCCACTTGCTTCTAACTCTAATCAAACATTAGTTTTCACTCATTTTTGTGTTAGATCTCCAACACATATAAAAGATTACTCACTCAAAACGTTTCATAATGTTGGAAAATATACACTACCACTATTGATTTGAAATTTTATAACACATTTGTTCTCTCATTTTCAAAAGAATTTTGAATTTGTTTTTAGTGTTTTGCAAACAAATTCTTTCATCTTCTACCTCATTATTTTTCAATTTTCGTGTGGATATAAATCTCATATTTTGAGGTGTGTTATTTTGAGGAGACTATGCTATCGATGTTAACGTTTCTTTAAATATTTCCTAAGTTTTTAGAGGTTTGCAAAGTGTGTGTTGTTGTGATTGATTTTGACAATTCGAATGAAAAGAAGGTGATTTTTCTCTCCATAATTACTTTGGTAGTGTTGTATGAAAGTCTGAGGACAAAGTGCAAATTCTTCTCTTCTTTGAAAAGGCCAAGGCTCAAGATACTAGTAGAATAGAGTAAAGGTTGATGCAGAACAAAGACTTTGGAGTAATATTCTTGGTTCTGGAAGATTCAAGATAATTTCAAATAAAATATTTTACAAGGATTCATTTTGGATATTGTGTACAATACAACAGAGATTCAAATATAATATTTTTATATTTTCAGCATTATTCTAATAGTGATTATATTACAAATAATGCAATTTGTCTTAAATTATAGTAGAAGATAAAAATTTTCAATGGAATACTGTGTATAATGAAATGAAGATTCGAATAGAATATTTTATAATTTTAACATTATTATAATAGTGACTATAGTGAACATCATGTAATTTGTTTTAAACTATAGTAGAAGATCAAATTTTTTAATGGGAAACCATTAGAGAGTGGAGTAGGCTTAGCAAGGACGTTAGCTGAATTAATATATATATATATATATATATATATATATATATATATATATATATATATATATATATATATATATATATATATATATATATATATATATATATATATATATATATATATATATATATATATATATATATATATATATATCCTTATTTTAATTTCATATAATTGCATGTTTGGGTCCTCTTTATCGCTTTTGTAGAACCTTGTTTTGCAGGTAATAAAGATCAACATCTGAAATTTTGATGACGATAATGCATAAAGATCTATAGGAGCTTGCAAAAGAGGACTCAAGATAAAAGTTCATATAAAATTAGATATTATCTAGTAATAAGTCTTAAAGCCTCTTTGAGGAAATGTGTGAATGCTCTTCGGGTCTGGTCAATCAGCTTGTTTGAGTGATTGAGTATTGTAAATATAAGATAATAGCTTAAGAGTAATAAGACAACTCACACACACACTAAAAATCTTTGAAAACTAAAATTACTCTGAAGTTGTATCAAATGACCTAAGAGCCAAAGAAGTGACTTTAAGGCAAAATTTGACCTTTTTTAATCTATTGTATATTCGGTTAGATTAGTCTAAACTTGTGTGTGAAGACATGAGATTAGCGTATTAAATATGTACAACGACTCCAAATCTAAACCTTTCTTTTTGTGAATTATAACAGTCATATTTGGAGCATTTAATCGATTAATTTAATTGATTAAATAGTTAATACAGTCCATGGATCATTTCAATTCTTAGTGATTTCAACTACTATATAAAGGGGTGATTTCCACACTTGAAATCACACTACTTTCCAACTTTTCATATTTTTTTCGAATTTATCTCTCTAAGTTCTCTGCTTCTCTTTCTAGAAACTTTTGATTCACTTTTGGTTGTCTTAGTGCTTTGGAGTTAAATTTTATTTGTGAGGAGAATATTATTTTGTAAATGGTCGTGTTGGTCGTTTATAGTCTTAAGGGTGCAATACCTTTAAGAGATTGAGTTTTAGTTCTTGAGATAAACCATAAATCTATGTTATTGATTTATTAAGCTTAGCCGAAAAAAGCTTTGTTTTGGTTAAAGAGATCATCTATAAATCTCTAAACAGTCTCAACATAATTGGGATAAGCTTGTTCAAATTCAAATATCAGATTGTATTAAGGTTCGTGGGCATAACAAAAAAAAAAGCTCTCAAGTCTATAGTAAAAAATCTCAAGAAGACTTATTGTGAGAGGACTAGGCCAACATTCGACCAAACCTGGATAACTCTTTGGTGCAACCTTTCTATCCTTAATCTCTTTAATTTTTCGCAATTTATTTTATTTACTTTACTTCCATTATGCTTTATTACTCAAAAGACATTACTAACACGATCTTAATCGAGAAAAGGAAAATTAATCACATTTTTCAAAAACCACAATTCACATCATCTTGTGCTTAAGGTCACTTGTTCAACATCTTTCATATATTTATATGATGTTAGATTTATTACCTTAGTAGCAAATTATTTCTTACGCGCATGTTTTGTTAGATTGACACTATGAATTCTCTTGCTGATTAAAACAAGAAACCATGGTCTTAGAATTCTAATGTGTATGGAATTTGTATACTTACATCTTTTAAGTATAAATTGCAACCTAAGAGGAGGAGGGGTAAATTAGGTTTTAAGACTTTTTAAGTTATTTTGAAGATGTTCTTATACTTTTATTTTTTTTCCGAAATGATTATGAAGAACGTATGAATGAAAGTGCGGAAAAATAAAAATGAAATAAGTAAATAATATAGAGATATATTCTGGTTCCCCTTTCCAAATAACTGTAGTTCAGGCCCCTCACACCCCATGAGAGATTTCACTATGTTAGATCTTTGTATAAGTCTTACACCAAGATCTCTCTTACAATATTATAACATAAACCAATACAAGAAAGCAACACAAATTTATTTTACAACAAATACCAAAACTATGGTAGACTTTGAATCTCCCTGACTAAAAAAACCTTTTACAACAATCACCAACAACTTGTGATGATCATACCAAACAACAATTATGAAAAAAATAATACAACCTTGTATAGAATTTTAAGTAATAATTGACTTGGCTTGAACTCCCAAATAATCAATTTGACCTTCTCTTTCTCTTGATCACAATCTTAACACACACACACACGCACACATACATGAACGCGCACACAGACACACACACATGCACACACACTCACACGCAAGCATACATCACACACACACACACAAACACATAAACACACACACACACAAACACACACTTACACGCATACATCACGCACATGTACGCACACACAAACACACACACCCATGCATACCCATGCACATGCACACACACACACACATACACGCACATGCACACCTGCACATGCGCGCGCACACACACAACACACACACACATATATATATATATATATATATATATATATATATATATATATATATATATATATATATATATATATATATATATATATATATATATATATATATATATATATATATATATATATATATATATATATATATATATATATATATATATATATATATATATATATATATACTTAAGTGCTCAAAATAATTTAATGAAACTCTTTTTCAATGATTGGAAATTTATGAACAAAGTTTCATTATAATGGATGTATGATTACTAAAAAAAACTTGTTTGAATTACATGAATAAATTATGTATGAAAGATGTAATTGAAAAAGTGATTTGGAATCATAATGGTTCATATTTTTCAAAATAGTATGCTATTTCAAAAAATTGTGAAAATTATGACGGTTTCAAATTGTCGCAAATTAAGAACCAGTGTGTTGTTTCAAACTAGATCTATTACAGTGTGTGATACGGTGGGAGAACTGACTATTGTTTTGCGTTCGTATTCGCACTTGTGCGGTTGAGCAAGAGTCGCCACCGACTTTTTATTTTATCCTAAAGGAAAGGTTAAAAAAGCACAGCAAAAACCTTTTGAGATATTTCGTGGGTTCGGGGGGTAGATTATGAAAAGGGAAGGTATTAGCACCCTTTTCATCCATGGTTATCCATGGGCTCTTAGTTACTTGGTTTTTTTAGATCACTTGCCTTGATTTTCGATTGCTTGAAAATGGTGTGTGTGTGGGTGCTTTTGAAAATGTTTTGGAAGAAGATGCCTTATCTTAGGCTAACCTTGTAACAATTCTTTACTCGAATATTTTACAAAGGCGTGTATCTTTTCGAAAAGATGTTTCAAAATGTTTTGAGAGTTTGTTTTGAAAGTGCTTGTGGAATGTGGTTTTTGAAAAGAAGGCAAGTGTTTTTGCAAATTGATCTCAAGTAACTAAGAGTTTTGTCTACCCTATTATACTCAAAGGTTTTTGTTATGTTTTAACCCTTTTTAACAATTTTGCTCCACCATTGGATTTGGTGGACAATCTTGCGTTTAGGAAGTTTATTCGGGACGGGCGCGGGTCATCGTATGGACCATGAATGCAATGGTGCCAAGTGTCTTTGGCAATTTGCTTTGAAGGGACTATGATCATTCCGTTTAGGCAACACTTTGAGACTTATGATCATTTGATTTTGTTTTGCCAAAGAAACTCGACGTGCAAGCATGGCCCATTTTGGAAGGCAACATGTGGGATTACCCTAGGGGGTGCAAGTGTGATTGTGTACTGATTTCATGTATTTGTCTTGTATTAGGCTATCTAGCGTTTGATTTTATGTACATGCAAACCCTAGGTCTAACCATGGTATAATTGGAAAAAATGTAAATTGCGGAATGTAAAATCTACGCTATTACAAAGTTAGTATCCGGGAGTGGGGGTACAATGTTCAAATGGGGATATATTTTGACAAGAAATTAAACCTAAAACTATTACATCAATTTTGAATTTATACAATTTAATTAAGGTACAATAATTAAATAAATAAAAAATGGAACAAAATATGCAAGATGCAAAAAATGTTTTGTATATGTATGACAAAAAGTATTATTTATAAAGAAAAAATAAAAAGGTATTATTTTTTGGAGTATTTTTAAATCTAGGGAAAAAACCCTAATTTTTAATCAAAGGGGTATTTAATCAATTAATTCATATAATACTTATTATTTATATACAAAAATAAAATAAAATATGGTATATTTGTAAAAAGGCATTTTTTTTTAGTATTAAATATTAAAAAATAAAATATATACATTTTTATCCTAAGTATATTAATATACTTATTTATTTATATTATTTATAAAATATGCATTATATATATTAATTAATAATATTTAGTATTTAAATAAAAAATAAAAAAAGTATTTTTTTTATAAAATATTTTCAGGGAGTAAAAATAAAATAAAAGTGTATAAAAAGTATATTTGTATTATCTTAATAATTTTAAACAAAAAAGTATATATATATATTTATTTATTTATGTACAAACTAAAGAAATAATCAAATAAATATGCAATAAATTCAAAAAATGATGGGAAAAATATTTTTATGTTTTTAATATGCTGAGGAAAAATAAATGGACCAATCACAAAAAAGAAAAAAGTCAAAATATTAAAAATGAAGCAAATGGACTCAGGGGTGCAAAACAGGAAAAGTGGTGTGAATAAGAAAATTGCTCAGGCCCAGCCCAAGAAGACACCTTCTTCAACCTTCAGCCAAAAATGTCTCAAAAACGCGCGCTTGTAACAGGGATTCAAACATCCTGATTCTTTGAGCTTTTGCACAAACTTTCAACACAAAACATGTCAAGCATGGAATCACGATTTCAAACATATAAAGAACATCTCCTAACTCTAAAAAATGAGAGAGAATTTTAACAATCCCAAATCTTAACCTAAGTTTTCTGCCATTTTTAAACCTTAAATTCTCTCAACTCAGGCAAAAGAAATGAAAAGTAAAAGAATGTACATGTTCAGTGGCATGAGTATGACATTATTTATTCACAAACCTAAAGCTAATGATGCCTAATAAGAGAGATACGAGTTCACCAATATACCTGTTCAGCTGAAGTTCTAACTGGCAAACGGGGAGCTTACAATGCAAGATACTGATTGGTATAGCTTCCTTGAGGTGTGGTGATGCTGTTCCAATATCTACTTTGCCTTGAGACACCTTGAACTGAGCTGTAGAACTTCAACTGCAAAAATGAAAAAGTGAAAATGGTGGAACTTGTTAGAGGGGTTACAGGTCGTGTTTCAAGGCATGGTTAGCTTGCATAGGTGTTAGGGAATGTGTGTGAACTGGTTTTGGCAAAAGAGATTGAGGGAAATGGAAGATAGCACTCAAACTGCAGGCTTTGCCCTGTTTGTGCAGTTTGAGAGTGATTATGGCAATGGGGGTGTTTGAGAGGTGCAAGGGTCGTGTATCAGCTTGGTTATGATCTTTGGAATGTGTTTGCAATCTTTGCTTAAGGGTTTTTTGACTGATATGAGAGATGTCCTATGTTATGGCACTTTTCTTCTTACTTAAGCAACAAAATGCAAGTTGGTTTTCTAGGATTATGCAGGCCCCTCAAGTAAGCTGCAACTATCCCTCTTGATCAGTGTGATTAACACATAAACTTGTGCCAATGAGATCCTAACTGTACTTGCTTGGATTTTAATTTGACATAAAGCTTGCTTTTTACAAAAATGGATAAAGTACTTTATCTACTTTGAGATTAATCCACCATGCAATGCTAGAACACAAAGAACATGGTCTTGGCACAAAGAATATGCATTAAATTTATGAGTGTAATTGAGATAAAAGGCCTGTAATCAAGGGGCATGCTGAGTTTTGAAAATGCATAGTGTTATGAATCATGTTTTGGTTAAGAACAAAAGTGAATTTTTGCCATATTGTGAAATTCGATTCTCTCAAGTTATGAGGTTGTTTGATGAGTTCTTGGATATTTTGGAAAGCTTGGAATGTGTACTACAATCCATCTTTGAAATGCAATTTGAAATTCCAAGTGGAAGTGTATGGAAAATGGCCTTGAAGTGGGGTAGAAAACCTTGTCAAAATAGGTCAAAAATTCACTAAGTTAAGAATGGTTTAGTGCCCTTATTCAAAAATTTGTAACTTGAGATGCAAGCTTCAAATGAGAAAACTTTGTGAATCAAAGTTTTAGATTATGCAACAAACTACAACTTTCATGTTTGGACTTTTGTTTGAATCCAAATGGATCATGGTGAAAAAGTGGGGCAAAGTTGGGAAAAAATTAGGGTTTTTCATAACTTAGGAAAATTCTAAGTTATGAAAAATTCCATTTTAAACCCTAATTTGCATTTTGTGATTTCTTGGTGAACAAGTTTCATGATTTAGCATGTTTTGATAAAAAATGAATCTTGACTCTTGATTTTGACCAAAAAGTCAAAGTTTGACTTTTCAGTATACAATCAAAATTGATCAATTGACTGGGAAATTCAACTGTCAATCCAGTGTACTTGGGATCTTTTGAGTTTGTTGATCATGTCAAGATAATTCCATGGGGTCCTTGAGTCCATGTGTGAGCTTGGTTTGCTATTGGCTAGGTCAAACAGTCAAAAATTGCCTTTGTGCAGTCAAAACCCTAAAAATGACCATTTTGCCCTTTTGGTGATCTGATCAAATTTCTTGGGGAATTGTGATTCAAACTTGATCAAATGGTCCATATGATTTCATAATGTTGATGTGGGTCAAATTTCATGAGGTTTGACTGTCAATTGGCCACAGTTGACTTTTTCCCAATATAGTTGATTTCTAGGTCAACTGTCCAATTGACTGGGCAAAACTTGGAATCAAGACTTGAAACTTGATGTGGGTAAACTTGGGAGTCCAATATGAAGCATGAAAGTCATCTTGGGCATTTTAGGTCAAAGCATCTTTGTGCAAACACAAACCCTAATTTGAGCCAACAGTGCAAGGAGAGGTCTTGAGCAGATGAAACCCTAACTGGATCTTGAGCTTCAAAGGCTTTATGGTGAGAAATTAATGAGAAATGGGAGGGCAAATTTTGGGGTACAACAGTTGCCCCTGTTCAATCTTCTTGAATCCGAAGAGTTAGATTGGCAAGTTTGCCTTTCGTGACTCGAGGGTAAAAGGAGATTGGACACTAGAGTGCCCGGAAATTTGCACTCGTCAAAGCAATGGATGTGGGAATGGGCTTAGAGATGCCATTTGGAGATGGGCTTAATGATGCCATCTGGGAGAGTGACAGAAATCTTGCCGGGGATGGGCTTAGAGATGCCATATGGAAGGGAATATCAGGAAGGTGTCCAGGCTTGGGACCATCTCTGAACCGGGGGGTCTGAACAAGCAATAAATTGACATCCGTTGTTGGGAGGAATCTGTAAACTGTTTTCAGGAGTTTGAGATTGAGTGAGCAATAGAGCGGCATCCGTTGTTGGGAAGCGTCCGTAAACTGTTTTCAAAAGTTGAGAAGAGTCTGAACAAGCTGGTAGATTGGCATCCGTTGTTGGGAAGAATCCGTAAACTATTTTCAGAAGTTTGAGAAGTTGAAGAGGAACCGGTGTAGGGTTTCTTGATAATGCGTCTGGATGGATCTGGAATAAGTATCAGAACGTCGCCGTGTCCGGGTCAAATCTGAACTATTTCTGGATGAATCTTGAGAGATGATTTGTGTCTGTCGACTGATCTTACCTGAAAAGGCAAAGGGTTAGTTGTATGCAATGTTATGATGCATGATGCAATGTACGTGACATCAATATTTATGACATGAATGTGATGAGTGCGCATGTAAGCTGATGAGCTAATCTTGTTGAGGATAAATAAATCCGAGATGACTGAAGATAAAAGCATCTTGACTGCTGCCGGGGAAAATAAATCCTTGGCTGCTGCTGGGGAAGAGAATCCCTGATGACCTCTACTGGGGAGTTCCAATCTAATAGACTCATGCTGGGGAGGTAAGATTGAGAATCTTCAGCTTGGTGGGAAATAACTCTGACGACTTCACTGGGGAACTCAAGATTTACCCTTTCCAAAACTCTATGGGGAGAAGGTTCAATGGTCTGGCTCCGCTGGGGATTGATAAATTGAAGTTTTAGCTTTGCTGGAGATAATGAAGCTTGACTCTGAGTGGAGTTAGCTTCTGGAAGAATCTGAACAAGCGATAGGTTAACCTCCGTTACTTGGAGAACCCGTGAACTGTTTTCAGAAATCTTGAGATTGAATAAGCAATAGAGCCGCATCCGTTGTTGGGAAGCGTCCGTAAACTGTATTCAAAGGTTGCATCTGAACAAGCTGATAGATTAACATCCGTTGTTGGGAAGAATCCATAAACTGTTTTCAGAAGTCTTGAAGAAGAATCTGAATAAGTGATAGGTTAACATCCGTTTACTTGGAGAACCCGTGAACTGTTTTCAGAAATCTTGAAGTTGAATCAGCAATAGAGCCGCATCCGTTGTTGGGAAGCGTCCGTAAACTAATTTCAAAGGTTGCATCTGAACAAGCTGATAGATTAACATCCGTTGTTGGGAAGAATCCATAAACTATTTTCAGAAGTCTTGAAGAGGAACCGGTGTAGGGCTTCCTGAAGATGAGCTTGTGTAAAACTGCATCGGTTTTGAACACTTTTGACATTCGAATGCCCCAAGTGGTGGTGAAGGAGTCTTGAATCAGATTACCCTGCATATTGAGAGATTTCTCGAAATCTTGACTGGACTGCCCCAGGTTAATTGAATTTTGAAAGATCATGCCCCTTGTTGATAGGGGATTTGATGGGAGTGTTATCCTCTTGAAGTGATTTTTGCTTACTGAGAGAGTTTTCGTTCCTCCAAACATTCGCTGTATGAATTTCTTCGCTGTCAAACAAAAAGGTCAAATGCAAACCGTGATATTCGAATAATGCAAAGTTTATGTTTGTCTCGAAGTTTTGAAAAATGTGTTTTTTAGCAGAAAACTTTTTATAAGACAGATCAACACAAGATTTAGAGCAAAACCCTACAGGAGTCAGGATACCTTTTGCAACAGTATGCTTTCGAACTAAACCATGCTTCAATTAGGACTTTTGAAGGGTTGTAACGTGGCCTGGTTCGCGGTTTAAGAAACAAAGGATAAAGGCTCAAAGTATATTTGTACCCACCCGCTCTTCGTGATGTTCTTCAACCTAAGCTCAGTTAATTGTGCGTCACACTCTGTTTTGAGTTTGGAACGACTTTTGGGCGATGATTCACTAGTTTGAATTTGGGGAGACAGTCATCATCTCCTTTTTCTTTTTCCACATTTTTTCATGTTGTTGAGGATTTTGTAATGGCCTCACTATTTTGATTTTGATTTGTTATCCCTAACTTTTGCCTGACTGTTACCGTTTTCCGGGATTACTGTCAGCGGGATGCCCCAGCTTTCTTAAGCCTCCTTTATAGGTTTTGGCTCGGCGGGCTTTTCTCTTTTGAGAGATTGACTGTCTATGTGATAGGGAACCACCCTTGTCTTTTGATTCCAAAGGAATACTTTCTTTCTTGACGTCGTTCGTTGTATTATGAACTGAGAGTTTGCGACTTCAATGCGCATTTTCTCTTGAATTAACTGAGATACTACCCTGCCCCAGGTTTATATCAAGGGTTTTGATCGTTTTAAAACAGAAAACTCCTACTTCTTTGGCTCGAAGGGGTTGACTAGGGATTAACTTCCTTATAACTCCAGTGTTTGGGAATTGAAAGAAATGCCTGTACATCATCAGCAAGGTCTGTTCAAGAGCATACTGTATAAGATCATGGTATTGTTTCGTCATCCTCCCTCTAAAGGCTTACAGCTTTTTATCAAGAGTCAAATATCATAAAGAAAATCATAAGAGTAGTGAAACGAATGGATGAATTCAAGACAAACATATGCAATGCATTAATGAAAACAGAGTTCAACATCAACAAATAATTGTTTGACAGCAAAAGAAATTACAACTTTGAAAATTCAAAAAGAAGCAAAAGTCTTTCAGTTTGAGCTTTGTCACTTCAAGTGGAGAACCCTTTAACGAAAGATTTTCATCTCGCCGTCTGGCATGAATTCCAGTACTCCAATGTCGATCAAATCTTGAATCTTATTCTTCAAGGCCCAACAGTCGTTGGTGTCGTGTCCCGGGCTGTAGGAGTGGTAAACACAGAATGCATCGGGATGATAGTGAGGAGAGGAGGTATTGGGCTTTTGAGGAGGGCCCTTTATGGTAAGCAAGTTGACCTCCAACAGACGCTTCAGTATAAAGAATGATGGTATTTCAGTCTCCGTGAACTGTCTTCCCGACTTTTCTTGTTTATGCCGATTGCCCCGTTGACGCTGGCGAGGTTGTTGATGGGCTTGTGACCCTGAAGAAAGCAAAGGAGCTTTCCCTTTGTCTTCTTGAGTGGATGGAGGCTGAGTGGTGACTTGCTCTTCGACCTCAGATGTTTGCCCCAGTTGGTTGTTTGGAAGCAGTTGGCGGACAAGAACTCTGAGTTCCTCTTGTCTTTGGGATAGGTCTTGGATGAGAGCCATCTGGCCCACCAACTGTCCCATCACTTGAGTCCTCAAGGTGGTTAGATCAAACTGCAGCTCCGCAAGCTGGTCACTCCTGGCATCGTTGGAATTCCCCAAGTCCTTGGTGAGGAGAGCTTTCATCTCTTCTTGCCCCAGAGACAAGTTTAAGAACATCTCCTGCAGCTGAGCAGTCTGGTCTTGGATGTCTTTGACAGACCGTTCTAGAGCCATCTCTTGCTGAAATAAACAGCAGGAGAGTAAGGAAACCTGAAAAAGGAAAGACTGTCAAAATGCAATGCATGATATGTGGATGCATGCTTTCAAGGATCTCTTGGGGTAAACACAAGAAAACGTTAGAGGTTGAACTTTGCTCTTGGATTGGAGATCTCTGCACCGGTGGACGTCCTTCCACGAGAATCAAGCTCACCATGTCAAGTGGGTCATAGCCACTGATTCAAGTTGTCGTACTTGATCTTTGTTTGGAGAACTTTGTATCGGTGGATGTCTTTCCACGAGAATCAAGCTCACCATGTCGAGTGGGTCATAGCCACTAATTCAAGTTGTCGTACTTGATCTTTGTTTGGAGAACTTTGTATCGGTGGATGTCTTTCCACGAGAATCAAGCTCACCATGTCAAGTGGGTCATAGCCACTGATTTAAGTTGTTGCACTTTGAACTTTGACTGGATTGGTTAGAGGAGAAACCTCTTTCCCCTTGGTAGACGTTTGGTTCAACGTAACCCTGCATCAAAAGAACCCTCGAGATCTTTGAAAAGGTTAGTGAAAAATGCTATGGTATGAAGTCATGATGTTATGTACATGTATGCAGAAAAGCAGGCAAGTGTATATACAGGCAAACATATTCACACAAAGCAAACAAGTCCTTAGGTTTAGGCTTGCATGAGGTTCAGGTACTACCCTCTTGAAGTTAGTTGGCTCATCCTGTCCTAAAATAGAAACCGGGTTCTAAGGAGCTCAATATCATTGGATTGTTTTCTGTGGTCATTGTTTCGGTTTAACCACTTACTGGCGACCAAAATATTCCAAGAAAACAATCCTCAAAAGAGCGTAGTATCGAGGATCTACCAACTTCGGACTGCACCAAAGCCGGTCATCTCACTACCCCTAAAAAGGCTAAGATGGTCAATTAAGGTTCTAAGAGTTCGTTAGTGCTTCACGACATCACACAGCGGCCCCGTACTCTCCTTGATTACTCAAGGGTTACCGGTACTCACAAATATGTCACACTATCATAGCTTACTGCTTCAACCATGTCAGTATACCCCGCACAGTTCCCTCGCAGTTTTTTGCTATTTACCTAAAAAGGTGCCCCAAATCCGGGTGGAGGATTTTATAACAAACCCAAACAAGGACCCAAAAGATAAATCAATCAAGTCAATCAAAGTAAGAAAGTAAAGATGATCTAAACCCTAAGGTAACCCCACTTTTAAAGTTATCCCCAGCAGAGTCGCCAGTTCTGTGATACGGTGGGAGAACTGACTATTGTTTTGCGTTCGTATTCGCACTTGTGCGGTTGAGCAAGAGTTGCCACCGACTTTTTATTTTATCCTAAAGGAAAGGTTAAAAAAGCACAGCAAAAACCTTTTGAGATATTTCGTGGGTTCGGGGGGTAGATTATGAAAAGGGAAGGTATTAGCACCCTTTTCATCCATGGTTATCCATGGGCTCTTAGTTACTTGGTTTTTTTAGATCACTTGCCTTGATTTTCGATTGCTTGAAAATGGTGTGTGTGTGGGTGCTTTTGAAAATGTTTTGGAAGAAGATGCCTTGTCTTAGGCTAACCTTGTAACAATTCTTTACTCGAATATTTTACAAAGGCGTGTATCTTTTCGAAAAGATGTTTCAAAATGTTTTGAGAGTTTGTTTTGAAAGTGCTTGTGGAATGTGGTTTTTGAAAAGAAGGCAAGTGTTTTTGCAAATTGATCTCAAGTAACTAAGAGTTTTGTCTACCCTATTGTACTCAAAGGTTTTTGTTATGTTTTAACCCTTTTTAACAATTTTTCTCCACCATTGGATTTGGTGGACAATCTTGCGTTTAGGAAGTTTATTCGGGACGGGCGCGGGTCATCGTATGGACCATGAATGCAATGGTGCCAAGTGTCTTTGGCAATTTGCTTTGAAGGGACTATGATCATTCCGTTTAGGCAACACTTTGAGACTTATGATCATTTGATTTTGTTTTGCCAAAGAAACTCGACGTGCAAGCATGGCCCATTTTGGAAGGCAACATGTGGGATTACCCTAGGGGGTGCAAGTGTGATTGTGTACTGATTTCATGTATTTGTCTTGTATTAGGCTATCTAGCGTTTGATTTTATGTACATGCAAACCCTAGGTCTAACCATGGTATAATTGGAAAAACTGTAAATTGCGAAATGTAAAATCTACGCTATTACAAAGTTAGTATCCGGGAGTGGGGGTACAATGTTCAAATGGGGATATATTTTGACAAGAAATTAAACCTAAAACTATTACATCAATTTTGAATTTATACAATTTAATTAAGGTACAATAATTAAATAAATAAAAAATGGAACAAAATATGCAAGATGCAAAAAATGTTTTGTATATGTATGACAAAAAGTATTATTTATAAAGAAAAAATAAAAAGGTATTATTTTTTGGAGTATTTTTAAATCTAGGGCAAAAACCCTAATTTTTAATCAAAGGGGTATTTAATCAATTAATTCATATAATACTTATTATTTATATACAAAAATAAAATAAAATATGGTATATTTGTAAAAAGACATTTTTTTTAGTATTAAATATTAAAAAATAAAATATATACATTTTTATCCTAAGTATATTAATATACTTATTTATTTATATTATTTATAAAATATGCATTATATATATTAATTAATAATATTTAGTATTTAAATAAAAAATAAAAAAAGTATTTTTTTTATAAAATATTTTCAGGGAGTAAAAATAAAATAAAAGTGTATAAAAAGTATATTTGTATTATCTTAATAATTTTAAACAAAAAAGTATATATATATTTATTTATTTATGTACAAACTAAAGAAATAATCAAATAAATATGCAATAAATTCAAAAAATGATGGGAAAAATATTTTTATGTTTTTAATATGCTGAGGAAAAATAAATGGACCAATCACAAAAAAGCAAAAAGTCAAAATATTAAAAATGAAGCAAATGGACTCAGGGGTGCAAAACAGGAAAAGTGGTGTGAATAAGAAAATTGCTCAGGCCCAGCCCAAGAAGACACCTTCTTCAACCTTCAGCCAAAAATGTCTAAAAAACGCGCGCTTGTAACAGGGATTCAAACATCCTGATTCTTTGAGCTTTTGCACAAACTTTCAACACAAAACATGTCAAGCATGGAATCACGATTTCAAACATATAAAGAACATCTCCTAACTCTCAAAAATGAGAGAGAATTTTAACAATCCCAAATCTTAACCTAAGTTTTCTGCCATTTTTAAACCTTAAATTCTCTCAACTCAGGTAAAAGAAATGAAAAGTAAAAGAATGTACATGTTCAGTGGCATGAGTATGACATTATTTATTCACAAACCTAAAGCTAATGATGCCTAATAAGAGAGATACGAGTTCACCAATATACCTGTTCAGCTGAAGTTCTAACTGGCAAATGGGGAGCTTACAGTGCAAGATACTGATTGGTATAGCTTCCTTGAGGTGTGGTGACGCTGTTCCAATATCTACTTTGCCTTGAGACACCTTGAACTGAGCTGTAGAACTTCAACTGCAAAAATGAAAAAGTGAAAATGGTGGAACTTGTTAGAGGGGTTACAGGTCGTGTTTCAAGGCATGGTTAGCTTGCATAGGTGTTAGGGAATGTGTGTGAACTGGTTTTGGCAAAAGAGCTTGAGGGAAATGGAAGATAGCACTCAAACTGCAGGCTTTGCCCTGTTTGTGCAGTTTGAGAGTGATTATGGCAATGGGGGTGTTTGAGAGGTGCAAGGGTCGTGTATCAGCTTGGTTATGATCTTTGGAATGTGTTTGCAATCTTTGCTTAAGGGTTTTTTGACTGATATGAGAGATGTCCTATGTTATGGCACTTTTCTTCTTACTTAAGCAACAAAATGCAAGTTGGTTTTCTAGGCTTATGCAGGCCCCTCAAGTAAGCTGCAACTATCCCTCTTGATCAGTGTGATTAACACATAAACTTGTGCCAATGATATCCTAACTGTACTTGCTTGGATTTTAATTTGACATAAAGCTTGCTTTTTACAAAAATGGATAAAGTACTTTATCTACTTTGAGATTAATCCACCATGCAATGCTAGAACACAAAGAACATGGTCTTGGCACAAAGAATATGCATTAAATTTATGAGTGTAATTGAGATAAAAGGCCTGTAATCAAGGGGCATGCTGAGTTTTGAAAATGCATAGTGTTATGAATCATGTTTTGGTTAAGAACAAAAGTGAATTTTTGCCATATTGTGAAATTCGATTCTCTCAAGTTATGAGGTTGTTTGATGAGTTCTTGGACATTTTGGAAATATTGGAATGTGTACTACAATCCATCTTTGAAATGAAATTTGAAATTCCAAGTGGAAGTGTATGGAAAATGGCCTTGAAGTGGGGTAGAAAACCTTGTCAAAATAGGTCAAAAATTCACTAAGTTAAGAATGGTTTAGTGCCCTTATTCAAAAATTTGTAACTTGAGATTTAAGCTTCAAATGAGAAAACTTTGTGAATCAAAGTTGTAGATTATGCAACAAACTACAACTTTCATGTTTGGACTTTTGTTTGAATCCAAATGGATCATGGTGAAAAAGTGGGGCAAAGTTGGGAAAAAATTAGGGTTTTTCATAACTTAGAAAAATTCTAAGTTATGAAAAATTCCATTTTAAACCCTAATTTGCATTTTGTGATTTCTTGGTGAACAAGTTTCATGATTTAGCATGTTTTGATAAAAAATGAATCTTGACTCTTGATTTTGACCAAAAAGTCAAAGTTTGACTTTTCAGTATACAGTCAAAATTGATCAATTGACTGGGAAATTCAACTGTCAATCCTGTGTACTTGGGATCTTTTGAGTTTGTTGATCATGTCAAGATAATTCCATGGGGTCCTTGAGTCCATGTGTGAGCTTGGTTTGCTATTGGCTAGGTCAAACAGTCAAAAATTGCCTTTGTGCAGTCAAAACCCTAAAAATGACTATTTTGCCCTTTTGGTGATCTGATCAAATTTCTTGGGGAATTGTGATTCAAACTTGATCAAAGGGTCCATATGAGTTCATAATGTTGATGTGGGTCAAATTTCATGAGGTTTGACTGTCAATTGGCCACAGTTGACTTTTCCCCAATACAGTTGATTTCTAGGTCAACTGTCTAATTGACTGGGCAAAACTTGGAATCAAGACTTGAAACTTGATGTGGGTAAACTTGGGAGTCCAATATGAAGCATGAAAGTCATCTTGGGCATTTTAGGTCAAAGCATCTTTGTGCAAACACAAACCCTAATTTGAGCCAACAGTGCAAGGAGAGGTCTTGAGCAGATGAAACCCTAACTGGATCTTGAGCTTCAAAGGCTTTATGGTGAGAAATTAATGAGAAATGGGAGGGCAAATTTTGGGGTACAACACAGTGGTTTTAAATTGTCACAGTTTACAAACCGGTGTGTTGTTTAAAAAAAATTGCGGTGGTTTCAAAATGCCCTAATTTACAAAAATTATCTTTTCAAACAGAGAGCACGTCAATTGATTGATGCTAAGAGTTAATTAATTAATTCCATTAAAACATAAAGTTTTGCTTTTTAAAAGTTGTTCTTTGAATGGCATCAAGAATGAATGTTTAGGAAACAAATAATGGTTTAGATGATAATATTTTGAGCACTTAAAACTTACTTACACATTAATTTTCATTATACCTTAATATTTTGGTTAAATCCTTTGACTTTCCAAAGCTTATGCAGTCATGATACTTGATTTCAATCTTTTTCTTCTTTGATATTTCTACTATGATAAACATTTACCTTCATTAAAACTAAGCTAAGATAGATGAATAACATCTTTTCACAATCTCCCCCTATTTTATGATAAAAAAATATATTGATGGGAAGTTTTTGTTTGATACTTGGTCGCCCCCCTAATCTTGTATATCTCCCACTATCTTACATATCTCCCCTATTGGTTTGAAATTTATGCCTTTGTCTTTGGTATCCAGAAAAACAACAAAAACAACCATCTATTTTCTCCAACTTTTTGACATTTTCTAAAAGAAAAAGAGTAAAATTCAAAGGATCGTAATATAAGGGAAATGATACAACATATATGAAAATACTTATATTCTTCAGAATGATTAATATCAATCATAATATCAATATTGATGTTCTTTAAATCATCTTTAATCAAATGGAAGTTTAGTCCTACCATATAAAATGGTCTTGTATCTTGAAAATCAATCTTAATTTGATAATATTAGCATATGTAATATCCCAAATTTTTCCCATTCAAATTCAAGTGGTCATTTTATTTTACTTTTAATTGGTAGTCTTTAAATTACGTATTTGTTATAAATTAGGTGTTTGAATATTGATAAGAGAATGATGTGTGGACTATCAAGATTTGATGGCCCATTAAGATTTTAAGGGATCTTAGTTTCTTCTTTGTTAATGGACCATTTATGGTTATAAGAGGGGGGTGTATTTACTAAAGTTGGATGGCCCGATAAGTAAAGAATCGATTGGCCCAATTGACTTTTTTTTTACCAGAGTCCATTTGATTTTTTTGAAGATATTAATAACAATTTTGTTTGATTAATTGGTTAATTAAATTAATTAAGGGAATTTTTATTAATTAAACCGATTAACCAAATTTTGACGAAAGTCAAAATTAGGGTTTTTGTTGTTTATCCTAAGCCAACAGTGGCGCCCTGTTTTGTTCGTTTTCTTTATCCCAACCCAAGCCTAGATCCTCACCTTCCACACTAAGCAATCCAAACCCAGACCCAGAAATGCAAACTTTACAAACAAAACCAAATCATGAATTGAATACAATCGAATCAAATATTACAAAACCGTATCTCCCAGATTGAGCGTTATACAAAAAAATCGTCCAAATTACAACAAAATCATGTCAATTACAAAATTTAATCAGATCTAAACCTAATTCTTAATTTCTAACACAATCATCTAAAAAACAACGAAAATCTTACAATTTTCCCTAAAATAAGTCGAACTTTAAACCTATAAAACCCCTTAATTTCTAAGAATTTATGGCGGGAGAAGAAATTGACAAACGAATCTAACAAAAGAAGGAGAAGAAGAGGAGACGCAGAATCAGAACCTTGAATTGAATCCCCCTTTCATGTAGATCTTGGGTTTCAGAACAGAAACCCTAAGATCTCTGTTATAATCACGTCCATTACCCTTAAATCCCTTCAAATTTCCCATCGCCACCGTCTTCGTCCTTGTCCGGTACCTATAAACAAAAGAAGAAAGGAATAGAAATAGATCTGAGAGGAAATCAGCAAGATAATGTCAACAAAATCGTGGCGAAAGAGGTAACATAACTAACTTAGATCTAGTTTTTACTTTTTCAGGTTTGGATTTTGAAGGTTTGGGAAGAGATATTTGTCGCCGTCGTTGGGTTCTGGGTTGGGGTTTCTACCGGGTGGTGTTTTGTTGTTGTTGAACGAGAGAACGAGAGAGAAGAAAGAGACGTTTGATTAAAAATGAAAAGAAAATGAAGGAAAACAAAAATATAAGTCCTAAGTATTCTCACGCGTCACCCTTACTATGCACCCTGAATCCCCCACCATACGATCTAAATCAAACTATCAGAGCACGCGCCCTTACCGTAGCCACATAGACGCTCCCCCCGCTGAATCCAAATGCACCCAGAATTTTGTATTGGGCCTTTTGAACAAATATTGGGCCTGAGGGTTGTTATGTTTGCACCCCAACTTCTCCTTTTTGCTACGATAATACAATCTAACTCTGTCTTTTTGCTTATTTGGGCCCAGTTCAATATCTGGATTTGGGCTCTTACTTTCCAGACCCCTTATTTTACTACCCTGTTGCAAAATGCACACCCTTCTATTTGGACTCAGATTTTATTTTGGGCGTAAATATTTTTCCAATACACCCCCGATTCTGATATCTTCACTCTCGTGCTTAATTTTATTATTTTTATTTATTTATTTTCTTAACATTTTTTTTCTTATTTTGTTTAATTTGTGTTATTACCATATTTTTTTAACATTTGCATTAAATATACTTTTTCATTTAAAATCATTAATAGATGATTATTGTTTTATTATTTAAAATATCCAACATATTTTTAATAATTAAAAGTAATTATTCATTAATCTTTCTAAAAAAATATTAACCTTTTGATAATCATATTAAATATTTTTCTCATACATTTAAACTTATTTTTCTCATACTGCATCGTATATTCAAAAACATCTAATCAATCAAATAATAACTTTTTTCTACTAACATAACTCAAATATATTTATTTTAAAAAAAATATATTATGAAAACTTCTTTTATCGACTGCGAACTTCATCAATAAATTCTTCTATTCACACACCCAAACTTGATTTAAGGAGAATTCGAGATATTTCCATAGTCCATAAAAAACTATTCAAACAACTACGAACTACGAATTTGGACTCTGATTCCTCATAAGAGGATACATATGCATACGACTTAAAATTGTGCCGATTTCCCCTAATTAAAAAATAAAGCCCTATTCCTAAACCTTTAACCTAAACTCTAGTATCCTTGTGAACAAGGTTGATAAAGGGTGCCTAACACCTTTCCTTAGTCTAAAGAGAGTCAACAACTTAGAATCTATGATCCAAATAAGGGTTATCCGTTATATTCCCTTCCTTAGGATAAAAATTAATTATGGCGACTCTATATTTTCAGCCGATTATTACAGCTGGCGACTCTGCTGGGACTCCAACCCTAGGGTTTAAAAGTCTCTCCTTTTTAGGTTTATGTTATTGGTTAGGGTTTTGTCTTTTTTTACTTTCCATATTTGTTTTATTTATTATTTTGTCTATTTATTTATTGTTATTTTCATTATATTATTATCATATTGTGGGAGGATTTTATTTCAAATTTTTTTTTCAAAAACCTTTGAAAGAAAGTTCGTCTATTGACCAAAGAGATATATCATCTCTATGAGTTTTTGTGAGGACTTCGCCTAGAGTCGGTGGAATTACAAAAAAGGAATATGTCTCACGAGGTATCTTCTTGGGGTATACGACTTTGGAATGAAACATATGAATTTTTGTATAACCCTAAACCAAAATCTCATGGTGAAACCTTTTACGACCTTAGAGACGAAAGTTTCGGTCTACAAAGAGGCTCCGCTTAAAGGAGGCCCTTGTGCCTTTCCCTCTAGTGTAATCCATGACACCCTTAAGGAAGCCACCTTTTGGGGAGGGTAGAATATCAGTAGGCCAAACTAGAAAGCTACCAACTAAGGATACTTTTCATAAATCCTGTTACTATGTTACATCATCATGCATTCATACATCTTGCATTTCAAATATTCATTATTTTTCATTTTTTTGTTGTCTTATTCAAAGGATTAAAAAAAATAAACAAAGGTTTTTTGTGAGTATGCTAAAAAAGGATTCCAAATGGAAACAAATTGTCCGTGTTAACGTCGTCAAGCCAGATATGACGAAGATAAAAATCATCAAGGGGAAATTGTCTGAAAGAGCTATGAAGATATTTGTTCGCCGTTATGGGGATACCCTTGAGTTGACAAAAGTGGATGTACAATTGGATGCTATCTCTGCCTTGGTTCAGTTCTATGATCCTCTGTTAAGGTGTTTCACCTTTAAAAATTTTCAACTAGCACCGACTTTGGAAGAATTTGATAGGTTTTTGAATTTATCTAAATAAAAAGTTTATGTGGGAATTGGACAGAATATTGATGTTAAAGATTTAGCAAGAGGTTTAGGGATACCCTTTTTTGATTTCTCAACTAATTACAAAAAAATGGTGATGTTCAAGGGATTAAAAAGAAATATTTTGAAGCTAAAGCCATTTCTTTTACCAATAAGAAAGAACGGGAGTCTTGTGTTGATTGGTTGGGACTGTTTGTCTTTGTTGTAATTCTATATCCGCGGACTTTGGACTATATTTACCTTGCATCTATTAGTGTGTTTTGGGCTGCAAAAGCTTTAAATATAGATCCAACTCCTACTTTACTTGCCGATGTTTATTATGCTCTTCACACTCGTCATGAAAAGGGGAGGGGTACGCTGAATTGTTGTATCCCACACTTATATTCTTGGTTTATGTCTCATCTTTACAAATAAGACTACATGGTTCCAAATCTGACAAGATACGAGTGGCCTAAAAAATTAAGGTCTCTTACTGTTGATTCTGTGTTATGGTACACAAGGAAGCTAAACATTGGAGATATCATTTACAGTTGTGGAGATTTTCCGAATTTTCCATTGATTGGGTCACGTGGTTGCATCATTTATAACCCTACTTTGGCCTTGCGACAACTTGAGTACCCTTTAGAAGATAAACCCTCAAATGAACAACTTCAACAATTGATCATTCCCAACATGAGCAAAAATGACTGTGATTTTCTCAACAAGATCATCCGAGCTTGGGATAGGGTCAACAAAAGAAAGGCCGAAAGGAAGAATATTGTAGCGAGATAACCCTAAACTAAATGGGTTTTGGATAGGGTTCAAGTTGTTAAGCTACCATTCGAAATTAATCCTGAGTACAAGCCAGATGTCCCAGATCCTCTTCCTATGTCCTTAGAAGAGATAGACAACTTGAAGAAGCCTTGGATCAAGCTCAAAGGGAGAAAGAGGAATTGGAGCTTAGCCTTCATGACCTTTCTAAGGAGAAAAGACAAATGCAACGAGAGCTTGAGTCAAAAGACCAACAAATTCAGAAATACCCTGAAGCATTTGAAAGGGAGATTCTTAAGCGAAAACGTTCGACCGAAGAATTGTTGAGTGCTACCTTAAACTTGGATTCCCACAACCAACGTTTGGAGGATGTTGCTAGGGAAATTGGGAAGCTAAATAGATGGTACGAAAAGGCATTACAAGACAAAAAGGAGATGGAAGAGAATTTGAGAGCTCAAATTCAATGTTTGGCATAAGCTGCTCTAGATCAAGAAAAGAAAATTTAATATCTTACTACGAGACTCCAAGATAGCCAAGAATCAGACCTAGGAGGACGTCTCAAGAGGATGAGGGTGGAAATACTTCTCGCCCAAAAGACTGATGAGTATAAGAAAGTTTGTGATGAGCTAAAAGGCCTTCGAAAGGATTTCCTCATTCAAAGGGAACTCTATAAGGAGGTGAGGGATGAAAAGGCGTATTGGGAAGCACAATATGCAAAGATCGCTCAAGCGGGCACCAAAAACAAGATCATAATCCCAAGGCTTTACAAGGAGTATATGATGTACAAAGACAAACATGCAAAGTTTGCCTTCTTAGCCAACAATCTCATTGGTGACATCCCTAGAAGTTTGAAAGGTGCAGAAAGTGTGATGGTCCCTCTCTCAAAATATGTTGAAGACTGATGTGCGATCGACCTAATATGTCTAACGGTATCTTAACTGCAAGTGCACAGCCTATCGCGGTAGTAATAAAAAGATGTCGAACCCAAAGGGACTTTGTAATCACTCTAGTGCTATAAAGGTCTGCTAGTTTAGCTAAGGCGAATGTTGTCACGTTTGGTTTTTAGAAGTAAAAGTAGAGGAAAACTAAATCGAACTAAGGAAGTAATAATAATAAAGCGGTCGATATGTAATATAGTGAACCTAAGCGGATTTAATCAAACCTAAGCATATAAAGATGTTTAACTTAAATGGTTCTGTAGAAATTATCAGTTTAAAAACCCTCAACTCACACTCTCGTGGTCTTATCTCGGATTATACCCCTAAAGCCTTATGCCTGCTCTCGCTAGCCCATAAGTGTTTAGAAAATACTCTTTGAAAACTTAATAAAGTCTAATTCGTTTTAAAGCGCTCTCGCTGTATTTAAATCAAATGCTTAACTTTAGCTATCTGGTTAAAACCTTACACTCTCGTGGTCTTGATCCTAACCTATTATACTTTTCTTACTCTCGTAACAAAAAGATTGATTTTAATTATAAAAATTCACAGCCAGAAATTAAGTTAATTTGGATTTTAGCTTAGGAAAAATTTAATCCATTTAGTTACTATTATCACATCCCGACTCTAGAAATTTAGCTAGTCATGGTACTTGAAACAGACAGACAGGAAATATAATTGGAAAGCAGTGAAACATGCATGATAAATAAATAACAGTAATTGAACGTAAACAAATTGTATTAAAATTAAATTAAATGCGATTAAAACCTGACTAATAATACTATTCCTAAAGCTCCCTCTTCCACAAGTCGGCAAGATTGGAACCTTCGGAATCGAAACTTGAAACGAAGTATGAGGCTAAAAACAAATTCTAACTAAAATAGAAATTTCCTAATGTTGGAAATGGCTATTAAATGGTAAAAATGGAAATAAAAACAAGAACAGTAGGAAAAAATGAAAACTGGGAAATGGTTCGTAAATTTGGCAGAGCTTCCGCAAGGAATTTGTGAAAATAAAACTCTCTGTAAATAAAACTTTGTACCCTTCCTTCATTGAAATCTCTCCTATTTATAGAGGAGAAGTTGACATTTAAAAAACTAGAACGTGGGTTTTGCACTTCTTTTGTGGAGAAAAACCAGGACTGGGCGTTGGTGAGGTTGAGAGATTGTAGGAGTATCTGAAAACTCCTTTCTTTACGTTGCCCACGTCTCCATGTTCTTCATAATGTTGCATTAAGCGCGTGACAGTCGTAATGCCAAGGTGACGGGCGTAAGATGCTTAACAGCGTGTTACATCCGTAAGTGATGTGTGATGAGCATTCTTCATGAAATAAGCGCGTTACAGTCGTAAGTGATGTGTGACGACCGTCACAACATCAAAATCTGCAGAACTTTGCAGAATTGTCCCTTTTCTTCTGGTTTTCATGTTAACTTCCTTCATATGATCTTTTTCCACTAAATTGACTTGAAACATGTTGTACCTGTGAAAAGACATAAGAACTCGGAACAATCGGGGGTTAAATGGATTAATGCAGTATGAAAACGGACTAAAAACGTAGCAATTATACGATATGATTTCTCGTTATCAAAGACTTCCTCAAGCTCTATAGGAAGATGGTTGACTACTTCAAGGCAGAGATCTGCAAGCACACTTAGAAGATTAATGTTTTTCTCTTTGTTATTTCTTTCAGTATTTAATTTTTGGCATTTTTGGTTCGAATATTCTTTAGTATCTAAATTGTATTCCCTTATGAAGACAATTGTTATAACTGTACTTTGTTTCTGTATCTCGATTGTGTATTTATTTTTGAGATGCTCACCAATATAAAGCAAAACCTAAGAAAAAATTTATCTACAAAAATAGTATGAAGGAGAAATCCAAGTGAATAAGACATTCAAAAACAAAACTCTTGGCATATACATACATATGCATGCATTCACAAACATCATATTTAGAAAACTTCATACAAAAACTCACTATTTTTCAAAAAAATCATTCTCTAGTTAAATCATTGGTAAAAAAGCACCACCTCTCCGACCGCCATATCAAACAAGAGTCCATCAAAAGAAAGTGATGGAACAGATCGAAGAGAATCAAGCTGCTTTCAAAGAAGATTTGGAGCAAGGAAAGGGTAACATCGACTTAATGAAAGGAGACATGAGTCAAGTTCTGTTAGCCTTGAAGAACATAATTGAAAGGAAAGATCAGATTCCTAGGGCAACCTTTAAAGAAGTATCCCGGACTATTGGTGCATCGAGTAGTCACCAACCAAGCAGAGAACCAAAGTCAGTACCTCTAAAGTCAACTGTGGCTCAGCAAGAGCAGTCACTAACCAAGAAGAGAACCAAAGTTAGTACCTCTAAAGTCAATTGTGTCTTAGAAAGAGGTCATCCAAGCTGATACTAAAGGATTTTTCCCACCTCCACCGAAGGTAGGGGCATCTCATACCTTGCAAATTAAAGTCAACAATCCACACGACATGGATAATTACATAGACCTGCAGTATGGAGACCATGGCTTAGAAGACGTAAACCAAGTACCTTAATGAAATACCCATACTAATGTCACTGAAAATCCCTTGGCGCTCAATCATTATAAAGCTCTTGAGGAAAGGTTGAAGGTTGTGGAGGGTTACGAGACTTTCAACATCGATGCTCTCGAAATGGGTCTAGTTTCGGATGTAGTAATCCCCCCAAAATTCAAGGTACCTGAATTTGGAAAATATAAGGGACTCACATGCCCAAGGAACCATCTACACATGTACTTCCGAAAAATGCATGCATATGCTCAAGATCAGAAGCTGGTGATCCATTATTTTTAATACAGTTTGAGTGGGAATCTCTCGATTGGTACATGTAATTAGAACGAGTCCATATCCAGACGTGGGAAGATCTTTCCAACGCTTTCTTAAGACAATATAAGTAAAACTTGGACATGGCTCCTAACTGTATGGAACTCTATAATTTATCTCAAAAGAAAGATGAGTCCTTCAGATAGTATGCTCAACAATAGAGAGAAATGGCAGCCTGTGTGCAACCACCACTCATGGAGAAATAATTGGTATACATGTTCATGAGCACTCTACAAGGGTTATACTATGATAAGATGGTAGAAAGCGTCTCTTCTGGATTTTTCTGATTTGTTAACAATTGGTGAAAGGATTAAGGTCGGCATTAAAAGTGGTAAGATACAAGGGGAATCATCTAGTCATCCTTGCAGTTCCAAGAAGCATGTTCCTAGCTTCTCGAAAAAGGAAGAGGGAGAAATTAATGTCATCACATCACATACGAAAGCACTATAGCCATTGTTAATTCCATGAGAACAACAACAAGAGAATAGGTTTCAAAGGCCTCAGAGAAGATTTGATCCTTTCCTCATGCCACATAGTCAATTATTGCAACACTTACTCAAAGCATGTTTGGTGGAACTAAAGCCAATAGCTCCTCCGATTGGGACACTCTCGACAAATTATGATGCAAATGCCACGTGTGAATATCATGCCAATTCTCTGGGGCATACCATAGAAAAATGTTGGGCCTTCATACATAAGGTTCAAGATTTGTTGGATTCCCAATATATCACTTTTGACAAGCCAAACATCAAGACGAACCCCATTCCTCCACATGGTGGACCAATTGTGAATGCAATTGAAGTGGTCACTGACTTTGGGGTATCTAGACGAGTGAAAAATCCGATAGATCTTTTCAAGGAGTATCTGTTTGAACATGGTTTCCTCTTGGAACACAATGAAGCTTTTGAGAAAACATTACAGAAGTTGGTGCATCTAGGGATAGTCCAATTCGGGAAATACCCTGAAGAAGAATACGTAGCTGCGATTGATGGAAAGACAAAAAAGCCATTGGTAATTCCTTACCAAGAGCCGAGCCCTGCTAAGAAGACTCTTGTAATTCCTTGGGGAAAGTAGACTTAAGGAGATACTTGAGAAGAAAGATTGTTTTGGTTTGGGCTATGAACCATCAAAGGTTATTCTGAAAGGCAAGGCGCATTTTCCTCCAATTCAGGAAACCTTTATCAACAAAGCGGTAGATCATGGTGGACAAGTATCAATGATATCTAATAAGAGCAATATCAAGAGAGCATCTGACTTTATCCGTGAGTACACTCCAGGCGAAGAGCTCAAGAATTGGACAGCCGTGGAGATTCTAAAGATATTTTTCTCTACAAAGTAATTTTTCTTGTTTTTAAAAGAACCTATGTCAAGCCCGAGGCATAGGGGTAGCTTAAAAGGGTCCCCCATTTGTTGAAAACAGTATTTTCAATTAATAACAGTTATGTTTTGCATTCAATTAAGATCCATATCTTTCTCTTGCATTTATCTCTTATGTTTAAAAATGGCAATACTTTTACTCATATGCATTTTCCAAATTCACATTCTAAGTTGCACCAAAACATGATAAAATATGCAGATCCATATCCAAAACCACTGATAATGTTATTACTGCTATTTGATATAACTTTGATACACCGATTAATCAAGCTGAAGAGGAAGATGAAGAAGATCTTGAACTCTCCAAATAATTGGCAAGGGTATTAGAGCAAAGGAATGACAATATACAACCATACCAAGAATCTATTAAGATCATCAACCTTGGCACAAAGAAACAACCAAAAGAGATCAAGCTAGGGGAAACCTTGGAGAAAAGTTTCAAAGTAAGGCTGATCAATCTTTTGCATGAGTACGTGGATATATTTGCCTGATCTTACAGATATATGTCGGGATTAGATATGGACATTGTGGTGCATGGATACCTCTCAAAGAAGGTTGTTCTCCAGCTAGACAAAAGCTCAGAAGAACTCGTCCAGACATGTCTGACAAGATTCGAGAAGAGGTCTTTAAACAATTTGATGCAGGGTTCCTAGTTGTGGTAGATTATCCATCTTGGATAGCTAACATCATGCCAGTGCCCATGAAGGACGGTAAAGTACACACATGTGTAGATTATCGGTATCTGAACAAAGCAATTCCCAAAGATAATTTCCCGTTATCTCACATATATGTTTTGGTGGATAATACAGCTCAAGCGTCAGTATTATCATTCATGGATGGTTTCTCAGGATACAATCAGATCAAAATGGCACCAGAGAATAAGGAAAAGGCTAATTTCATGACTCCTTGGGGAACCTTCTATTACAAAGTAATTCCCTTTAGTCTAAAGTGCACAGGGGCAACTTATCAACTAGCCATGGTCATGTTATTTCATGATATGATCCACAAAGAAGTTGAGGTATACGTAGATGATATGATTTCAAATCTCATACAGAGGAGTCACATCATACACATACACAGATTATTTAAGCATCTGTGAAAGTTAAAACTGAAGTTGAATCAGAACAAATGTACATTTGGTGTCAGTTCAGGCAAGTTATTAGGTTTTATTGTAAGTCAGTGAGGTATTGAGGTGGATACCGACAAGGTGAAGGCCATAAAATAAATTCCATCTCCAAGGACAAAAAAGGAGGTTCGTGGTTTCTTAGGGAGATTGAACTACATTTCAAGGCTCATATCACACCTAACTGCTACGTGTGAGCCTATATTTAAATTACTTCGAAAAGATCAACAATGGTGTTGAATAAGAAATTGTCAAACAACTTTCTTAGGTGGAGGTATTATTCTAACAATAATGGATAAGGAAGAACTATCGCATCCGACGAACAGGGACACAGTAAAAAATACTATGTATAAAAATCCAACTAAGTAGAACCGTAACGAGGCGACTTAGGCAAAAAGGGGCATCCTAGTGGATTGTAAACCCGAAAGGAAGATCTAGGAAAAAATTAGGGACACAAATAAAAACTTTCCATGATTACCTCTTTCTAGGAGTAACAATTATCATTTTCATTATCATTTTCAATTTTTGTTAAAACTTTCTGCGATTACCTCTTTCTAGGAATTACATATTATACTCTCGCCTATTTAAAGGCATGTTTATCAATAAAACATTTAATTTTTCAATCTTTTCAATTTGTGTTTTTTCTTTTTTTCGGATTTGTTCAAAAAATACGACGATCATTTCTTGTAAATACTGCGACAAAATTATTTTGGGGATTATACAAACAATTAAAAGCATTTAATAAAACATCAAAGAGCATTTTGGTTAGAAAAAACATCGAAAGAAAGTTTGAACCTACGTCCATGCCTACGTCCATGGCTATGTCTACGTCTACGCCTACGCCTGCGATACAATTATCAAAACTTGCTGACACTATTCATCTTGCTCAAATCAACTTGAAGATACCACGACAAAGCAAAATACAACATTGGGGAGTCGGTGACACAAAAGAAAAAGAGCCATTGGTTTAAAAGGAGAAAAAATATCAAAAAAAATTTATAATACATTTGGTGCATGAACATATGAAACATTTGGTGCATATACATATACATTTGGGTTTCATATCGATTGAGGGCATTATGCATATACATCGTGCATGGCATTTTTCAAATCTACTTTGGTTAAACTACGAACTTTCTTGGGGCCTATTGTTGAACTATCTTATCCGCAAAACAAACAAAAACCTTGGTTGAGAGCAGACACAACTAGTAAACTTTGATCTTATCTTTGGTTTAGTTATCTGTGATTCGATTATCGAAACACTTATCAAATATCTATCTTCTAGGTTGTGGTAGATATGAGAATTATCCGAATTAAGTTATTTATTCTCTAGGTCGTGATAAATACGTAAGCCTACCCCCTTGTCGTTTATCCTCTAGGTTGTGATAAATGCACAAGTTCATCCCCGTATTATCTCCTCTAGGTTTTGTAGGTATGCGATTTATCGAGTTTATATTATTGATCCTCTAGGTCGTGATGAGTATATAAATTTATCCTCGTGTTATTTATCCTCTATGTCATGATAAAGGCACAAATTTATCCTTGTATTATCTATCCTCTAGGTCGTGGTAGGTATACAAATTGTCAAGGTTATGTTATTTATCCTCTAGATCGTGATAAATACGTAAACTTACTCTCGTGTCGTTTATCCTCTAGGTCATGATAAACACACAAGTTTTTCCTTGTATTATCTATCCTCTAGGTTGTGGTAGGTATGTGAATTATCAGGATTATATTGTTCATCCTCTATGTTGTGATGAATACATAAGCCTATCCCCATGACGTTTATCCTCTAGATCGTGATAAATGCATAGGTACATACTCGTATTGTTTACTCTCTAGGTTGTATCAAATATATGAAATATGTGATATAATTCATTGTGTTAAGTCTCTTTGCGGAAATGTACTATCAAGCTTTATTTTATTCACCCCCTTGGTTGTGATGAATAGACAAAATATGTGTTATAGCTTACTATGTTAGTCTCGAAGCATTAGTAATTCCATTTTCAAACTTGTGTTATTTACCTCCTAGGTTATGGTAAATACGCGAAAAATCTACGATCTCTTTTAGGTATTGACGAGTCATCCGCATCGTCGTATCTAAGTCAAATTAAAACTCCTTATTCAAATTCTAGTAAGATGATCCATCATCATTTGTGCCTATTTTCCCGTACTCTTGGGAATATTGTACAGTGTGTCCTTATAATCTTTTGGTCAAATTTTGGGGTCTTCCATTATTTAATAAACCTCTGATTTGAATGTGCGGGACCTTCATATTCTCGCACTCTTTAATTGAAGGGCAATTAAATAAGGGCAGTTGTCATACCCCCAAATTTTCCCCACTCAAATTCAAGTGGTCATTTTATTATGATTTTAATTGACAGTCTTTAAATTATGTATTTGTTATAAATTAGGTGTTTAAATATTGATAAGAGAAGGATGTGTGGACCATCAAGTTTTGATGGCCCATTAAGGGTTTTATTTATTTATTTGTTAAATAATAAAAAGAGTGTGTGATTCAATTAAGGGTTTATGGGATTTCTAAATCAGAAAGGCCCATTTAAATCTCTTAGTCCGTTCATAACAACAAAAGGGGGGGGGGGGGGTGTACGTTTTCAGTTTTTCCCCTCATTTTTAATCAAAAGGACCCATTCAGCTGATGGCCCATATGCTTTCGTATTTGGATAATAAAAGGGAGAGGGTGTATTTTTGATAGAAAGGCCCAAGACACGTTTTGTCCGGCTGGCCCATTAAGGTAATAAAGGATGTTAGTTTCTTCTTTGTTAATGGCCCATTTGTGGTTATAAGAGGGGTTGTCTTTACTAAAGTTGGATGGTCCGATAAGTAAAGAATCGATTGGCCCAATTGACTCTTTTTTAACCAGAGTTCATTTGTTTGTTTTTGAAGATATTAATAATAATTTTGTTTAATTAATTGGTTAATTAAATTAATTAAGGGAATTTTTATTAATTAAACCGATTAACCAAATTTTGACAAAAGTCAAAATTAGGGTTTTTATTGTTTATCCTAAGCGAACGGCGGCGTCCAATTTTGTTAATTTTCTTCATCCCAACCCAAGCCCAGATCGTCACCTTCCATACTAAGAAATCAAAACCCAAATCAAGAGATGCAAACATTATAAACAAAACTAAATAATGTATTGAATCAAATCGAATCAAATATTAAAAAAATCATATCTCACAAATTGAGCGTTATACAAAAAAATTATGCAAATTACAACAAAGTAATGTTAATTACAAAATTAAATCAGATCTAAACCTAATTCCTAATTTCTAACACAATCATCTAAAAATAACGACAATCTTACAATTTTTTCTAAAATAAATCTAACTGTAAACCTATAAAACCCCTAATTTCTATGAATTTGAAGGGGATAAGAAATTAACTAACGGATCTAACAGAAGGAGGAGAAGAAGAGGAGACGCAGAATCAGACCCTTGAAATGAATCCCCCTTGCATATAGATCTATGGTTTCTAAACAGAAACCCTAAGATCTTCGTTGTAGTCACCGCCATCTCCCTCAAGCCCTTCAAATTTATCGTCGTCACCGTCTTGGTCCTTGTTCGGTACCTACAAACAAAAGAAGAAGGAAACATAAGCAGATCTAGGAGGAAATGAGAAAGAGAATATCAACGAAATTGTGGATAAAAAGGTAATATTCAGAAAGTTAGATCTATATATTTATTTATTTATATTATGTCCCCCTAAGGATATGCATGATGCTTTTTGATGAAATATTTTGGAGATAAATACTTGATTGAAGCAATTGAAACAAAAGTTCCACTTTTTAGTCCATACATCATTTGGTTCATAAGGTTTTAAGAGGAAGGTAACAATTGCACAACAACAAAAAGGACAAAGCATATAATATCATAAAAGGATAAAACATAAATATATAAAGACTAATTAAGTAGATATATAGTAGTACTTAATTAATACTCCCCATTTTGTCAACAGTAAAAAGAAAGGGGTAAAAGGAGATAGCCCTGAGCATAGTCCCCTGATGAGGTGTTGGATGGTTGAAGGAAGGGAAACTCAAAATCTAGCAGTAAAAGAGGAGGAATGTTAGGGAAGAATTTTGGAAGAAACACCTAGGAGTGTCATTCAAAGAATGCCGGTTTCAGTCGACCAAGCTTGACAATGGCCTTTTGAAGGACGATGAAGTTATCCTGAGAGGATCTAGAAGTAGATTGATAAGTGGGTTTAAATGGGTTAAAAGTTGGAGGAGTTACATTGTCAGTTGTGTTCTTAAAGACGATGAGTTCAAGGACCCAAAGGTTTCATAAGGTGTAGTTCCGTGAGTCGTAAGTCTTGGAGTAGAGACATTGGTATCATAAATTGGAGGAGGGACAAGGTACTCATTCAAGGTATTCTCAAATCTAGTTTCAGCCTTGTTTGGAGAAGAGAATATTGCAAATGGGTTTTGAGCAAACAATGATCCAGCTTCGTGATGAACTGTTGGAGGGGTTGAGTAAGTCACTTGATTTTGAGGAGGAAATATTGAGGACATGGTTTCAGCATTTGGATCAAATCCACTAGAGAAGAGCATATGTTAAGTACTGGTGAGAATCTGATGTTGGAACAGTAGGATATCAAGACTATGGTTCAAGTCCATCATTGGTTGTTCAAAAGAAAGGTTGAGATCTAGGTTAGGTAATGGACAGGAAGTAAAAAGAGTATGACCCTTTCATAGTGGCACATAATGTTAGGCAGGTTTATTACATACCTTATCCTTCCATTCAACCACGAAAACGAGGATGGTATGTTTCAATCAAGTCTAACCCAATATGTCATATTTAAACTGGAGATGTAATAAAGGATGTTGCATTCCAAGATGATGAGATTTCACCTGTCAATGGGGACATTGAAATTGAGGAGATTGCAACATTATGTGATACTGCAGTTGAGGGTCAACAAGTTGACACCACTAGTTTAGTGACACTTGTGGAAGAGGAGCATGAAGAGTCATGAGAGTCTGGAGATTATATTATCATATCTGGTGAAGATAGTGAAGATGAGCATGAATGATGATTAATTTGTGTAATATTAATTTGTTCAATATAATTTATGTAATATTATTTTACTCGTGTCTAACAACTCTTGGGTAATAATATTATTCTTTCCTGAATTATTATATATTATTCTTGTACGTTTGACGTATCAATTATTTTATGTTCGTCTTTCAAAACAGAAAAAATGCCACTCTGACGTGAAGATAAGGGTAAGACTCCAGTAGATAAGCCTCGTCGCAATCGATCGAGGTATATTATAGAAGAGGTTCCTGACACGGCTAATCTCATTTCTATGCCACAATCGATTCAACAACCACATCGTCCTCTTATGAATTCCACTCCACCATTAATGCATCCTACTCTACCACATATGCATCCTACTCCACCATCTATACGTCCCACTCCACCATCGATGCATCCTACTCTACAACATATGCATCCCACTCCATCATCTATGTGTCCCACTCCACCATATATGCATCCTTCTCCTTCTACATTCACAGACCTACTATTCACACCTTATTCTACATTTCCTGAAATTTCCCCCTCAGCTTTTCTTAGTCCTCTTGGAAATACATCTTATATTCCCTAGGCTGGACCTAGCACCTCCATACCTACTATAGATCCAGCGTTTACACAGTATAGGGATCCAGGTGGTGGATCTAGCACGTCACATTCATCACCCATGCATTCTCCGCATGAGGAGCAGGGTGATGATGATGACCATGTAGAGTAGGTTGTTCAGGACGAGGCTGACGAGGAGCATAGGAATGCACGTATTTTGAGAAATGTGCGACAAGTGATTAGGAAGAGGAATGGACAATTTGTCATTCAGCCAGAGGGATCATCGTAAGTGTTTATGTTTAAACTATAAATTTTAGTTATTCTTTTATAATTAATATTTACTCATATTTTAGTTGGTTAGATTTTACCCGTCATATCAGGCAGCATCATGCATCACTGAGATCATTAATGAAAAGTATAAAAAAAATTGGCCTACGTATGGTGTAGTTGATGGTGATGAGAGGGAGGCTTGGTTTAGGTTATTTCAGGTATAATCAACTTTGTTTAATCTTTTTGATCTTTTTTACCTTCATTAAATTAATTCACTCAATCACGATTATAACTTTATTTCATATTTTTTGAAGTAGAAATGTTGTTGGGACCCTAAAGATAATATCCTAATAAGAGATAATTTTAACATTAAATGTACTCAACGGTTTTCTGACACGATGAGGTGTGTTAGAATTACTTGGGGGGGAAAATGCTTGTGTCCCCGTTGGATAAGTCCAGATGTATTTGAGCAGCTTATTGCCCATTAGAATTCTGATTCCTTTAAGAGTACATCTGAAAAGGCCAAAAAAAATAGAGCCTCTGAAGTTGGCGGCTGCAACTACGCCTATGGTAGTATTAGTATTGTTGATGTTGCACGGAGAATGGTAAATTTAATTATTTTGTAATTAACTCAACAATTTTAGATTATGTTATAACTATTTTTTTATGTCATCTACTTAGCGTGATGAGTTGGACATAACTCTGCTTCTTAATGAGCTCCATAAGGAGACTCATCTCAAGAAAAATGGGGAGTTTGTTGATGAGCGCTCAAGAAAAACTCAAGTAAGGTTTCCTTAAACTTAGTCATTTTATTTATTTCTTTTTTGTCTAGCATAATTTAAATTGCAATAACATCTGCTCTTTTTAATAGGAGGAGTATGAAAAACGACTTTCCCTAAAATTATCAGAGCATCCTAAATATACACCACCTCCGTCGGGATTTCCCACTGATCCTAGTATGCATTTTCAGACTTGGTATGATGTATCTAGTGGGAAGAGAAAAAATGGGAGTGTATGGTGCTGGAGGTCTCGCCAAAACAATCCGGCAGCATGATAAGAGTTTCAGAATGCAAATTGCTGATGGTGAAGGGTCATCGACTCAACCTTCATTTACCCCAGACATGATGGAAACTGTGAGATTATTAGCGCACTCTGAGGCTGCCCGTGAAGTGGAAGTGAGAAATGTTGAAATAGAAGAATTCAAGAAGAGACAAAGAGAAATGGAGGAAGAAATGAGAAGAAAAACTAGAGAATATGATGGTGAAGACAATAACACCGATGAAGAAAATTAATCTTTATCAATAACACTTTTTATTTATAATTATAAAAAATGTTCTTGTGATATTTTAATTTTAATTCAATATTTTATTAATATAATATTAATTATAAATTGTATTATTTATTATATTTAAAAATATATTACTAATATTATTAATATTGAATTTTTTATTTTATTAAATTATAATTCTTAAATTCATTGATTATAAATATAATAATAATAAGAAAATTAAATATTTACGTTTAAAATTTAAAAAATAAATTTTGGTTTTTAGCTTGGGGTAAATCCCTAGCTAATGTCGCTTGTACTCTGATATTTAGCTAGGGGTAAAGCCCCTAGCCAATGTACAATCAACTTTTGCCTTTAGTGAGGGGTTTAACCCCAAGCTAATTGGCTATGTGCTTAGCTCCTCACCACTTATCTGCGACCAATGATTTATCTAAGGGGCATAACCCCTCACACATGTTGATTTTGTGAAGTGTTTTTTGGCTTAGTGAGGAGTTAACCCCCAAGCTAAAGGGTTTTTTTCTTGTAGTGATGGAGATGACTGATCTTATTATTTTGTAGAGGAGTCAAACAATGGTAAACTAGGATTATATTATTCAGTTGGGGAGTTGATGAGAGGATATGTTTCAAGATTAAGGTTTTCAAAAGGAATAGGTGATGAGGGTTAAAGTATATAAGGACCACTTTCTGCTTAGGAATAATCCTCATGGAGAGAGAGATTTATGATATGATTGGTTAGTAGAGGTACTTTTGCTTCTGAGGAGATCATGTTGGTAGAAGTGTTTGAGGTTTTAGCAATAATTGTTTCTACTAGAGGAGACAAGGACTTGGTGTGTCCAATATCCTCATCTGCTTTTGAGGAGACAAATAGAGAAATATTTCCATGCATGTTTTTAGAATGTGAATCCTTAGGAACTTCATTGATCAATGAAGTAAGTATTATTTTAGGATTTGGTTTGAAGGATTGGATTTTTTTAGAGTTCTTGATTTTCTTTTGTAGGGCAATAAGTTGTGACTAAAATTTTCGTTTTTGATCACTTTGATGGATATGGATGTTCATATTCCCAAGCCTACTTCCATGGGTAGATCCTTTCATTTGGATTGAGGCTTCGTTATCAAGAGATATATTGAAGTGATTAAAGACCAAAGTCAGTAACATGCCTTAAGGAGCGCTACGTCCCTTTTTTGAGCATGTTTTATGAAGTTCAATATCAAATACCCTAGAAGTAAAGGGTGAAGATTAAAGAGATGGAAAATGATAAGAATTTCGTGTTTAGTAACTTTTTCAAGACTTCGTGCGTGAGGAAGAATGTTGTGAACATAAAGTTTGTAAAGGATTCAATGCCATGGTTTTAGGTTAGAGGAGACAAAGTCCTTTTTGACATTAATGAATAAGTTAAGGTTAATAAGATCTGGTTTAGTAGAGTAGTGTGATACCTAGTCTTTGGAAAATAGATGTATACCAGAATCAGGGACTTCAAGTAGGTTACATATGAGAGAATGAGTTAAGTTTATGGTTTTACCTTTAAGTGTGGCTTTTAGCATCAAACCAGTGGAATTTGGTTCAATAGCAGCATAGAAGCTTTGAACGAGTTTAAGGTAGGAATCAATGTACAGTGTGAGCATCTTTTTCCAACATTGCTAAAAAATTAGATCTTCCATGTTGTAGCCCCTCCTGGAGAAGCTTTCAAAGTGCATGGGTTTTACGTCAACAACCCTTTTGTTTCAAAATTTATGGTTGAATAGTTCAGTTGCACGATTGTTTGAAAAAAATAGTTTTCAGAAGTGAAACAACTAGTTGAGAATCATCAAACAATGAAGTCTCCATCGAACGTCTTTTATCCCACATGAAGGGAAAGGAGAACACCGATAAAACCTGAGAAAGGAGAAGTCACGGTCTTACGACCGAGAGATTGGGTAAGAGAGTCTATTAGGCGAGGAGAATGTATTAGCACCCCACACGCCCGTAGTACTCTATGGTGTCCACTCTTGTTATCTATCTTATAGGTGTGTCTAATTTATGTCTACTACTTACCATCGAGGAAGAATGCATGCAAAATAAATGCGGAGAAAAAGGTAAGTATTTATGAATTTTGTTGATTAGGCCCCACGACCTGTTGCATACGTATCCCTTTCAAGGAATCAGAGCACCGTAGTTCGACTCACATGTTTTTGTTTATTTTGTGTTTTTTATGGGTCACGAACCCTTGTGAAAACGGTTTTGAGTTACACCCTCAAGGCAATATGTCACATTTGATTGGTTTGTGTTTTGCTACCTTGAAAAATGGTTTAAGTGTGATTAGCATGTTTTATGATTTTCTAAGAAAAAGAAAGTTTTAGTTTTAAATGCAAATGCAAAAAGGGGAAGAAAAGAGTCTACGGGGGACTAGCCTATTTCTAATCCTAATGTTATCATACAATTGTGGTCCTAAGGTTAGGATTAACAAAAGGGAAACGTCTACCTAACGTTATCATGCATGGTTCGCAACCTAAGGTCTAACTTGCATCCGAAAACAACAAGCACACCCTAAGGGAACATGGTATAAAAAGCGAGTGAGCAAACAAGCTCGAAAGAGCACACACATGAAATGGTAAAGAAAAGAAGCAAAATGCTTTAATCAAAGGGGAGAGGATCACCCAAGACAAACAAACTGAAGTGAAATATAAAAGATGAAAAATTCTTTAGCTAAGGGGAGCGGATCACTTGAAGAAATTAAGTGGGAATATGATGTAAAACAAAAATGTGATGTCCAAAACGACTAAACACCTAACCAAGATACAGGAGATCGAGGTAGGAGATAAAAGGCAATATGAACGATCACGAAGTGTCTGCATTGAAAAATGCAAACTCCTGAAAAAATATGGGGGATCGATTACAAATTCCTTTTCCACGACTCGATACATGAGCA
This sequence comes from Vicia faba, assembly GCA_948472305.1. Classification (NCBI taxonomy): domain Eukaryota; kingdom Viridiplantae; phylum Streptophyta; class Magnoliopsida; order Fabales; family Fabaceae; genus Vicia; species Vicia faba. The sequence continues at coordinate 286,236,155 of OX451739.1, read as the reverse complement.
ACACAACTTTGAAACTCTGTGGTGCATCACAAGTCAAGGATGACACGAACGAAATGCGGTGGTCGATTGTGAACCCTCTTCACTCGCCTCTTTTGAGGACTTATCCACAAGGGAATAATAAGGCGCCTCCTTTATAGGTCTTTAGCACAAATGTAGACGTGTGTAGAATACCTACACAAAGGTAGGGTTTTAAACAAACCGTACACGAGTAGCAACAATGGAAAATAACGCGGGATTTCCCTAAACGGGTCTTTAAATAAACTAGAGCGTTTCCTGACATGATCAGCAATGAATACCCCCGTCATACATCTTTATCCTGCTTCTCATGGCAAGGAAAGCAGTAAAGAAATGCGATAAATATGTGGAAGGTAAAGAAACTGTAAGCTACCAATCGAATACAAGTTCGTCAACTAGCAGACGAAAGCAAGGAGAAGCAAGGAATACATCGAGCAAGCTTCACCAAGAAAAGCATAAGAGTTACAAGTGAAATCCAATAATGGTTAAGTGCGAAAATAAATCGCAATCCATAAATGCGTCGCATAATCAGAATTCCTGGACAAGGAAACAATACAAGCAAAGAAATATCTGGACAATCGCAAGCAAGTAGAGAATATCTCTCATGAAACGAGAAATAAGGCATGTCGCATCAGAAGCGAGCATAAGCCATGTGTTTTTAATCACATAACCACCGTTATGTTACGTAATCGAAAAACAATACCATGTACTTTGCACAAGTCAACAAACGAGTCAAAAGTAACAAGGAAAGCAAACCGGAAGAGAAAACACAAGAAGAAAAAGGCAAAAATTGATGTTTTTGCTTAAGTAACTGATTACCATAACTGGGTAACGGGTTACCTTATTAAGGTAAAAAAAATCAAAAGTTTCTATTTTGGGGTAACCGATTATCATAATTGGGTAACCGGTTACCCTAAAATTAACCAGAAATTCCAGAAGCTACTATTTATGGGTAACCAGTTACCTTCGAGTCAGAGGCAATTTTTTTAGCAGTTTTGGGATTTTCATGGCTTAGGCAATGGATCAAACACAAGATCTTCACACATTCAACACATAATTTCGCACAATTCAACACATAAATTTTGTATGATCCAAGATCCAAATTATGTCAAACATGAATGTAACACAGTGGGAGAACTGACTTGGGATGTTTTGCGTTTGATCGCAATTGTGCAGATAGCAAGAGTCGCCATTGACTTTTCTTTTATCCAATAAGGAAAGGTTGAAAAGAACACGAAAGACCTTTCAAGATATTTTCTTGAGTTCAAGGGGTAGGTTATGAAAAGGGAAGGTATTAGCACCCTTTTCATCTGTAGTTATCTACGGGCTCTTAGTTGCATGCTAGATCACTTTCTTTTGTTTGAAAATGTGTTTGTGGTGTGGGTTTTGAAAGTATTTTGAAAAGGAATATCTTTGCAATGGTTCTCGTCTCTATAAGAACGCGTACAAAGTATTTTGTCTTTTGAAAAATGTTTCAAAGTGAAGTTGTGGGTATAAAAATGTTTTTATTGTGAGCAAGCGAGCAACTAGGAGTAACCTACCTACTCAAAAGGTCTTAAATGTTATTTTCCTCCTCCTTTATATGTTTCTATCTTACCATTGATTTGGTAAGAAGCCTCATCGTTAGATGTGAAGGGACGGGCACATGACGTTTTTGTATAGTCATAGAAGGCAACATATGGGACGTTTTAGCAATGTCGTTTAGGGACTAGATCGTTTACCGGAGGCAACATTGAGGGTCATCGAGGGACTACGGTCTTTTATCGAGGGTCTTTGCTAAAACTCCCATGTTCGAGGGACATGACTATGTTTCGAAAGGCAACAAAGCGGAATTACCCTAAGGGTGCTAGTGTGCAAGTGTGTATGATTTACATGCATTTAGTCTTGATTAGGGTTATCTATTTGTTGATTTCATGTTTTGCCATACATACCCTAATTACTATCATTTGTATTTGAAAAGCGCTAAATTGCGGAAATGTAAAGTCCTACGCTATTATATCATTTAGGGATGGGGGTACAAATTACAAATGGGGGTTTGCAAGAATTTTAGATCTTAATTAACTATTACAACCATATTGAAATATACACTATAAGAAAAGGAAAAAACTTGTTTTAAAAAATGGGTTTTGGTCTTAACAAATTAAAAGGAAAATAATTATTTAATAAAAGAAAATATTTTTTTATGTCCTTTTTTATAGAAAATAATAGAGAAAAAGGAAAAACAATGAGGAATAGGATTAGTATGTTGCTGAAAGCAAAACAGATGGGATCAAGAGTTCTGATGCCAGGCGCGTCGTGGTTTAGAATGAAGCGTCAAAGGAAATCAGAAGTTCTAGATTGACGCCATTGGAATCCTGAAAGAAACGTTAGAGGGAAAAAATAGAAGTTTTGGTTTGTGTTTAGACAGTGAGCAAAGGGTCAGAAGTTCTCTGTTGTGTTAAACAGTGAGAAAATCTTAGAAGTTTTGTGTGTGTTAAACAGTGAGAAAAAACCATAAATTTTATGTTGTGTTAAACAGTGAGTAAAAATCAAAAAATTTGTGTTGTGTTAAATAGTGAGTAAAAATCAGAAGTTTTGTGCTGTGTTAAACAGTGAGTGAAAATCAGAAGTTCTGTGTTGTGTTAAAAAGTGAGTGAGAAAGACCCAGAAGTTCTGTATTACATTTCACCTCATTCCTTACATTAGTCAGAACATCTGCAATTTATTTAGTTCTTAACAACAGCAAATTAGAAAGATAGAAGCAAAACAGTTCCTAGAAGTTCTAATCCTAATTCTGAGCCTAGCTTTATTCAAGAAGTTTTGATCCACAATTTTTTCTACTCATGCAATGGTATGGAAAGCATCAATACTATGGTATTTACATATTTAATTATGTTTTAAATGAAAAGATTCAAAGTCAGAAAGATTTACCTTGAATCTGGAACATGTGTTTGGAACTTGAGCTGCTGCCTTCAGATGTTCTGGAACGGAACAGGAAATGTTATGTTCTTTGATTCAAAGGGAAGAACAAAGATTTTGGTTTTGTTTAGGAATTCAAGGTTCACAAATGTTTTTCTATTTTCTCTTCTCTCTTTGATGATTCTCTGCTTCCAAAAGCTAACCCCTTAAAAGTGTGATGGGGCAACTTATTTATAGATGAGTTTGCAGTGGTTTTAGGGGGAAAAACAAATGGGATTTAAACCTTTTGGTATACGGCTCCATTGATTTTTAATCATAGTTTTTGTATGCTAATTTGGTGCAAATATGGGGTTTGAGAAAGTACAGGCGTGGACTGGATCAGCAGCTGGTTGCAGGACTATGTTACAGTAGGGCAGTAGACTGCTTAAACGAGGTTTTGGGATTTGGTGATGTTCTGATCGCAGAAGATCAAAAATGTAACCTCCATATACTGAAGAGTCATGTTTTGAGCGAAGAACATTGCTTCCATATGTTCTGATTGAAGCATCACGTTCTGAACCGTGTTTATAAATTCCGACTGCACTCGCGTGAAGGCTGGCCCAGAAGTTCTGAAGTATCATCTTCTCCTAACACTTAGAAAATTTTCCAAATGTTTAGAAATTTGATTTTTTTCAAAGTAATTTATGACTTCTGATTTTGATGAACTAATTTATGTCTTGATGAAATATAATTGTTGAAACTTGACTTTTGATCCAAAAGTCAAAGTTTGACTTTTCAGTATGCTCTTGACCATTTTTCTCTTGTGAATGACTTTCTCATAAAATTGTAATTAAAGACTTGAAACTTGATAGAAGAAAACCTGAGGGTCCAGGATGATCCTTTGAGAAATGAGAGAGAAAATTTTGGGGTACAACAGCTGCCCCTGTTCAATCTTCTTAAACTTGGATAGTTAGATTGGCGGATCTGCCATTCGTGACTTGAAGGTAGAAGATGATTGAACACTAGAGTGCCCAGAAATTCGCACTTGCTAATATTTTGGTTGACGTGTAAGGAATGGGCTTAAAGATGCCATTTGGAAGAATGATAGAGAGTTGGCAGAGATGGGCTTGCAGATGCCATCCGGAGGTGACCGTTGACAGAAATTAGACTAAGTCTAGACTTGACTTCAACCAGGGAAAGAATTAGAATAAACCTTTGGTTAATTTAAAACTGAACCTAGCAGAAGTCTTGAATATTCTTTAATTGGGAAGAATCCAGATAAATCTTTGGAGTGACTTATCTGAATCAAAGAAAGTGTCTATTTGGGAAGAATCAGGATAAACCGTTAAGAGGTTTAAACTTAACCAGCAGGGGTCTGGAAAAGAATCAGAATAAATCTTAGAGCGATTTATCTGAACTAGAGAAGATGTCTGCGGGAAAGAATTAGGATAAACCGTTGAGAGATTTAAACTGAACCGGCAGGGGTCTGGAAAAGAATCAGAATAAATCTGGGAGCAATTTATTTGAACCAGAGAACATGTCTACGGGAAAGAATCAGGATAAACCGTTGAGAGATTTAAACTGAACTAGCAGAGGTCTGGAAAATAACCAGAATAAATCTTGGAGCGATTTATCTGAACCAGAGAAGATGTTTGCGGGAAAGAATCAGGATAAACCGTTGAGAGATTTAAACTAAACTAGCAGAGGTCTGGAAAAGAATCAGAATAAATCTTGGAGCAATTTATCTGAACCAGAGAAGATGTATGCAGAAAAGAATCAGGATAAACCATTGAGAGATTTAAATTGAACTAGTAGAGGCCTGAAAGGAGTATTTTTCATGAAGATAGTCACCACGTCTTGTTTCGGGAATTGATCTTCAATTGATTTGTTCATATATATTTTCCTTATCTTGTTGAATATTTGACAATAATTTTCTGTTGGTGGATCTTTCCTAAAAAAGGTATAGAGTTAGTTGTATGTGATGCCATGATGCATGAAATGCATAGTTCAATGAGATTGTGATATATGCATTTGTTTCATCGATGTTTATGATGTATGGATGTGATGTATGCGCATGTAAGTTGTTCTGCTGCAGTGTTGTCATATTAGGGAAAATAAATCCCTGACTGCTGCTGGGAATGAGGAGTTTAAGTTTTCATATTTTGTTGAAGTTGAAGTGTTAATGAATAGGTTCCCCTTGTTAGAGAAATAAACTCTGTTGGGGAAGATGAACCTTGTGTATTGCCCGTGGGCTTTATGAAATCCTGTTGGGAAATCATGAGAAGCTGGGAAACTTTTGCTGGGGAATATTTGAGGTGGTAATCGGAATTCTTGCTCCATCGGAGATATGAAGGCAAAAAGGCACCATTAGGCTAACTGCTGGGGATATTACAATGATCATGTAGCAAGATGTTCTTACTTCTGTTCTGCTGGAGAAAGTACATGTGTGGATTTTACGGGATGACCCATAGACATTGTCCCGTTTCTTAAAGCCATTAGTAATTGTCTTTCTATTTAGTTTTCCCTTTTTTATGCATTCATTTTTAAATAGTAATCACGTTCAAATGCATATGTTCAAAAATAAACACTGGACGTTTTTTGCAAACAAAACAGGAACAGTAAAAGAAAAACTGGTAGTTTTTGCACTTTTAAAAGAATATATTTGTATTAACTTGAATAAGTATTTTTTGTACAAAGGGACGAACATCCTAGTAAGAGAATGTCATCGTAAAAGTGAAAATTGATACAAATAAAAGACAGCTATATGAAATAATCCCATGGGATTCCCATTCTGTTATAGCCTTCATGTCTCTGGGCATCTCCTCCACTTACTGCTTTGTCCGAAGCTGATTGGATTGATTAGAACCATTTGAGTTTGACGATTAATGTTGGAGAGTGGTTGTAAGGTGATCCAACGGGACATAGTCACACACTTTAAATCCCTAACTTTTTCCTGGACCGCCCTTTCGGGTTTCAGTCCATCGGGATACCCTTTTTTGCCCAAGCCGCCTTTTCAGGTTTTAAGCTTGCCGAGTGTACAATTTTTTTTTTTGTATTTCATCCCTAACTTTTGCCCGAACCCTTTTGGTTCTCTGGGATGCCCTAATTTTTGCATAGGCCAGTCTACCTAGCGGGTCTTTGTTCATGCGTAATATCTTTTCACTATTTCCGCGTTTACAGGGTACAGAAGGTCGTCGACGTCCATAGTGGTTAAGATTATTGCCCCACCAGAAAACATGCTTTTAACCACAAAAGGTCCTTCATATGTAGGAGTCCATTTTCCCCTGGGATCACCTTGTGGTAGTATGATACGCTTGATTACCAAGTCATCAACCCGATATACCTGACGTCTGACCTTCTTGTTAAAAGCATTAATCATACGTTTTTGGTACATCTGGCCATGGTAGACAACCGTAAGCCTCTTCTCATCAATCAAGTTCTGCTGGTCAAGTCGAGTTTGGATTCATTCATCTTTATTCAACCCTGCATCCCTTATGATTCTTAGAGAAGGTATTTGGACTTCAATTGGTAGGACAACTTCCATGTCGTATACCAAAGAGAAAGTAGTTTCCCCTGTTGATGTGCGCGTCGTGGTACGGTAACCGTGGAGAGCCAATGGTAACATCTCATGCCAGTCCTTGTAGGTCACTGTCATTTTTTGTATGATCTTCTTGATGTTCTTATTAGCAGCTTCTACAATGCCATTCATCTTCGGCCGGTAAGGAGAAGAGTTATGATGCTGGATTTTGAATTGCACGCATAGTGCAGTGATCATAGTATTGTTGAGATTGGTACCATTATCTGTAATGATTCTCTCTAGAATACCATACCGACAGATAAGATTCTGTTTGATGAATCGGGCCACAACATTCTTTATGACAGAAGCGAAGGAAGCTTCCTCAACCAACTTCGTGAAGTAATCAATGGCGACCAAGATGAAGCGGTGTCCATTGGAAGCTGTAGGTTTGGTTTCTCCAATCATGTCGATGCCCCACATCGCGAATGGCCAAGGAGCCGTTAGGACATTTAGAGGAACTGGAGGCACATGTACTTTTCCAGCATAGATCTGACACTTGTGACAGGTTCGTGAATGTTGATGACAATCTGCCTCCATGGTGGACCAGTAGTATCCTGCCTGTAAGATCTTTTTAGCCATCGTGTGCCCACTATAATGGGTGCTAAAAGTGCCTTCGTTTAAATCAACCATGATCTTGTCCGCCTCACTCTTGTCAATGCACCGAAGCAAAGTAGAGTCGTGGTTGTGCTTGTAGAGAATCCCATTGCTGAGGAAGAAATTAGTAGAGAATCTTCTCAGGAATTTCTTTTCATTGATTGAAGCTCCCTCCGGATATTCTTGAGCCTCAAGATATCTCTTAATATCATGGAACCAAGGATTATCCACCAGTTCATCAGTATCGATATCGTGACAATAAGTTGTTTTGTCCATCCTCTCAATGGTGATCTGAGGAGCTTCATTTTCCCACTTGATTTTGAACATGGATGACATAGTTGCTAGCGCGTATGCTAGTTGATTTTCCTCTCGTGGAAAAGGCTCAAAGGTAATTTCTTCAAAATGTGGGATTAATGTGAACACATGTTCTTTGTAGGGGATGAGATTAGGATGCTTCGTGTCCCATTCTCCTTTGATCTGGCTAATGACTAAGGCTGAATCTACAAATACACTTAAGGACCTGATTCCCAAATCTATGGCAGCCTTGAGACCCATAATACACGCTTCATATTCTGCCATATTATTGGTACAATTGAAACACAATCTAGCAGTGAAGGGAGTATGGCATCCTTCAGGGGATATGATCATAACGCTTATGCTGTTGCCGAGTGCGTTTGAAGCTCCGTGAAAAACCAAGGTCCATCGGGATCCTTGTTGAGGTCCATCATATGGTCTGAGTTCTTCACAATTGTTTACCAACATGATGTCTTCATCTGGGAACTCGAATTTCATGGACTGATAGTCATCCACAACCTGATGAGCAAGGTGATCGGCTAACACACTTCCCTTTATTGCTTTCTGGGTAGTGTATTGAATGTCGTATTCAGTCAGAATCATCTGCCATCTTTCTATTCTTCCAGAGAGGGTGGGCTTCTCGAATATGTATTTAATTGGATCCATCTTGGATATTAATAAGGTAGTGTGGGCCAGCATATACTGTCTTAGCCGGCGAGCAGCCTATGCCAGAGCACGGAAAGTTTTTTCGAGCAATGAATATCCGGTTTCACAGTTGGTAAACTTTTTTCTCAGGTAGTATATTGCATGCTCTTTTCGGCCAGACTCGTCATGTTGTCCCATCACACATCCCATTGAATTTTCTAAGACAGTTAGATACATGATCAAAGGTCTTCCCTTGATGGGCGACATCAAATCAGGAGGCTCTTGAAGGTACTCTTTGATCCTGTCAAAGGAAGCTTGGCAGTCGTCGTTCCATTCCACCACTTGATCTTTCTTCAGTAATTTGAAGATTGATTCAAAAGTAGCGGTTATATGGGAAATGAACCGGGCGATGCAATTTAGACGTCCCAAGAATCCCCTAACTTCCTTCTCAGTGTGAGGAGTCGACATTTCTTGTATTTCTTTTACCTTTTCATGGTCCACTTCGATACATTTTCCGCTGACAATGAAGCCTAAGAGTTTGCCGGACCTCACTCCAAAAGTGAATTTATTTGGGTTCAACCTTAGTTTGTATCTCTCCAGTCTTTCAAATAGTTTCTGCAGATGGTCAAGGTGTTACTCTTCAGTTTGGGATCTGGATATCATGTCATCCACATAGATCTCTATTTCATGATGGATCATGTCGTGAAACATAGATACCATGGCACGCTGATAGGTTGCCCCAACGTTCTTCAACCCGAATGGCATAACCTTGTAACAGAATGTTCCCCATTGTGTGATGAAGGTTGTTTTTTCCATGTCCTCAGGTGCCATTTTGATCTGGTTGTATTCAGAAAAACCGTCCATGAAGGAAAATACTTTATACTGTGTGGTGTTGTCAACCAGAATATTGATGTGGGGAAGCGGGAAGTCATCCTTGGGGCTCGCCCTATTCAAGTCTCTGTAGTCCACACATATACGTACCTTACCGTCCCATTTAGGCACTGTAACAATATTGGTGACCCATTGTGGATAGGAGGTGACAACTAAGAATCCAGTGTTGAACTGTTTCATGACTCCAGTCTTGATTTTCTCTGAAATTTTTGGCCGCATGACATGGACTTTTTGTTTTAGCGGAATGCAGTTTTCTTTTGTCGGTAGAAGATGGACCACAATATCAGTGTCGAGTCCTGGCATGCCTTTGTATGACCAGGAAAAGACCCCAACATAGTCATGTAGTAACTGAGTTAAACACTTCTTGACACTAGGCTCCAGGTTGGCACCATTCTTAACTTCTTTCTTGTCCTCTTCAGTACCTAAGTTAATTGTTTCTACTGGCTCTTCGTGGGGCCGTATAATCCTTTCTTCCTATTGTAATAACCTGGCTAGTTCTCCTAGTACCTCACAATCTTCCTCACCTTCGTCTTCGGCTTGGTAGATCGGATTTTCAAAGTCACAATAGGACATAGCAGAATCGTTACCCATGGGATCCTGAGTGGATGTGGATCTGCATTTTGATATGTGAGTGTGTGTAAGAAGAGCAAAGAGCATAAAAATTTGCATCCAAAAACGTCCATGATTTATTGATGACATATGAAGATGAACCAACAACCCTCACAAATGGACCGTTGTGCCTCGGATAATACACAAGGTTTTAAAGTCTAAATTGTTTAATTATTACAAATCTGACAAAAATTAAAAGACAATTACTCTTGAAGAAAAGTAATAGGGACAAATTCTTTGGCTTCCCAGTTGTTGAGTCCTCCGGTGACGGTTGGAAAAATCCACTCATCCAGGTCACAGCTTCCATCACTGTCTTCCACTGTGTTGACTCCTTGATTGCTGATATGTAAAGGTGCCCCCCCGACACGAGTTCGTCGAACAACTCTTTATGCTTCCGAAGTAAATCCCAAACCAAATTTGTTGGATTTGTAGGGAATATCTGGAAGTTGACCCCAAATAGTGCATCCACCTTCTTCAATCACTGCTCTAGCATCCTTCAAAGAGGCCATTTTCAATGGTGGTATGGTAGCTTTTGGAGTCTTAGTAGTAGTCTTGGTTGTTGCAACTGTTTGTGGGACCTCCTCGAAATGCTGACACGGAGTTTCGATGAACTCACCATCCATTTCCACGTACCTGAAAGAGTTCAGGTGACTGACCATATATTCCTCCTCTCCATGGACAGTGATGATTTTTCCCTTGATTGAGTACTTCAACATCTGACGTAATATAAAGGTAATGACACCAGCGCCATGAATCCAAGGTCGGCATAATAAACAGGAATAGGAAGGGGGATATCCATCACGTAAAAAGTTGAATCAAAGGTCTGAGTTCAAACTTTTATAGGGATGTCAACTTCTCCGTGCACTGTCCTCTTAGAACCATCAAAGGCCCTCACTATAATGTTGCTAGGCTTTAAAGTGATTCCCTCGCAGTCTAGCCGGTCAAGAGCATTTTTGGGTAAGACATTCAGCAATGAGCCCGTATCCACGATAACTTGGGCTAGCGTAGTGCCCCTGCCCTCAAGTGAGATGTGCAAGGCATCATTGTGTTTCCTTCCTTTGGGAGTCAAATCGGCGTCATAAAAGCCCAATTCGTTACCAGCAGTTAGACTGGCCACACAATTCTTAAATTTGTCAATGGAAGTCTCTTGGGGCACGTGGAAGGTCTTTAGAAATTTTACCAAAGCTTTGGCATGAGCCTTGGAACACAAAAGCAAAGCCAACATTGATATTTTCGAGGGGGTTTGTGTAACGGTAGAAATGTTTTAAGACTAAGCCATTGGATTGACTTGACTTATACAGATCAAAATAAAAATTGCCACCAGGCTTTATTGCTTCAAAAGGAATTGGAAAAGAGCGAATAACCCAAAAAGAGGGGGAAAGATTCAAGTTAAGGGGGTTGGTTATGTAAAGGGAAAGTATTAGCACCCTAAACATCTACGGTACTCCGCAGAAACCTCTTTGTAAAATCTGTATATTTTGGCTATAAAAAATGCTGTATAAAAATGGATGGTGGAGGTGAGAAAAGAAATATATTTATTTTATGATTTTTGCACTCGCCGCAGTTGAGAACCTCTAGTGCCTACGTACCACCTTTTCATGCAATAAGGGACCAGGGTACACGTAGTTCCTCTTTTAAAAATTTAAAACACAAATGTGTTGGTTAATTTTATGAGGTAAAACATCATCGTCATTGTCCGTGTGGAAAACATACCTACTACCCACAATTATGAGAAAGGATAATTTGCATCATCTCAAAGTGGAGGATATGGCTTGGATTTTAAAATCAACAATGCCTCACTCAACACCCAAGTGGAAAATATCTCTCTTCACTATATATTATAGAAGTATAGTTGTTTGCATCACTACAAGGATTAACAAGAGTTCAATCTTTTTTTTTGAGAAAAGTTTAAAGATGAAAGCCAAAGTGGTAAAATGGTTTGAAATGAGATTTGATTGACTTTTAGTCTTCTCACAAATTTTTTTAAAGTATTATTAAGTTGATTAGGGTTTGTTTATAAAAATGTTTGAAAATGCATGGACCTAAGTCCAAGTTTATTATGAAAGTGGTTCAAATTTAAAATAAGAAGAGTTTTCAAAAGGAGGGAGATAATTTTTTAAATTAAAGAAGATGGGAGGAGAAGAAGAGGCTATCTAAAGCATAAGGTAAAAGCTAGGGATAAGAACCATCTAACCAACAAGAAGCCAATAATTGACCTTATGAGCCAAGATAGAATTCCCATTCCTTGGATTGAAACATATCAAGCAAAAAAATACTAGACCTCTTGAGAGAATCAAACTTCAAGTGTATTAAGTCTTCACAAAAATTGGGCAGAGTAATAGCTGTATACGGGTGAATTCCAGATTACAAACAAAGGGTGTAATCACAAAAAAAACTGCACACAAAAACAAACAAGCAACCCAATGTCTCGAGGTAAACCTCAAGAACTCCAGACAAAATAATCAGATAAGATCACAAGGTCTCCAAGATAGGCCAAGGTTTCTAATCCTAAGTCCAAGAAAAGTCCCATGCTCCATAATTCCAACGATAGTAACCAAATAGTCTGAGTACCATTAAAGATTTTTAGGGTTTATGTTGATTATTAAGTATCTTAAAAAGGAAAAGAAAAGCTCAAGTGAGCAAAGTAAAAATGATAAGAAAGTAAATGCTCACATGAGTAAAGATGAAAATGGCATGAAATGTAAATACTAAAAGTAAATGGTACATAAAGCATAAAGAAAAAATATAAAAGCATAAAGTAAAACAAGTAAATAATTAGTGGTTAGTTAGATGACCATCTTGAAGCTTGCATTTGGAACTCATAAGAGGATTAGTAGAACCAAAGCCTCCACACAACAAGTTACATTTGCTTTTTGTCAAGTATATCATCCATTTGGAATTCTCACAAGTGTCATTTAATGATCAACGATGTTTAAGTGATCCGCGTTGACCAAAGGTGTTGTAGATCCATTAGAGGACTGGTATAACCGAAGCCTCCACACAATGAATCTCAAGGTTATTGAATCAAAGAGATCAAATTAACATACTTGGGCTTGCAAACATAAGTTTGGGCCACGAGTGATCATTTATTCGAATCGAGATGAAATTTAGCGCTATGTTAAGCAATCGTAAGTGGATTTATATAGAAGTCACACCTATTTTGAGGCCGGTCAATAGCAATCTATGCACCACTTGTTTTAAGACATGATATAGAGATCATGCTCTAACAACATTTAGTGCAATAAGAAAGGGATGAGATGAAGAGGGGTGAGAGAGAAAATACAATCCACTTTTGAATTAAATTTAACCAAACTATTATTAAAATCATTCATCTATTTTTGTGGAGTTAAACTCAACACCATAGATTTAATGATGTTAATAAAGTTCATGATCCAAAATTTAACCCAAGATCATCCAGAAAATAGTCACAAAATAATATTACACTTTAATATATACAAAAGGGTTTAAAAATTATTGTTTAAAAATAGAAAATAAAGAGAAAAATATCAACTATGTTCAAATTAATCAAGATATAAAAAGTAAGACCATAGAAAAATCAGAAAAGGGCTCAAATGATTTAATAAATTTTTTGGTAATTTTTTGAAGTCAGAAACTATTTTTAAAATTAAAAGAAATAGGTAGAATAAACCAAAAATGATTAAAAAAATAGCAAATTCAGAAACAAAAATAAAATAAGGTCACCAATCTTTGTCACAATATCATTGGATCATTCCATAATTTTTTTAGAATTTAAAAATGTATAAACGTATTTTTAAACATTTAAAACAATTCAAATAAAGTGTAAATTTATAAAAAATACCAAAACACAAAATTTAATTGTGAAAAAATAAAAATCAGAAAGAGAATAATCAAAAATATTTTTTATAATGTTTTCAGATTTTGTGGACTTGAAATAAATTTTCTATGATTTTTTGAAATTTAAAACAATTAAAATATAAAAATCAGAAAAGAAAATAAAAGTAAAAATATGTGGACCATTGGATGAGAGTCAAAATGCGTTAGTAATCCAATCCAAAGGATCTGGCGCGCTGTACATATCATAATGATTAGTGAATAAAGTACAGAATCAAATATAAATCATATTTTCAAAAATAACAAGTGGCGTGCCATCATTGGTTGGAAGATGACACGTAGGTCATCTTCAACCTCCAGCCAACGTGATTTGCAGGTCTCTCAAACTGTAAAATCAGAAGCTCAGACCTATGCCAATCACTTCATCTCTTAAAGACGAAGACAACCACACCCTTGCGCCAAACTTATATAAATTGTAGCTCAAGCAATTTGGAAAGAAAGTTTTGAAAATGGATTTGAAATTTTATGGTCAAAACGTGTTTCCAGCAAAAGGTAAGTGTTACGACTAGAACCAGGGAAATGAGAGGATCACAATGATATTAGAGTTTTGAAGAATTGATGAAGGAATCTACCTATTGAAGTTGATTTGCAGAGCTCTGAAACTAGACTTCTATGGAGCAGTATAGGGCACGATTCTTGAATGTAATTATATGGTTAGCTTCAGGGAAGATCAGGGAAGGTGAATTGATGGAAAAATTGGATTGAAAAAGGCTTCAGAATGGATTTTGAAGTTACTAAATTCTGAGTTGTGGAACAAGTTTGGCAGGGTGATTCTGGCTATCTAAGCTTGAGAAAATGAATGGGGAATGACCCTCTATTTATAGGGAATCAAATGGAATGTTCAAGCGTGTGAAAGGATGAAGTTTGGAGGGAAATTGTGTGAAGTTGCAAACAAGAAAAGTGTGACTTCAAACTTGATCAAAACTCATCAAAAACGTGCGTTTTGCTATGCTAATCACTTATGGAAGTTCACTAAACATGTTTAGAAGCAAAAATGCGCAGAAACAAGGTATTTAGAAGACAAATCAAGGATTTCAAACTTCTGACTTGGTGAAAAATTCAGTTTCAAATTGCCAACTTCTGACCAATGGAATTCTCAGCTCAAGGGGTCTTAGGACATGATTCTTGATGCTTTAGAAAGATGGGGTTACAAGCTTTGCAATGGAAAAAGAATGAAGTTAAATGGATGCTAGAGCTGAAAGTTGTGTTGAGTTAAAGTTGGAGAAAAAGAGTTGACTTTCCATACTTAGAAGTATTTCAATTTCTTCTTCAAAAATGACCTATAATGTCTTGAATCTAAACATGGTCTTCCACTTGGAATTTTCTCCTGACCAAAAAAGATGGCATGAATTATATCTCTTGAATGACATTTTGAAACTTGAACCATTCAAAATATCCAAAATTTGAGAGAGTTATGAACTTCCATCCATTTTCTCACTTTGCACATAAAAAAAGGCATAAAGTTCACACCTTCAAGATCATTATGGAAAAATAATGGGCTCAAAGTGATAAAAATTGACCAAGTTATGATCATTTGAAGTCACACATGGAAAATTGGGGATTCATCTGGAGGACTTATAATCTTTATTCCTCATTAAGCCTCTTCCTCATGAAAACTCCTTGAAACTTTTAAATTGATTTGTTGATAACCCTTTGAAGAGAAGGATGTCTTTAGAATCACTCAAAAATACCAAAAGATGAGCAAGATACATTTCTTTGAAGTTCAAAACCCTAGCTCCTTATATCAAGAGAATGCTTTGAGGAACTTTGACAATATTGAACAAACTTCTTGTACCCACACAAAGGATTTGTAAATAGAAGTTGTTGAGGATAATAATGAGAACTCATAGCCACCCAAAACCACTTCCATATCTTGAAAATTGAGAGAAATATGCACTTGTGACCAATGGGAACAAAGCCTTGTCCAAGCATGACAACTTCTTCAATCAACCCCTTGTACTTTTCAACCAAATTTGATAACCTTGAAATGTGGTGAACCAAAATAACCTTGCCATGCCATTTATTCCAAATAAATCCAATGGTGAGGTTTGAACTTCTCAAGATTTATTGACTAGGGCATGGAAATAAACTCATGAACCCATGGGGTAGTTTGTTAAATCTCATTGCCTTTACCTACATGGATAACAAGCAAGACAAACCAACATTGAATTTTATTAGTTAAAAGAAGAAATCAAGACAAAACATATTCATGATCACAAAAGAACATAAGCCAAGGTGCTTGGTGATTCCTCAAAAGGGCAAAGCTAAATATAAGGAGGGGAACCAAGAATCCTAGTATGATCTTGTTGTGAATGAATCAACATAGTATGATGAAGGGATCTTAGGGGCAAAAATTAGGGTACAACAACTGCCCTTATTTAAGTTTCTTCTATCCGGAGATACAAAGGTTAAAAATCTTCGTGTCGACGCGATCGAAGATACTTAAATATAAAATAAACCCTATTTTTAGCCCTAAGATTTCATGCAAATGTTTATGATCATGAATGCATATGAACAAGACCAAAGAGACGCAAAACACCATTGGGAATGTAACAATAATAATGAAACAAGAGAGAGACCCCACCAGGAAAATAAATCACTGGTGGATCAAAAGACCTGAATCAAAGAGGATGGTAGAATGGTCAAAGAATACACCAACTTCTACCGAAGGCGAAGCTACCGACATTCACTGAAGGTAGAGAGAAAAATAAAAATAACATCGACGTTCACTGACGATGAACTACCAACTTTCGCTGAAGGTAGAGAGAAAATAAATATCATAACACTGCCGTTCACTGACGATGAACTACCAACATTCACTAAGGGTAGCAAAAAGATAACAAACATCGACGTTCACTGCCGATATCCTACCAACTTTCACTGAAGGTAGAAAGAGTAAATATCATAACACTTCCGTTCACTGACATTGAACTACCAACGTTCACTGAGGGTAGAAAAAAGATAACAAACATCGACATTCACTGCCGATGTCCTACCAACTTTCACTGAAGGTAGAAAGAGAATATATCATAGCACCGGCGTTCACTGACGATGAACTACCAACGTTCACTGAGGGTAGAAAAAAGATAACAAACATCGACGTTCACTGTCGATGTCCTACCAACTTTCACTGAAGGTAGAAAAAGAAAATATCATAACACTGCCGTTCACTGACAGTGAACTACCAACGTTCACTGAGGGTAGCAAAAAGATAACAAACATCGTTCTTCACTACCGATGTCCTACCAACTTTCACTGAAGGTAGAAAGAGAATATATCATAGCACCACCGTTCACTGATGATAAACTACCAATGTTCACTGAGGGTAGCAAAAAGATAATAAACATCGACGCTCACTGCCGATGTCCTACCAACTTTCACTGAAGGTAGAGAGAAAAGAAATATCATAACACTGCTGTGCACTAACGATGAACTATCAACGTTTACTGAGGGTAGCAAAAAGATAACAATTTTCTCTAAAATTCTGGCATTTCACCTAGAACGGGTCTCAACTTCTTCTTTAACTAAGGCATTCTTCCTGGAAAGGGTAATATATAAGTTGTCTCAAATAAGGAGACTTCTACTGGATGAGATTTCACAATGATCTGTTTCTTGTGATATTGAAAGTCTTTCCATCCATTGGTGTAATTTGACGACAAACTACAAACTATTCACTCATAGAGGAGATAGCAAAAAAAAAGTTACGTCGACTTTTACAGGGAAGCACAAGTTTCTCAAATAAAGAGACCTGCTACTTGTTGTCATGGTGGATTGTAAAAAGAAATGACTTTCTGGGGAAAGAAATATGACTTCCTGGGGAGATGTCACGATATTCCTGCTGAGGAGATAAAGTTTTCTCGTGTAAAATAAATGCACCAACCAAAACTTGACGTTTTCAGAAATCCAAAGTAAACAATATTGTCATGGAACCACATATTCAAACCAGAAATAAACTGGAATGAAACAGTCAACCAAAATACATCCTTTGACAAATAAAATCAAGAGGGAAAACCAAATCCATCCAAATAAGGAGTTGTACAGGAAGTCTGAAGCAAAAATCTTCCACGGGGGACAACTCAGTGGGGAAATTGAAATAATATATGCTTTCTGCTTAAGGCCAATACTCTATTAAAGAGAGGATAACGCAACTCTGCAAAACAGGTTGTTATGTCAACAAAAATATTAACAAATGCCAATGAACAATGATTTTCCAATTTTAGCTATGCATGATGTATGTATGAATGTATGAGTGTTATCGTGCATATGCTGACAAAACAAATATACAACACTGGGAGTAACCATGCAAAACCACCTCGGTCGCTAACAACACTCGGCTAAACTTCATCCAAGATGATCATTCTAAGAAAAAGTAAATGCCAACTGAGGAAACAAAACCTACTGGCTACTTTAGCTTTACTGGGGAGAAACATAATCCGGAAGTAAACAAAATAAAGTGACAGAATAGTACAGATACAGGGATAGAATATCCCTCTTCAGGCTTCATTGGGGAAACAAATGTCTTTAAAAGTAACATTTCTACTGGAGATTGCAAAACCAGTCTCAGGTGAAGCAGACTGACACCAAAACATCAAAACATTCACTGGGGAATTCAGGCCTACTTCATTAGTGAGGTTAACAACACATCCACAAAGGGAAAACCACAATACGTCATTCACTAGAGAAATCAGGGACTTGCGTTCTTCAAGAGTGATTATGGTATCAACCTCTCTTGAAAAAGAACTTCTATCTGAACGAAAACTTCCATGGAGAAAATGCGGGTTGAAACTTCACATCATGAAAACTCAAAAAAGAGGAGAAATGAATCCAAACTTGACCGATGATACCGGAGTCATAAACCCAATACGGTGAAAACATCATGCATGAACGTTCCCGAGGGGAACAAAAACTTCTCAAAACGACAGGAGTTTGTCCATTCTTGGGATCACCATTTTTGTTGTCGTTGCTTCATCACAAATCTCAAAGTAAAAGCAAATTGTAAATTCTTTTTGAAAAATCAATTTTGTTATTTAATCTTTTTCTTTGAAAGTTATTATCAATAATAAATTGAGTCTTTGCAAGATAAATATAATAAGAAATACAAAGAATTGGGTAAAAGCTCAAATTTCATTAATAGAATGGTATTCTGCGAATGGCGAGACTCCATAGATGATTACAAAGTTCGAAAAATGGTAATATATAATGGAAAAGATACATTGAGATGCAATGACCACTATCCCCTCTAACAACTTTTGAAATCCTGAGCAGCAGCTTTTGTTGAAGTATGGTGAGGATCCGAGAAGATTGTTGCTTCAACGATCAAGTCTTGTTTTACATAGTTACTTGCCAAGAAAGTCCCTAATTTTTGCCTAAGCTTCCCTTGCAGGTTTTCAACTTAGCAGGAAATTTATTTTGTTTATGTCTCTAATTTTTGCCTAGACCGCCCTTTCGGGTTTTCGGCCTACCGGGACGCTCTTTTTTTGCCTAAGCCTCCCTTTCGGGTTTTCAACTTAGCGAGCTGTTCTTTTATTTCTTTAGGCAAAGTATTTCTTGACTGCGTCAGCATTCATAGGACGTGGGAACTCCTCGCCATCCATAGTTTCAAGAATTAATGCACCGCCAGAGAAGGCTTTCTTGACAACATATGGGCCTTCAAAATTGGGAGTCCACTTGCCCCTAGAATCAACGTTGAGAGACATGATCTTCCTGAGCACGAGGTCGCCTTCTCTGAATTCACGAGGTTTGACTTTTTTATCAAAAGCTTTCTTCATTCTTCTCTGATATAACTGGCCATGACACAAAGCCGTCATTCTCTTCTCCTCAATCAAACTCAATTGGTCAAACCTGTTCTGGACCCATTCAGCCTCTGTCAATTTGGTTTCTATTATCACACGTAAAGAGGGAATCTCCACCTCGATAGGGAGTACAACTTCCACTCCATACACCAGGGAGAACGGGGTTGCTCCTGTTGAAGTGAGGATAAATGTTCAATATCCATGCAGAGCAAAAGGAAACATTTCATGCCAATCCTTATAAGTAACAACAATTTTCTAGATAATTCTCTTGATATTCTTATTAGCAGCTTCAACAGCCCCATTCATCTTTGGCTTGTATGGAGATGAATTATGATGAGCAATCTTGAATTCTTCACGCAGTTTAGTCATCATCTTGTTGTTCAAATTCGAGCCATTGTCAGTGATGATTCTGCTAGGCCCACCATACCGACATATAAGGTTATTCTTAATGAAGCACACAACCACATGCTTAGTAACATTGGCATATGAAGCAGTCTCCACCCACTTTGTTAAGTAATCAATTGCTACAAAGATAAAACAGTGTCCATTCGAAGCTTTGGGTTCTATCATCCCAATCATGTCAGTACCCCACATAGAGAAAGGCCACGGGAAGGAAATCACATTGAGAAATGTCAGAGGTACATGGACCTTGTCCGCATAAACCTGGCATTTATGGCACTTCTTTGCAAATTTGTAACAGTTGGACTCCATTGTCAGCCAATAATAACCTTCCCTTAGCATCTTTTTAGCCATCTAATGTCCATTGGCATGAGTTCCAAATGAACCTTCATGAATCTCATACATCAACATGTTTGCTTCGTGTCTATCCACGCATCTGAACAAGACCATGTCATAATTTCTCTTGTACAACACATTTTCACTGAGGAAGAAAAAGCCTGCCGATCTTCTCAATGTCTTTCTATCCTTCTTCGACCCACCAATCGGATATTCTTGAGTCTGAAGAAAATGCTTGATATCATAATACAAAGGTTTTTCATCTACTACCTCTTCTGTTGTAAACACATGAGAGGGCCTATCCAAATGTCGAACCATAATTCAGGGTATATCATTCCAAGTATTCACTTGGTACATAGAAGCCAGAGTTGCCAGAGCATTCTCCATTTGATTTTCATCTCTAGGAATGTGACGGAGTTCGACTTTATTAAAGAAGGGTAATAATCTTCTAGCACAGTCTTTGTAAGGGATCAAGTCGGGGTGATGAGTATCCCATTATCCTTTAATCTGATTTATTACCAAAGCTGAATCACCATACACATCTAGAATTTTAATTCTGAGATCAATAGCTTCTTCGAGACCCATGATGCAAGCCTCGTATTCGACCATATTATTAGTATAATCAAATTTTAACCTCGCGGTAAAAGGAATGTGTGATCCATGGGTAGTGACAATCACAACACCAATTCATTTACCATTAGCATTCACAACTCCATCAAATATCATACTCCAACGAGATTCAGGGTCATGACCTTCCTCAGGCAATGGTTCATCACAACCTTTCACTTTCAGGAACATCACATCCTCATCGGGGAATTCATATTCTACAGACTGGTGATCCTCCACCGGTTGGTGAGCAAGATAATCTGCCAACATGCTGCTTTTAATAGCTTTTTAAGTGCGGTATTCGATATCATATTCAGATAACAACATCTTCCAGCGGGCAATTCTCCCAATAAGAGCAGGCTTTTCAAAAATGTACTTGATTGGATCCATTTTGGAGATCAACCAAGTAGTGTGATTCAACATATACTTCTGCAAATGCTTTTCTGCCTAGGCCAAAGCACAACATGTCTTTTCCAGCATGGAATACCGTGACTCACTATCAGTGAATTTTTTACTAAGATAATAAATGGCGAACTCCTTCTTCCCTGTTTCATCTTGTTGTCCCAGAATACAACCCATGGATTCATCTAACACTGTCAGATAAATAATCAACGGTTTTCCTTCTATAGGAGGGAGAAATATAAGAGGTTCAAGCATATATTCTTTAATACTTTCAAATGCCCTTTGGAAGTCATCCGTCTACACACAACCTTGATCTTTCTTTAACAACTTAAAGATCGGTTCACATGTCACAGTCATGTGGGAAATGAATCTAGAAATATAATTCAAACGCCCGAGGAAACCTCTGAATTGCTTTTCAAATCTTGGTGTTGGCATCTCTTGAATTTCCTTGACTTTATCAGGGTCAACTTCAATTCCTTTATGGCTAACAATGAAACCCAACAACTTTCCTGATCAAACACCGAAGGTGCATTTATTTGGATTCAAGCAGAGACGGTACTTCCTCAAATGCTGAAACAACTTCAACAAATCTTCCACATGCCCTTCTTCAGTCTGGGATTTAGCAATCATATCATCAACATATACTTCAATTTCCTTGTGCATTAGATCATGAAATAGGGTTTTCATAGCCCTCCGGTACGTTGCACCAGCTTTCTTCAACCCGAAGGACATCACTATGTAACAGAATGTTCCCCAAGGTGTGATAAACGTTGTTTTTTCCATGTCCTCTAGAGCCATTCTTATTTGATTATACCCAGAAAATCCGTCCATGAACGAGAATACTTTGAATTTTGATGTGCTATCCACTAGCATATCAATGTGTGGCAATGGAAAATCATCTTTTGGACTAGCTTTATTTATATATCTGTAATCTACGCACATGCGTACTTTTCTGTCTTTTTTCGGTACTGGGACAATATTGGCAATCCATTGAGGATACACCGATGTCATAAGAAAACCAACATTAATCTGCTTTAGAACCTCCTCTTTTATTTTTACTGCCATATATGGGTGAGTTCTTCTCAACTTTTGTTTGATTGGCGGACACTCTGGCTTCAACGACAAACGGTGCTCTACAATATCTGTATCTAGACTAGGCATATCTTGATACGACCAAGCAAAAATATCCGCATACTCTCTTAAAAGCTCAATCAACCTGCTCTTCACATTAGGATGCAGCAATGCTCCAATCTTGACTTCTTTTGGATCTTCTTCTAAACCCAAATTAATCACTTCCAATGGCTCTTTATATGGCTGAATGGTATTTTCCTCGTGCTCAAGCAACCATGAGACCTCTTCTCGAATCTCATCATAATCTTCTTCTTTAACCCCATACACAGGACATTCAAAGTTGGGAGAGGGTGCAGGTTCATTGTATTCAATGGGTTTTTTAATTAATTTGCACATATGATTTGTGATTGCATTTAGAAACTGACACATATAACAAGTGATCATGCATATTGAATTTCAATTATTATTTATTTTTAAAGGTTTTTTCTGATTACCATTTTCCAAGAAAAGCAGAAAATAAAAAATAAAAAAACACAATTTGGGAAGCAAAAACAACTTTTATTATTGATTTTAAAAGTCGCAGCAAACAGATAAGCCCTACAACATTAATATTTCCACATTGGGAAGAGTGAAAGCTTTTTCAAAAAATATTAACAAAACAAATTACTTTGAAACATGTATGCAAGAGGGAACATCAATGGTGATCCAGTTCTGAACCCTAACTCCGTGCGTCACATAATTCGGCATTTCCTGCTCTGCTTCATCTTCTACAATGGCGTTAATCCTGGAAACAGTCGGATGAAGATAACCCCCACTATGGAAGATGTCTTGATACTTGCCTGTAGCAGACTTCGGCTTCATGCCCTTACCTTTGTAATTCTTCGAAGAGAACCCCAAGCCAATTTTGTTCTTGTTCACAGGTGGATCCATAATTCGTCCCCAAACTTCACTATGACCATTACGCACAACCTGTTGCGCATCCTTAAGAGAAACCATGGAGTTCTCATTTCCTCTTATGTTGTCAATGGATAAGGCTTGGAAATGGGTTCCAACAGCAGCTTCATCCGCCTCTACAATGTTGAAAGAGGACAAATTAGATATCAATAATGCATGTTCCCCATTTATGATCACTACTTTCTCTTCACATACAAACTTTAGCTTCTGGTGTAAAGTTGAAGTGACAGCCCCTGCCTCATGTATCCATGGTCGTCCTAGCAAACAACTATAAGCGGGAACAATGTCCATGACCTGGAAAGTTATCTGAAACAAATGTGGTCCTATATGAATAGGCAAGTCCACTTCACCAATAACAGATTTCCTTAACCCATCAAACGCTTTCACAATGATGCCACTCAGGCGCATAGGCGTTCCTTAACATTTCAACTTTATAAGCGTACTCCTCGGTATAACATTCAACGTGGATCCATTATCAATCAACACATTGGATAGTGAATCATTCTTGCAGTTCCTAGAGATATGGAGGGCCAGATTGTGATTCCTCCCTTCATCTGGTAATTCATCATCACAGAAACTCAAGTTATTACATGACGTAATGTTTCCTATTACGCTGCTTAATTGGTCTATTGGCATATCACTCTCCACAAAAGCTTGGTCCAGTACCCTCATCAAGGATTCTCTGTGAGTAGAGGAGTTCATCAATAAAGCTAAGATAAATATTTTTGAAGGAGTCTGCAGTAGCTGATCTACAATTTTGTAGTCGCTCATCTTGATTATCTTCAAAATATCATCCACTTATTTCTCTAACGTAGCTCCACTAGTCTCACCCGTAGCCTTCTTAGGTTCATAATTTTCAGCAATTTTCATTCCAGCACCAACATCTCTTCGAACAACTGGTGCAAACGCAAGACCGCTGCGGGTCACCCTGCTATTTTCAGCTATATTCCCAACATCAGGCATTGGCTGGATGGGAACTTCCAATCCATCCTCTAAGATTGTAGCGTTGTATTTGTAAGGCACGGCCTTATCTGACTTGTAGGAGATAGGACCTGGCAAACTAATCACCAATGGGGTAACATTTGGCTTGCTATAATACTCAACTTCAAAATGGGTGGGTGCACCAAAACAAGGCACGATGATGTTTACCCCTTCTTCAACACAATAAGTCATCAATAAGTCATTTCTAGAAAACAAATCTTCGTCTGAAGAGAAATACTCATCTGCAGAGGCATACTCTTCATCTGACTCTTCTTCAGCCAAACAAACCTCAATCATATCAACCTCGTGGTAATCGTCCCTCTGACTTGTGACCTTGATAGTTCCATTGTCTAACAACAACTAAACATCCTTCCTCACGATTGAATATCCTCGGGGGTCTCGACAACAAACTTGGCAAGATCCATATTGGTGTTCCACCTGACCAACCGTATGGCAGAAGATAGCACGCAACTGCACGAGGTTCTCATTCATATACTCTACATCAAAAATTCTGAATTCTCCAGGACATCCAGAAACCATATTCACTTCCTCTTCATACTCTTCCCTAGGCCTGATTATGTAGATGAGGCCCTCATCCATCATCTCCTGTAAAAATAGCCTTTATCTTATTGCAACCATGTATGTCTGTACTGCAAATAGCACAACCGGCATGGTCATGCGTATAGTAGCTAAATTCACAAAGGTCTGCATGCATTTTAACCAAATCTCCTCTAACTAGATGAATATAAAAAATCCGGAAGTCGCCTGGACAACCGGCCACCATATTCACAGCATTTGCTCCTCCATGCTTGGGTAGAGGATTGTCTTTCACATTAGGACCCACATCCTTAAAAGATAGAATACCAGACTTCACCAATTTCTGTACCTCAGTCTTCAAAGGATAACAATTCTCAACATTATGCCCTAGTGCTCTCTGATGAAAGGCACATGTTTGGTCTACCTTGTAATACCAAGGCAATGGTGATGGTACGGCGGGAGGTGATCGAGTTTGAACCAACTTCTTCTGAATCAACGCCGGTAGTAACTCCGTATAACTCATAGGAATAGGGTCATAACTCTCCCTTCTCTGATTATACCCTTGATTCCCCTACTGGGATGGTCTCTGATAAATAATGGTAGTTGGAGCGACATTCATAACGGAAATAACTAAGGAGACTTGCTGATGAGGCTGATAATTCCTTCTAGGAGTATTTACCCACCTCTCTTGTACAACAACATTTGCATCTCCTTCTTTCTTCTTGGTAAACCCATAAGATCGCTTCTTCACACCTCCAGATCCTTCATTCTTTGTTAAACGACCTTCTCTTACAGCCTCTTCTAAGCGAATACCCATCCCTACCATTTCAGTAAAGTCACTTGGCGCACTTGCCACCATCCTCTCGTAGTAGAAATCACCCAGCGTCTTCAAGAAAATCTTAGTCATCTCCTTCTCTTCCATGGGAGGAATCACCTGGGCGGCTACCTCACGCCATCTTTGTGCATATTCTTTGAACGATTCCCTGTCTTTCTGAACCATGGCCCTGATTTGATCACGGTCAGGCCCCATGTCCATGTTGTACTTGTACTGTTTGATGAATGCTTCTCCCAAATAATTAAAACTATGGATATTGGCGCTGTCCAAACTCATATACCACTTCAGCGCAGCACCGGTCAAACTATCCTGAAAAAAGTGAATCAGCAGACGTTGATCATCAGTATAAGTAGACATTCTCCTTACGTACATCACTAGATGAGCACGAGGGCAAGTGTTGCCCTTGTACTTCTCAAACTCTGGGACTTTAAACTTAGCAGGTATCTTAACATTCGAGACCAAGCATAACTCATTCATATTCTGCCCAAATAGCTCTTTTCCCTTGAGGGCCTTCATTTCTCTCTGCATCTTGTCAAACTGCTCTTGAAATCATCCATTCTGTCATAAAGACCCAAGTCTTCAATCGGTGGAGGGAAAGGACGACACACATCATCATTAACAAACAAAACCATATTCACTGAAGGAGGTGCAGCAAGAGAAGTATGCACCACAAGAGGTGCAGGAGTAACAATAGTCTAAATAACTGGAGTATCTTGAGGACCAAGATTGAAACCTTCGGGTGCAAAATTATCTGGCATTCCCAATGGATAACCTTGGGGCATGCGATTTTGAACAACAACTAGAGTAGCAGATACGATAACAGTCGGAGCTTCAGTAGTTGCCCTTTTTGGTTGAGGTTGAACACTTGGTGGCTGATTCTGAGCAGCCACCAGAGTTTCTATCAGAGTAGTCAGATTGGCCTTGCTGGATTTCAAAGCAGAAACTTCCTCACGCAGATCGCGATTTTCTTGTTCTAAGTTGTCCATCTTCTTCCTAAAATTAGCCTGAGTGTTGTAGTAGTGAGTCAGCTTGCTGAACGAAGTAAAGAAGCTTGGTAAGACACCTGGATATTCATAACAAATGCAAGAAATACGTGCAATATGATGCATGATATTCAATGCACATGATTAATTTTTATTTTGTTATTAATATTTCAAGGGATTTAAAGTTTATAGACATATTGCAAACATCAAAGTAATAACGCATTTGAAATACTGGAAAACAAATTTATGACAACTCCAAAATGGATTACAAGTTTCAATTATCCCAAGTACAAGATGAAAATAAAATCTAAAACCCTGAGAAATAGAACTGATGGAGATTACTCTATACGCTGACGCTTCTGCGTGAGCTTGGAAATCTGAGCCTTCAACCTCTGGTTTTCTTCCGCATATCTGGTGGCAACCTCCTTCCAATCATCTGAATCAGGAAGTGAGTTATCAGCACCTGATTGAGGCTTATGAGAAAATAAATCCCCTTGCCTCTCCATAAACTCTACCGCTCGACTCTCAAGGATCTCAATCAAATCGTCTTTCTCCTTCAAGTCTTCTCTATAGGAACTCTCTAAAGTTCAGAACTTGTTCTTCCAAGCATCCTTTTCCTGTTGCATCCTAACCAAGCAAGTTACAGCTCTTCTAGATCATCTAATAAGGGGGGAGTGGTCTTCACAAATAGATCAGGCATGGGTGTATCTCGGGTATACGGCATCTTTAATTGAATAGCTCTCAATCGGACCCACTGAAGATATGGCTCCAAAGACACAACACTCCTAGGTCCCAAATCCTTCCTACTCCTCTTATGAATGTGACGCCAGGCCTTCGCAATATGCTCCCTAGCTTCCCTATGGTCTTCTCCTTCTTTCAAAAAGAAACTACTCAAATGAATACTATCAGGTTTATCCCTCATCGGATAACCAAGTTGTCGTCGTGTGAGAACAAGGTTATATTTAATTCCTCCCTTTGTACCAAGAAGAGGTACATTGGGGAAACTACCACAACTGTCAATAATCTCTATATCCTGGTAAGCTTGATGATACCATTCAATATTCGAGTGAGTAAGTGCCATGATCTTAGGAGCCCAACGGCGTTCCTTCTTGACATCCCAAAAAGCATCAGTCTGAGGCATATGAGAGATAAACCACCGGTACAACAGAGGCGTGAAACAGATAATCACCCCCCATGATAAGAATTCTGAAGATGAATAGAGTAATAAGAATCACCCAACAATGTATGAACTGGGTTTCCAATCATGAAGATCCTGATAGCGTTAATATCAACAAACTTGTCCACATTAGAAAATAAGAACAACCCATAAGCAAGTAGAGTAAAGATGACCTCAAAATCAACTGTACTCTTCATTATGGCAAAGTAATGAGCTTTCTCCAATAAGAACTGAGTTGGTAATCCTCTAATTCCTCCTTTAGTAGTCATATGGGCTTCAACCTCAGATTTCCCCAGATGAATCAAAGCAATAATCTCATGTGGTTTTGGCTCACCCTCCAAACCAGTAAAAGGAACACGATCGGTAACAGGTAAATCCAATAGATAAGAATACTCCTCCAGTGTGGGAATCAACCGATAGTCGGGAAAAGTAT
This sequence comes from Vicia faba, assembly GCA_948472305.1. Classification (NCBI taxonomy): domain Eukaryota; kingdom Viridiplantae; phylum Streptophyta; class Magnoliopsida; order Fabales; family Fabaceae; genus Vicia; species Vicia faba. The sequence continues at coordinate 286,208,274 of OX451739.1, read as the reverse complement.
AGCAATGATACATCGGATCATAGAACTGGACCAAGGTTGAGAGAATACCCTCCTTCATCTTCAGCTTCATGAGAGGAATAATGGATCCATACTTCTTCTGAAAGTCTGCAGAACACTCGATCTCGGGAATTAGACTGATCAACTCATCTATCTTGGGATCCTTGAAACTGTATTTCCCGATCTTTCTCTTTCCAGAATCCATGGTTAGAAAGTACCTGAGATATTTACAAATGGTCAACCTTTAAATCCCTTGAAATATGGTTTCTTCAAAAGATGCTTATGAGTGCATGGATGCATGATGCAACAATCACACACAAGATCACACATATAGGGTTCAGAGGTTCAACGTCACAAGCATGAGGTCGAAGGTACTACCCATAAGATGTTGGTCTAAAAGTTATCACCTGTCGAACAAGGTTCTAGAGGTTCCCAGAGTCTACATCCTTCCTTCGGATATTACCAACTTCCCGATTAACTCGGTAATTAGTAATATTCTAAAGAAAGACTCGTCCGAGCATAGTATCGCCTGACAACTATTTTCGGATTAATCCGTCATAGCTTCCGCACTACACCTAAAAGGCCAAGATGGGTTTGGTATTCTACGGTCCTCAATTTCAGCAGGCTCCTAGGTCAAAAGCAGTACGTCTTGCCGATAACTCGGTAAATGCCACTACAGTCAAAGGGGCCTCCACTGAGTGGGGGATCTCATGCTGCCTTTTTTGGGATTACTCCCTCAAAGTTAACATGACTATACCGCCCGTCCTATCTTAAAGTTTGCCCAAGTCCGGGTATAGGTCTTATGAGTAATCACCAAGCACCCTGAAGACCAGGAAAATCCAGACAAACATATATACAACATATAACACAAAATACTCTAAATTACTCAAAGTACCAGCATTCGAGAAACGATTTGTGAGAATGTAAGTATGATGCACCAATTTTATGTTTATTGTCATTCAACTTTAATTGAAATTTTATACATTCCCTTTAAGTTTAAGTCAAAAGCCTTTTACATTCTAGTCTTTTCTTTAAAGTATTAGATTACTACATTTAAAGTAACAATTGAAATCAAATTTGTTTAAAAGAATAAAAATGTTGTCAAAAGTATTCTTCGTATTAAAGAACATAAGTTTGAACAAGAACACATGTACTTAGGATCAATATGGTCGATTCTGTAAGTCACCAATTTTTTATTTGATTTGGAAGACCAACGGTTGTTTACCAAATTTCACGCTAAACTAATTGGCACCCATGGTGGGACTTGTGCTCAATAAACGAGTTTTTTTGTTCTATTAGAAAAGTTTTGAAAATCTTCACCATCCTTTTGTATTTTTTTGTGTTGTGTGAGACTTAGGAGTGGTATATTAGCCACAAACAACAAGGAAATACCTAAAAGAAAGTATGTTAGGAATTTGGCGAATCAAGGCCAGAAAAGTAATCAAAATCCTTCTAACAATGATGAAGTACGATCCCCACTCACTTCGACAGGGGGAACTACGGTTTCTGCGCCTTCTTCTGAGGCTATACCAACACCAACAAGTTCGACACCAATGCAGTCGAACGCTTATACTGCCCCTCTTTTGACTTATATAGGCCAACAGGGTTCACAAGGGACCCCCCTCCAGGGGGAAATATATTTCATAGGCCTCAGGGGCCACCTGTTTTTTCCATGCCTCAGAATAGTCGTGAGCGGCCTTATGGCCTACCATCTTTGTTTATGATAGGTTTACATAATTCCACTTCAACATATTCAAATCCTGTGATGAACGTTACTTCACCATTTTAAGGTTTTGGATTTAATGTTAATAATAAGGGTCGCAATGTCCAACCATAAATTGAAGGAGTTTCTTTATAAATTCCAAATCTAACGAATCAATCTGCAGTAGTGATTAGGAAGCAAATGGATGAAAGTAACCATGAAACAGTCCAGATGCTTGCACAAACAATGGGTACAATCTTTAACCCTTTGATTCAAAATACCACTCAAGCGAACCAACAAATGGTTGCACAAATGACATGCATCGATGATTTACTTGGTGTACCTCAACCCCTAAAACATCCTCAGAGGGAATGAGTTAGAGAAAATCAATGATTAATATTAGAAGAAGACCCAACAATTAACGAAGTTGAACATAACCAAAGAAATGCACCCCAAGCAAAGGTGGTAAATCAGGGAGGAATAGTCGAAGTGCCTAGTGTTGTGAATGTTGAAATACCTAGAGTCGAACCATTTAGGCAAGAACCACGAATTTTAAATTAACATGAACCTATGGTCATGATGGTAAATAGAAACCAAAATGCTGATGACGTCTTATATCAAGTTCGACAAGACAACATGGCAGCAGACAACAATCTAGTAACCATGGTCGAAAGGATTATGGCACTAAATGGTGTAAATGTTGGCCTCACTAGGCCAAATTATACTTCTCCTTTATCTGAATGTATTTTACAAATTGAATTTCCCAGGGTTTTGAAAGTCCCAAAGTTCACAAAATTCTCTGGTGACACCAGCAAATCAACTTTCGAACATATAGCCAGGTACCTTACTGAGGTTGGGGACATAGTGAATAATGAAAACTTAAGGATAAAATATTTTCCTAGTTCACTAACAAAAAATGATTTCACATGGTTCAATACTCTTGCAACAAATTCTATCCAAAATTGAATGTGTTTAGAAAGACTGTTTCATGAACAATTTTATGTAGGTCAATCAAAGATAAGTCTAAGTGAATTGGCCAGTATTATGCGCAAGTTTAGTGAGCCAATTGATGATTACCTCAACATATTCCTCCTGTTAAAGGCAAGATGTTTCACCCAAGTTCCTGAACATGAATTAGTTGAGATGGCTGCAAGAGGATTAGATTTCTCCATTAGAAAGAAGTTGGACCCTCACTTCTTAAGGGATGTGGCCCAATTGGAAGATAGGGTTCAACAAGTGGAGCTCCTAAAGGTCAAGAAATCCATGGAAAAAAAAAAGCCATAGAAAAGAAAGAGTTGCTTATGTCGAACCATCCATAGATGAACAAGAAGCTTGTAGTGTTTTTCAGACTTCGAGGAATGTGAAGTAGATTTGGCTGAATTAAAGCAAGGGCCACCATATCCTTGCAAAGTTTTGGCCCCTTCGAACGGGGAGAATCCTGCAGAACTAGAAAAGAATGATAAGTTCCCTAAGAGAACATACACCTATAATGTAACAAAATGTGACGAAATATTCGACCTGGTTGTAAAGGATGGCCAGATGTTAGTGCCACATGGTGCCAAAATTCCTCCGCTAGACCAACGGAAGAAAAGAGGTTTTTGTAAATATCATAACTTTTTGAGACATACAACCTCACGGTTTTTTCTTTTCAGGGATTTGATTCAAAATGCTATCAAGTAAGGGAGATTGAAGTTTGGCAAAAAAAACAAAAGCCAAATGAAGGTCGATTTTGACCCTCTCCATGTAGTAAAAACCAATTATGCTGAACCTGGAGAAGTCCACATGCTGAAAGTTGCTAGTTTTGACATTCACCAACACCCTGAAGATAAGATCAATGAAGATTTTGCTACAAAAATTGAAACAAATGAGGCTTCTGAAGGCCTTGACAATAACTTGAACAAAATTACTGAGGAATTTATTGTGGGTACTGAAGTGCAAAAGACTAATGAAGGGCTAGCTAACCAAGATATCGAAAGCAGGATTACTGATGATGTTGCCACAAATGCTGGAATGACAAAGGCCACTGAGAGCCTTAGGGTTAAGTTTAAAAAGGTCAGGATTACTGAAGGTCCTAACCTTGAAGTTAACATGGTGGACTTGAATCAGGTTTCTCCTAAGATGGACGAAGTTGAAAGGAACCTCAGAATAAAATATGATCAAATGAAAAAAGGTTACCCAAAGGCTAGAGAAAGTCTACTAGATTATCTAGTTTGCTGCCACAAGAAGAATTTTGAGAGGCTAATGTCTCCCAGATGCAGCCTAATCTATGATCGAAATCAGTAGACACTTATGAAAGGATCCAACATGCTCTAACTGGGGACAATTGGAGGAAAGATGACCAGATGGAAATTGTCTATCCAAAAGTTGGGTAAAGTTTACTAGGTTTCCTTTTCCACTACCACAAAGTAAAATCAAAGTGTCTAATATGCCCAAGGTGCATTGCGACCTATGATCGAAAACAATCAGAAACTTTTGAAAGAATCTCATATGCTCGTTGTTGGGATAACCAGAGAGGCCCTAGGAGCAACTTCACATTCGAAAAAAGGGGAATTCTAGAGAGGCCTGATAGTTCTTACCCAAAAGGAAATCAAAGAGTTACCTTCAAGCCACCTGCAAACATCCCAACTGAAAAATGGATAAACCTAAACGAAGGTAAGGTGGAAGAAAAAGATAAATGGAGGAGTTTCGAGGCAGAAGGGAGGACGTCAATAGCATATCGAAAGCAATTTCGGGTTTCAAAGCAACAAGAATACAAGTCATAGAATTACAAGGGGAAAAACAACATGTCCAGATCCCAATGGCGAAGGCACCAAAGGGTAAGGAAGACACAACGAGAATTAGCAGAAAAAGAAGTGGGAGATTCCAGTAGTAACCAACTTCCCTCCACCATCATGGTCAAAGAGAAGCAACCTGTGGGGAGAAGACTGTTTTCTGCGGAGAAAGAAGAAGTTCGTGAAAAGGATCAAAAAGACCCAACAAATGACGAAGACATGCTCACTGATGACTTTTTATCAGACAGAGAATCTCCCCTCAACATCAATTGCAATGTGGTCTCAGTGTTTCCCCATGAGTATGATCAAATAACTGAAGTCAAATAATCAGAGGAAGCTGGAGAGATTGAAATGGCGAAACACAAGCCAGTGTGTTACTATATCTTGAATAATGGAGTTGTTGAAGAACAAAATGCGTTTTTCGAACGGCCTGATCAAGGAATGAAGAATCACCTTAAACCATTGTTCATAAGGGGAAAGGTGGAAAGCTTAGGAATCAATAAAATTCTTGTTGACGGTGGAGTTGTGGTGAATCTAATGCCCCAATTCATGTATAAAAGAATTGGCATGTTCGACGCTGATATCAAGCCCCACAACATGGTACTTTCAAATTATGAAGGTAAAATAGGCCACACTTTAGGAGCAGTGCAGGTGGATCTAATTGTGGGTTCAATCACAAGACCCACTATGTTTATGGTCATTGCAGCAAAGACAAATTATAATTTGTTTCTAGGACGTGAATAAGTCCATGGTATAGGGGAAGTGCCTTCTTCAATGCATCAACGAATATCAATATGGAGAGAGGACGAAATTATCGATAACATTGAAGTTGATCAGAGCTACTACATGGAAGAATTTAACCATGTGGATAAGAAGAACTTTGATAGGAATTTGGCCAACATTAGGCCATCCAATCCTGTTGATAATGCATATTCACCTGACAAGAATTCTCTTTACTTCCTTACTCTACATCCCACTTATGGATTCCAATGGAATATGGAAATTATGGGAGAAGAAGCTGATATAGAAGGAGTTCCAAGAATACGGCCAACTGGCCGGACTGACGAAGACATTGATGATGTCTGAGTCCCAATTCTTTGAAAAGATTTCGACTTATTTGGCCAAAAATAAATTAAAAATAACTTTAGAGGCCAAAGTAAATCACATGACTATTGAAGCCAAAGATGAAGCATTACATGCAAAGGGACCTGGGGTGGATTTCAAACCAAAATCCCTTGATGAAGAAACACCTTTTGAGGAAAAAGGCTTGAGGCCAAATGTAATATACGACAAAGAGCCTATGGGATTTAAGAAGGATCCAACAACATCAAGTGCAAAGATGATGGCGCAGAACCCTCTCGAAGAAGTGGACCTGGGTGAGGGATCCATCAAAAGACCCACCTATGTGAGTGCAAAAATCAATCCAAAGACAAAATCCAAAGTAATCAAATTGCTAAATGAGTTAAATGATTGTTTCACTTGGGATTATAATGAGATGCCTGGTTTAAGCAGAGATTTGGTCGAACTAAATATGCCTATCAAAGATTGCAAGAATCCCATCAAGCAGACCCCAAGAAGGTTCGCACCAGAAATTCTCTCAAAGATAAAGGAAGAGATTGAAAGACTCCTCCGTTGCAAGTTCATCCAGACCACCATGTATGTCGAATGGGTTGCAAATTTTGTTCCTGTTATTAAGATAAATGGATCTCTCAGAGTTTGTAGATTTTCAAGATTTTAATTTTGTAACCTTAAACGATGAATATCCAATGCTTGTCGCAGAAATGCTAATTGATTAAGCCACAAGCTTTGAGTATCTTAGTATGCTTGATGGATACTATGGATACAATCTGTAATACGGTGGGAGAACTGACTTGTTTTTTGTTTTATCACAAATGTTATGGATAGCAAGAGTTGCCATCGACTTTTATTTTATCCAATAAGGAAAGGGTGAAAAGAACATGAAACACCTTGAATATTTTGAGTTCGGGGGGTAGGTTATGAAAAGGGAAGGTGTTAGCACCCTTTTCATCTGTAGTTATCTACAGGATCTTAATCGCTTAGTTCACTTTTGAAAATTTTCTTTGTGTGTGTAATTTGAAAATATTTTGTATGCCAATGTAAGGCTAACTTTGTAATGATTCTTGTATCAGTCCTCAAGAATGTGTACAATGTGTTTGAAAATATTTTTTTTTGAAAGTGATGTGTGAACAAATTTTGTTTAGGAAAGTTTGTGAACAAGCGATTAATAGTATCCTACCCACTCAAGGTCGTTCTTGTATTTTTCCTTCTCCTTTAGAAATAGTGTTATCCATATCATTAGTTGGTAGGTAGCCATATCTTTTGGATGTGAAGGGACAAGCGATGGGTCATCGTACAATCATCGAAGGCAACTTGTAAGAATGATTTAGCAGTTTAGTAAGGGACAAGATCATTTTTCGAAAGGCAACGTCGAAGGGTCATCGAGGGACTATGATCTCTTGTATCGAGGATCTTTTCTAAAGCATCCATATGTTCGAGTGAAATGACCGTTATTTCGAAGGCATCAAAGAGAGGCTACCCTAGAGGTGCAAGTGTGAAAGTGTATTTGATTCAGTTATATTTATGTTTGAAATTAGGTTTTTTAGTATTTGGTTTTATCTTGTCATACAAACCCTAATTACTAACAGTTGCATAGAAAATATAATAGCTGAAATATAAAGGCGGACATGTAAACTTAGGCTATTACAGAGATATGGGGCAGTTACGTAATAGAGGTTCAGAAAAGAAAACCTACAACTATTACATACTAAGAGCAGTTACATAATAGAAAAATACGGAAAAAAATAAAGCTACGCTATTACAGTTGAACGCGCCTAATACACTTGATCTAAGAAATTTAAATACGAGCGAAAGAAGAAAAAAAGGAAAAAGTGGTTTGAATGTTTGTTAGGGTTTTTGTGTAAAATGATTTATGATGATGATTAACTAAATAAAAACTAATTAATTTTAATTAATTAAAAAAGTTTAATTTTGAAAAAAAAAGTTAATTAAAAAAAACCAAAAACCTAATTAATTAGGGTTTTAAAAAAAAGGTTTGTTTTTAATGGTTGGGTAAAAAATTAGGTAAAAAAAAGGATTACGGTTAACCAAAAAATAATATGATTAGAGAAAATGACAAACAAGGTTAGAAAATAGAGAAAATATAAAAAATGCTAGGGGTGGGTGTTGAACCCACGCCCTTTGCCTCCTGCACTGCATAGTTTATCACTGCGACAAACTGGTGTCGGTACTAGTAGAACATGCACTGCACAAAATATCATAAAACTTGTAAAAGTTAAAAAACATGAAAAAACAACAAAAGGCAGGGATCAAATCCACGCCCTGAGAGAGTAATGCCTTACATGCACGCGCTTGCCATTGGGGTGGCTGTTTCATCCAGTGCATTAATGAAAACAATTAAATATAATACAAACATTATGGTTGGACCGGAGAGGTGTTGTTACCCTACCCCCCCTAATTTGGGCCTTGCGAATTCAATGGTGCCCTTAGTTTTGGCCGATTCTCCCTGTATAAAGAGATACGAAACAAATAACCTAAAATGGTTCAAACATGGAAACCTTCCCTTTGGTCATTATGGGAGCCATGTGATGGTTCAAATCTGCCTATTGACATCTCAGAAGAACATTACTGATGTTAGTATGCATCAAAACATAATAAAAATGACAATATGAATTTCATGCAAAAGAAAAAAACTGGTGATGAATGGTTGTGCATTTCAAACCCTTTGGATCCTCAAGATTGATCCATTCTTACCCTACAATGCTTAAGGGTTCGATTTGGATGATTGGCTTGCTTGGAGAGAGGTTGTAACTAGGGTTTGAAGTTTGCCCTAGTTTTGAATAATTTTTGAAGTTTTGGAATATGATTTCTTGCAAGGTTTTTTGTGTCTTAGTCTTGTCTGAATGAAGATTATATATAGGTTGTGAATTAGGTCAAATAAGTGGGCTTGGACCTTTGTAAGAAAGCCTTGATTTTATTTAACTTATTTTGAATTTAAGTAAATAAAACCAAAAATAAATGGAATAAAAATCAAAGGGGTGTTTGAATAGGTTCAGAGGCTCACTAAGACTTACAAAACACGCTTGGACCTTGAAACATAAGCCCAATAGCCCAAAAATTCAAGTTTAATCAATTTAGGTTTCATGCATTTTCTCAAAATTGCCCAACTTGCACCAATCATAACTCTCTCAATATTTTATCATATGAAGGTGATCTTTGACTTTTTGGAAAGCTTAAGATTTCCTCTACAATCTCTATGTTGATCATTTTTTCATTTGAAGACTTTATCTTGATGTAAGTTGCCTTGACAAAAAGTGTTTTCTCGTTGACTTTTGAAATGTCCTATAATGTTTTGGCACATATCTCTCAAATGAAGCATTTTTTTGAATTGGGCTTAGAGAGACAAAGTTTTAGAGAATTTAATTTCCTTCAAAATGAGCTTTGGTTGATATAAATGTAATGAAGTATGGGAAAGTTATGCTTGGTCAAAGTCCAGTTGACTTCTCCTTAAGAAAACCCTAATTTGGCAACTTTTGACTTTTGATGAATTGAGAGTTTTCTTGATAAATCATGATCAACCCTTGATCAAATGATGAATATGACTTAAAAATCTTGATATTGACCAAAAGTCTTGAAATTTGACTGTATGTTGACCATAATTGACTTTTTACCCAATATAGTTCACTTTTAGTCATATGAACAATTGACTGAGCAAACTTGTGATGCAAGGCTTAAAATTTGGAATGAACATTCCTTGATACATATGAGGACCCATGAAATCCACTTGAGGCGTCATAAGCTCAAATTTCCTTGATAAAAGTGAAACTCTAGTTGTAGGTTAATTGCTTAGGAGGAGAGTTTGTCCGGTCAACCCTTGAGTAATCTTGAGCAATTGAAGATCCCAGGAGTATAAGGAAATATCTTAAAGAAAATGGGAGGGGAAATTTTGGGTACAACATAATCAAATTTTCATTGCTGAAGAAGATGTACCCAAAACAGCTTTTCGATGCCATGGGGCATTAGGCACCTATGAATGGGCTGTCATGCCTTTTAGTTTAAAAAATGATGGGGCAACTTATCGGAGAGCAATGAATTCTATATTCCATGATGTTATTGAGACTTTCATGTAGGTTTATATTGATGATATAGTAGTAAAATTTGTATCAGATAAAATTCATATGGATCACCTTCGTTAGGTATTCAAAAGATTTAGAAAGCGTGGCTTAAAGATGTATCCTCTTAAGTGTGCCTTTTTTGTGCAGGCTGATGATTTTTTGGGATTTCTGGTCCATAAGAAGGGAATAGATATTAATCAAAATAAAACGAAGGATATCATGGAAGAGAAAGCGCTATCAACGAATAAAGAGTTATAGTCACTTTTGGGAAAAATAAACTTCTTGAGAAGGTTTATTTCGAACCTAAGTTGGCGCACTCAAGCCTTCTCTCCCCTTCTGCATCTAAAATAAGGTGATTTTGATTGGAAGTCAGAGCTTCAAGAGGCGTTCGACAAGATTAAACAATACCTTATCCACCCTCTATCTTGTCACATCATTATAGAATTAAGTTTATGAGATTGTACATGTCTGCATCAGATGCAACTATAGGAAGTATGCTTGCACAACAGGATGAGAATGACATTGAAAGAGCCATCTATTACCTCAGTCGAGTATTAAATTATGCATAAACTAGATATAGTACTGTATAAATTTTTTGTCTTTGTTTGTAATTTTCATGCACCAAGTTGAATATTATATAAATCTTGTTGATGTCTATGTTTCTTCATATTTTGATGTTATTAAACACATGCTTTCTAAACCAATCATGCACAGTCGAATTGGTACGTGGAACTTGCTTTGACTGAATATTCCCTTACTTTCATGCCTTTAAAAGGTATGAAAAGGAAAGTAGTATCTAACTTTATAGTAGACCATACAATGGTCGAAAGTCCTCAAAATCTTATGGAGTTAGAACCTTGGAAATTATTCTTCGATGTTTCCACTCATAAAGATAGAACTGGAGTTGGAATACTAATTATTTCTCCTAATAAAATTCCAACCAAGTTCAAGTACAAGATTAATTACCCTTTTTGTTTGAATAACGAAGTTGAATATGAAGCTTTGATAGCAGGACTTGAAGCTTTTTTGGAATTGGGGAAAACTAGAGTCGAAATAAGAAGTGATTCTGAATTGGTGATAAAACAAATAACCAAGGAGTACCAAGTGCATAAAATAAAATATGATAATGTACTTCTTGTTAGCAAATAGATTGCTTGTAAGATTCGAGTATGTTAATATCAAACATATTACTAGATTTAAGAAATAAGAAATAAATGACTTAGCCTAAACCGCTTCAGGATACAAACTGTCAAAAGAGAAGTTGGAAGAGTTAGTCAAAATTCATGGAAAGGTGTTAGCTACTAAATTTTCCCCAACAGATTTAAAAAATACAAGTTTAGAATACGCAAATGAAGTACATTTCAAAGTAATGACCATAAATAGCATAATAGATACAAATCGGAGAAGCCCAATAATAGCCTATTTAATATATCCAACAACAGATGCATAAAGGAAGGCTAAGTATCGTGCATTAAGATATAATTTAATAGGTAACAAACTGTTCATGAAAACACTGGAAGGAGTCTTACTCAAATGTTTAGGAGAAAGTGAAGCAGACTTGGTGTTGTCGATTGTATACGGTGGGGCATGTGGAAGACATCAAGAAGCTCACAAGATGAAATGGATCTTGTTCCATTATGGCATGTATTGGCCCTCCAGGTTGAAAGATTGCATAGAATTCTCCAAGGGATGCCAAAAGTTTCAAGTTCATGCAGGTATTCAACATGCTCCTACAAGTGAATTACATGTCGATCATTAAACCTTAGCCCTTTAGAGGTTGTGATCTAGATTTGGTTGGAAATATTAGACAAGCTTCATCCAAAGGACTGAGATACATCCTAGTAGAAATTGATTATTTTAAAAAATGGATTGAAGCAATACCTTTGGTAAATGTGGATCAAGAGAGTATTAGTGAATTTATTCAAAGCCACATAATCTATAGATTTGAAAACCCATAAAAAATTACAACTGATCAAGGATGAGTCTTCACTGGTCAAAAGATGCAAGAATTCGCAAAGGAAATGGGATTCAAATTATTGACTTCTACACCGTATTATGCTCAGGCGAATGGACAAGTTGAAGCCGCAAACAAGGTAATTATTGGTTTAATAAAAAGACATGTAGGGAGAAAACCAAAGAATTGGCATAAGACTTTAGATCAAGCTTTGTGGGCTTGTCGAACATCTTCCAAAGAAGCAACAAACACGGCTCCATTTCGTTTGACTTTTGGGCATGATGCAGTTCTTCCAATGGAGATATATTTACAGTCAGTAAGAAGCCAGAGGCAGAACGGAATTCCTTCTGACTATTATTGGGAAATGATGATGAATGAACTAGTTGATATGGACAAAGAAAGGCTACATGCTTTAGGGGTTTTGATAAGACAAAAAAAAGAATGGCTAGTGCATACAATAAAAGAGTCAGAGGAAAAGTTTTTTCGAATGATGATTTGGTGTGGAAAGTAATATTTCCCCCGGATCGAAAGAATAAGTTGTTAGGAAATTAGTATCCACATTGGGAAGGACCTTTTCAAATTATTCAAACATTCACAAATAACGCTTACTGGATAGAAGAGTTGGCAGAGGATCAAAGAATCTTGAAGATATATGGAAAATACTTAAAAAGATATAAACCTATCCTTCAAGAACTAAAGATTTCGACAGAATAGTAAAGGTAACGAAATAAAACCCACCATGGTATTATAAAGTTCCAAAATGGCTTTGTCTTGAAGTTACATAAGTAAAGCGCGCACAAAACTCAAAATAACATAACATCAAAGTTTTCATCCAAAGAGTTAGAAGGGCAAGTTATACTTCATCCTGTCATACTTGGTCTTGGTAAGCTTTAACCTGCTATCAATGGATGATTTAGTGGCACGAAGGGAAGCTATTTTATCCTCAAGTTTTTTTACTGCATCCATATGTTGCACATTTTGAGCAATTTCACACCATTTTAGTGTGACCCATCTGCTCAATAACTTTTTTATCTGCTTCTGTCTTGGAAATATTTTCTTTCATCTCTTTGATTTGTTCTTTCCAGGAAGAGATTGAGCGAAAATTGGTATCGAATTACTATTTGGCATTGTTAAACTCTTTTCCAAGTTTCTCAACTTTTTTAGTTGAGTCAAGGGCTTTCGACCACTCAGTCTCTTGAAGAGTTTGTTTTTCTTGAAGCTTTGAAGCTACATCCAGATCCACAAGGAAATATGCACTGATTGTGTTGATCAAAGTAGTCACACCCATCAGGACTTCATCAGCCTCAGAAAGACAAGTGATTATATCAATTTGATTTATCAACTTTTGGAGTACAACGCTTGCAGTGGAATTATCCTTCAAGATTCGAACAAGTTAGCTTTGAAGATTTTCTCTTTGATTTTATGGAGAAGTTGGTCATTGGTTTCAGCTAGGGAACTCCCACTCGAAGTTACAGATGGACTAGGGAAAGTCTTTTGGAAAAATGGTACCCTTTTCGCCATCATTAGTCTTACATACTCAAGAGGTTTATTCTTCTTCGACGCATCTAGTGTTTCTTGAGAAAGCTCTGAGGAGGTATTTCTTGGAGTTTGTTGATTTGAAGGAGTAATTTTATCTTGGTAGTTGGCTTATACGTGAGGTTCCTTATCTTATTATCCTTGAGTTTCTTCTTCTTCTGCTACTTCTTCATCTTCAGCAACGAACTATGCAATTTCATCATCAGCAAGAGGTTCATCATCATCGAGAAGATCATCAACAAATTTAATCTTTTTTGGTGAAGATTCACTAGGGCTATCATCCTTCTTCCCTTCGTCATCATTATCCCTCTTGGTCCCTTAATGTACCTCTGGGTCATTCTCAGTTTGGGGAATGTTTTCCTTTTCTAGTAGTACGGTTCCATCAAGTTTGTTAATAGCCGACGAAGAACCTTTGCTAAATTGTTTGTCACTAAACAAGGGATGGTATGAAGTATTGCCATTATCGGGAAGAACGCTATGTGTAATACGGTGGGAGAACTGTCTTTTTTGGTTTTATCCAAATGTGCGGATAGCAAGAGTCGCCACTGACTTTTCTTTTATCCGATATTTAGGAAAGGGTGAAAAGAACAGGAAAGACCATGATAGATTTTGAATTCGGGGGGTATGTTATGAAAAGGGAAGGTGTTAGCACCCTTTTCATCCGTAGTTAAATACGGGCTCTTTTTGAAAATTTGCTTTGTGTGTCTGATTTGAAAATATTTTTGAAAAGCCAAAGTACGACCAACTTTGTAATGGTTCTTGTATCAGTCCTTAAGAATGCGTACAAAGTGTTTGAAAAGTGTGATATGAAAAAATGTTTATTTTAGAAAAGAGTTATGAGCAAGTGATTAAGAGTTCCTTACCCACTAAAGGTCGTTCTTATTCTTTTCCTTCTCCTTTAGAGATAGTTTTATCCATACCATTAGTTGGTAGATAGCCCCATATAATGGATGTAAAGGGACAGGTGAAGGATCAAATGGTAATTGAAGGTAACATGTAAGAATACTTTAGAAATTTTTATCGGAGGGACTTGATCATTTTTGTAGGCAACTTCGAAGGGTCATCGAAGGACTATGATCTTTATTTTAAATGGTCTTTTGCTAAAGGATCCCTACTTTCGAGGGAAATAACCATTGTTTCTTAAGGCAACATAAGAGGTTACCCTATAGGTGCAAGTGTGTAAAGTGTGTTCAGTTCAGTTATGTTATCTTTAGAATTAGGGTTTTCTACAATTATTTTTAATCTTGCCACACAAACCCTAATTACTAAAAGTTATAAAGTATACAGAAAATAAAGGTGCGAAAAGTAAAATTCCTATGTGTTTTACCCCAAAATTTTCCCTCTCATATTTCTCAAAACATTGTAAGAAAGATCTCCAAGTTGCTCAAAGTAGTCCAAGGGTTGGCCAGACAAGCTCTCTCCTAAGGCAGTCTACCCCAAATTAGGGTTTCATGTTGCATCAAGATCCTTGATTCCAAGTGACCCCAAGTTCTCACCAATGTCCTAATATGTTCTCAAGATCATCTATGTCAATTTTCAAGCCTTGCAGAGGAAGTTTGCTCAGTCAATTGCTCAAAGGTCCAAAAATCGACTATGCTAGGGCAAAAGTCAACTGTGACCCACATACAGTCAAACTTCAAGATTTTTGATCAACATCCTCATTTTGAAGTATATTTCATCACTTGATCAAGGGTTGATCATGATTCATCAAGTATTGCTCATAACTCATCAAGACTAAAAAGTTGCTAAATTAGGGTTTTGTAGGAAAAGTCAACTCAACTTTTACCAAGCATAACTTTCTCATACTTTATGATAAATGACCCATCCAAAGCTCATTTTGAAGAGGATGCAATTCCCTATAATCCATCTTCAGCTACCAAGTTCAAAATATGCACTCACAAGAAGTTATGAATCTGGACATTATAGGTCATTTTGAAAAGTCAACAAAAACACCTTTTTTGTCAAAGCTTCATGCTTGAGCATGGAATATCAAATTGATATGAGACCAAAAGGGTTGATTATAGGACATCTCAATCTTTCTAAAAAGTCCAAGAACACCTCCAAAGAGTCAAAATTGAGGAAGTTATGCATTGTTGAAGTTGACCTTTTTTGCAAAATTGCCAAAAGTCAACTATCCCCAAAACTTCAAATTTTACCAAATGGGCCCAATCTTTTTCACTTGTTTTGAGTTGGCAACATAGCCCACGTGCTCTAGCCCTTTCCACTTGTCCATATCCTATTTTTATTATTTATTTTGATTTTTATTTGAATTAATTTAAATTAAATCATAATAAATCAAATAAAATCCAAAATATTGATAACAAAGGATCTTGTGATTATTTCAGGCTTCATTATACAGCTTTCATCATTCAAATTTGTGCCAAGCCTTAGAGTGCACAAAAAGATTCAAAATAAGCCATGTTTGGAAAGATCTTCACAGGAAATCAAATTAATATCCAAAGCATTGATGGAGAGGGATTTGGACACAATAATCAACCCTAATGCATTGTGTGATACATAAGGACTGCGTGCAAATCAAAAGAAAGGTTAGAAAGAGGCGCTAGAGCAAGAACATAATTGGAAAAAAGAAGCAAAAAGTGTGAGATCGAATTGGTGGTTAGAGGCATCCCCAAGGCTTGGTATTTGTCCCAATCGTTTCCTGGCATTCTCAGGAACCTAAAGCAATCAAAACCAAACGTTTTCAAGCCCTCCCACGCACTGTAAGTCATTCATAAACTTGCTCTGTTCTTGAATTCGCATCTTTCCATTTAAGCATTGTTGATCTAAATTAATGGCATATTCTTAACCTATGAAGCATTTGCAAACTTTTGGCATCATTCAATTGCGTTTATATGGTCTGTAATGAAATCCACCATTGTTAGGGTTTCTGATTTTGTTTTAGGGCTTTTTATTTCAGGAACAATTAGCCTTCATAATGGGCATGGTTGTGATCAGGAGGATGAAACGAGTCTAACCATGATGTTAGATTCCATTTATATGTCATGTAGAAGATTTTGGCACGAACATGACCTGTAGCGACGGACACTGTCCGTGGGTATAGGTCTTTGAATTTTTAGCCACGGTGCAGGGAAGAAGAAGAAGGCGTGTCACTCCCCTACTGGCCCGTTAAAACATTGGCGCGCGTTTTCTGAATTCGTCCACTAACATTTACTTTTTTTTATATTATTATTATTTTTTAATATAATAACAATCAGAACCAAGTGGCGTAGTGGTGGCCACGTAGGTGCTTAAGGCATTGGGATGCATGAGGTCAGGGGTTCCACCCCTGCCTCCAACATTTGTGGCTCTTTCTTGATATATTTCAGGTTATCCAGTGCATCTGCTTTACCCAGAACCATGGTGCACCCTCACAATCAATCACGCCAGGTGGTTTGGGATCCAGATCTGATGGCCAGTAATGAAAGTGCACCATAGACCAAGTCAACGCATACATACTGGATGGAAAAAGTCAATATGGATCAACACAAATGGGCTAGAATTCTTGCTATTCACACCCCTCATTTCAGGCCCATTTCTCATCTTTTTTTATATTTTATTTTGTTTATTCTATTTAATTATTTTTATTTATTTACTAACCAATAAAACAATTTTCTTTTTTTATCAAAAAATCACAAAAAAATATTTTTACCCAATTAAATTTTATAAATTTATTTTTCATCAATAAATCAATTAATTTAATTAGGTTTATTAATTAGATAACTTTAATTTATTTTGTAAATAGTTAAAATTAATTAGAATCAATAGGTTTTTATTACTAATTTAATTATTTTATTTCTTTCCTAAAATAACCAAAAATCCAAAAAAATATGTCATTTAATTATTTTTCATTAATTAATTTAATAACTAATTAATTTAGCATTTAATTTTAGGACTTAATTTCTTTTCTTAAAAATACTAAAAGCAATAAAAATATTTTCTTTTAATTAAGAGGGTCAAAACCCTAGTTTCGCATTCGATTCAATTTTCCCGCGCATTTTATTTTTATTCAATTATTGTATCTGCTCCCCGTTTGTAATAATTAAATTAGGACATTTATTTATTTTTCCGCTTTTAAATTTCAAAGGGTTTGTTTTTGGCGATGTAAATACCCGACGCCTTGTAATAGTTTAGTTTAAAATTCCGCATCTTAATTCAGCAAATTATTCAACTGTTAGATGTTTGATAATAGGGTTTGCATGACAAGAATGTATGGCTAAATTTAAAACAGTTAGATTACCCTTAATTGTGCAAAGATAAAAATAACTGAAATCAACACACCCGCACATGCGCACTCCTAGGGTACACTCCCACTTGGTTGCCTTCGTAAACGGTCATTGAGTATAGGTTGTTTTAGAGGTCGCCCTCTTGTCTAAAAGATCATAAGTTGCCTTGGAAAGGTTGCCTCAGATATCGTTGCCTCGGATAAACGATCTAAGACGTTAGGGTTACCACTAAGACAATCTAACGTTGCTTTAGTTACCATATGTCCCTCTTTCGAATTGACCCTCAACTCCAACGACGGTGTTACCTACTCACTAATAGTGGGATAGTATTGTCTAAAGGAAACAAACATAGAATGATTCCTTTTTCGAGTAGGTAGATTAGTTCTTAGATACTTGCTCATCCAAAACAAAACTTTTTTCACACTTACACTCCTTTTACAAACAAAGTTTTCAAAAATACTTCATTACACTCTTGAAGACAGAAGCAAGAGTTAAATTGAAGTTAAAACAAAAACTTTTCAAAACCCACAAACAAAAAGAAAACAATTTTTGAAAATGATGAGCAAGTACCTAAGAGCCCGTAGATAACTACGGATAGAAAGGGTGCTAATACCTTCCCTTTCTATAATCTACCCCTCGTACTCAGAAATATCTTGAAAAAGGAATTTTTCTGTGCTTTTTTACTTTCCTTGTTGGATAAAATAAAATTCGGTGGAGACTCTTGCTTACCGCGACATTTTGCAAAAACAAACGCAAAACGTGAGCCAGCATTCCAAAAATAGTCAGTTTTTCCACCGTATCACAGAACTGGCGACTCTGCTGGGGAATTAATAAGTGGGGTGTACCTTAGAATAGTTCATCATATTGTTTTCAATTTCTTGATTTGTATGCTTTATCTTTGTGGGATTGAATCGGAGTTACTATAGATCCTAACCTGGATCTGGGGATACCTTTTAGGTAAGTAGCAACAGACTATGAGGGAACTGTACGGCGTAGACCGATACGGTTGAAGCAGTAGCTACGTTGGTGTGGCACTTTAGTTTGTATCGATATCACTTGTGGAGGAACAAGAAGAATATGGGGCTGCTAAGGGGTCATTAAGCACCAACTGACCTTAGAACCTATAATTAACCAACTTGGCCATAAAAAAGTAGCAGTATGCTACAATCATTGAGACCAAACTCTCGCGATGATTCTGGCTGCAAGAAAAGGTTGCTAAACTGGAATTATGACCGATCGAGGGTGGTCAATGATATTGAGATCCTCTAGAACCCGGTTACTATTACTAGGACAGGTTTGAACCAACTAAACTGAAAGAGGGTAATACCTAAACTCCATGCCATCCGGGCTATTGTGTGACTTGTTTGCCCTTACCATGTTTGCTATCTGTGAATACTTGTGGTGTGTTTCTATCCTGACATCATGCATCATGACATTGCATGCATATTTCATTAGACTAGCCCATTTTAAAGACCGAGGGGATTCATCTTTGTTCTATTTTGCAGATCATGGAATCTATGCGCAGAAATATTATTCAGATCAACTTCGTACAAATCCCTGTTCGGCTTAGAGATTTGGTTGCAAAGGTTCCTGATACTTCTTCCTTTGTCAGAAGGCATGGTCATCTCCTTGGTTTGGTCACTTCCAGATTAGATGAGCAGATGATGAGTGTTTTGTTCCAGTTCTTTGACCCGCTATATCACTGTTTTACCTTCCTGGACTATCAGTTGGTCCCTACTTTGGAGGATTTCTCTAATTTACTTGGTATTTCTATTCTAGAGCAGACACCATTTACAGGTTGGAAGATAACTCTTAGGCCAGAGGATGTTGCTACAACCTTACATCTGACAAAGGCTGATGTAATGTCTAACCGGGAGACCCGGAGTGGGGTAAAAGGCTTCCTGGCTAAGTTCTTGATTGATCAGGCTCAACAGTTTTGGGACAGTTTGGATTTTCAAGCATTCGAAGATATCCTGGCACTTCTTATATATGGTTTTGTTATGTTTCCTAATTCATATTCTTTCGTCGACGTGAACACAGTCAAGATTTTCATGTCCCGTAATCCAGTGCCCACTCTCTTAGGTGACATTCTGCATGCTCTTTATGCACGTACTGCTCGGAAACGGGAAACCCTTATGTGTTGTGCACCATTGCTGGCGAGGTGGTTTATTTCTCACCTCCCCATATTTGTTTTGAAGAACAAGGAAGGTATGGGCTGGGCCTACAAAATTATGTCCCTTGCTCATACGGGCATCATCTAGAGCACTAAAGACATGGAAGAAGTAGCTGTTATTGACCGGTGCGGAGAATACCCCAATGTTCCTTTGCTTGGAATTAGGGGAGGAATAACCTATAATCCTTGTCTGGCCTTACGACAGTTTGGGCGAGCTCGAAAGGACGGTCCTCATGAGTTGCTGATTCCGAGCATTGTCTTTGACTTCCAAGGGGATAGTGAGGGACATCGTTGCAGGTTCATACGAGCTTGGAATAGGGTTAACAGGTCTGATCCGCATGAGCTAGGAGCGAAGACTTCTCTTCCGATGGAACCGTATCTTCGGTGGGTTCGAGCCTGTGCTCAAAAACTGGGGATTCCATACGAAGCTGTCTTATCGGTAATTGTTGAGAGTACTGATGAAGAAGGGGTTCCTCATACTGTCCTCCATACATACATGCCTACTGACATTGGGGCATTAAAGAGGTCCTGGATACAGTTGAGAGAAGAATGAGATACTTACAGAGAAAAGTATCATGAGCAGGAGCGAAAGATCCTAAAACTTACAAGGCAGCTGGAGAATGAGAAGGTCCTCAACGACTATGTCAGCACAGGAGGAAAACGACCATGGGAGCGCTGATGCCTTTTGTTATTTCTTAAATTGATTTAATTTTCAGTTTTTCTCTTTGTAACGCCTTAAAGGCATTTGTCAAACGTTGTTTTAAGTTTTCAATCTAATAAAAGTGTGTTTCATTTTGGTTTACGAATTTGAATCTCCCTAAAGTCTTTGAAATCATATCATATGCATTACATTCCCATGCACCTCATTATAGGTACCCTTACAGGTTTCTCATCTTCTTCGTTGTTTATTTCAGCATCATGTCTGCTGAAACATCCACTGATCAAGCTATTAAGGATCTTCAAGCTCATAACGCTCAGTTCCAGGAAATGTTCATGAACCTGGCCAAGGGGCAGAAAGATTTGAAGACTCTTATCTTGAAGGATAAGAAGAAGAAGAAGAAGAAGAAGAAGAAGAAGAAGAAGAAGAAGACGATCCTCCTGAATATGGGTCATAGGTTTGGAAACAGGTTGCGGGAAGAAGTTGATTTGTCCCACTCATCTGGAGGGGGAGAGAATCAAGAAGAAAGGAGGGCTCCTAGCCCTGTGGTTTCTGACAATGAGATTGACTTTGATGAAGACCAGTATCCTCCTACTGAGGACATGTATAAGCAACTTGAAGACCGGTTAAGCGCGATGGAGATCCAGAATATACCTGGGCTAGATTTTGGAGATTTGGGTTTGGCATCTAGGGTGGTGATTCCCCACAAGTTAAAACCTCCTGTCTTTGCTATGTACGACAGGGTCTCCTGCCCAAAGTTACACCTCTGCTCGTATGTTAGAAAGATTCAACCATATACTGCTAACAGGAACCTCTGGATTCATTTCTTTCAAGATAGTCTTTCAGGGACTCAACTTGAATGGTTCTATCAACTCGAAGGAGCTAACGTCCATAACTGGGAGGACCTTGCTGCTGCTTTTTACAAGCAGTACCAATATAATACCGACCTTGCTCCCACGCGTACCCAACTTCAGGGTATGTCTATGGGTGCGAGCGAAGGTTTTAAGGACTACGCTCAGAAGTGGAGAGATCTTGCAGGAAGAGTACAACCCCCTCTGGTTGATAGGGAGTTGGTGGATATGTTTCTGGGGACCTTGTCTGGTTTGTATTTCAACCATTTGATCAGAAGTTCATCATCTGGTTTCACCGAATTGATAATGACTGGGGAGAGAGTTGAAGCCGGTATTAAGAGCGGCAATTTACAGAAAGGTGCTTCGTCAAGTACCAAGAAGAAGCCCTTCAAAAACGAGTCTAGTGCAGTTTATAGCTCTAGGAGCCAGAACCGACCTGAGCGTCGCCAAGCAGTCAATGCGGTGGTTATATCAAGACCATCTGTTGCCCCACAATGCAACACTCAGCAAAGAGTAGAGAGGCCTCAAAGACAGTTTACTCGGCTCAGTATGACTCTATCTCAAATTCTGCCGTAACTGTTGAAAACCAACTTGGTAATTCTGAAGGAGGCTCTGAAGAATCCCAACACCACGTCACCGCTGTATAATCCGAATGCCTGTTGTGCTTATCACTCTGATAGCCCAGGGCATGATACCAATAACTGTTGTGCCTTGAAGAGTAAGGTACAAGATCTGATTGATGCTAAGGAGATCGAGTTTGAAGCACCGGAGAAGCCTAATGTCATGACTGCTCCTATGCCAAATCATGGAGTAAATGATATGGATGATGATGTGTTTGTAACTTTTGTAGAAGACATTGCTACTCCATTAATGACTGTGAAGAAGAACCTTCTGTTAGCCGATTTATTTCCAGGCTGTGGCGAAGGTTGCAATCTGTGTTTCGTCCTACCTACTAGTTGTCATCTATTGAAGTCAGGTGTCCAACGCCTGATGGATAATAAAGAAATATTATTCGAGAAAACTTTTGTTCCATTGGTTCCTATTGAAGAAGTTTCCATAATCACCATTTTTTCCAATTCTTCCAAGGCTTCCTCGAGAAAGCATGTTAGAATTACATCTGTTCCGAGAATTGCTCCATTGATCATTATTGTTCCTGGACCTATCCCTTACACGTCAGATAAGGCTGTCCCATGGCACTATGGGGCCGATGTGTACTATCACGGGGTTAAACAAGACTTGAAGGATGAAGAGGCTGATACTGATGTCAACAATATTGTTGGATCTAGTAAAGTCACCCGAAGCGGAAGACTTTTCTCCACTGAGATTTCTCCACCAATTGTTCAGAAGCCTGTTTTTATTACACCTGCCAGTACATCTGCTATTGTCCCTATTCAAGTTCCAATCCTTACCCCTGTCGCCAAGTCATCTGATACTCGGGGCAAAGGGATCACCGGTGAGCCTGCCCAGACGGAGGCATCGAAGAAGATTACTGTTGAAGCCTCTAGACAGGAGATAGAGGAAATTTTAAAGATCATCAAGAAAAGCGACTACAACATAGTCGAACAGCTAGGGAAAACCCCATCGAAGATCTCTATTTATTGTTGTGTTCAGAGGCCCATGCTAAGGCTCTGATTGCTTTCCTGAAAACTGCGCATTTTCCGCATGAGACATCTCCTGACTAGTTTAAAGATTGTGTGGCTAGTTTGACAACGGATAATGGGTTAGGTTTCTCCGACGCAGACTTGACTGCCAAGGGAAATAATCATAATGACGCTCGACATGTTTCAATCGAGTGCAGGGGCACTACCTTAGCTCACGTGTTGGTGGATACTGGGTCCTCGTTGAATGTTTTACCCAAGAAAGCGTTAGACCGGTTAGACTGTGAAGGGCTAGTGCTGAATCCGAGTAATATTGTGGTTAAGGACTTTGAAGGGTCCAAGAGGATGGTACATGGAGAAGTGGATATTCCAGTTAAGGTTCGTTCTCATATTTTCGCATCCACGTTCTATGTGATGGACATTCGACCATCTTATTCTTGTTTGCTGGGTCGCCCGTGGATCCACAAGGCTGGGGCAGTAACTTCTACGCTCCACCAGATGTTGAAATACCCAGTAAAGGGGAAAATTGTTACAGTACAAGGAGAAGAGGAGTACATGGTGAGCCACCTCAACTCTTTCCGGTATGTAGAGATGGACGGGGAGTTATTTGAGACCCCGTGTCAACATTTTGAAGAAGTCCCCCAGACTCTGGCGTCAACTGAAACTGTTACTGAAGATCCTCCAATGAAGATGGCTTCCCTCAAGGATGCCCGGGCTGTTATTGAGAAAGATGGGTGTGTGAATTGGGGCCAACTCCATGATTTTGCACATAAGACTGACAAGTTTTGTTTGAGTTTCACTGCAGAAGCTCAAAGGGCCGTCTGACGCGTGCGGATTGGAAGACCTCCCCTGTGTATTACTAATCCTGAAGTGAATATGATTGAAGACGATGATGAAGAGTCAGAGTTTGACAGCTGGATTTACCCGACCACCGACGGTGGACTAAGCAATTAGACGACAAAGGACTTCGTGCCAATTTCTTTTATTACACAGTAATGAGACTTTTGTTTTGGATTTGTAACAGACAATTTTTAAACTTTACGGCCCGGTGCCTTACCCGAGACACCGTGGCTTTGTTTGAGGGCTTATTGTATGTCATTTCCATATATCATTAATAAAAGCATGGGACATTTTCTTGCATCACAAATTTTGCGCTCCTTGTTTTTCTTTTTATATCTTGCAAAACAACTATTTTACACACACTTACATATACAGGTCTACATCCACTCTGGATCCCACTGATAACGACTATGCTACTGCCAATTATGACTTCGAAAGTCCGATCAACCAAGCCACAAACGAAGGTGAGGATGATTGCGAAGTGCCTGGTGAACTTGCTAGACTGTTACTTCAGGAAGAGAGGGCTATACAGCTGCATGAAGAGCCAGTGGAAACGATAAATCTTGGTACAGAGGTAGACAAGAAAGAGGTCAAGATCGATGCAAATCTGGAATCCAGTGTTAAGCAACGGTTGATTCAGATGCTGTGTGACTATGTGGAGATCTTTTCCTGGTCTTATAAAGATATGCCTGGGTTAGATACTGATATTGTGGTTCACCATTTTCCTACCAAGGAAGATTGTCCTCCAGTGAAACAGAAAGTCCGCCGAATGCGCCCAGAGATGTCTAAGAAAATCAAGGCTAAAGTTATGAAACAGTTTGATGCTGGTTTTCTAGCAGTTACTTCTTACCCACAGTGGGTGGCCAACGTGGTTCCAGTACCGAAGAAGTATGGTAAGGTTCGAATGTGTGTTGACTATAGAGATCTGAACAGGGCGAGCCCCAAGGATGATTTCCCTCTACCTCATATCCACATCCTGGTTGACAACACCGCACATCATAAGGTCTTCTCCTTTATGGATGGTTTCTCCGGTTACAATCAGATTAAAATGGCTCCCGGGGATATGGAGAAGACAACCTTTGTTACTCAATGGGGTACCTTTTGCTACAAAGTCATGCCTTTTGGACTAAAGAATGTTGGGGCAACGTATCAACCCGCCATGGTCGCTTTGTTCCACGACATGATCCATTATGAGATTGAGGTATACATTGACGACATGATTGCAAGGTCCCAAACTGAGGAAGAACACCTTGACCATCTGCAGAAGCTATTTGACAGGTTGAAGTTGTACAAGCTAAGGTTAAACCCGAACAAGTGCACCTTCGGGGTGAGGTCTGGTAAACTACTGGGTTTCGTCGTAAGTGATAAAGGTATTTAAGTGGATCCTGCAAAGGTGAAGGCTATACAGAAAATGCCAGCTCCCTAAACAGAAAAAGAAGTCAGAGGCTTTCTGGGACGTCTGAACTACATTGCCCGATTCATCTCACATCTGAATGCTACTTGTGAGCCAATCTTCAAGTTACTGAAGAAAGATCAAGTGGTAAGATGGAACGATGAATGCCAGGCCGCTTTCGAAAGGATCAAAGAGTATCTCCAAGAGCCACCTATTCTGATGCCTCCAGTTGAAGGGATACCTCTGATCTTATACTTGACAATACTTGATAATTTAATGGGGTGTGTGATGGGGCAGCATGACGAGTCTGGCCGAAAAGAACATGATATTTACTACCTTAGCAAAAAGTTTATCGACTGCGAGACCCGATACTCGTTGCTTGAGAAAACTTGTTGCGCTTTGGCATGGGCTGCTCGCCGGCTGAGACAGTATATGCTGACTCACACTACTCTATTGATATCAAAGATGGATCCAATCAAGTATATCTTCGAAAAGCCTGCCTTGTCCGGAAGAATAGCAAGATGGCAGATGATCTTGACTGAGTATGACATCCAATACACGACCCAAAAAGCAATTAAGGGAAGTGTGTTAGCAGATCATTTGGCGCATCAGGCAGTAGACGATTACTAGTCTATGAACTTTGAGTTTCCGGATGAGAATATCATGTTGGTGACTGACTGTGAAACACCTGGACCAGATGAAGGACCTGAGGAAGGATCCCGATGGTCTATGTACTTTGATGGAGCTTCAAACATTTTGGATAATGGCATTGGCGCTGTGATTATATCTCCTGAAGGCTCTCATACTCCATTCACCGCCCGACTATATTTCAACTGCACCGACAACATGGCGGAGTATGAAGCGTGCATAATGGGTCTTCGAGCAGCTATTGACCTAAGGATAAAGTTCTTAAGTGTATTCAGAGATTCCGCTCTCATGATCAGCCAGATCAAAGGCGGGTGGGATATGAAACACCCTAATCTTATTCCTTACAAGGAGTATGTGTTGATGTTGCTTCCGCACTTCGAGGAGATAACCTTTAAACACGTCCCTAGAGAGGAGAATCAGTTGGCGGACGTGCTAGCTACGATGTCTTCTATGTTCAAGGTCAGATGGGACAATGAAGCTCCCCAGATTACCATTGAGAGGTTAGACGAACCAGCACATTGTTGTGACATTGAGACTGAAGAGGTAGCAGAAAAACCCTAGTTTCACGAGGTGAAGAGGTACCTTGAAGCTCAGAAGTACCCTGAGGGTGCATTTGTTAATGATAAGAAGTTTCTGAGGAGGTCCGCGGAGAAATTCTTCATCAGCAATAGCATTTTTTACGTGCGTAATCATGATTCAACCTTACTGCGATGTGTGGATAAGAACGAAGCAGAAAGGATTATGGAAGAGTTGCATGAAGGTACTTTCGGGACTCATTCCAGTGGACACACCATGGCAAAAAAGATCCTTCGGGAAGGATACTATTGGTCTACTATGGAAGCCGACTGTTATCAGCGTTCTCGGACCTGTCACAAGTGCTAAGTCTATGCTGATAAGGTGCACATACCTCCAGTACCTCTGAACGTCTTGACAGCTCCTTGGGGCATCGATATGATCAACGAGATTAGACCTACTGCGTCTAACGGGCATCATTTCATCCTGGTAGAAATTGATTACTTTACGAAGTGGGTTGAAGCAGCTTCCTTTGCTACTGTAACCAAGAACGTCGTGGCACGGTTCATTTGGAACAATCTGATTTGTCGATATGGTGTACTAGAGAGGATTATTACGGAAAATGGTACAAATCTCAACAATAAGATGATCATTGAGCTCTGCAAGCAGTTCAAGATACAGCATCACAACTCTTCCCCTTACCGGCCGAAGATGAATGGGGTTGTAGAAGCGGCTAATAAGAACATTAAGAAGATTATGCAGAAGATGACGGTGACATACAAAGATTGGCACGAGATGTTACCTTTTTCTCTTCAAGGGTACCGTACCTCAGCGCGGACGTCAACAGGGGCAACACCCTATTCCTTGGTTTATGGCATGGAGACCGTATTGCCCATTGAAGTTCAAATACCCTCTCTTCGGATTATGAAGGATGCAGGTTTGAGCGAAGATGACTGGATTCAGACCCAACTTGATCAGCTGAATTTAATTGACGAAAAGAGATTTACTGCTATTTGTCATGGTCAAACGTACCAAAAGTGGATGATCAAGGCATTTAACAAGAAAGTTAAACGACAAGAGTATCAAGTTGGGGACCTGGTAATCAAGCACATAATACTTCCACAAGGCGATCCCAGGGGCAAATGGACCCCTACTTACGAAGGGCCATTTGTGGTTAAGAACATCTTCTCAGGAGGAGCTATGATTCTAACCACCATGGATGGTGACGACCTTCCTCACCCCGTCAATGCAGACATAGTGAAAAAATACTATGCATAATCAAAGACCCACTAGGTTGACTGGCCTAGGAAAAAATAAGGGCTTCCCGGCGAACCAAAAGGGTTCGGGAAAAAATAAGGGATGAAAATAAAAAAACTGTACACCCGGCAAGTCGAAAACCTGAAAAGGTGGCTTGGGCAAAAAAGGGTATCCCGGTGGACCGAAAACCTGAAAGGGCGGTCCAGGCAAAAATTAGGGATCAAAGCGTAACACTATGTCTCATTGGATCACCTTGCAACCAGACTTTGGTATCGACTATCAAGCTCGGACGATACTAATCAATCTGATCTGCCTTCAACCAAGTAGCAAAGTGATGAGATGCTCGAGGATATAAAGGCAATAACAGAGTTGGAACCTAGTGGGATTATTCACATAGCTATTTTTCTTTGTTTTTCACATATTGTATAAATTCTATTTGTTCGGCGGCGTTCTCTTACGAGGACGCCAGTCTCTTGTACAAAAATGCCTATTTACAGGCTAACTTCAAAATTAATACAAGTCATTTTACAAAGAAATTTCAAACTGTTTTCCTTTTTCTGTTTTGTTTTGCAAAGAACGTCCAATGTTCAATTTTTTGATATATGCATTTGACATTCATTGCTGCTCATTAATATTTACATGCGAAACAAAAGAAGATTACCTGTAATATCATAAACAGGGGCAAACGAGAAATGTCCAAACTGTACAGTTGCTCTTTCCACCAGGTATAGGGATAGACCTAGCTGGAGGAAACGATTGAAAGTACATTCATTCCCCGCAGAGTAAGAGAAAGTTAGTGGTGTTAAAGCTCTCCCCAGCTGAGACTCGCAACTGTGAATGAATCGGTAATATTCTCCCAAAGCAGAGTTTATCTACCATCAACACTAAAAAGTCTTATCATCCCTAGCGGAGTTTAAAAAAATATATCCCCAGTGGAGTTTGAAAAATCATCCCCAATAGACTCTAGAAGTTTATCCCCAGTAGAGCCTAAAAGGTTATTCCTTGTGAAGTCGCAACTGGAAAATCATCCCCAGCGGAGTTCCTTCCTTTCACAAATAGGAGTTCAATTCCCAACAAGGTTTAGTATCACCAGCAACGGTAATTCATCCCCAACTGAATTTATCAGTGGAATCCTCAGCAGAGCATCTCTTCCCCACAGAGTCATTCTCTCACTAGTTTATTCCCTAGCGAAGTTATCCTCTCCTGCAGGTTTATTCTCGCAAATATCTTCATCCACTATCTCCGGAAGAAACGAAGAATTCAATTCTTTTCTCCAACAGCAATCCGGGATTTATTTTCCCCAGCTAAAAACATCACATTTCCATACATCATGACATGCATACGCATCATACGACACAATCTCATTTATTTTGAGAACATCATTGCCTGATACATATCATGCATTACATACAGCTAACCTTTACCTTTCAGGAAGGATACAATCAGATTCTTAAAAAATTCAAGCCATGAAGCTTTTATCTCAGTTGAATTATGGACGAGCTCCTAAATCTCGACAGAGATGTTTTCTCAGTTGAATTACGGACAAGTTCCTAAATCTCAGCAGAGACGATTTCCTCACTTGAATTATGGACGGGTTCCTTAATTTCAGCAGAGATGTTTCCTTAGTTGAATTACGGACAAGCTCCTAAATCTCAGCATAAATATTTCCTCGGTTGAATTACGGATGAGTTCCTAAATCTCAGCAGAGATGGTTTCTTAGTTGAATTACGGACGAGCTCCTAAATTTCAGCAGAGATGTTTCCTCAGTTGAATTACGGACAAGCTCCTAAATCTCGACAAAGATATTTCCTCAGTTGAATTACGGACGAGTTCCTAAATCTCACCATAAATGTTTCCTCAGTTGAATTACGTACAAGCTCCTAAATCTCAGCAGAGATGTTTTCACAGTTGAATTACGGACAAGTTCCTAAATCTCAACAAAGTTGTTGAATTAAGGACAAGCTCCTAAATCTCGACAAAGATATTTCCTCAGTTGAATTACGGACGAGTTCCTAAATCTCAGCATAAATGTTTCCTCAGTTGAATTACGGACAAGCTCCTAAATCTCAGCAGAGATGTTTTCACAGTTGAATTACTGACAAGTTCCTAAATCTCAGCAAAGTTGTTGAATTACGGACGAGCTCCTAAATATCGACAGATGTTTCCTCAGTTGAATTACAGACGAGTTCCTAAATCTCGACAGAGATGTTTCCTCAGTTGAATTACAGACGAGTTCCTAAATCTCAGCAAAGATATTTCCTCTGTTGAATTACAGATAAGTTCTTAAATCTCAGCAGAGATGTTGCCTCAGTTAAATTATGGACGAGCTCCTAAATCTCAGCAGAGATGTTTCCTCAGTTGAATCACAGACGAGCTCCTAAATCTCAGCAAAGTTGTTTCCTTAGTTGAGTACGGACGATTGAAGTTCATAAATATCAACATAGATGATTCCTCAGTTGAGTATGGGCAAACAAAGTTCCTAACTATGAACAGAGATGACTCACAAGCAGAATACGGACGACCGTAGCTCCTAGAACTTCTACCTCTCTCAACAAAGATCAGACTTCCCCAGCGGAATTTTCCTCAACAACAGGTGTACAAGCTCTCGTTAAGGAATCTCTTATGTGATCGACACTCCTTCAGATGGCATCTTGAAGCCCATCCCCTCGTCAGCAATTTCCAAATGGAATCTGTAAGCCCATTCCCGACATCACAAGACAATTACCACTTCATGCGAGTGCAAATTTCTGAGCACTCTAGTGTTCAATCCTCCTCTACCTTCGGATCATGAAAGGCACGAAAGCCAATCTACATCCTCAGGTTTAAGAAGATTGAGCAGGGGAAGCTGTTGTACCCAAAAATTTTCCCTCCCATATTTCTCAAAACATTGCAAGAAAGATCTCCAAGTTGCTCAAAGTAGTCCAAGGGTTTGCCAGACAAGCTCTCTCCTAAGGCAATCTACCCCAAATTACGGTTTCATGTTGCATCAAGATCCTTGATTCCAAGTGACCCTAAGTGCTCACCAATGTCCTAATATGTTCTGAAGATCATCTATGTCAAGTTTCAAGCCTTGCAGAGGAAGTTTGCTCAATCAATTGCTCAAAGGTCCAAAAATCGACTATGCTAGGGCAAAAGTCAATTGTGACCCACATACAGTCAAACTTCAAGATTTTTGATCAACATCCTCATTTTTAAGTATATTTCATCACTTGATCAACGGTTTATCATGATTCATCAAGGATTGCTCATAACTCATCAAGACTCAAAAGTTGCTAAATTAGGGTTTTGTAGGAAAAGTCAACTCAACTTTGACCAATCATAACTTTCTCATACTTTATGATAAATGACCCATAAAAAGCTCATTTTGAAGAGGATGCAATTCCCTATAATCAATATTCATCTACCAAGTTCAAAATATGCACTCACAAGAAGTTATGAATCTGGACATTATAGGTCATTTTGAAAAGTCAATAAAAACACCTTTTTTGTCAAAGCTTCATACTTGAGCATGGAATATCAAATTGATATGAGACCAAAAGTGTTGATTATAGGACAACTCAAGCTTTCTAAAAAGTCCAAGAACACTAAAGAGTCAAAATTGAGGAAGTTATGCATTGTTGAAGTTGACCTTTTTTGCAAAATTTCCAAAAGTCAACTATCCCCAAAACTTCAAATTTTGCCAAATGGGCCCAATCTTTTTCACTTGTTTTGAGTTGGCAACATAGCCCACGTGCTCTAGCCCTTGCCACTTGTCCATATCCTATTTTTATTATTTATTTTGATTTTTATTTGAATTAATTTAAATTAAATCATAATAAATCAAATAAAATCCAAAATATTGATAACAAAGGATCTTGTGATTATTTCAGGCTTCATTATGCATCTATCATCATTCAAATTCGTGCCAAGCCTTAGAGTGCACAAAAAGATTCAAAATTAGCCATGTTTGGAAAGATCTTCAAAGCAAATCAAATCAATATCCAAAGCATTGATGGAGAGGGATTTGGACACAATAATCAACCCTAATGCATTGTGTGATACATAAGGACTGCGTGCAGATCAAAAGAAAGGTTAGAAAGAGGCGCTAGAGCAAGAACATAATTGGAAAAAAGAAGCAAAAAGTGTGAGATCGAATTGGTGGTTAGAGGCATCCTCAAGGCTTGGTATTTGTCCCAATCGTTTCCTGGAATTCTCAGGAACCTAAAGCAATCAAAACCAAACGTTTTCAAGCCCTCCCATGCACTGTAAGTCGTTCATAACCTTGCTCTGTTCTTGAATTCGCATCTTGTGATTTAAGCATTGTTGGTCTGAATTAATGGCATATTCTTAACCTATGAAGCATTTGCAAACTTTTGGCATCATTCAATTGCATTTATATGGTCTGTAATGAAATCCACCATTGTTAGGGTTTCTAATTTTGTTTTAGGGCTTTTTATTTCAGGAACAATTAGCCTTCATAATGGGCATGGTTGTGATCAGGAGGACGAAACGAGTCTAACCATGATGTTAGATTCCATTTATATGTCATGTAGAAGATTTTGGCACGAACATGACCTGTAGCGACGGACACTGTCCGTGGGTATAGGTCTTTGAATTTTTAGCCACGGTGCAGGGAAGAAGAAGAAGGCGTGTCACTCCCCTACTGGCCCGTTCAAACATTGGCGCGCGTTTTCTGAATTCGTCCACTAACATTTGCTTTTTTTATATTATTATTATTTTTTAATATAATAACAATCAGAACCAAGTGGCGTAGTGGTGGCCACGTAGGTGCTTAAGGCATTGGGATGCACGAGGTCAGGGGTTCGACCCCTGCCTCCAACATTTGTGGCTCTTTCTTGATATATTTCAAGTTATCCAGTGCATCTGCTTTACCCAGAACCATGGTGCACCCTCACAATCAATCACGCCAGGTGGTTTGGGATCCAGATCTGATGGCCAGTAATGAAAGTGCACCATAGACCAAGTCAACGCCTACATACTGGATGGCAAAAGTCAATATGGATCAGCACAAATGGGCCAGAATTCTTGTTATTCACACCCCTCATTTCAGGCCCATTTCTCATCTTTTTTTATATTTTATTTTATTTATTCTATTTAATTATTTTTATTTATTTACTAACCAATAAAACAATTTTCTTTTTTATCAAAAAATCACAAAAAAATATTTTTACCCAATTAAATTTTAGAAATTTATTTTTCATCAATAAATCAATTAATTTAATTAGGTTGATTAATTAGATAACTTTAATTTATTTTTTAAATAGTTAAAATTAATTAGAATCAATAGGTTTTTATTACTAATTTAATTATTTTATTTCTTTCCTAAAATAACCAAAAATCCAAAAAAATATGTCATTTAATTATTTTTCATTAATTAATTTAATAACTAATTAATTTAGCATTTAATTTTAGGACTTAATTTCTTTTCTTAAAAATACTAAAAACAATAAAAATATTTTCTTTTAATTAAGAGGGTCAAAACCCTAGTTTCGCATTCGATTCAATTTTCCGGCGCGTTTTATTTTTATTCAATTATTGTATCTGCTCCTGGTTTGTAATAATTTAATTATGACATTTATTTATTTTTCCGCTTTTAAATTTCAAAGGGTTTGTTTTTGGTGATGTAAATACCCGACGCCTTGTAATAGTTTAGTTTAAAATTCCGCATCTTAATTCTGTAAATTATTCAACTGTTAGAAGTTTGATAATAGGGTTTGTATGACAAGAATGTATGGCTAAATTTAAAACAGTTAGATCACCCTTAATTATGCAAAGTTAAAAGTAACTGAAATCAACACACCCGCACATGCGCACTCCTAGGGTACACTCCCACTTGGTTGCCTTTGTAAACGGTCATTGAGTAAAGATTGTTTTAGAGGTCTCCCTCTTGTCTAAAAGATCATAAGTTGCCTCAGAAAGGTTGCCTCAGATATCGTTGCCTCGGATAAATGATCTAAGACGTTAGGGTTACCACTAAGACAATCTAATGTTGCTTTAGTGACCGTATGTCCCTCTTTCGAATTGACCCTTAACTCCAACAACGGTGCTACCTACTCACTAATAGTGGGATAGTATTGTCTAAAGGAAACAAACATAGAACGATTCCTTTTTCGAGTAGGTAGATTAGTTCTTAGATACTTGCTCATCCAAAACAAAACTTTTTTCACACTTACACTCCTTTTACAAACAAAGTTTTCAAAAACAATTCATTACACTCTTGAAGACATAAGCAAGAGTTAAATCGAAGTTAAAACAAAAACTTTTCAAAACCCACAAACACAAAGAAAACAATTTTTGAAAATGATGAGCAAGTACCTAAGAGCCCGTAGATAACTACGGATATAAAGGGTGCTAATAACTTCCCTTTCTATAATCTACCCCCCGTACTCAGAAATATCTCGAAAAAGGAATTTTTATGTACTTTTTTCCTTTCCTTGTTGGATAAAATAAAAGTCGATGGCGACTCTTGCTTACCGCGACATTTTGCAAAAACAAACGCAAAACACGAACCAGTATTCCAAAAACAGTCAGTTCTTCTACCGTATCACATTATGCTATTACATGGCTTTGGGACAGTTACATAAGTATAAAAGTGCGAGAAAATAAATCTACATTATTACAAAAAACCTGTGCGACCTATACAATTGTTTCTTGAAATTTAAATGAAAAAGAAAATAAAAAATGTTAGGAAAAATGCCAAATGTCCTAAAATTCTAAGTGTTAGGAAAAATATCTTTGTGTTTTGGTTTAGAAAATAATTTGAGTGTTTATAAGTAAATAAACCTAATTCTAATGAATTTTAAGAAAATTAAGTTAATAAAAACCCTAATGTCTAATTGATTTTAATTGATAAAAATACTAATTAATTTAATTAATTAATAAAAATAAAAAATTTAAAGAGTTAATTATTGGCTAAAAAAAACTAAACCTAATTTGTTATGTTTTTTGAAAAATAAATTAAAGTTTGTTAGAAGTTAATAAAAAATAATTAAGAAAGGAGAACGAAATTAGGGTTAGTAAATAGGGTTAGAAAAATAATGAGAGAAAAAATGTCTGGGGTGGGTGTTGAACCCATGGCCCTTAGGGTATCAGCGCGTCGTCTTTGCCATTGAGCCATTGCTGCTTTGGTGTTTAGGAATGGGAATCAATGAAGATATGATAACATGCACGTTAGTTTGTAAAATAAGCAAAAAATAATGTAAAAGGCCAAGATCAAACCCATGCCTTTCATGATATATGTGCACTTGCTTGCTAACTGAGCCATGATGTTTATCTGTTACTGGAATGCAAACATATTATTATATAATAAAACATTGCCTTTAATTTGAATTCAAAAGCAAGTCAGTACAAGTGGGCCCTGTTATTAAGAGAGAGTAAATCATGAGGCTCCATTGTGCCACGCCAGCCCTAGGTTGTGCTTGCCACCACACACGAAGAAGAAGCATCATCTTCTCCGATGATGTTTTTTCTAAAATCTACAAAATAGGAAAACTAGCTC
Source organism: Vicia faba (assembly GCA_948472305.1). Lineage (NCBI taxonomy): Eukaryota > Viridiplantae > Streptophyta > Magnoliopsida > Fabales > Fabaceae > Vicia > Vicia faba. Next base: position 286,173,509 of record OX451739.1, on the reverse strand, counting down.
GAATCCTTGTACCTACCCCCCCCCCCCCCCCCCTAAATCTCATGTTGCGAGTTCAACGGTGGCATCAATTTTTCCTAAAACTCAATCTATACAGAGATTCGAGCAACCTGCTTCTCGAAACCCTAACAATGACATCTAGCGCATGGGGCGTTTATCTTCACATGTTATCGCATTAACATATTCTAAATGATTTAACAAACATATCGGAACAGAGAAATCATGTTAAAAATGCATGGAAATTCAAATTCGAATCAAGATTCCTTACCTCACTGGTGGAGTTGTATGGATAGCTTTTATACATGATTGAACCTGTTTCTGGACTCGAGAAGCTTCTTGGTAACTTCCATGTGATGATGCAATGTTTAGTTTTTGTTGAAAGCTGCTGGAAATAGGATTTTAACTTTGCCCTAGTTTTGACAAAAGTTGAGATTTTGAGAGAGTATTCTTGAGGCAAATTTTGTGTCCTCTTTGGTATGAATATGAAGGATATATATAGATGAAAAAATTAGGTTAAAGGCATGGGCTTGGACCTTGCACAACACATGTCTTTGATTTTTTTGGAAATAGATTGAAAAGTGACAAAACTATTGATATTTTGTCTAGAAATAGGTCTACACGGTTTCTATCTTGGTCTTGGGCCTCCAAAATAATCAATTCTCAAGCCTTTTATGCCTTACATATTTATCTAATATTTATTTGATTTAATTTTGAACTTAAATGAATAAAAATAAAAATAAATGAAATAAAAATTAAAATAATGCATGCATGTACTAAGAGGTCCTTCAAGGTGTCATGAACATGTTTAGACCTTAAAAGATAGGTCCAATATCCCAAAAGTCAAGTTTGCTTAAATTGAATTTCACGCATTTTCTCCAAATTGTCCAACTTGCACAAATCATATCTCACTCAATTTTCATCATATGAAGGTGATATTTGACTTTTTGGAAACCTCAAGATGTCTCCTACAACTATCATTCTAGTCATTTTTCCATTTGAAGATTTTAACTTGATGCAAATTGCTTTGACAAAAAGTGTCTTTTTGTTGACTTTTAAAATGATCTGTAATGTTTTGGCTCATATCTCTCAAATGAAGCATTTTTGGCCTTGAGCTTAGAGAGACAAAGTTTTAGAGAATTGAATTTCCATTAAAATGGGCTTTGGTTTATAGTTTTTTGATGAAGCATGTGACAGTTATGCTTGGTCAAAGTTTAGTTGACTTCTCCTATAGGAAACCATAATTTAGTAACTCTTGACTTTTGATGAATCTTGCGTTTTCTTGATGAATCTTGAGTTTTCTTGATGAATCTTGAGTTTTCTTGATGAATCATGATCAAAACTTTATCAAATGATGAATATGACTTCAAAATGTTGATGTTGACCAAAATATTGAAGTTTGACTATCAATTGGTCAAAGTTTACTTTTTGTTCAATATAGTTGATTTCCAGTCATCTAGTAATTTACTGAGTAAACTTGTGCGGAAAGGCTTGCAATTTGGCAATGAGGATACCTTGAAGTATATGGGAAACCATGAAGTCCACTTGAAGCATTAGAAGTCCTATTTCCTTTGAGAAAACCAAAGCCCTAGTTGTAGGCCACTGCTTAGGAGGAGGATTCACGTGATCATTTCTTGAGTGGTCTTGAGTATTTGAGAACCTTATGAGCATGAGGAGGTATATTGAATTAATTTGTTTTGAAAAATGGGAGGGAAATTTTGGAGTACAACACTATGCTTGTTTGGAGACTCAGTGAGAGTCGTTTGATTTTCCTGCAATGTGAAAGAAAAACATTAGTTCGAATAAAATAAGAATGGTGATCAAAGAGGTGTAACGAATAAAAGTTATAACTTTTGTCCATCAGGACTTGAGTTTTCACTTTTAACCCGCTCCAGAACAAAACCTCCAAATGGTTGAGACATGTTTTTCTCTTTGGGCTTTGGGGGCAATATAGTGAGTTCAGGCTTCTGCTTAGTTGGCTGTGAAGAGGATGCATCAGAAGTTTTCACCTTCTTCTTATTTGATATATTGGTTTGTAGAGGAGTGGGAGGAGTGTATTCATCATCTTAGACCTCCACTAGAGTGTCATGAGTGAACTTTCTTTTGTGTGGAGATTCTGGAGGTAATTGACTAGCCTGGAGAAGTAATACTATTAAAAAAGTGATATAGTACAAAAGGCAGACAAAATGTCGAATGATACCTTTGATGATTTTGATTTCTTGGTGTCAGGGGTAGTGCTTTTTGTTGAGGTGTTGCCTGGTTTGGAAGCTACAGTTGAGCCTATCTTCGAACTAGGTTGTTCTTTCTTGGTGTTTTTCTTTTTAATGGCTAGAATAATGTACATGGTAACATTAGTTAGTACCGGATATAAAAGAAACAAAACAGGAAATCGAAAAGACCAAGGAAATATGTTGGTTCCACACCTTCACCTGTCAGAGAAAGAATAGAGATAAGTGACAAGTCATAGTAAAGGAAGCCTTTGAAACTTTCCAAGGTATGCTTAGTCGAAACCACTCGGTTAGAAGGTTTTTGAGACTCTTGTTTTAAAAAGTTAAGATAATTACCACAAATGAACTAGTTTGGGTAAGGAAGATAAAAAGCCAGGCCAAAATCAGAACTAGGAAATTTTGGAAATTTTGGTAGTTGAAGTTTGAAAGATAAGTCATATTTATGTTCAAGTTTGACACAAGTAGGGATGTTTAAATGAGGAAGCATTTTGGTAAATTTCTCTTTTAAAGTTTGGGCTATGTTGAAAGTGGTTCGACTAAGGTTAGTTGGATCATAGACAGTTTCAAAGTAATTTTGGAATGCCTGTATTTCCTTGATATGTGTGTGTTGTGGCTCGGATCCTGCATAGATACAAAAGCTTTCATCAGATGCTGGCTGAGGAAAATGGTGTCAAACATATTCTTTGAATAAAAATATTTCCACCAAATATCAAAGCTCTTCGAGTAGTATAAATATGTGTGAAAAGGAACATGATTAAATTCTGCAAAGCTAACATGATAAGCCATATGTCCTTCCCACTCTTAGAAAAATAACTTCATCCCTGATGTTCAAAGCTCACGTTTTCTTCCAAAGATAGACTCAGGGATTAGTTGGTAAAGACCAAATTTTTCAGACGCAAAATTGGATTGGTAGGCAAGCATGCAAATGTTGCTTTTGACATACATTATCCCTGAAACAATCAGTATGGAGAGTAAAAAGGCTCTCCAGATGTTAACAATATCTGTATCTTCAGGCAAAATGTCAAAGAGAGATTTGGTGAACCATTCAGGGCCACGAGTCCTATTGGCAAAAGAAGTTGTAATACAGTGGGAGAACTGACTTAGTGTTTTGCGTTTTATAATAAATGTTGCGGATATCAAGAGTCGCCACTGACTTTTCTTTTATCTAATAAAGGAAAGGGTGAAAAGAACAAGAAAGACCTTTTGAGATTTTTTTTGAGTTCGGGGGGTAGGTTATGAAAAGAGAAGGTGTTAGTACCCTTTTAATCCGTAGTTACCTATGGGCTCTTAATTTCTAGATCACTTTTAAAATGCTTTGTGTTTGTGTATGTTTGCAAATATTTTTAAAATGCCTAAGTGCAGAGATTTTATAATGATTCTCGTATTGTTGAGAATATATACAAAATGTTTGTTTTGAAAATACTTGTTGAAAAGGAGTGTTTGGAAAGATGTTTTGAAAATGCCAATGTAGGGCAATTTTGTAATGATTCTCGTATTGTTGAGAATGTATACAAAATGTTTTATTTTAACAAGTGTTTTGAAGATAGTTGTTTTGAAAGTGTGAAGTGTAGTTTTTTTATTTTGTGAGTAAGCGATTATGAGCGATCTACCTACTCAAAAAGTCTATGTTCTTTTCCTCCTCCTTTAAATAGTGTTATCCTACCATTAGTTATTAGGAAGCCATATCATTGGATGTGAGGGACAGGCGTGGGTCATCGTACATCATAGAAGGCAACTTATAGGATGCTTTAGCAATTTGTCGTAGGGGACTAAGATCGTTTACCGAAGGCAACATCAAAGGGTCATCGAGGGACTACGATCTTTTATCTGACGGTCTTTGCTAAAGCATCTCGCGCTCGAGGGACATGACTATTTTAATCTGAGGCAACAAGTGAGGGTACCTTAGAGGTGTGTGTGTGTGTGTGTGTGTGTGTGTGTGTGTGTGTGTGTGTGTGTGTGTGTGTGTGTGTGTGTGTGTGTGCGAAGTGTTTTAATTTTAAGTATTTTATCTTGAATTAGGGTTTTGCTATGATTGTTTTTAATCTGGTCATACAAACCCTAATTACTGACAGATATATGGAAAGTGATAAATTAAGGAATTTAAATGTTCTACGCTATTACAACGCTTTGGAATGGGGGTACAAATTTGTGAATGGGGATGGAAAGCAGTAAATCCTAATTATCTATTACAGACCATAAGAAATTACATAATCAGAAAAATACGAAATAATAAAATACGCAAAAATGTAAAGATGAATAAAAGAGAAAATAAATTTTTTGTGGTTTTTTATAGAAGAAGCTTGATGGTTAACCTAAAAAATTAATTAGTCCTAATTGAAAAGAAATTAATTAGTTAATTAAACTAAAATCTATGTTGGTTTAAAAAGAAATAGAAATTAAACAAACCTAAGTCTATTTTATCTCTAATTTTTTAAAGAGAAAATAATTGTTTTAGAAAATATTTTTGATATTATATTTAGAAAGTTACTTGAAGTATAAAACTTAATTCTAATTAATTAATTCAAGGTGATTTAATTAAAACAATTTATAATTATAAAAAATTAAACTAATTAATTAGAAAACTAAATCTAAATTTATTTTATGATTTTTTTTTATGATTTTTGTTGTTTTAATTTAAAAGAATGCATTAACCGATTACTTGGTTCAAGTAACGTTCAAAAATTCAAAAACGCAAAGTTGTATCCGGTTACCAGAAGACAGTAACCGGTTACCGCTGAACGAAAATTGTTTTCCATAATCATTTCAAAGCCTATAGCCGGTTGGTTACCCATAACCAATAACCGATTGCCGTTGTTATAAAAAGTGAAAAAACATTTCAAAACACTTGGAAATGCGTTGTTAGTGATCTTAAAGCCATGAAACATGTATGTAAAATGTTTAGACATATTTTAAGCACTATAGTAACATACTATTTTGAATTAGAGTCTTGTACCATATTGAAGATCAAATACCAAAGTCTTCTTTAGGAGTAACTTAACATGCAAGTCAAAATTCCTTTTTTAGTATATAGTTTTTCTTCTTCTTTTTGATAATGCTTTTTTCCTTGAGCATGATATTTGTAATCATCAAAACATAAACTTGCTGAAGCATAACTTTACATTCTCCCCATTTTTTATGATGACAAACACTTTTTATGTGAAACACTTTGGATCGCTTGAAAATGCAATATACTCCCCCTATCAATGATAACTCCTCCTTTATCAATTTTTCTCCTTGATCATTAGAGTATGTTGAGAATTTCTACAAGAGATAGAGACAAAGCATACACATTGTTGTACCCCAAAATTTGCCCTCCCATATTCTTCAAAGTTTTGGCAAGCATTTACTCAAGTCCACTCAAGGAGTTGCACAGTCAACCACTCTCCTAAGCCAGTCAAATTAGGGTTTTGGTTCTTGCAAGGAAGTTGAGGTTTTCAAGGACTCAATCAAGTCCCATATGCTCATATACATTGTCAAGCATCTACATGTCAAGTTTCAAGGCTCACAAGGTCAAGTTGCACAGTTAAAAACCCTAATTGCCTCACAGTCAACGGCAGGGGCAAAATGGTCATTTGGCAGTCAAAAGTCAAAATTTTTGGTCAACATCTTATTTTGAAGCCACAATCATCATTTGGTCAAATCTTGACCATGATTTCACAAGAATGGCTCAAAAATCATCAAGATGCAAAAGTTTCTATTTTTGGACAGTTGAAAAGTCAACTGTAACTTGACCAAGGCATAACTTTTTCATGGTTCATCAGAAAAATCCCATCCAATTCTCATCTTAAAGGGGAGGACATTTCCTACAACTCATCTTCACATTCCAAGTCCAAGAAATGCTCTCACAAAAAGTTATCAATTTCAACATTATAGGTCATTTTCAAAAGTCAACAAAAAGGCACTTTAAGTTAAAGACCATAACTTGAGATTGGTAAATCAAAATGACATGGGACCAAATACATTGGTTAGAGGACTTAAAGACCTTTCCAAAATGTCCAAGAACATGTTCATAGCTTCAAAATTGAGCAAGATATGCATTGGAGAAGTTGGGAAATTTTTGTGAAATGGCCAAAGTCAACTATCCTTGAAACTTCATTTTTGACACAAAGGGCCCACTTTTTCCACTTGGTTCAGCTTGGCCATGCTTCCCACGTGTCCCACAATTTATTTCAAGATTAAAAATTAATTTTTCCATTTTTATTTAATTTTATTTGATTTAATTCATTTTAAATCTTTAAAATTCAAATAAAAATCAAGAAAATTAATAGAAGGATATTTTGTGGCTTGAATAGCTTTGATACACCATGAAGTACTTACCAAACTCGTGCAAGGCCTATTTCAAGCACAAAAATTCAAATTTTGACAAGAATGGTAAGTTGCTTTAATGGTGTTCATGGCAAAATCTCAAACATAATTGCAAGGGTTAAAGGTACATTATATTGTTTGATTCTCATTCAAGGATACATATGCAAGCTTTCCCAACACAAGACACGACCTAGAAAGCTCCAAAACGGTCAAAGCAAATTTCATTTTTTCAAGAGAAAAGTCACAAACTGAAAACCCTCTTCCAACACGATTCAAGCTTTCTCTTTGATCCAAACACACTCCTGACCCTTCCAGGAACCTTTTGCAATCAGAATTAAGCGCAAAACCTCAAGAACTCGTGCCATATAACTCACACGGTTTGAATTATTTTCCAGAATTACATAACACCATTTATGCATTTTTAACCATTTTTCTTGATTGGTTTGTGTTGTTAGGGACGTTCTGAAGCTAATGGAATAATCTAATTGCATTATAACGCGTTAAATCATAACTTGCCATTAACACGTTCTAGGGTTCTTAAGGTTTGGAATTGGGGTTTCTCACATACAAAAAAATTGGCCTTCAGGACACCCATGGTGGAATTGAGAGGGACAAGACTAATCGAATGAGATACTCGCGCCCAATTTATGCTTCATGAGCGTCTAATCGCTATTTTTAAAATGCCTGTATTTTGTGGGGGTTCAAAACCCCCGCTATGTGTTTCATGTTTACAGGAAAGGTTGAAGACGAAGGCCGTGGCAGCATATGAGTGGTCAATTCAAATTCGCGCGTGCGTTTCAGCATATAGGACACTTATTTCATATATTCTTTTGTTTCTATTATGTTTACAAAGAAGCGCGTTTGGTGTAGTGGCTGGTAGTGTATTTGGTAATCTCTGGGACCTGGGTTCGATTCCCAGGTCCCCCATAATTCTCATATCATTTTTTTCAACGCGTTATTGTGCAGTTTCTCAAGCAGTTTCCATCATAGACCTCATCCAAGTGTCCACAGATGCAGATCCAAGGGCCAAGCTTGGGGACCATGGTGCTCTGGAGTCAGCGCATGCGTAGGCAACCAAAAAAAAGTCAAACAGGCCTTGTTCAAATGGGCCTCAAATCTCAATCAAGCACCCTCAAATTCCAGCCCACACCCCCTTGGGTTTACTCTTCTTTCTTTTTATTTTTTTCATTTTTTTTTCATTTTTATTATTTGCCTTATTTTATTTTAACTATTAATTTAATTAACATATTTTCATAAAAAATCAAAAAAATAGAATTAACATTATTTTTATTATTATTATTATTTTATTTTGTAAAAATATTAACAAATAAATTAGTTTTAATTAGGCCATTTTAACCTTTTTTTAAATAACTAAAATAACTTAGAATTAGATTAACTTTTAATTTCATTTCTTTTTTTATTTTATTCCATAAAAAACACAAAAAATATATTTTCTTTTAATTAAATTAATTAATTAGTAATAATTAGTTTTTAATTTCATTTAATCACCAAAAAGACAAAAAAATCAATTTCTTTTCTTAAAAGGGTCAACACCCTTAGGACATTTCCGATTCTTTCTTTCGCGCCTAGTTTATTATTATGTAATTACTTCCAAGACATGTAATAGTTAATTAGGTTTACTGCTTTATTTTAACTTTCCGTACTTATTTACCAAAAACGGGTCTTTGTATTTTTGGCGATGTATAGACCCGCGCCTTGTAATAGCGTAGGATTTATGTTTCCGCAATTTACTTTCCGCACCCCCTAACTGTTAAATGCATGAAAGAATGTATGGTAAATAAAAACAACTCGTAGCTCACAAATAACATGTACAAGACAAACATAAACTGAAATTGAACACACATGCACATGCCACTCTTAGGGTACGCCTCACTGGTTGCCTCGAACGTGGTCATCAAGTATAGGGTGTCTTAGGGGTCGCCCTCCTGTCTAAAGATCCTGTTGCCTCGAAACGGTTGCCTCGGATACAAAGGTTCTAGGACGTTAGGGTTACTTCTAAGGTGTCCTACCGTTGCTTCGGTGACCACATTGTCCCGATAATCGAATTGACCCGAACAACTCCAACGATGGTGCTACCTACCTCTCAATGGTGGGATAGCACTATCTAAAGGACTCTTACACAGCTTAATTCCTTAGGGTAGGTAGATGACTCATAGGTACTTGCTCTTTTCAAAACAAACAAAATACTTTCCACACCTTACACTTTCAAAAAGTTTTCAAACAATACTTCATACACTCTTGAGGACTAATACAAGAGTTACCTAGAAGTTTTCAAACGAACTTTTTCAAAACCCACACACACTTGAAAAGCAAACATTTTTGAAAACATAAGAGCAAGTACCTAAGAGCCCGTGGACAACCACAGATAGAAAGGGTGCTAACACCTTCCCTTTCTATAAATCTACCTCCCGAACCGAGAAACATTCTCATAAGGAATTTTGCTGTGCTTTTGTCCTTTCCATGTTGGAGAACATAAAAGACGGTGGCGACTCTTGCTTCCGCGACATTTCGCGAAACCAGCTTAAAAACAGTCAGTTCTATTTCCACCGATCACAGAACTGGCGACTCTGCTGGGGAGATATAAAGTGAGGTATACCTTAGGATAGATTATACTTATGTTTTCAATTGCCTGATTTGTGTGCTTTAATATTATTGGGCCTGTTTTGGGAGTTCTATAGATCCTAACCCGGATCTGGGGGATACCTCTTAGAAAGCAGCAACAAGACTGTGAGGGAACTGTGCGGGGTATACCGACACGGTTGAAGCAGTCTGCTACATTGATGTGGCACTTTGGTGAGTACCGGTAACCCTCGAGTCAAGTCAAGGAGAGTACGGGGCCGCCGCGTGGTGTCGTGAAGCATCAACTGACCTTAGGAACCTTACTTGACCATCCTGGCCTCTTTAGGGTAGTGAGATAACTGACTTTGGTGCAGTCCGAAGTTGGTTGATACTCGATACTACACTCATTGAGGGTTGTTTTCTTGGAATATTTTGATCGCCAGTTCAGTGGCTAAATCGAAACAATGAACACGGAAAACAATCCAATGATATTGAGATCCTTGGAACCCGGTTACTTTTGATAGGACAGGTTTTGAGCCCACCAACTTCAAGAGGGTAATACCTAGACCCCATGTTGGCCTGAACTCTAAGGGTTGTCTTGTGTGACTTGTGTGCCTTACCATGTTTGCTTTTTGTGAATACTTGTGGTGTGTTTTATCATAGCATCATAACATCATACAGCATCATATGCATCCACTAACCACTTCAGGGGTTCGAATCTTCATCTTTGTTCTTGTTTTGTAGGACATGGAAACTATCCGCAGAAAGACAATTCAGGTCAACCTTGTAAGGGTCCCTCCTCAGCTTAAGGAACTTACATCCAGGATTCCCGAGAACTCTTCATTCAGTGAAAGACATGGTAGACTCATCAGCTTGGTCAACACCAACATTGAAGAGGATATGGTGAAAGTGTTGTTCCAGTTCTTTGACCCTCTGCACCACTGTTTTACTTTCCCGGATTATCAGTTGGTGCCTACTTTGGAAGAGTTTTCTCAGCTTCTGAAGATTCCTATCCTTAGTCAATTACCCTACAACGGTACAGAAAAGGAGCCAAAACTTGAAGAGGTTGCTAAAGCATTATGCCTACAACCATCTGACATCAAGGGACATTGGGAAACCATAAGTGGTATCAAAGGATTCTTGGCCAAGTTCCTGTTTGAGAAAGCACAAGAATGTTGGAACTCCCTTGACCTACAAGCCTTTGAAGAAGTTGTAGCGCTCCTTGTCTATGGGTTGGTGCTGTTCCCTAATCCAGATCAGCTTATAGATATCAATGCTGTCAAGATCTTCATGTCCAGGAATCTTATACCTACGTTGCTTGGGGACATCCTTCACTCATGTTACACTCGAACCACGAGAAAAAGAGGTGTTCTTATGTGCTGCACTCCTCTCCTGGGAAGGTGGTTTATTTCGCACCTTCCACAATCAGTTTTGAAGAACGAGCGGGGTTTGAGATGGTCACAACGATTGATGGTTCTTACACATGCTGATATACATTGGTGTTCTCGGTCCAGAGAGAATGTCACTATCATTGATAGTTGCGGGGAGTTTCCTAATGTTCCTTTACTTGGAATCAGAGGAGGTATTACTTACAACCCCTGTCTGGCTTTGAGGCAGTTTGGATATGCTCGGAGGGATGGCCCTCATGATATGTTGATTCCTGACATAGTTTTTGACTTCGACAACGATGCACAAGGACTTCGCCAGAGATTTATCAGAGCTTGGAGGATGCCCAACAGGGTAGATAGCAAGACATTGGGGCACAAGAACTCCATCCCCCTGGAGCCTTATCTCAAGTGGGTACGATCCCGCTCCCAGAAGCTGGTGATGCCATATCCTCATGTTCTCCCTGTGATCAAAGAGCCAGTCTTGGAAGGAGTGGTGCCCTACACCATTCAACATCCTGACATGCCTACATCCTGGGAAGAAATGCAGAAAAGCTGGATCCAACTCAAGGAAGAACGGAATTCTCTTGAAACCAGTCTACATGCCAGTGAGAAGAAGGTCTTGGAGCTCACCCGCCTACTTCACGAGGAAAAGACTCTCAACACTTACATTGCTCCAAAGAGGATGCGCAGTGTCTTTTGGGATTAATTATTTTGTAATGTTTTGCCCATGAGGCCTTGATGTACTGAACAATTTATTTCCTAATAAAAAGTGTGTTCTTTTTTTGGCTACAACGAATTTGAACTTTCGAACCCTTGAATGCAGTGCATAAATAGCATATCATGCATCATGTGCATAACAGGTACCCCTTTTTCTACAGGTTGCTTAATCTTCTTCGCTGTTTATTTCAGCACTCAAGCATCATGAATCCTGAACTCACTACCGAGCAAGCTATCAAGGCCCTCCAGGCCCAGAACGCTCAATTTCAGGAGATGGTCATGAACTTGGCCCAAGGACAACAAGAGCTGAAGGCTTTGCTCCTGAAGAAGAAAAAGAAGAAGAGGACTGTGCTATTCAACACTGGGCGCAGACTCGGGAACACATTGCAGAATGAAGCTGAGAGGACTACTCCGTCTGTGGGGGAAGGCAGTCACCAAGGGAGAGAGGTCCCTAGTCCTATGGTCTCTGAAACTGAGACAAATTTCAACGATGAATAGTACCCTCCTGCTGAGGACCGGTACAAACAACTGGAGGACAGGCTAAATGCTATGGAGATTCAACGCGTGCCTGGGTTGGATTTCGGAGACTTGGGGTTATCTTCTGGAGTGGTGATCCCACACAAGTTCAAGGCGCCTGCCTTTGTGAAGTATGACGGGGTTTCCTGTCCTAAAATGCACCTCCGTTCTTATGTAAGGAAGATCCAGCCTTACACAGCAGAAAAGAACTTATGGATCCACTTCTTCCAGGAGATTCTTTCAGGGACTCATCTCGAATGGTTCTATCAGCTGGATGGAACCAACATTTGTAACTGGGAGGATTTGGCCACTTCTTTTTACAAGCAGTATCGATATAATTCTGACCTCGCTCCCACGCGTACCCAACTCCAGGGTATGTCACTGGGAACGGGTGAAGGTTTTAAGGAGTATGCACAGAAATGGAGAGACCTGGCTGGCAGGGTGCAGCCACCGTTGACGGGTCGTGAACTATTGGACATGTTCTTGGGGACCCTATCTGGTCCATTCTTCAATCATCTCATTGGTAATTCCTCTGCTGGGTTTACTGATCTGATCCTGACTGGTGAGAGGATCGAAGCTGGTATAAAATCAGGGAAGATACAGAAGGGTGCCTCCTCAAATACTGAAAAGAAGCCCTTCAAGAAGGAGGCCAGTGTTGTGTACGGTCCCAGGAGACAGAACAAACCGGAACGCCGCCAAGCTGTTAACGCGGTGGTTATTTCTAAGCCTGCTGCTGCTCCTCAGCAATACAACCAGCCCAGAGCTGAGAGGCCCAAAAGGCAGTATACTCGGCTCAGCATGACTCTCTCTCAGATCTTGCCGCAACTGCTGTCAACCAGCCTGGTAACTGTCAAGGAAGCTCCGAAGATGGTAAACACAGCATCTCCGAAGTACAACCCCAACGCCCGCTGCGCTTATCACTCTGATAGCCCGGGGCATAACACATATGATTGTTGGGCTCTGAGGAATAAGGTTCAAGACCTTATTGATGCTAAAGAGGTTCAGTTCGAGGCGCCCGAGAAGCCTAATGTGGTGACTGCTCCCATGCCTAACCATGGAGTAAATGCTATCGGGGATGAAGACGAAGTGGAGGAATCCGAGTTTGACAGCTGGATCTACTCAACGACCAATGGTGGACCAAGCAACTGGACTGACAAAGACTCTATGCCTGTTACTTTTGTCACCCAGTAATGAACTTCTTTGTTTTGGATTTGTAATAAACAATAATTTGAAACTCTATGGCCCGGTGTCTTACCCGGGGCACCGTGGTTTTATTTGTGAGGGCTTTTGTGTGTCATTTCCATATATCATGAATAAAAGCATTGGACGTTTTTTACATTTTCAAATCTTGCGCTCCCTTTCTTTCTTTACATATTGCAAAACAGCTATATTTACACACACTCACCTATACAGGTTTCAATCCACCCTGGATCTCACTGGTAACGACTCTGCTACTGCCAGTTATGACTTCGAAAATCCGATCAACTTAGCCGAAGACGAAGGCGAAGATGATTGCGAAGTGCCTGGTGAGCTTGCAAGACTGCTACTCCAGGAAGAGAGGGCCATTCAACCACATGAAGAGCCAGTGGAAACGATAAATCTGGGTACTGAGACAGACATAAAGGAAGTCAAGATTGGTGCTAATCTAGAGCTCAGTGTGAAACAACGGTTGATTCAGATGTTGCATGATTATGTGGAGATCTTCGCCTGGTCTTACGAAGACATGCCTGGATTGGATACCAACATTGTGGTTCATCACCTGCCTACCAAAGAAGACTACCCTCCGGTTAAACAAAAGGTCTGTCGTATGCGTCCAGAGATGTCCGAGAAGATCAAAGCTGAGGTTATGAAGCAATTTGATGCCGGTTTTCTAGCAGTGACTTCTTACCCTCAATGGGTTGCCAACGTGGTTCCGGTGCCGAAGAAAGATGGTAAGGTTAGAATGTGTGTTGACTATAGGGATTTGAACAGGGCAAGCCCTAAGGATGACTTCCCTTTGCCACATATCGACGTTCTGGTTGACAATACTGCCCAGCATAAGGTATTCTCCTTCATGGACGGGTTCTCCGGTTATAATCAAATCAAGATGGCTCCTGAAGACATGGAGAAGACCACTTTTGTTACTCAGTAGGGCACCTTTTGCTACAAGGTCATGCCTTTTGGATTGAAAAGTGCTGGGGCAACCTACCAACGTGCCATGGTTGCTTTGTTTCATGACATGATCCATCATGAGATTGAAGTATACGTCGACGATATGATTGCAAGGTCCCAAACTGAGGAGGAACACCTTGACCATCTACAGAAACTGTTTGACCGTCTGAAGTTGTACAAGCTGAGGTTGAACCCGAACAAGTGCACCTTTGGGGTGAGATATGGAGAATTGCTAGGCTTCGTCGTGAGCGACAAAGGTATTCAAGTGGACCCTGCCAAGGTTAAAGCCATACAAGAGATGCCAATTCCCAAGACAGAGAAAGAAGTCAGAGGCTTTCTAGGACGTCTGAATTACATTGCCCGATTCATCTCACACCTAACTGCTACCTGTGAACCAATCTTCAAGTTGTTGAAGAAAGATCAGGTACTATGTTGGAATGATGAATGTCAGGCCGCTTTCAACAGAATCAAAGAGTATCTCCAAGAACCACCCATTCTTATGCCACCGGTTGAAGGGAGACCTCTAATACTATACCTGACAGTACTTGACAGCTCAATGGGGTGTGTGATGGGGCAGCATGACGAGTCTGGCCGAAAAGAGCATGCCATTTATTACCTTAGCAAAAAGTTTACCGACTGTGAGACCCGATACTCACTGCTCGAGAAAACTTGCTGCACTTTGGTATGGGCTGCTCGCCGGCTGAGACAGTATATGCTGACTCACACTACTCTGTTGATTTCAAAAATGGATCCAATAAAGTACATATTCGAAAAGCCTGCTCTGTCTGGAAGAATAGCGAGATGGCAGATGATCTTGACAGAATACGACATCCAGTACACGACTCAGAAATCTATCAAGGGAAGTGTATTGGCAGACCATTTGGCACACCAGGCAGTAGACGACTACCAGTCAATGAACTTTGAATTCCCTGACGAGAACATCATGGTAGTGACTGATTGTGAAGTACCTGGACCGGATGAAGGACCTGAGGAAGGATCCCGATGGTCTATTCACTTTGACGGAGCCTCCAACGCTTTGGGTAACAGTATCGGCGTTGTGATCATATCCCCAAAAGGCACTCATACTCCACTCACTGCCCGACTATGCTTTAACTGCACCAACAACATGGCGGAGTATGAGGCATGTATCATGGGTCTTCAAGCTGCGATTGTCTTAAGGATCAAGTTTCTGAGTGTCTTCGGAGATTCTGCTCTCGTGATCAATCAGATCAAAGGAGAGTGGGATACGAAACACCCAAACCTTATTCCTTACAAAGAGTGTGTGTTGACGTTGATCCCCCATTTCACGGAGATAACTTTTGAACACTTCCCAAGAGAGGAGAATCAGCTGGCGGACGCGCTGGCTACGATGTCTTCTATGTTCAGAGTCAAATGGGACAACGAGGCTCCCTGGATCATTATCTGGAAATTGGATGAACCTCCACATTGTTGTGATCTTGAGGCTGAAGAGGTAACTGAGAAACCTTGGTATCATGAAGTGAAGAGGTACTTGGAAGCTCAAGAATACCCAGGAGGTGCATCCATCAATGACAAGAAGTTTCTGAGAAGGTTCGCTGCAAAGTTCTTCCTCAGCAATGGCATTCTATACAAGCGAAATCATGATTCAACCTTATTGCGTTGTGTGGATAAGACTGAAGCAGAAAGGATCATGGCAGAGCTACATGAAGGTACCTTCGGAATGCATTCCAGTGGACATACCATGGCAAAGAAAATCCTTCGGGCAGGATATTTCTGGTCGACAATGGAAGCCGACTGCTACCAACATTCTCGGACATGTCACAAATGCCAGTTATATGCAGATAAGGTGCACATTCCTCCAGTACCTCTGAACGTCTTGACTGCACCTTGGCCTTTTGCAATGTGGGGCATTGATATGATCGGCGAGATCAGACCTACAGCATCTAACGGGCATCGCTTCATCCTGGTAGCGATCGATTATTTCACAAAGTGGGTTGAAGCAGCTTCCTACGCTACAGTAACCAAGAACGTCGTGGCACGGTTCATTCGTCATAACCTGATCTGTCGATACAGTGTACCGGAAAGGATCATTACGGACAATGGTACCAATCTTAATAACAAGATGATCACTGAGCTCTGCGAGCAATTCAAGATTCAACACCACAACTCTTCTCCTTACCGGCCGAAGATGAATGGGGCTGTCGAAGCGGCAAATAAGAATATCAAGAAGATTGTGCAGAAGATGATAGTGACTTACAAAGATTGGCACGAGATGTTACTGTTTTCTCTTCATGGGTACCGTACCTCAGCACGGACGTCTACCGGGGCAACACCCTTTTCCTTGGTCTATGGCATGGAGGCAGTCTTGCCTATTGAAGTCCAGATACCCTCTCTCCGGATAATGAAGGATGCAGATCTGAGCGAAGATGACTGGATCCAGACTCGACTTGATCAGTTAAACCTAATTGACGAAAAGAGACTCACTGCTATTTGTCATGGTCAAACGTACCAAAAACGGATGATCAGGGCATTTAACAAGAAAGTCAGACAACAAGAATATCAAGTCGGAGATCTGGTGATCAAACGCATCATTCTTCCTCAAAGTGATCCCAGGGGCAAATGGACCCCTACGTATGAAGGACCGTTTGTGGTTAAACATGTCTTCTCAGGAGGAGCCATGATTCTAACCACCATGGATGGTGACGACCTTCCTCACCCCGCCAATGCAGACATAGTAAAAAGATACTACGCATAAACTAAAAGACCCGCTAGGTTGACATACCTAGGCAAAAATAAGGGCTTCCCTGCGAACCAAAAGGGTTCTGGCAAAAATAAGGGATGAAATGAAAAAAAATCTGTACACCCGGCAAGTCGAAAACCTGAAAAGGCGGCTTGGGCAAAAATGGGTATCCCGGTGGACTGAAAACCCGAAAGGGCGGTCTAGGAAAAAGTTAGGGATAAGCGTAATACTATGTCTCATTGGATCACCTTGCATCCAGAATTCGATATCAACTATCAGGTTCAGACGGCATCAATCAATCAGCTTCATCTTCAACTGAGCAGCAAAGTGATGAGAGGCTTGAAGACATAAAGGCGATAGCAGAGTTGGAACCCAGTGGGATTATTGTTTTCACATAGCTGTTTTGATTTCCCTTATACAAATTGTAAACTCTGTTGTTCGGCGGTGTTCTCTTACTAGGACGTCAGCCTCTTGTACATAAACGCCTATTTACAGGCAAATTCAAAAATCAATACAAATTCACTTTTCAGACCAATTGCCAATTGTTTTTCCTCTTTCTGTTTTGTTTTGTAAAGAGCGTCCAATGTTCAATTTTTGATATATGCATTTGACACTAATTGTTAAACTCATAAATATTTGAATACGAAACAAAGGATTAATTACAGGTGACATCAGAAACATGGGCAATAATGAATTGTCTAAGCGGTCTAGTTGCTTTGTCCACCAAGGTACCAAGGTAGGTTCAGCTGAAGAATTTAACCAAGATACCTCCACTCCCCGAGAGTAAGACAGAATCAGCAATACTCTCCCCGAGCAGAGTTAACCCCCCATCAGCCCTGAAAAGGCACAGTATCTCCAGCAAGTCAGCGACACTCTCCCCAAGCAGAGTTAAGCTACTGTCAGCCTTAAAGAAGTTGGATATCCCCAGAAGATCTCAATATTCCCCAGTGGAGTATGCAGATATTCCTAAACAAGCATCCCCGGCAGTCTTATTCTAAGATTGTTCCCCGGTGGAATGCAGACATCCCAGTGGAGCCACTTCCCCAGTACAGTCTCAAAAGTCTCCCTAGGAGAGTTGAACCATCTCCCCAGTAGGAAGCTTATCCCCAGTAGATTCTGGAAGCTTATCCCCTGCAGAGTACGAACACGTCTCCCGGACTTTATCCAAAGGATATTCCCCACCAGAGCTTATAACTGGGCTATCCTCAGCTAAAAACCACGGAAAGATCGTCCTCGGCGAAGTTCTCCCTATCCCCCAGCGGAGTTCATCAAATCTTCCAACATAACATATCAACGGTATCCCCATCGGAGTTATCATCAAACCTCAGCGAAAGTATCTCTTCCCACAGAGTATTCCCCACAGAGTAATCTCTCCAACAAGTTTATTCCCCAACGGAGTCATCTTCTCCTATCGGTTTATTCTTGCAACCATCATCCCCAGCGAAAACGAAGAATTCTCCTCTTCAAACATCAGCCCAGGATTTAATTTCCCGGCATTCGTCAAGGATTTATTTTCCTAGACAAAAACACATTCATAAACATATCACATTTCATACATCCTGCTTATATACACAATGCATGCACATACGCATCATATCACACAATCTCATTTCTCCCTGAGAACATCATGACATCGTGCTTTTCATACATCATGACATTGCATACAACTGATGTTTTGCCTTTTCAGGAAAAAGGTACATCCAAAGATAATTACTATCAACTGTCGCAATTCCAGATTCGATACTTGTATCTAGCCAGGGCATGTCTGCGAGCGATCATTTCCAGATTCAATTCCTGTATCCAGCCAGGGCACGTCTGAAGAGTTTGAAGATTCGATTCCTATATCCAGCCAGGGAATATCTGTTGACGACTAAATTCCAGATTCGATTCCTGTATCCAGCCAGGGCACGTCTGAAGAGTTTGAAGATTCGATTCCTGCATCCAGCCAGGGCACATCTGTTGACGACTAAATTCCAGATTCGATTCCTGTATCCAGCCAGGGCACGTCTGAAGAGTTTGAAGATTCGATTCTTGCATCCAGCCAGGGCACATATGTTGACGACTATTTCCAAATTCGATTCCTGTATCCAGCCAGGGCACGTCTGAAGAGTTTGAAGATTCGATTCCTGCATCCAGCCAGGGCACATCTGTTGACGACTATTTCCAGATTCGATTCCTGTATCCAGCCAGGGCACGTCTGAAGAGTTTGAAGATTCGATTCCTGCATCCAGCCAGGGCACATCTGTTGACGACTATTTCCAGATTCGACTCCTGTATCCAGCCAGGGCACGTCTGAAGAGTTTGAAGATTCGATTCCTGTAACCATCCAGGGCATATCTGTTGACGACTATTTCCAGATTCGACTCCTGTATCCAGCCAGGGCACGTCTGAAGAGTTTGAAGATTCGATTCCTGTATCTAGCCAGGGCACGTCTGAAGAGTTTGAAGATTCGATTCCTGCATCCAGCCAGGACACATCTGTTGACGACTATTTCCAGATTCGATTCCTGTATCCAGCCAGAGCGCGTCTGAAGAGTTGGAAGATTCGATTCCTGCATCCAGCCAGGGCACATCTGTTGACGACTATTTCCAGATTCGACTCCTGTATCCAGCCAGGGCACGTCTGAAGAGTTTGAAGATTTGATTCCTGTAACCAGCCAGGGCATGTCTATTGACGACTATTTCCAGATTCGACTCCTGTATCCAGCCAGGGCACGTCTGAAGAGTTTGAAGATTTGATTCCTGTATCCAGCCAGGGCACGTCTGAAGAGTTTGAAGATTCAATTCCTGCATCCAGCTAGGACACATCTGTTGACGACTATTTCCAGATTCGATTCCTGTATCCAGCCAGGGCACGTCTGAAGAGTTTGAATATTCGATTCCTGCATCCAGCCAGGGCACATCTGTTGACGACTATTTCCAGATTCGACTCCTGTATCCAGCCAGGGCACATCTGAAGAGTTTGTAGGTTCGATACCTGTATCCAGCCAGGGCATATCTGCACGAAGAGATTGAAGATCAAACCCTGTAACGGGCCAGGTAATTATATTTATTTCTTAGGTACGCAAGTTCTCGCTAAGTAATCTCTTACGTGATCGACACCTAGATGGCATCTATAAGCCCATCCTCCCGTTACAGTTCCAAATGGCATCTATAAGCCCATTCCCGACAAGGTTCTGTCACATCTCCAGATGGCATCTATAAGCCCATCCTCCTATCCACCATCCCTCCAAATGGCATCTGTAAGCCCATTCCCGCCACCGCACTGCTAACACTCTACTATGTGAGTGCAAATTTCTGGGCACTTTAGTGTTCAATCATCTTCCCCCTTCGGATCACGAAAGGCACGCAAGCCAATCTACATCCTCAGGTCTAAGAAGATTGAACAGGGGCAACTGTTGTACCCCAAAATTTTCCCTCCCATATTCTTCAAAGTTTTGGCAAGCATTTACTCAAGTCCACTCAAGGAGTTGCACAGTCAACCACTCTCCTAAGCCAGTCAAATTAGGGTTTTGGTTCTTGCAAGGAAGTTGAGGTTTTCAAGGACTCAATCAAGTCCCATATGCTCATATACATTGTCAAGCATCTACATGTCAAGTTTCAAGGCTCACAAGGTCAAGTTGCACAGTCAAAAACCCTAATTGCCTCACAGTCAACTGCAGGGGCAAAATGGTCATTTGGCAGTCAAAAGTCAACAATTTTGGTCAACATCTTATTTTGAAGCCACAATCATCATTTGGTCAAATCTTGACCATGATTTCACAAGAATGGCTCAAAAATCATCAAGATGCAAAAGTTTCTATTTTTGGACAGCTGAAAAGTCAACTGTAACTTGACCAAGACATAAATTTTTCATGGTTCATCAGAAAAATCCCATCCAATTCTCATCTTAAAGGGGAGGACATTTCCTACAACTCATCTTCACATTCCAAGTCCAATAAATGCTCTCACAAAAAGTTATCAATTTCAACATTATAGGTCATTTTCAAAAGTCAACAAAAAGGCACTTTAAGTCAAAGACCATAACTTGAGATTGGTAAATCAAAATGACATGGGACCAAATACATTGGTTAGAGGACTTCAAGAACTTTCCAAAATGTCCAAGAACATGTTCATAGCTTCAAAATTGAGCAAGATATGCATTGGAGAAGTTGGGAAATTTTTGTGAAATGGCCAAAGTCAACTATCCTTGAAACTTCATTTTTGACACAAAGGGCCCACTTTTTCCACTTGGTTCAGCTTGGCCATGCTTCCCACGTGTCCCACAATTTATTTCAAGATTAAAAATTAATTTTTCCATTTTTATTTAATTTTATTTGATTTAATTCATTTTAAATCTTTAAAATTCAAATAAAAATCAAGAAAATTAATAGAAGGATATTTTGTGGCTTGAATAGCTTTGATACACCATGAAGTACTTACCAAACTCGTGCAAGGCCTATTTCAAGCACAAAAATTCAAATTTTGACAAGAATGGTAAGTTGCTTTAATGGTGTTCATGGCAAAATCTCAAACATAATTGCAAGGGTTAAAGGTGCATTATATTGTTTGATTCTCATTCAAGGATACATATGTAAGCTTTCCCAACACAAGACAAGACCTAGAAAGCTCCAAAACGGCCAAAGCAAATTTCATTTTTTCAAGAGAAAAGTCACAAACTGAAAACCCTCTTCCAACACGATTCAAGCTTTCTCTTTGATCCAAACACACTCCTGACCCTTCCAGGAACCTTTTGCAATCAGAATTAAGCGCAAAACCTCAAGAACTCGTGCCATATAACTCACACGGTTTGAATTATTTTCCAGAATTACATATCACCATTTATGCATTTTTAACCATTTTTCTTGATTGGTTTGTGTTGTTAGGGACGTTCTGAAGCTAATGGAATAATCTAATTGCATTATAACGCGTTAAATCATAACTTGCCATTAACACGTTCTAGGGTTCTTAAGGTTTGGAATTGGGGTTTCTCACATATAGAAAAATTGGCCTTCAGGACACCCATGGTTGAATTGAGAGGGACAAGACGAATCGAATGAGATACTCGCGCCCAATTTATGCTTCATGAGCGTCTAATCGCTATTTTTAAAATGCCTGTATTTTGTGGGGGTTCAAAACCCCCGCTATGTGTTTCATGTTTACAGGAAAGGTTGAAGACGAAGGTCGTGGCAGCGTGTGAGTGGTCAATTCAAACTCGCGCGCGCGTTTCAGCATATAGGACACTTATTTCATATATTCTTTTGTTTCTATTATGTTTACAAAGAAGCGCGTTTGGTGTAGTGGCTGGCAGTGTATTTGGTAATCTCTGGGACCTGGGTTCGATTCCCAGGTCCCCCATAATTCTCATATCATTTTTTTCAACGCGCTCTTGTGCAGTTTCTCAAGCAGTTTCCACCATAGACCTCATCCAAGAGCCAACCAAGTGTCCACAGATGCAGATCCAAGGGCCAAGCATGGGGGGACCATAGTGCTCTGGAGTCAGCGCATGCGTAGGCAACCAAAAAAAAGTCAAACAGGCCTTGTTCAAATGGGCCTCAAATCTTAATCAAGCACCCTCAAATTCCAGCCCACACCCCCCTTGGGTTTACTCTTCTTTCTTTTTATTTTTTTCATTTTTTTTCATTTTTATTATTTGCCTTATTTTATTTTAACTATTAATTTAATTAACATATTTTCATAAAAAATCAAAAAAATAGAATTAACATTATTATTATTATTATTATTATTATTATTATTATTATTTTATTTTGTAAAAATATTAACAAATAAATTAGTTTTAATTAGGCCATTTTAACCTTTTTTTAAATAACTAAAATAACTTAGAATTAGATTAACTTTTAATTTCATTTCTTTTTTTATTTTATTCCATAAAAAACACAAAAAATATATTTTCTTTTAATTAAATTAATTAATTAGTAATAATTAGTTTTTAATTTCATTTAATCACCAAAAAGACAAAAAAATTAATTTCTTTTCTTAAAAGGGTCAACACCCTTAGGACATTCCCGATTCTTTCTTTCGCGCCTAGTTTATTATTATGTAATTGCTTCCAAGACATGTAATAGTTAATTAGGTTTACTGCTTTATTTTAACTTTCCGTACTTATTTACCAAAAACGGGTCTTTGTTTTTTTGGCGATGTATAGACCCGCGCCTTGTAATAGCGTAGGATTTATGTTTCCGCAATTTACTTTCCGCACCCCCTAACTGTTAAATGCATGAAAGAATGTATGGTAAATAAAAAAAACTCGTAGCTCACAAATAACATGTACAAGACAAACATAAAATGAAATTGAACACACATGCACATGCCACTCTTAGGGTATGCCTCACTGGTTGCCTCGAACGTGGTCATCAAGTATAGAGTGTCTTAGGGGTCGCCCTCCTGTCTAAAGATCTTGTTGCCTCGAAACGGTTGCCTCTGATACAAAGGATCTAGGACGTTAGGGTTACTTCTAAGGTGTCCTACCGTTGCTTCGGTGACCACATTGTCCCGATAATCGAATTGACCCGAACAACTCCAACGATGGTGCTACCTACCTCTCAATGGTGGGATAGCACTATCTAAAGGACTCTTACACAGCTTAATTCCTTAGGGTAGGTAGATGACTCATATGTACTTGCTCTTTTCAAAACAAACAAAATACTTTCCACACCTTACACTTTCAAAAAGTTTTCAAACAATACTTCATACACTCTTGAGGACTGATACAAGAGTTACCTAGAAGTTTTCAAACGAACTTTTTCAAAACCCACACACACTTGAAAAGCAAACATTTTTGAAAACATAAGAGCAAGTACCTAAGAGCCCGTGGACAACCATGGATAGAAAGGGTGCTAACACCTTCCCTTTCTATAAATCTACCTCCCGAACCGAGAAACATTCTCATAAGGAATTTTGCTGTGCTTTTGTCCTTTCCATGTTGGAGAACATAAAAGACGGTGGCGACTCTTGCTTCCGCGACATTTCGTGAAACCAGCTTAAAAACAGTCAGTTCTATTTCCACCGATCACACACATATGTCTTCTCCCTCTTTGTCATTAGAAAAAAGGAAGGGAAATAAAACAAAATAATATCTTAATCAAAATAGAAGAATAACATGATATTAGTTGACTTATCCTTTAGAAGATTTTGTCTTAATCCTTCATCATGAAGTACTTCTTCATTGGATATAAAGATTAATGCTTACCTTTTCCTTTCCAGGAACCTTTCGTTTTATGTTATCCTCATATGTGACACTTCCCTTGGCCTTTTAGATTTGAAAGTTTGCTTATACCTCTCATCATATGCTTGGATCAACCACTTATTAAGATATCAATGATTTATGAAGTGGTCTTCAAGCAAACCTACAAAACAAGTTAAGTTTTTCTAGGTACCCAATTTGATTTGGGTCCTTCATGGTTAGTTCCTTTTTTGACCCCCACATAATTTTCACTAGTATCATTAAAATTTCTTGCATTACAAACATTATGTGTGTGACCAATAATACCACAATATAACAAGTAGGAAGAAAGTTGCTTGTAACATAAGTTTTGTTTTAGAAACTCTTTTCATAGGATAAAAATTAGTAACCTTTTCTTCCTTCTCATCATCAGAATGTTGTAATTCCATAAACACAAGATTTATATATTCGTCTCTTTTTGAATCGGATGAAGGACTTGTATTACTTTCTTCAATGTAATCCTTTTTGGATTTTGAGAATTTTCTTCCCTTGTAAGCATTTTTCTTGGATAGATTTGGTAACTTCATCTTTGTGTGTCTTCATTTTCCATATTCATAGCATTTGACATTATATAGTGATGAAGAACCTTCTTTCTTTCTGAAAAGTTTCTCGCTTTTTGAAAAGTTGAAAGATTTATCATTATTGGCGGAAAAACATACCGAGCCTTTTTACAAGATGCATGAATTCCTCTGAATCATCTTTATCAAGTTCTTCCCTTGAGTTAACTTTCAATGCAACGCCTTTGTAATCCGTATCTTGAATATCATGTTATTATAGCTTTCCAAGTTCGATTTCATGTTCTTGAAGTTGGCCAAACAATTCTGCGAGTGTCATTTTTGAAAGTCTTTTCTTTTCTGATATAGCCGTCACTTTTCGTTGCCATTCCATAGAAAACAATCTAAGCACTTTAAAATTTAATTCATCGTTACTAAAAGTCTTACTGAGTGCTATCAAATGGTTCGTCAGATGAGCATATCTCTTTTGCAAGTCGAGAGTTGTCTCTCGGGGCTGCATTCTAAAAAGTTCATACTCTTGGCTTAAAGTATTCAATCTTTACCTCTAAACTTCAGTCGTTCCTTCATGAGTTTCAACCAAAGTATCCAAAATATTCTTTGTTGATGTACATGTTGAAATGGAAAGAACTCGTCCGTACTAAGTGCACTTTGTAGAATATTGATTGCCTTATTGTCAGAGAGAAATTTTTTCTTAACATCGTCATCCCGTGAAACTTTAGGCTTTGACGATCTAACACCATTGACAACACATGTGAGAACAAATGGACCATTTTGGACGACATTCCATATTTCTTCTCCTTGCACTTCTAAGTCAGCCTTCATGCAAATTTTCCAAAAAACCAAAGTATTCACCACAAAATAATGGAGGCTTGTTATTTCTATCACCGTCTCTAAAAACTGGATTTGTATTTGCGAAAGCAATTATGGATCTTTAGGAACATGTTACCTATAACCTTCTCTGATGCCAATTTTTGGTTTTTGAGTGCGCCTAAAACGGGGTTGAATAAAGTGAATTGCATATTCTTATTCTTTTAAGCGTTGATGTTCTTATTTTCCGGTTTGTGTATGAATATGAAATCGGTAAATGCAGAAAAATAAATATTACTGGATATATTCTGGTTCCCCTTACAGTTCAAGAGTACTCCAGTCCCCTTTCAACACGAAAGAGATATTCCCTATAGTTAATATGATTGTACAACCTATTCACACCAATTGTGATGCTTACTATGTAACCTATAGGGAGATCAAAGACTCTTAAAACCTTCAAGATCTGAACACTAAGTTCAAGAAGAACAATCCTCTTCAATGCACATACTTGTTTCTAACAATCCTGAAAACAAGGTAACCAATACAAAGTAAAAATAGAATAATCCTCCCTTAATACTCTATTGCTTCCAACAATCCTGTACAACAAGGTTACACCACAATCACTTTGGATAACTGATTAGAAACAAATTCTTGAAGTAGATATAAAAGGTTATAATCAATGTCAATACTAAGTATTGATCTCTTCTCTTTCAAGACAATAATTCAATGAATATATTAAACAAGTGCTCAATGCATATGATAAAATTTTTTTAATGATGTATTTGAAAATGTAAGAGTAAAAGTTTCATGCAAGATCATAATATTTAATCAATTCACTTTTTTGCAAATGAGATATAAAACATTGTATTGTATGTAATTGTTGTTGTTGTTGTCTTAATTTGCATCAGAATTGAAAAAGAAACTTATACATGTAATGCGCACTTTCAAAAGGTATAAATGCATGGAAGAGTGAAATGGTTCATGGCCAAGAGAAGCTAACCAACAAAATTCATAACAGAAAAGTTTTCAAAAAAGTTTACGCGGTAACCGGTTACCAGAATGCAGTAACCGGTTACTCAGTTCAAGTAATGTTCAAAAAATTCAAAAACACAAAGTTGTAGCTGATTACCAGAAGACAGTAACCAGTTAGAACTGAACATAAATTATTTTCCAAAATTATTTCAAACCATGTAGCCGGTTACCCATAACCAATAACCAATTGCCGTTGTTATGAAAAGTGAAAAAACATTTCAAAAGACTTGGAAATGAAATGTTAGTGATCTTAAAGCCATGAAACATGCATGTAAAATGTTTAGACATATTTTTAGCACTATAGTAACATACTATATTGAATTAGAGTCTTGTACCATATTGAAGATCAAATATCAAAGTCTTCTTTAGGAGTAACTTAACATGCAAGCCAAAATTCCATTTTGAGTAGATACTTTTTTTCTTCTTCTTTTTGATAATTCATTTTGCCTTGATCATAATATTTATAATCATCAAAATATAAACTTGTTGAAGCATGACTTTACAAAAGATGTCACATGCTACAAATGCGAAAAGCCAGTCATTATCGTACAACATGTTCGGGTCTCAACAAGTGCAATAAGAAAAAAGATAAAGACTTCTACAAGACAAAGGGTAAATGTGAAAAGGTTGTATCGCTTATATCATAATGGAAGATGAAATTGAAAGCTCCTTTTCATATTCCAGTTCTAGCTCAGATGATGAATGTGAAAATTTGTACTTGATGGAACACAAGAAAAGTAAAGACTTAGAGGTATATGATTCTAATTATGATTTTAAACCTTCTTACAAACAATTGTCAAAAGCATTTAGAGAAATGCATGCATATGCTTTAGGTGCATTTAAGAAAATCTCTCTTCGAATAACACTTATTTTAGAACTTGAAAATGAGATTTTTAATCTGAATCAGTAAGAAGATCCAATAGAGTTTTATATAATAGTATGGTCACGTCAAAAGGTATGGGAAACATTCTAATAAGGAAAAAGGATAGATAAGAAGCAGTCATGTGATATTTTATATATTCATTCAATTTCAAGAAATACGATAAGCTTGGGTCATTTGCTTGGAAAAAATATATAAAATAAGGCTATAAGATAAAAAGCTCAAGGTGTTTCATAAAATTTTCATTTTATCCCTGATGGCACCTCTATCAAACAACAAAACATTCAAGATTATGATTAACTTGTTAGACCATTAACATCTTGCATCAACCATAATTGGAGACTAATATTGGACTTGTCATCAGAGGTAGGGGAGGAAAATGGGAATGCCATCACCGTTTAGGTCTGCCCCGTAAAAAATGGAACTGGAGAGGCAGACATTATGGAGGGTGTCGAACTAAAATCTTGCTTTATCCCATGAAAAGTGAAGGCATGGCCGGATGGACTCGCGGACACTACATATTTTTAGCTTAAAAATTGCAAAATTTTAAGTTAAAGTTCGCATCCACAAAAGCCAACAAAAAAAGTTGGGGCGAGTCAACATATCAGAGGGTGAAAGCCTAAAATCTTGGTCTGCCTTCCAAAAAAGTGATAGCAAAAGAGATGTTCTTGGAGGTCCGAGCCCATTTTTCCACCCTTACCCTTTAGGTGTATTTAAGAAAATCTCTCTTCGAATAAAACTTATTTTAAAACTTGAAAATGAGATTTTTAATCTGAATCAGTCTCAAGTTTAGGAGTCTTAACTTGATGCACATGAAGAAGATGGTGTATAGACTTTCCAAAGTCATAATGCCAAAGCAGCCGTGTGAGGAGTGTTGCATTTCCAAACTGGTAAGAAATTTCTTCAAATATGACTTGCCAATAAAGGCACAACAGAAGTTAAAGATTATGCACTTAGATGTGTGTGGCTATTCGAAGTAAAGTCACTATGAGGTAGTTTTTACTTGTTAACTTTCATAAATGAATTCACTATATGTCTATTTATTTGTTAGAGGATACAAATAAAGTGTCCACCATCTTCAAGAGATTCAAATTGTTAGTTAAAAAATAGACTTAATAGGTTCCTACAAGTTATTCTCACCAAATGAGAGTAAAGTAGTGATTAACATAGATATGTAATTTGATTAGAGGAAATGATTGAATTACACTACTAAATTATATTTATGGAGGATAGTTTTTTTGTTAATAATACACTAAAATTCTGTGACTAATCAATTTAATGATGAATTTAGTGACATATATTATTCGTAACGAATTTCAATGTGACGAAAATATTAATGAGTAATTTAAAATTCCATAAAAAATAGGAACAAAATTAATGTGTCCCTAACAGTAACGTTAGTTACTACATATTGAAAAAAAAAATCACCTCAAACATGTATTTCCGTCATTAATTAGTAAATGAGTAGTAAAAAACTCACTAATTACGAGGGATGCATTACGTCACAAGTATGTGACAAAAATTATTTCGTCACAAGTCTGAGACAAAAAATATTCCGTCACTAACTAAAAGACAGGGATTTTAGTGACGTTTGTATTCTATCACTAATAATTGCATGTATGAAGGATTTATTCCATCACTAAATTACACGACAATAATTTAGTTACATTTATATTATGTCATTAATTAGTGAAAACACGCGTAAACTAATTAATATTATAAATTTTCATCTTAATCTCATTCATAATACAAGTGAATCTTTTATATTGAACAAAACTAAAATAGTTCATCACCAAATCATAACTAACAGTAATAAATACTATATGATTAGATATTTTTTTAATGTCTTACCTATGTTTAAATAACCAGTTATACTTTTTTTTACAATACAAACAATATAAATAAATAAAAAATGAAATAATGGATGGAAGAAAATAAGACAGGCTATAATAAAAAAATGTTATATGGATAAAAATCTCCCATTACTTAGGAACTGAAAAATATGAGGATGGGAAAAAATGTCAGCATGCTTATGAACATTAACTTACACGAAAATAATTATATGATCTCTAATACTACGACCTTAAACAAATAATGGACTAAATAAAGTATGTATTTTTCAACAAAAGTTTACATATATAAGATCTCTTTTACTTTATTTAAGTCAAATTTTCCTCAAAGTTGGTGGTGGTATTCATCAAGAAGATTCATAGGTTCATGTGTTTATTTCTATGTCTTGTTCAATAAATTTTATTGAGACTTAAACTACACCTTTGAGTGTGCTTCAAGATAACATCATTTCAAGGCCTATTGTGATCCATCATACTTTATTTTGCCATAGTAGTTCAAAAGATTCAAGATTGATTCAACTAGTTTGGCCTAATTGAACAAACATTTGATTCAATGATCACAAGTTTATAACTCTCTCAATTTTCAACACTTTTAGTTGGTTCTTTTTGCTATGGATTCTTATCATCACCTATAACAATTTCTCTTCACATGACTAGATCTAATTGTGCAAGAAAAATCATCAAAAGTTGAAAGGGGTTCCAAGTCATTTTGACACTCTCTGAACTAGAGTTTGCTAACTTCCAAAGACCATATCATGTTTATTTTTTGTGATTTTTGATAGATTTCAAAGTCATTATTCTCTTTAAAGGGTCCTTAACAAATTATCTGCAAGGGTTTAAGGCTAATTTTGAATGGAAAGTCACTAATGATTGGAAAAGATTACAAGTCCTTTGGGAAGGCCATCAAATTCTCTTGTGTGACTTCAAATGATCATAACTTTGTCATCTTTTATCTCCTTGATCTCATTATTTTTCTATAGTAATATTTGGGATGTCTACTACAACATTGTTTCAAGGTGCTAGGCTTGAAAATGCTTGAAAGTTTGTTTAAAAATTGAAAAGATTATATGTCATTTGTGAATTTCCCCAAATTTGTTCCTCATCTTCCAAAGACCATAACTCTTTCAATTTTAATGATTTTTGAATGATCTCAATTCCACAATTCAATTTGAAGAGTCTAATTCATTTCATCTTCAAGGATCAAGATCAAATTTTAAGTTGAAGGTCATGTAACTTTATAGAACATTATAGGCCATTTTGAAGCTCAACACTTCAAATTTTTCTAAGTACAAAGAATTCGTGTATTTTTCATGATTTCAAATGGATATAACTTTCTTCTCAAGTATCCAAATGAAAAATTTCAAAGCACATTATCAAGATTGATCATCCAGCATTCTAAAGAACCCAAGATTACATCATAAAGGTCCCTGAGTTACTTGCACCATGGTTGCAAAGTTTGTACCTTGAAACTGAAGTTTCTTCATTAAGTAAGAATTTGATTTTCATAATGTGCACACTAATGACCAACTTGTTGTGTGTTTCTTACTTAAGCATGATTAAAAATTTTGCAAAGCATGATTAGAGCCTTGAAATGCAAGTTTTAGATGAGCATTGAGGAATTTCAAGTCACACTTTTCTCATGAATTGGGTGCACATGATTTGGTCAAATTGCTTAACATTCACCCCATCTCAGCATTCCATTTCATTTCTTCTATAAATAGAGGAATCCCCTATTCATTTCTTAAGCTTGAATAACCAAAATCACTCGGCCAAGCTCTCTCTATAGATCACATTTCTGAGTTTTCAATTTCTCATTTCCTTCACTTCCAGCCCTTGTTTTTTGATTGATTATTCATCCTTGAACTTCACTGAAGCTAACAGAAGAAGAATTAAGTAGGAATTGACTTAATTCTTCTAACTCAAATTACTGGAATGGTCTATGATGCTCACTGATGCTTGTTGATGGTTTAATTTATATTAATTGATGTGTTTGATACCTCTGTTTTTAAATTCAAAATTCTTAAACTTCTTTGATTTTTTTCAAATCGACGGAGCAGTGGTTTAAAGAAATTTTTCACGAGGGTGAGGTTAGGATCATCTTGAAGAGACGAACCCAATGCTACCAATTTGAGCTTCAAATGATTCTGTTTGAAGAATCTCATAAAAAACCCAACGTGCAGGTGTGTGGAGGTTGAAGACGACCTACGAGTCGTTCATCAACCAATGACCGTGTGACAATTGTTTTAATTTCATTGATTTGTCTTTTATTGATTCTGTGTATTTTTTTTGCTGAAGTCCATATCAAGCACATCGTTCTAGAACCATTGGATTTGTTTGCTAACGTGTTTTGACTTTGATCTAATGGCCAATATTTTTTTGCTTTGTTTTATAAACTCGGATTTAAATTATGGATTTGGTGTGTTATTCAAAGGTGACCATATCATGCATAGCGTGTTAGATCTGTTGGATCTGTTTACTAACACATTTTGGCAATGGTCCAGTGATCTATATTTTTTTGAATTTTATTTTTATTTTCAGATTTTCATGTTTAATTGTTTTAAACTTCAAAAATTCATTAAAAAAATTCATTTCTTACTCAAAAATTATTAAAAATTTCACAAAAATATTTTTGAATATTCTCTTTCTGATTCATATTTTTTCATAATTTTATTTTATGATTTGATATTTTTCATGATCTTTCTCTTTCTTTTGATTTATTTAATTGTTTAAAAATATTTTCTGTTAATTTTAAATTCTCAAAAAATATGGAAGGATCCAATGACCTTTTGAAAAATATTGGTGACCTGATTTTATTTTTATTTTTGATTTTGATATTTTTTTTACAAATTTGGGTTTATTTTGCTTATTTCTTTATATTTTAAAAATGGTTCCTGACTTTTAAGAAATCTAAAATTGTATGCCAACACTTGTTGACTCATGTTTGACCTCTGATATTTTTTTGGAATTTTTATTTGGTATTTTAATACACTTTGTATATTTTACCAATTATTTCCTTTTTATTAGTCATTTAAATATTGTTTTTTTATTAATTATATTTTATTATTTTTGTGACTAGTTCTGATTTAGATACTTGAGTATTACTCTGGGACAAGTTCTTCAATCTCATTGGATCTTGAGTGTTGATAGGTTGAAAAACCAAATCCACCAAAATGGATGAATGATGTTGATGATATTTGAAACCCTAATTTCATCTGAGGCATTAGTTACACTATCATTTGCCTCCCTCTTCATCTTATCCCTTTCTTGTTTTTACTTGTGCTATATTTTTTTTGGAAGAATAATCTATATATCATTTCTCTTACATGTATGGTACATAGATTGCTATTGACCGACCTCAAAATAGGTGTGGCTTCTACATAAGTCCACCTACGATTGCTTAACAAAGAGCTACATTTATCCCTCTCGTCTAATAAGAGAAGACCCTCCTCTTGTCCTTGGTTGTTGGAGGCCATGTTCGTACCTTAACATGCTTTTATGGTCGAGCAAGTCCCGTCGTTCATTGTAAATGGATGTTCGATTGCTAGGCCCCAACATTTTCCTGGGACTTAGCTATAATATTGTTTTAACTTTATAGCATTCCATGGTCGAGGTAGTTGTTCCCCCCTTAGGTGTTCGAGGTAATAAGCCCTGTTGCTTATCATCCCGCAAACACGATAGGGTCCTTCCCAGTTGGCGGCCAACTTTCCTTCACAAGAATCTTTCTGATTTCTCCGTAAGACTAGACTTCCGACTTGGAATTTGCATTTGATGACTTTGGCGTCATGTTACAGAGTTATCTACTGTTTTAGCATGAACTCGCAATAAGATTCCCCTGACCGAATCTCTTCGACCGGTTCGAGTTCTTCTCTCAGGGCTTCGTTGTTTAATTCCTCGTCGAGAGGGAATTTAGTTTGCTTAGATGGTTCCATGATTTCCACAGGAATGTCTGCGTCGGTATTGTATGTTAGTCGAAAAGGAGTATCCCCGATTTTCGAGTGCGGTGCCTTATGCTAAACCTAGAGCATGCTATGCAGCTCTTTGACCCATCTCTTTTTGGCTTCACCTAGATGGCGCTTAAGCCCTCGCAAGATGAATTTGTTTGCAGCTTCGTCTTTCCCGTTCGATTGAGGGTGTTCGACATATGTGAAATGCTGCTTGGTGCCGAGCTTGGTGATAAAATCTTGGAATTGTTGGTCGGTGAATTGCATGCCATTATCGGTAACTTACGCTTGTGGTATGTCGAATCGAGAAAACACATTTCTTTTATAGAAGTAAAGTATGTTGTGCAACATGATTTTGGAGAGGGCTCCAGCCTTTGTCCATTTTATGAAATAATAGACAACGATGATCAAGTAATTTTTATGGTATTATCCTTGGGTGAAGCGTCCAAGTATGTCCATCCCCTATCATGCGAAAGGCCACGGGGATGACAATGTTTTGAGCTCATACAGGGGTGCTAAGTGCATGTCTGAATGGCGGTCACACTTATCACACTTTTTGACTTGCTCCTTAGCGTCCTGCTTCATCATGGGCCAGTAGTATCCTGCTCACAACGCCTTTAGTGCCAAGGATCTTCGCCATAAGTGTTGGGCATTGATCCCTTCATGGATTTCCCGCAAGATATGGGGAACTTTAGTCTCCTCGACGCACTTCAAGAGTGGGATAGAGAATCCTCGTCTAAAGAGTTTTTGCTCGACCATAACGTAGGAACAAGCTCAACATTTGGTTGTGTTGGCCTCTTTTTGGTCGGTAGGTAGTTCCCCCTTGGTGAGGTAATTGAACACTAGGGTCATCCAACATGTGTTGTCCCTAATGGCATTAACCTCGACCGACACAACAGGTTTTTTGTTGATCGGGCGAGAAAGGGATTCTTGGATGGCAGATTAGTTTCCACCTTTCTTCCTTGTGCTCATGAGTTTTGATATCACATCGACCTGAGTATTCTGTTCGCGGGGAACATGTTTGATCTACGCGTGGCTGAACCTCTTCATTTTTTCTTTGACCATGTTTAGGTACTCGATGATGCTTTTGTTTTGTCCCGGTATTCTCCTCGTACCTGGGATGCGACGAGTTGAGAGTCAGTGAATATTTGTACTTCCTGGGTGCCCAAGTCTTCGGCTAGTCTCAGCCCTGCAAGCATGGCCTCGTATTTGGCTTGGTTTTTCGATGTTGGGAATGATAGAGTGAGTGAATGTTTGTCTACAACATCCTCTTCGTTCTCGAGGAGGCTGCCTACTCCACTTCCCGTCGAGCTGGATGCTCCATCAATGAAGATTGTCCACTTTCGGACCTCACATGTAAGGGGTTCGGGGGTGGTCATCTCTGCGACAAAGTCGACCAATGCTTGGCCTTTTAGTGCTTTCATGCTTTCATATTAGATGTCGAACTGTGAAAGTTCTAGGACCAATTCAACATTCGACCGACCATGTTTCGTTGTCCTAGTAGTTGCTTTATAGGTTGATCTGTTCGCAGCATGGTCGTGTGGGCTAGGAGGTAGTGTCTGAGTCTCCTCGCTACATTATTAAGGGCCGAAGCTACCTTTTCGGTCTGTTGATGCCTCATCTCGGGGCCTTACAACACTTTTCTAGTGAAGTATATTGGTTTCTGCCCGTTTGGAGTTTCACGAGCGAGGACCACGCTTACGGCCTCGACTGAGACATCTAGGTAGAGAAACAGAGTTTCCATATTCTTTGGTCGTGAGAGTATGGGTTGTTGCAAAAGAGCCTATTTGAAGTGGAGTAGGGCCTTCTCTCGCTCCTAGGTCCACTCAAATGCTTCCTCTTTTCATAGGAGTTTTAAAATGGGAGTGCATGCTGCGCGGACTTCGTGACGAATCGGGAGAGCGAGGTGATCATAACGTTCAAGATTTGTATGTATTTTTTTGAGTTTTGCGTGTGGAGCTCGGAGAATGCCCTGCATTTGTTGGGGTTGGTGTTGATCCCACGTTTGGTCAAGTAAAAGTCGACGAACTTTCCCGCATTGACCCTGAAGGTGCATTTCTCTGGGTTGAATCTCATCTTGCATCGCCTTGCTCAGTTGAAGACTATTTTTAGGTGGGTCGCGTGGTTAGTTTTCGCTTGAGATTTTTGTTTCAACCCAAAATTCTCCATCTTAATTTTAACCCTAATTGGCTTATACTTCATCATAATATGCATACATACATGTCATTGGGTCTATATTCATGGAATCAAGGCATTTTCTGCAAGAAAGAGTTGCAAAAATTGATTGTTCCGTTAAGCACCATTGCGAAGCAGAACTTGGGGTTTTCTGCATTTAAATGCACTCCGTGTGGTTTTAAATCCACCCAATAAATTATAAATCAAGTCATCATCATATCAAGCTCTTATGCATGCCAACACACTTTGAATTGTGCAGAAAGTTAAGCGTTTCATTTGATTTAAGACAGTGCATACATAAATTCAGTATTGTGCGTTTCAAGCTCAGAAATTCATAACTTGAGATAAAAAAATGGTTTGGGAATGATTCTTCAGTCATTAAAACTGTCTTGAGGTATTCTCCAATTCATCTGTTCAAGTCGAACGCTAATTTTGTGAGGAAGATTTTCAAAATGCAAAATACTCGAGATGTGTTATACAATGGATTTACCGTTTTGCCAGTTTTCAGATGCTTAAAAATTTGTAACTTCTGACTGGAAAATCATCTTTGGGTGGATCTTGGAGTATTTTAACCATCTTGTTATTTCCTTTAATCTTTGTGTTCGTCTTGGAGGCTAATTTAACGAGGAAGATCTTCGAACATGCGAGTATTCAGAAGTTATACGGTGCAAAAATAGTGAAAATAACCGTTGTTTTCCAGATGTTCAAAACTTCATAACTCTCGCCCGATTCGATGTTTTTGGTTGGATCTTTGGGTGAAAAATCTGTTTTGATTTTATCTTTGATTCATATGTTTGGGTCAGAGGTTAATTCTTTCCAAAAGATCTCTGAAAGTGAGAATTACCACAGAAAATTGCACCTTGAAATGGTTTTCTACTAGACTGTTTCTCGATAATGTAAAAATCATAACTCTCACAATTTTTATAGTATCAGGACGATTCTCGAAGCGTGAGATCACAAATTTTATGAACTTCAATTTTGCTTCAAGGCCCAAGTTCATATTGTGTGTTGAAGGCTTCGTTTGTGGCTTGCTTACCAAAGTGTGCATGAAAATAAGCTGAAATTTTCAATGCGGTAAAATAAGTCCATTGTTTCTCGCCATTCGAAAATTCATAACTTGCTCGATTTTTATCATATCGGGGTGATTCTTTCGGCATGACGTCATGAATTTCATCTTCGACGATTTTTATTGATATTTCTCATTGAGATTCTGCACTAAACATCATGAGCTTGTGGTTTGTTCGCGCGTCGTACACAAAATAAGTGGAAAAATCTGCTCAGTGAATTTTTACACAGAGTTTCTCGTCGTTCAGGGTAACGTAACTTGCTTAATTTTTATCGTAACAAGATGATTCTTTCGATGTCGCGTCATAAATTTTGTCATAGACATCTTTGTTTCAAGTCTTGCGTCAAAACTTCGCACTGATTGTGATGAGCATGGGGTTCGTTCTTGCATTGTGCACGAAATAAATTGAAAGTTTTGAGCCAATACTATATATTTCAAATTTCAAATTTCAAACACAACAACTCTCATAATTTCACATATCAATAATCAAACTCACCTTTTTCTCTCAAATCCTCTCAACTTTCTCTCATTTTCTTCAAGAAAAAATTAAACAAAACTTCAAGATCTTCATCACCTTTTCACTTAATTTCCACAAGCTTCCTTCTCCTCTCCGTCGCATTCCGGTTGATTCCGCCCCCTCCTTTATCGCATGGTAATTCACGGTTTTGATATGGTGGCAGAACCGACTGTTATACTGGTATTGAGTATGTGTTCTCAAATTTTGCGGTAAGCAAGAGTCACCGCCGACTTTTCTTTTATCCAAATTAAGGAAAGGGTGAAAAGAACACAAAAAGACCTTTTCGAGAATTTTCTGAGTAAGGGCGTAGATTATGGAAAGTGATGTTGTAAGCACCCTTACCATCCTTAGTTTTCTATGGGCTCTTAGATGCTTAGCTTATTTTTTAAATACCTTGTGCTTTGTGTTTTGAAAAAGTAGTTTGAAAATGCTTAAGTGCAGCGATTCACTTTATGATAACTTTAGTATCAGTCCTCAAGAGTGTTGATAAAGCGTTTTCAAAATGTTTTTTTTTGAAATGTCTTGTGTAAGTGTGAAAAATTTGTTTTTGAGCAAGCATTTAAGAAATATCTACTTATACTCAAAAAGATTCATTCTTTTCCTCCTATCCTTTAGACAGTGCTATCCTACTACTAGTGAGTAGGTAACCCTATCGTTGGATATTTGAGGGACATTCGAAGGGACGTACAACCATAAAAGCAACATATAGAGACACTTTAGCAATTTTGTTTAAGGGACTAGATCATTTACCGAAAGGCAACACTGTAGGGTCATTGAGAGACTTAAGATCTTTTGATTTAAGGGTCTTTTGCTAAAGCGTCCTCATTTCGAGGGACATGACTGTTTTATTTTCCGAAAGGCAACCAAACTGGCCATACCCTAGAGGTGTATATGTGCAAGTGATTCAATTCAATTCATTTATCTTTGTTATTAGATTTGCTAGCGCTTTATTTTCAGTCTTTCCATACAAGCTTAGTTACTAACAGTTAATATTTTGTGAAAATTTAAAGTGCGGGAATCGTAAATCCTACGCTATTACAATGCTTCGGGGAGGGGGTATTTACATGTCCAAAAAATGGGGGAAAATAAAGATAGTGGTAAAGATCCCTAGTAATTATCTATTACATTCTGTCAGTAGATACATTAGTATATAAAAAAATGCAAAAGTAAACAACGCGTGCGAACTTAAAATAATGTCTAAAACCCTAAAAAAAATTCTAAGTAAACATAAGAAAATCTATTTTGGTTTCTGTTTATTTTAAGAAGATAGTTAAACTAACTTAAATCTAAATTTAATTAAAAATATTAAATGAAATTAAACCTAATTCTAATATTTTTGTATTTTTTATTAAGAAAATATTCGAATTAAATAACCTATTTCTAATTGATTTTAAATTGATAAAATAAAGTCAAAATAATTAAGTTAATTAACTTACAAAATTATAAATTAATTTTAGAAAAATCCTAAGTCTAATTATTAAATTTTTTTTTTGATTTTATGATTTGATAAAAAAAGGTTCTAAAAGCAAAATATAAAACAAATAAAGTTAAAAAGAAAAATAGAAATAAAACTGGGCCTGATGTCTAAAGTAAATAGGGGGTATGAATGCTGAAATTCGTTTGGCACAAACAAAACCAGCCCAACTTTTGCGCCTAATCCAGTAGGGAGTGTACCCTAAGGTACACCATGGTCTTTAGCCGTTTGAGAATGTTCGATCTGATGCTGCATGGATCTGATGGTGATGACATGAAGGTGTATGGTACGCATCTGGCCACTAGGAGTATAGAACCTGCAAGCAAAGTTAGGAAAAAATAAAATGCAAGAGATAGGAGTTGAACTCTCACACACGCCACACCTTAACACACACTACCTTGCCACCGTGCCAACCTGTCCATTCATTGATAAGGGCAATAGGATAATATAACATATAAAATCAATCAATTTTCTTTAATTTTAAAAACGTGCGCCCAATCAGATTTAAGTAAACCAATAGAATTATATCATTTTGCCACGCGGACTCCATCAGAGTCAACAATTTACAGAGGTGCCGGAGTCAAACTCCGGTCAACTTCTCCGGCCATATCAAAATCTAAAAACCTGCAAAAAAAAGCAAAACCAAAGCTCAAGATCTAGGCTACCCCCCCCCCCCCCCCCTAAATTGGGGTCTCCGAATTTAACCATGGGGTTAGTTTCTCCTGAAATAGCCTGCATCAATGAGAACGAAGCTCGCCTTTAGTTTTGCCCTAAAAATGGCAAAACTCCATCCTCACGCCAAACCTTGCATGTAATGATTCTAAACAGGAAAAAACATCAATATGAACACATGTATGCATAGAGAAATCATTTATATCGCATGTAGAAAAAGTTTGAGATCATGAAATTTTTACCAAAAATGGAGATTCGATTGACTAATCTCAGGTATTTGCAGGTGTGGATAAGAGATGGTATAGCTTCCTGGGAACCTCAGGGATGGAGTGGTGAGGTTTGTTTGGCACGAGGAATCTTGGTAATGTGGTTTTGGATTTTCACGATTTAGGAGATTTTTTGCAATTTTTGTATAGCTCTTTGAGGCAGTTTTTTGCGTGTTTGAGGCTTGCAAACATGATGGATATATAGAGGAGAGGAGGGAGCAAGGTTTTATGGAAATAATCTCCCTCATAACTATTGTAATAAATCCATGATATCTTCTTTGAAAACTTTCCAAAATTTGAATATTTCATGCCATTTTTGGTCAACATGCCCCTGGTCATGTTTTGCACGAGTTCTTGGGCCCAAGACCAACCCATTTCATCAGCCCATATTGCCATAACCATTATTTAATATTTTATGCTATTTTATTTTATTTTTATTTGAACAAAACAAAATAAATAAGGATAAAATAGGTAGAAATGGCTAGGCAATGTATAAATGATTTTAGAGGTCTTTCACAAGGTTAGGAAGATGTTTGAAACCCAAAAAGTTAGGCCATTGACCTAAAAGTTTAAGTTTGCTCAATGCATAATTTTTGAAATCTTCCAAATTTTCCCAACTTGGGCAAGCCATAACTTGCTCAAATTTTATCCCATGATGATGATGTTTGACTTTTTGGAAAGCCCATGATTTCTAATTCATTCCCTCATTTGATCAATTTTGCATTTGAAGAATATATCTTGATGTAAATGGTATTGACAAAAAGTGCCTTTTGTTGACTTTCTGAAAATGACTTGTAATTTATGAGCTTATATCTTTTAAATGGTGCATCTCTTGAACTTGAGGACAAAATAGAAGTTGTAGGGAATGATATTCTCTTCAAAATTATATTTGGTTGGGGAAACATGGATAAAGTATGTGAAAGTTATGCCTGGTCAAAGTTCAGTTGATATTTCCTATAGAAACCCTAATTTAGCAATTCTTGACTTTTGATAGATAGGAGCATTTCTTGAGGAATCATGATCAACCCTTTATCAAATGATGGATATCACTTCAAAATGTTGATGTTGATAAAAAATCTTGAAGTTTGACTGTATATTGGTCACAATTGACTTTTGACCTAGTATAGTTAATTTTCAAACATTTGAGAAATTGACTAAGAAAACTTGTAGTTTAAGGCATGAAATTTGTCATGGACAATCTTGAAGGAATATTAGGATCGTGGAAAACATTTGAGACCTTTGGAGCTCACACATCTTGATGAAAAGTGAAACCCTAGTTGGAGGCTCATTACTTAGGAGGAGAATTTGTTTGGTTAAATCTTGGTCAACCTTGAGCAATTGAGCACATCTAGGAGCATGTCTTGAGTAAAAATGGGAGGGAAAATTTTGGGGTACAATAGCTGCCCCTGTTCAATCTTCTTAAACCTGAGGATTTAGATTGTCTTGTCTGCCTTTCGTGATCTGAAGGTGGAAGATGATTGAACACTAGAGTGCAAAAAAATTTGCACTCACATGAAGTAACATCATTGGTTGATAGCGTTAGGAATGGGCTTACAGATGCCATTTGGAGAAGATAATAGAGAGTCGTCAGAGATTGGCTTAAAGATGCCATCCAAAGTAGATGCTTACTTCCTAAATGGTCCCTTTGTGGGGAATTCTTACTCCTGCTGTCTGAGGAGGACTCTGCTGGGGAATGTTGATTTCATTTGTTCTCTTGCTTGAGGAAAACTCTATGGCGAATAGAGTCTGGGGACTTCGGTTGTCCAAGACTCTATTAAGGAGTTATCTTTATATTGGAGATATGAGAGTTTGCTGCTTTCTGGTTGAAATAGAGGTTTCACAGTAACTTGCTAGGGATAATGGAATTAACCGTTACCTGAAAATGTATTAGAAAGATCATGTGTAGGGCTGTTTCAAGATGAGTCTGTGTTAGTCTGCATCCGGAGATATATGAGAAGGAGCCTGTGTGGGGCTACTTTAGGATGAGTCCGTGTTAGACTGCATCTGGAAAGTTGAGAAGGAATCCGTGTAAGATTGCTTCACCTGGTCATGTAGATAGTTTTTTTGTCTGGTTTCAGATGTTAATCTATAATCAGTTGTTCATAGATAGTTGTCATGTCTTGTTTCAAGTATTAATCTGGAACTCGTCTTTGTGGGTCATTGAGATAATTGTCCTTGCTGGTTTCAAGTATTAATCTCCGACACGAGAAAAAAAATAGTTTTCCTGGCTTGTTACAGGTATTAATATTTAATCTCCTCATGTAGATATTTTTCCTGGCTTGTTACAAGTATTAATCTACAGTCGGTCATCCACAAATAGCTATCCTGGCTTGTTACAAGTATTAATCTGGAACTTTTCTTTTATTGGTCGTTGACATAATTTTCCTGGCTAGTTTCAGGTATTCATCTCTGACCCAAGAAATAAAGATAGTTTTCTTAGCGTGTTATAGGTATTAATCTATAATCTCCTCATGTAGATAGTTTTCCTGGCTTGTTACATGTATTAATCTACAGTCGGTCATTCACAAATAGCTGTCCTGGCTTCTTACAGGTATTAATCTGGAACTTTACTTTTATTGGTTGTTGAGATAGTTGTCCTGGCTGGTTTCGGGTATTAATCTCTGACCCGAGAAAGAAAGATAGTTTTCCTGTCTAGTTTCAGGTATAATTAATCTGGAACTTGGAAAGATCGGTCACATAGATAATTCCCCGTCTAGTTTCGGGCATTAATCTGTGGCCTGCTGTATTTGTTGGTAAACCCGTCTTGCTTCGAGAGTTCATACCACTTGGCCGTGTAGATAGTTTCCCCGTCTGGTTTTGGGCATTAATCTTTAACCTAATGTATAAGTTGATAGTGTTTGTCTGTCTGTGAACTCAACCTGGAAAGGTAAAGTCATTTTCATGCAATGTCATGATGTATGAATTGCATGATGCTCTCAAAATAAATGAGATTGTGATATATGCATTTGTGCTACATATGCCATGATATTTATAAAATAATGTATGAGTGCAATGTATGAACGTGTCGGCTGTTCTATTGCAGTGTTGCAGAATTAGGGAAAATAAATCCCTGATTGTAGATGGGGGTGAAGAATATAGGTCTTCAGATTTTGTTTGAAGTTGACATGTTGGGAGATAAACTTCCGCTGTTAGAGAAATAAACTTGGTTGGGGAAGGTGAACTCCGTGAACTGCTTGGGGATTTTGTGAAATCCTGCTGGGGAATCCTAAGAAGCTTGGAGACTTCACTGGGGAATTTTTAGATGTTGAAGCAGTGATATGTAGATTCTACTCTGTTGGGGATATGAGAACCTGACACCATTAGGTTGCATATTGAGAATATGACAGTGACCTTGTAGTAGGGTGTCTTTACCTCTGTACCCGCTGGAGAAGTTATATGTTGGAGAGAATACCTGTGGGGATTTTGTGGACGGCCCTTAGATATTGTCCCGTTTCTTAAAGTCATTAGTAACTGTCTTTCTGTTTTTTATGTGTATATTTGTAAGCAGTAATCACATTAAAATGCATATGTTCAAAAATAACCACTGGACGTTTTGCGAACAAAACAGAAAAATAAAAACAAAAGTTTTTCACTTTCAAAGGAATAGCTCTGTATTAACTTAAATAAGCCTTTTTGTACAAGGAGACGAACATCTTAAAATAAAACTTTACAAAATAGCATACAAAGAAAATAGCTATGTAAAATATCCCATTGGGTTCCCATTCTGCTATTGCCTTTATGTCTTTGAGCGTCTCATCCCTTTCGATGCTCATCTGAAGTTGATTGGATCGATTAATACCGTTTGAGCTTGATAGTTGATACCGAAGATTGGGTATAAGGTGAATCAACGGGACATAGTCATACACTTTAAATACCTAACTTTTGCCTGGACTTCCCTTTCGGGTTTTCAGTCCACCGGGATACCCTTTTTTGCCCAAGCCGCAATTTCAGGTTTTTGACTTGCCGGGTGTACAAATTTTTTTTCATGTATATCCCTAATTTTTCCCGAACCCTTTTGGTTCGTCGGGATGCCCTTATTTTTTCCTAGGCTAGTCAACCTAGTGGGTCTTTGTTCATGTGTAGTATCTTTTAACTATGTCCACATTTACAAAGTGTGGAATGTCGTCACCGTCCATAGTGGTTAAGATCATGGCTCCACCAGAAAATATGTTCTTGATCACAAATGGCCCTTCGTATGTGGGAGTCCATTTTCCCCTGGGATCACCCTGTGGCAGTATAATGCGCTTGATTACTAGATCACCGGCCTAATATACTTGACATCTGACCTTCTTGTTAA
This sequence comes from Vicia faba, assembly GCA_948472305.1. Taxonomy (NCBI): domain Eukaryota; kingdom Viridiplantae; phylum Streptophyta; class Magnoliopsida; order Fabales; family Fabaceae; genus Vicia; species Vicia faba. Next base: position 286,130,198 of record OX451739.1, on the reverse strand, counting down.
AAGCTTTGATCATACGTTTTTGGTACATATGATCATGACAAACAGCCGTGAGCCTCTTTTCGTCAATCAAATTTAATTGGTCAAGTCGAGTCTGAACCCATTCATCTTCATTCAAACCTGCATCCTTCATGATTCTCAAGGAAGGGATCTGAAGAAGTGAAAAACACAAGAAGGGGGGTTGAATTGTAAAAACTTGAAATCAATTGCAGTCAACACGGTATTTTTATCCTGGTTCGTTTGATCTTCAAACTACTCCAGTCCACCCGTCAAGGTGATTTCGCCTCTCTCCAACGAGGTCTTAATCCACTATATTCAACTGAATATTACAACTTCTTTAACAACTGCTAAAGCCTTCTTGAGTCAAACCACAAACTGGTTTCTCAAGGTAATACTTTCTTATAGATAATTGAAATCTAGGTGTGTTGAATGTTTTCTACAAAAACTGTTTATCACAACTGTGATACTACACAATTTAAGCTTATGAGAGCTAGAGTGCTAAAGTAATTGAATAAAGAATTTGAAAGCTTTAGAAAACTGAGAGTAAGGAAGATGATGAATAGCTTTAGGCGTGTAGAAGGTTTTAGAGCATTTGCCAATTCAATCTTCACTGACTTGTTTATATAGCATTGGAAAATGGTACGTTGGAGTCAGTAATTCCGTTTCAATGCCAATAACATTCTTTCCATATTAAGCAGATCTTTGTCTGGAATAATGTCGTTGATAATAAATAGTCTTGAATGCACAGTACCGTTGCCACTAAAACAGGTTCTGTCTTTGGCTTATTCTGACGCTGCTAGATGCTGATGAATTGTTGTTTTCTTGATCAGAGTTCAGATTGTTACGCGCAGGTCTGTTCATCAAGCTTCAGCGTAAGCGCATGTTGATCTTCTGATTCTGGTATCTGATATAACATCCTCTGATGCTGATGTTGATATTTCATCTTCTGATGCTGATGATGATATTCTCTTGCTGATACCCATCAGAGTTTCTGTAAAACAGAATGTAATTTTTTAGGTAGCATACATGTCTTACATGAATCATACAATTAATATATCTTTGCATTTTGTTATCATCAAAACTTAAACTTAGGGTGGTAGATTCAAACTTTGTTCTAACAATCTCCCCCTTTTTGATGATGACAAAAACTAGATTTTTTTTAATTGAAAAATAACGTGAAAAGTATCAGAGATAACTAAATAGTAAAGAGTATCAGAATTAAATAGGAAGTTATCAAAGATAAGAGGATAAGGGATAAAGAGATATCAGAATTTAGATCGGAGATACTCCCCATGAATTTATTACTTCCCTTTTTAATTCCAAGAGTTCTTCGGGATCAGATCTTTATTGACTTTCTTTGAACATCAGAGCATCAGGGCTTCAGTGTATTAGAGATGATTAACTTCTTGTACCTGTAAGCTTATGCAAAACAAAAACATTCAAGTATATCAGAGTGTTAGAATGTTTGAGACTTTTTGTCTCAGTAGTCCGTTATTTGAAAAATATCATTCTTGTTCTCCCCCTTTTTGTCAGCAATCAAAAAGTGCAAGTAATATAAGCTAAAACGATCAGAGCAGAAAAACTGTTATATTTAACTCAGGGCATGGAAAAGAGTACAGAAAACATGGAAAGAAAACAATGAAAATATCATGAATGAAAAACTAAGGTTGGGGTGGAAGGCGTGTGAACAGAGCTTCTAGCATGTTCTTGATCTGATCAGCAGTTTCCTTCTGCTGATGCACCATGCTGACAACTGTATCAATCTTGCCATCTTGCACATCCATACTTTCCTTCATCTTCTGATCATTCTCATCCATTCTTTGCTGCAGACGAATATCATTCTGCTTCAGCTCTTCAAGAGTCTGCCTGTTCAAGGAAGCTTGAGAAACGTCAGAAACAGGATGCTTCTGAGAGCTTTCTGCAACATCTTCTGCTTGACTTGTCTGATCTTCTGCTGGCTGAGCTTTTGAAGCTGACGCTTTTCAGACCATGGATCACTATCCAGAAAGAGCACTTCCTCCTTTAGCAGCTGACCTTCAACTTCCTTCAGCAGCTTGCTGAAGTTCTGTTGAGCCTGTTCATAATTGATGTCTTGCAGCTTGAGGGCTTCAGCGCGTACCCACTTTCTGAATTGAGTCCAGAGATGGTAGGAAGCGGCAGGATCAATCATTCCAGGACAAACCTGCTTTAGAGAAGCAATCTAATTCTGCAAGCCTGTTTCAAAATTCAAAATGCCAGCACCAACATCTAGTTGTTTGGGTTTGGGGATGGCTATTTTGTTTTTAAGGTCAGCAAGACGGTTAAGGCTTGTTAAATAAATGAAGGTCCTGCTGTGGTCTTCTGTATTTTGTTTGGGAGATGGAGTGGGAGAATCAGAAATGATTATTGGACTGTGTGGAGTATTTGGAGGGGTAGTTTCTGGTGAGGATGGCAGTTGGTCCATGTTTACAGTTGTACCACATGGCAGCTGAATTGCCAAGGGTTGTGGCTCAAAGGATTGAGGAGAGTGAGGTTCAGGGGTTTGAGGTTCAGGTGAAGGAGTTTCAGAGCGATGAAACTCAGGTTGTGGAGATGGTGGTTGAGGTGAAGGTGGATGAAGTTCTGGTTGAGGAGAGGGAGGTGGAATTTCTGGTTCTTCTGGTATGGGTGAGAGTGGATGTTCTGGTTGAGGTGAGTGGGGAGTTTCTGGTTGAGTGTTTGGATTTTCTGAGAGGGGAGCGGAAGAACATTGATCAATTTCAGACAAAACTTTGTCAAGTTCTGATTCTGTTGATGTAGTGGGTTTTGGATTTTGGGGTCTGGTGCGGGATCTCCTGAGAGTTAGTGACTCAGAAGGGTCAGCCTCTGGTTCGGTGTCATCAATGGTTGGTATGGGGATTGGGAGTTCATGTGAAGCTGGGGTTGGAATTGATGTTGGAATAGCAGAAGAATTTAAAACATTAGCAGCAGATAGATTACCTCTCTTCTTAGGGGTCTGCTGGGATGGTCCTTCTGAAGTAGCCTTTCTTTTCTTCGTCTTCTTCACAGTAACTTCTGGAGTATGCTGGTGCAGATCTTTAATGTTCAGAGTGGGATCTGTGCCATCATCCTTGCAAGCGTCCAAGTATCTGAGAACAATTACTGGTTTAGAGTCAATCTCAGAGAATATTGGAAAGTCGCCCAGAGGGACTCTTCTGCTGGTGATGTCAGCAAGAGGAGTGACGCTGGGTTCCTTTCTGATATTCTCTATCAGTTTCATTTTCTTCAGATTCTTGGCATTCAGAGGCTTGCCAACAGTAGGTTCAATAGAGCTCAATTCCTGTGCTTCTGTAAGGTGTTCAATCAGCCTATTCTCAGTTAGAATATCTGATATTAACCTGCCAAAGGTTATCCAATCCCTTTTTGTCCTTTCTTCTTCTCTTGTCTCCTTGACGCTGGTCCTGAGGTGATTAAACAGAAGATGAGCCAAGTTAATCTTTACCTTCTGATTAATAAAATAGATCAGAAACTATTGATCTATGTTTATATAATCAGGAGAGCTTGTGGGCTTCCTGTGATTGAAGCACCCCAGAATAATCTTCGCCCATATTCTGTGCTGATCCTTCAAGTCTCTAATTTTGCTACTGGGAACCCCATGGATGAAAATTTCTCTTACAATGACAACAACGTCAGAGCATCTTTCTGCCATGTCGATACAGCGGATACCACCACCACTGTATCCAATCAATCTTGCAATGTGATCCTCAGTGATCACAATCTTCTTTCCCATTATATAGGAAGTAACTTGATGTGTTGATGAAGACGCATGAATCCAGAATTCCTTGACCAATACTGGGAACGTTGGACCCACCAACCTATCAAAATATCTCTCCCATCCTTGTGCCCTAACTTCTTCTGTCAAATCGAATCCATTTTCTTTCAGACTGGAGATGTCAACAATCAGTTCAGACAGAACTTCCAAGTTCTTCACTGGTGTAAGGAGCGTTCTGAAGGGAATTTGGTACTGTTCAGATGAAGCCTCCTTCTGAGAACCTGCAGAAACATTGCTAGAGGTTGCCATGTTCACACTTAGGGTTTCTTTTAGAAAAGCTTGAAAAAGGGTTTCTTTTGAGAAAGATGAACACACAAGTAAGAATGCAGAGAAAATATTTGGATGATTGTAAGAAACGGTAAAAGTTTAATGAATGATGTTAATGTGCTTAAATAGATTTCAAAAAGTGTTTTGAAAACGTAAACGGTTTTAAGAAAGAGAATTATTTCATGATTACATTTTAAAACATGATTACGTGCATTTAATGCTTGTTGATTTTGGGGGATTTGAGAAAGATACTTGGAACGGTTACCAGACATGTGTCTCAATGCATCCAATCAACGTTTTGCCTTCTCAGAAGCGTGCACGTGTGTTCTGCTTCAGAGATTTTCTGATGATTGGATGACACTTGTTTGATTTAGTGAGCAGCACGTCTATCCTTGAGCTGAAACACTCAGATCTTTAAGAATAGAATCTGATACAATCTGGATGTCTATCTTTCTGAAAGAAGATTGATCAGAAGTTCACAGTAAAACAAAACACATTCTGAAGGTTAATATATAAAATTAAAACATTTTCACTCTGGGCAGAGCTTCATGCTGAGATGTTTCAGAATGAAGTTGAACCTATCTTCAGAAAGTGGTTTAGTGAAGATATCAGCCCATTGATGGTCTGTATCAATAAATTTCAAGTTCAAAATTCCTTTATGAATATAGTCCCTAATGAAGTGATGTTTTATTTCTATATGCTTAGCCCTAGAATGTAAAATAGGATTTTTACTTAAGCAAATAGCAGAAGTATTGTCACAGAGTATAGGGATGTTACTCTCAAAAATCTGGAAGTCTTCAAGCTGACTTTTCATCCAGAGCATTTGTGTGCTGCATCCAGCTGCTGCTATGTACTCAGCTTCTACTGTTGATAGCGCAATTGTGGATTGCCTTTTGCTGGACCAAGAGATCAGATTTTCTCCCAGAAACTGGCAGCTTCCAGAAGTACTTTTACGCTCTACTCTGTCTCCAGCAAAGTCAGCATCGCAGTAGCCTACTAAGCTGTAATCACTAGATTTTCTATAAAATAGACCCAGATTAGTAGTACCTTTCAGATACTTGAAAATTCGCTTAACAACTGTTAAGTGAGATTCTCTAGGATCTGATTGGAATCTAGCACAAATACATACGCTAAATAAGATATCAGGCCTTGAAGCCGTCAGATAAAGGAGAGAACCAATCATACCTCTGTAGACCTTCTGTTCTACCTTTTTGCTTACCTCTTCTCTTTCCAGAATGCACGTGGGATGCATTGGAATCTTTGATGGCTTACATTCTGAGAGGTCAAATTTCTTCAGAAGTTCTCTGACATATTTGCTCTGATGAATGTAAGTTCCCTCTCGATTTTGATTGATCTGAATTCCCAGAAAGAATTTCAGTTCTCCCATGAGGCTCATCTCAAATTCTGCCTGCATACACTTAGCAAATTTTCTTCCAAGAGAAGGATTAGTAGATCCAAAAATAATATCATCAACGTAAATTTGACAGACTAAGATGTCATTCTTAACTGACTTACAGAATAAGGTAGTGTCCACCTTCCCTTTGGTGAATTGATTTTCTAACAGAAAGTTACTTAGTCTTTCATACCAAGCTCTGGGAGCTTGTTTCAGACCATATAGTGACTTCTTTAGTTTGAAAACATATTATGGATTTTTTTTACTTTCAAAACCAAGGGGTTGGTGCACATAAACCTCTTCTTCTATATAGCCATTTAAGAATGCACTCTTGACATCCATCTGATACAGAGTGATGCCTTTATTAACAGCAAACGAAATTAAAATTCTGATAGATTCTAACCTGGCGACTGGGGCAAAGGTTTATGTATAGTCTATCCCCTCTTGCTGACTATAACCTTGTGCTACCAGTCGTGCTTTGTTTCTGATAACTTCACCTTGTTCGTTCAGCTTATTTCTGAACACCCATCTTGTTCCAATGACGTTGAATCCTTTTGGTCTGGGAACAAGATCCCATACATCATTTCTGGTGAATTGATTCAGCTCTTCTTGCATTGCTAGAATCCAGTCGTTGTCCAGAAGTGCTTCATCAATAGAAGAATGTTCAATCAGAGACACAAGTCCCATGAGGGATTCTTCAGAGTTTCTGAAGCTGGCTCTTGTTCTGATTGGATCTTCCTTTCTTCCTAAGATAGTTTCTTCTGGGTGATCCAAGCTGCTTCTGGGTAGTCTTTTCTGAGGTTGATCAACAGATGTTGTTGGATTGCTAGCAGTGCTCCTTTCAGATGTTGAAGGGGTGTCTCTGTTAAGAGCTTCTGATGTCTTGTCTTAAGAACCTGTAAGTTCAACTTCCATACCTGCAAAAACTTCATTCTGCTTTGACTTTACAGAGTCAAGCTTATCATCAAAACGAACACTGATTGATTCTTCCACAATCTGTGTTTCTGTATTGTATACTATGTACCCTCTTGAGAGTTCAGAGTATCCTAACATAATACACTTCTGTGCTTTAGAGTCAAACTTGTTCAAATAATTTTTTGTATTTAACATAAAACAAGTACATCCAAATGGATGAAAATATGAAATGTTGGGCTTTCTGTTCTTCCACAATTCATATGGAGTCTTTTCCAGAATAGGTCTTATTGAGATTCTATTTTGAATGTAGCACGCTGTGTTTATTGCCTCTGCCCAGAAGATCTTAGCAACGTTTGTCTCATTGATCATGGTTCTGGCCATTTCTTGCAATGTTCTGTTCTTTCGTTCTACAACTCCATTTTGTTGGGGAGTTCTAGGATAAGAGAAATCATGCAGAATGCCTCTGTCATTAAAGAATGACTCAAAATCTTTGTTTTCAAACTCTCCACCATGATCACTTCCGACTTTAACAATTCTAAGATCCTTTTCATTCTGAACTTGGTTACAGAAGGTGACAAACACAGAGTGTGACTCGTCCTTGTGTCTTAAGAACTTTACCCATGTCCATCTGCTATAGTCATCTACGATTACTAACCCATACTTCTTGCCACTGACTGAAGCAGTTTTAACTGGTCCAAATAAGTCAATGTGCAGAAGTTCTAATGGCTTAGAGGTAGAAACAACATTTTTAGATTTGAAAGAAGGTTTTGCAAACTTGCCTTTCTGACATGCTTCACACAGAGCATCTGAATTGAACTTCAGATTAGGAAGTCCTCTGACCATATTGAGTTTGTTAATCTGAGATATTCTTCTCATACTAACATGCCCCAATCTTCTGTGCCAGATCCACTGCTCGTTGTTAATAGACAGAAGACACTTTACATTCTGACTTTTCAGTTCAAAAAGTTTGATTTTATAAATGTTGTTTTTCCTCTTTCCATTAAATAGGATAGTCCCATCTTTCTGACTAACAACTTTACATGATTTTTGATTAAAGATTATATCATAACCGTTATCACTTAATTGACTTATGGATAACATATTATGCATTAATCCATCTACTAGCAGAAAATTATTTATAGAGGGAAGATTTCCATTACCTACAGTTCCAGAGCCAATGATCTTTCCCCTTTGATTGCCTCCAAAGCCTACGTGGCCTCCAGGCTTAAGTTCCAGGCTTTGAAACATATGCCTTCTTCCCGTCATGTGTCGCGAGCAGCCAGAGTCCAGGTACCATGACTGGTGTTTCTGATTTGGTGCTAAAGATATCTGCAACATGTATTATTTTATCCTTAGGTACCCAGATTTTCTTGGGTCCTGATTTGTTAGATTTACCAAAACTCTGGTTGAATTTTGGTTTCACAGAATACTTGCTACTAGTGTATTTAATATCATGTGTGTGACCATACACAAAATGTGAGTTCAGAGGAGTGTGTTTAATAGTTAAATCCATGGCATTCTTTGGTGTAGGAACCTTACCTTGGTATCCTATTCCCTTTCTGCCGTTTCTGCTAACTCCATAGATCATTGAAGCCATTTTGCTTCTATCTATGCTTTTAGCAAGGAACTTCTGGAAACTATGATCATACTCCTTGATGATCTCATCAGTGCTGCTGGGAGTTTTAGAAATTGTTTCCTTCTGAGAGTTTTATAAAACATTTTCTAACTTTTAAATTTTATTTCTCAGCTCAGAATTTTCCAATTTAAGACTCTCAGTCTTATCAGAGTCAGATTCAAGATTCCTTTTCAGATTTCTGAATTTAACTCTAATCTGCTGGTACCTTTCCAGAATTTCGTTGAGGCTTTCAGCAAGTTCAGCCTTAGTAAAATTAATTGCAAAGTCAGGAAATACCTCTTCAGTGTCTGATTCTGAGTCTGATTCAGAGGCTTCACTGTCTTCGGAAATATTGGCCATGAGAGCTATGTTTGCTCTCTCATCATCTGATTCTGAGTCAGCTTCAGACGAGTCAGAGTCATCCCATGTAGCCATGAGACTTTTCGTCTTTTCTCTTCCAAACTTCTTTTTGGGCTTTTCCCTCTGAAGCTTTGGGCAGTCACTCTTGTAGTGTCCTTGCTCATTGCATTCATAGCAGATGATGTCCTTGGTGTTTGGCTTTCTGCTTCCCGAGGAGCCTTCAGATCTTCTGTATCCAGAGGAAGAATCTGACCTTCTGTATCTGGAAGAGGACTCATTCTGATCAGATCTTCTGGGATTCCTGAACTTCCTTTGCCTCTGCTTCCATAGTTGGTTCACTCTTCTGGAGAGGAGGGAAAGTTCGTCTTCTTCTGATGAGGATCCATCAGATGTTTCTTCAACTGCCTGCAAAACTTTAGACTCAGATTTTTTGTTAGATTTTAATGCTAAAGGCTTACCTTGCTTCTGAGGTTCATTAGCTTCTAGCTCTATCTCATGACTTCTGAGGGAGCTGATAAGTTCCTCCAAAGAAATTTTGTTGAGATCTTTAGCTAGCTTCAGCGCTGTAACCATTGGCCTCCACTATTTTGGTAAGCTTCTGATGATCTTCTTGACATGATCAGCAGTAGAGTATCCTTTGTCCAGAACCTTGAGACCAGCCACCAGAATTTGGAATCTTGAGAACATTGTTTCAATGGATTCACTTTCTTCCATTTTGAATGCCTCATACTTCTGAATGAGCGCAAGAGCTTTAGTTTCTTTGACCTGAATGTTGCCTTCATGCGTCATTCTGAGTGAGTCAAACATGTTCTTTGTTGTGTCTCTATTAGAGATCTTTTCATATTCAGCGTAAGAGATGGCGCTGAGAAGAATGGTTCTGGCCTTGTGGTGATTTTTGAAGTCACGCTTTTGTTGATCAGACATTGCTTTCCTGTCAATCTTCTGACCGCTTGCATTCACTGGGTGCGTGTATCCATCTGTCACCATGTCCCACAGATCAGCATCATGTGCCAGAAAGAAGCTTTCAATTCTGTCTTTCCAGTAATCAAAATTTTCTCCATCAAAGACTGGAGGTTTGCCGCTGAATCTGTCTCTGTCTTCATTGTTGTCATTGCTGGTGTGTTGATAAGTTCCTACCATTGTGTTTTTCTGACGCTGGATCTTGTACTGACACAGTTAAGTGTTTTAGCTCAGAACCAAGCGCTCTGATGCCAATTGAAGAAGTGAAAAACACAAGAAGGGGGGTTGAATTGTAAAAACTTGAAATCAATTGCAGTCAACACGGTATTTTTATCCTGGTTCGTTTGATCTTCAAACTACTCCAGTCCACCCGTCAAAGTGATTTCGCCTCTCTCCAACGAGGTCTTAATCCACTATATTCAACTGAATATTACAACTGCTTTAACAACTGCTAAAGCCTTCTTGAGTCAAACCACAAACCGGTTTCTCAAGGTAATACTTTCTTACAGATAATTGAAATCTAGGTGTGTTGAATGTTTTCTACAAAAACTGTTTATCACAACTGTGATACTACACAATTTAAGCTTATGAGAGCTAGAGTGCTAAAGTAATTGAATAAAGAATTTGAAAGCTTTAGAAAACTGAGAGTGAGGAAGATGATGAATAGCTTTAGGCGTGTAGAAGGTTGTAGAGCATTTTCCAATTCAATCTTCACTGACTTGTTTATATAGCATTGGAAAATGGTACGTTAGAGTCAGTAATTCCGTTTCAATGCCAATAACATTCTTTCCATATTAAGCAGATCTTTGTTTGGAATAATGTCGTTGATAATAAATAGTCTTGAATGCACAGTACCGTTGCCACTAAAACATGTTCTGGCTTTGGCTTATTCTGACGCTGCTAGATGCTGATGAATTGTTGTTTTCTTGATCAGAGTTCAGATTGTTACGCGCAGATCTGTTCATCAAGCTTCAGCGTAAGCGCATGTTGATCTTCTGATTCTGGTATCTGATATAACATCCTCTGATGCTGATGTTGATATTTCATCTTCTGATGCTGATGATGATATTCTCTTGCTGATACCCATCAGAGTTTCTGTAAAACAAAATGTAATTTTTTAGGTAGCATACATGTCTTACATGAATCATACAATTAATATATCTTTGCATTTTGTTATCATCAAAACTTAAACTTATGGTGGTAGATTCAAACTTTGTTCTAACAGGATCTGGACTTCTATGGGCAAGACAAATTCCATCCCGTATACCAAAGAGAAAGGGGATGCCCCTGTTGATGTACTCATTGTGGTGCGGTAACCATAAATAGCAAACGGTAACATCTCGTGCCAGTCTTTATATGTCACCGTCATCTTCTGGATGATCTTCTTGATGTTTTTATTAGCATCTTTTGCAACGCGATTCATCTTCGGCTGGTAGGGAGAAGAGTTATGATGTTGTATCTTAAATTGCGTGCAGAGCTCGGTGATCATAGTATTATTCATATTGGTACCATTATATGTAATGATTCTTTCTGGGATTCCGTACCGACAAATAAGGTTATGTCTGATGAATCGGGCCACAATGTTCTTGGTAACAGAAGCAAATGAAGCTGCCTCGACCCACTTTGTGAAGTAATCAATGGCAACCAAGATGAAGCGATGCCCATTAGAAGTTGTAGATATAGTCTCTCCGATCATGTCAATGTCCCACATTGCAAATGACCAAGGAGAAATCAAGACGTTTAGAGGAACCTGAGGCACATGCACCTTATCATCACAAATATGGAATTTGTGACAAGTTCGTGAATGCTGATAACTGTTTGCTTCCATAGTGGACCAATAGTATCCTGCCTGTAGGATCTTTTTAGCCATTGTATGCCCACTAGAATGGGTGCTAAAGGTACCTTCATGTAAATCAACCATAATCTTCTCTGCTTCACACTTGTCTACACACCGAAGCAAGGTAGAATCGTGATTGCGCTTGTAGAGGATTCCGTTACTGAGGAAGAACTTGGAAGACAACCTTCTTAGGAACTTCTTATCATTTACTGGAGCTCCCTCAGGATACTCTTGGGCTTCAATATATCTTTTGACTTCATGGAACCAAGGCTTGTCCATTACTTCTTCAGTATCAATCTCATGACAGTATGCTGGTTCATCCATCTTCTCAATAGTGATCTGAGGAGCCTCATTATCCCACCTGACCTTGAACATGGATGACATAGTAGCTAGCGCGTCAGCTAGTTGATTTTCCTCTCGTGGAAAATTCTCAAAGATAATTTCTTCAAAGTATGGAATCAATGTCAACACATGCTCTTTGTAAGGGATACGATTAGGATGCTTTGTGTCCCATTCCCCTTTGTTTTGACTGATTACTAAGCCCGAGTCTCCAAATACACTCAAGAATTTGATCCTCAAATCGACAGTAGCTTTGAGACCCATAATACATGCTTCATACTCATCCATATTGTTGGTACAATTGAAACATAATTTGGCAGTGAAAGGAGTATGACAGCCTTTAAGACATATGATCACATTGTCGATGCCATTTCCAAGAGCGTTGGAAGCTCCATCAAAACCATAGTCCATCGAGATCCTTTTTCAGGTCCTTCATTCGGTCCAGGTTCTTCACAATCAATTACTAACATGATTCTCTTGTCCAGGAACTCAAAATTCATGGATTGGTAGTCATCCACAGCCTGATGAGCCAATTGATCAACTAATACACTTCTCTTAGTTGCTTTTTGGGTTGCATACTGAATGTCGTATTCGGTCATAATCATCTGCCATCTTGCTATTCTTCCGGAGAGAGCAGGCTTCTCAAAGATGTATTTGATAGGATCCATTTTAGATATCAACAAGGTAGTGTGAGTCAACATATACTGTCTTAGTTGGCGAGCAGCCCATGCCAAAGCGCATCAAGTTTTCTCGAGCAGTGAGTATCTTGTTTCACAGTTAGTAAACATTTTGCTAAGGTAGTATATTGCATGCTCTTTTCGACCAGACTCGTCATGCTGCCCCATCACACGCCCCATTGAGTTCTCTAATACTATTAAGTACATGATCAGAGGTCTTCCTTCAACTGGAGGCATCAAAATTGGAGGCTCTTGAAGGTATTACTCGATTCTGTCAAAGGCGTTTTGGCAATCGTCATTCCACTTCACTGCTTGATCTTTCTTCAGTAATTTGAAGATTGGCTCACAAGTAGTGATCAGATAGGAAATGAACCTCGAAATGTAGTTTAGACGTCCCAAGAATCCCCTGACCTCCTTATCAGTGCGAGGATCTGGCATTTCTTGTATAACTTAAACTTTACAGGGTCTACTTCAATTCCTTTGCTGCTGACAATGAAACCTAAGAGCTTACCAGATCTTACCCCAAAGGTGCACTTATTCGGGTTCAACCTCAACTTGTATTTCTTCATCCTTTCAAACAGCTTCTGTAGGTGATCAAGGTGTTCCTCTTCAGTCTAATACCTGGCTATCATATCGTCCATGTAGACCTTTATCTCGTGATGGATCATATCATGGAACAGAGCTACCATGGCACATTGATAGGTTGCCACAGCGTTCTTTAGCCCAAATGGCATAACTTTTTAGTAGAAAGTGCCCCACTGCGTGACGAAGGTGATTTTCTCCATGTCCTCGGGTGCCATTTTGATCTGATTATATCTGGAGAAGCCATCCATGAAGGAGAATACCTTATGTTGTACGGTATTGTCAACCAGAACATCAATATGGGGAAGCGGAAAGTCATCCTTGGGGCTTGCCCTATTCAGGTCTCTGTAATCCACACACATACGTACCTTACCGTCCTTCTTAGGTACTGGCACAACATTGGAAACCCTTTGTGGATAATAGGTGATAGCTAAGAAACTGGCATTGAATTGTTTCATGACCTCAACCTTGATCTTTTCTGACATCTCTGGCCATATACGACGAAACTTCTGTTTCACTGGAGGGCAATCCTCTTTTGTCGGGAGGCGATGAACCACAATATCTGTGTCAAGTCCTGGCATGTCTTTGTATGACCAGGAAAAAACCTCAACATAGTCATGTAGCATCTGAATTAACCGTTCCTTGATATTGTGCTCCAGATCGGAACCTATCTTAACTTATTTCTTATCCTCTTCAGTACCCAAGTTCACTGTCTCAACCGGCTCTTCACGAGGATGTATTTCCATTTCTTCTTGTTGTAGCTATCTGGAAAGTTCTCCTGGTATCTCACAATCTTCCTCACCTTCTTCCTCGGCTTGGTAGATCGGATTTTCAAAGTCATAGCTGGAAATAACAGAACCGTTATAAATGGGATCCAGAGTGGATGTGGATCTGCATTTTGATACGTGGGTGTGTGTAAGAGCATAGCTGTATATTTTTGATAAAGTAGAAAGGAAGAAAAGAAAAATAAAGAGCGTAAAAATTGTATGCAAAACGTCCAATGTTCTATTGATGACATATGAAGATGAAGTAATGACCCTCACAAATAGACCATTGTGCCTCGGGTAAGACACAATGCTTTAAATTTTCGATTGTTCAAATATTACATATCCTCAAAAACAAAAGACAAATTACTCTTGAACAAAAGAGATGGGAACAAAATCTTTTTCCTCCCAATTGTTGAGTCCACCGCTAATAGTTGGGAAGATCTACTTATCCAAGTTATAGCTACTGTCAACATCTTCTTTGGCGGAGAAAACATCAATAGCACTAACTCCCGGGCCATGCTTGGGCATAGGTGCAGTTATGACATTGGGAGTCTCAGGGGGATCAAATTCAACCTCTTTTGCAATAATAAGGTATTGCACCTTGTTCTTCAAAGCCCTGTAAAATCAAGCTCCACAAATAAGCTTTTGTTTTGATGAAGACAAACCATGGCTAACAAAGAAGGCAAAGTTTTTGATCAAGCATCTAAGCATCTAAGGATAATATCTTCATTCAAAGCTCTCAACAACTTTAAAGGTATAATAATATTATCAACTTTGATCTTAAGATATAGATGCTCAAAAATGAAAAAGAAATGTTTAAGAATCATTACTCAAGCTTTTCAAAGATAAAATTTCACTTTTCTTCTGCATGCAATCGATTTACGTCTTAGTGCAATTGATTGCACACTTCAAAATTTCAGATCATTTGCTTCTGTTTCTATGTGCAATAGATTTACATTACCTATGCAATCGATTGCATACTTAAAATTTTCAAAATGTTTGCTTCTGTCTTTGCATGCAATCAATTACATTGTTAGTGCAATCGATTGCACTCAGTTAACTTTTGCTACTAACTTTGCATGCAATCGATTACATTGTTAGTGCAATCGATTAAACTCTTCAAGATTTTGAAAAAAAATAGCTGTTAAAAACCTTGTGCAATCGATTTACACCAAGGGTGCAATCGATTGCATACTGCACGAATTTGAAAAATAGCAACTTTGTTCATGCCTTTTCATCATGCCTTTTCATTACATCTTTTCACTCAAACTTGGCATTTGTTCATGATACATTTCCAGATCTTCATGATGTTTCAAAAGGGTGTTATGAACATATAAATATTCATTTTCAAATCTAGATCTAACACCTTATTTCAAAATATTTTCTGAGATTTCAAAATACAAACTCAAGCATTCTTCATTTTCATGCATAAGTTTTCTGCATATTTTCATACATTAATAAACAGAAAACTTTGAGCAAATATATCTTACGTCTTTGTACAATATTATTATTGAAAGAAGAAGATTATACATTGTCAAATCACTCTATGTGATCAATATTACTCTACTCACTCAAACTCACAAATTGATATTTACGTAGTTATTTTCCAGGATTGTTGGAATTAAGTTTAAGTGTTTTTGTTGAAATCTTATCTTTCTATGTTGTTGGATACAAGTGTAGTTACATTGAGAGGATTGTTCTCATAGGTAACTTAGTGAAAATCCAAGAGGATTGTTCTTGGTTTGGTTGGTAGTTCTTGTTTAAGTTTGCCACAATAAGGAAATCTCTTTCATGTTGAAAGGGGACTGGAGTACTCTCGGACTGTGAGGGGAACCAGGATATATCGCCCGTGTCTTTTTATTTTTCTGCATTTTTAAGCTTTCCTAAACTCACTTATAACCAAAAAAATAAGAACCATCATCACTAAAAACCAGAATTTATAAAGTACCTAATTCACCCCCCCTCTTAGGCGCACTTCGTACTTACAAGCCCAACAATCGTTTGTATCATACCCCAGAATTTTAGAGTGGTATGCACATCGGGCATATGGGTTGTAGCAGAGAGATTCAGTAGTGGGATTCTTAGGAGCCTCCTTTAGGGTCACCAAATTGGACTTCAACAGATGCGGTAAAAACTGGGATAAGGTCATGTTGATCTGGTGAACTGTCTTCTAGGCGCATCAGGTCTGCGCTGATTGTTTCGTTGCTAGTTTTATGCAGGATTAGAAATCATAACAACCCCTATCAACGGACGAAGTTCAATTTTGTTGTGATTCCTCTTTCCATAAACAGGGATGACCTCTATCTTTCCATTTAAAGGCTTCTTTATTGTGCTGGAGGATGCATCCCTCTGGATTTTACCACTTTTAATACCAGCCTCTACCCGTTCACCAGTCAGTATCAGTTCAGTAAACCCAGTAGAAGAACTTCCAATCAGATGGTTAAAGAACAGACTAGACAACATGCCCAAGAACATGTCCACCACCTCTCTATCAGACAAAAGAAGATGGACTCTTCCCGCAAGGTCTCTCCACTTTTGGGCATAATCTTTAAAACCTTCGCCGGAACCCATAGACATATTTTGTAACTGTGTATGATTTAGGGCGAGGTCAACATTATATTGGTACTGCTTATAGAAAGCAGCAACCAGATTTTCCCAATTACAAATGTTGGTTCTTTCCAGTTGATAGAACCATTCCAGCTGAGTCCCTACCAAACTCTCTTGGAATAAATGTACCCACAGATTCCTATCAGTAGTGTGGGGTTGAGTCTTCCTGACATATAACCTTAAATGCAGCTTAGGACAAGAGACATCGTCGTACTTATCAAAGGTAGGGACCTTGAATTTCTGCGGGATGACCACCCCTGAGATTAGTCCTAGCTCTTCAAAATCCAGCCCGGGTATCCTCTGGATCTCCATATCATTGAGATGATCTTCCAGCTATTTATATTTATCATCAGCAAGAGGATATTGCTCCTCAGAATAGTCAGGTTCATCTTCCTCAGACCCCGGATTGCTGTTTTCTTCCACTGGCTTCTCTTCTTGATTGTCCCCCCTCATTTGACGGGGTTGCAAAATCTAGAGCTCGCTTAGCCGGTCCTTTGAACCTTCTACCCGAGTTCAAGACACCAACTAGTTTCTTTGCCTTCTTAGTCTTCTCTTTGATGATCAGAGCTTTCAAATCTTCTTGCCCTTTTTCCAAAGCTATGAACATTTGTTGAAACTGAGCGTTTTTAGCTTGGAGGTCTTTCACTGTCTGTTCAAGAGCCATTTCTTTTGTTGAAATAAACATCGAAAAGAATAAGAAACCTGTCTTGAAATACCTGATTATGCAATGAAGTGTATGATATGCTTATGCGATGTTTTCAAGAACTTCTGGAAATTTAAATTTGTGAACCAAAATGAAAAGAATACTTTATTAGTAGAATTAAAAATACAATTGCCTTTTAGGCTTACAATTGAAAAAAAAAATCTAAAATCCAAGAAATCAGGTTTCCCATGGATGCTTCCTCTTTGTGCTGAGATAGACATTAAGACTTTTTTCTTCTTGAATTTTCTTCGTGAGCTCCAACACTTTCTTCTCATTGACATAGAAATGATCTCTAAAGGTATCTCGTTCTTTCTTCAACTGAATCCAGGATCTCTGCAGCTCTTCAAGATTAGTGGGCATGTCAGGATGGAGAACTAAATAAGGAACATCTCCTTCGGTGATGGCCTCCACAACCACTGGTAAGATGGCTATATACCGCATTATAAGGTTCTGAGTGCGAGCTCGTACCCATTTGAGATAAGGTTCCATAGGGATGGAAGTCTTAGGCCCCAAGGTCTTGATATCAAATATGTTTACCATGCCCTAAGCTCGTATGAACCTCTGACGATACCCTTGAACATCATCCTCGTAGTTAAACACAATGACCTGGATAAGCATATCGTGGGGACCATCCCTTCAAGCATAACCAAACTGTTGCAAATCCAGAGAAGGATTATAAGTTATGCCTCCCTTAATGCCAAGTAGTGGGACATTAGGTAATTACCCGTAGTGGTCAATGACAGAAATATCTCCCATAGATCGGGAATACCAGAGAATATCCGAGTGAGAAACTGACATTATCCTTCACGACCAACCCAAACCTTCTTCGTTCTTTAATAATGATTTAGGGAGGTGAGAAATAAACCACTTTGACAACAATGGCACGCAACACATAAGAATCCCTTTTCTCTTCATGGTGCGAGTGTGAAGGGTATACAAGATGTCTCCGAGTAGAGTAGGCACAGGGTTACGAGAGAGGAAAACCTTGATAGCATTCATATCTATGAGTAAGTCTGGATTAGGGAACAACACTAAACCATAGATTAGAAAGTCCAGAACCTCCTCAAAAGCTTGGAAATCCAAATCATCCCAAAATAGTTGAGCCTTCTCTAATAGGAATTTGACTAGAAAACCCTTGACCCCGCTTCTAGTTTCCTAGTTTGATACAATATCAGTCCGTTTCAGATGCAAATCCATTGCAATGACTTATGGCTTTGGAGCTTCTTCTAAACCGGTGAAAGGTATCTGATCGAGAATAGGTATAACCAATATTTGAGAGAATTCTTCCATGGTGGGTACCAACTAATAGTCTGGGAAAGTGAAGCAATGGTGTTTAGGGTCAAAGAATTGAAAGAGTACACTCATCATCTTCTCATCAAAGCCCGAGGTAACTAGATTGAGGAGTCGACCATATTTCTTGGTGAACGAAGAAGTCTCAGGAACCCTTGATACTAGCTCTTTGAGTTGGAGAGGTATTCTTTCAAATCTAATTCAGATAATATTTCTACGAGCGGAAGCCATGATTTTCAAAACTGAACAAAGATAAATTCCCTTTGTCCTTGAAATGGTTAGTGTAATGAAAAATGGATGTTATGACGCATGATGTCACGTTTAAGCAAATTAATCACACACAAGCAAAACACACAAAACCTTAGGTTTAGGCTTGCATGGAGTTTATAGGTAAATACCCTCTTGAAGTTTAGTTGGTTAAACTTGTCTTAGAAAAGTAACCGGGTCCTAAGGAGTCTCAATATCACTGATCTTTCTTTATCGGGCATTGTTCCATCTTAGCAATCTTTTCTTACCGCCGAAACATCTCGAAAGTCCAATCTCAATGAGTGTAGCAACGAGTATCAACCAATCCCCAGCTTTACACTGAGGCCGGCTATCTCACTACTTTTTAATGTCCAAGTTTGTTCAACTAAGGTTCTAAGGTCCGTTAGTGCTTCACGACACCACGCGGCGACCCCGTATTCTCCTAGATTCAACACAAGGGATACTGGTACCAACCAAAGTGTCACACCAACACAACTATCGCTTCAACTATATTGGTCTATGCCGTACAGTCTCCACGATCTATTGTTGTTTACCTAAAAAGATGTCCCCAGATCTAGGTGTAGGATCTGTAGTAACAATCCAAACAACCCTCCAAGGATAAAGCATACAAAGCAAGCAATTAAACAGTTTTAAACTGAACTAACTCTTAAGGTAACCCCACTTTTTTACATATCCCCAGCAAAGTCTCCAGTTCTGTGATACGGTGGCAGAACTGACTGTTATACTGGTTTTGCGTTTGCATTCGCAAATGTTGCGGTAAGCAAGAGTCGCTACCGACTTTTCTTTTATCCAAATTAAGGAAAGGGTGAAAAGAACAGAAAAACACCTTTTCGAGAATTTTCTGAGTAAGGGGGGTAGATTATGGAAAGGGAAGGTGTTAGTACCCTTTCCATCCGTATTTTTCTACGGGCTCTTAGATGCTTAGCTCATTTTTTAAATACCATGTGCTTTGTGTTTTGAAAAAGTAGTTTGAAAATGCCTTAGTGTGGCGATTCGCTATATGATAACTCTTGTTTCAGTCCTCAAGAGTGTTGATAAAGCGTTTTGAAAATGGTTTTTTTTAAATGTCTTGTGTAATTGTGAAAATTTTGTTTTGAGCAAGCATTTAAGAAATATCTACTTATACTCGAAAAGATTTGTTATTTTCCTCCTATCCTTTAGACAATGTTATCCTACTATTAGTGAGTAGGTAGCCCTATCGTTGGATGTTTGAGGGACATTCAAAGGGACGTACAACCATAAAGGCAACATATAGAGACGCTTTAGGGACTAGATGATTTATCGAAAGGTAACAATGTAGGGTCATCGAGGGACTTATGATCTTTTGATTTAAGGGTCTTTTTCTAAAGCGTCTCCATTTCGAGGGACATGACTGTTTTATTTTCCGAAAGGAAACCAAAGTGGGCGTACCCTAGAGGTGTATATGTGCAAGTGATTCAATTCAGTTCATTTATCTTTATTATTAGGTTTGCTAGCGCTTTATTTTCAGTCTTTCCATACAAGATTAGTTACTAACAGTTAATATTTTACGAAAATTTAAAGTGCGGGAATCGTAAATCCTACGCTATTACAATTCTTTGGGGATGGGATATTTACATGTCCAAAAAATGGCGAAAAATAAAGAAAGCGGTAAAGAGCCCTAGTAATTATCTATTATATACTGTCAGCAGATACATTAGTATATAAAAAAAATGCAAAAGTAAACAACGCGTGCAAACTTAAAATAACGTCTAAAACCCTAAAAAAAATTTCTAAGTAAACATAAGAAAATCTTTTTTGGTTTTTGTTTATTTTAAGAAGATAGTTAAACTAACTTAAATATAAATTTAATTAAAAAATATTAAATGAAATTAATCCTAATTCTAGTATTTTTGTATTTTTTTATTAAGAAATCATTTTAATTAAATAACCTATTTCTAATTGATTTTAAATTGATAAAGTAAAGTCAAAATAATTAAGTTAATTAATTTACAAAATTAAAAATTAAGTTTAGAAAAATCTTAAGTCTAATTTTTTTTTTGATTTTATAATTTGATAAAAAAAGGGTTTTAAAAGTAAAATATAAAACAAATGAAAAGTTAAAAAGAAAAATAGAAAATAAAACTAGGCCTGATGTCTTAAGTAAATGGGGGGTATGGATGCTGAAATTCGTTTGGCCCAAACCAAACCAACCCAGCTTCTGCGCCTAATATAGTAGGGAGTGTACACTAAGGTACACCATGATCTTTAGTCGTTTGAGAATGTTAGATCTGATACTACATGGATCTGATGGTGATGACATGAAGGTGTATGGTACGCATTTGGCCACTGGGAGTATAGAACCTGCAAGCAAAGTTAGGAAAAAATAAAATGCAAGAGGCAGGGGTCAAACCCCTGACCTCTCACACACGCCACACCTTAACACACACTTCCTTGCCACTGTTCCATCCTGTTAATTCGTTGATAAGGGGAATAGGATAATATAATATATAAAACCAATCAATTTTCTTTAATTTTAAAAATGCGCGCCCAATCGGATTTAAGTGAACCAATAGAATTATATCATTTTTCCATGCGAACTCCACAAGAGTCAATAATTTGCAGGTGTGCCGGAGTCAAACTCCGGTCACCTTCTCCGAACACATCAAAATCTAAAAACCTACAAAAAAGCCAAACCAAAGCTCAAGATCTAGGCTACCCCCCCTAAATTAGGGTCTGCGAATTCAAGCATGGGGTTAGTTTCTTCTGAAATGGCTTACATCAATGAGAACGAAGCTCACCTGGAGTTTTACCCTAAAAATGGCAAAACTCCATCCTCGCGCCAAACCTTGCATGTAATGATTCTAAACAAGCACAAACATAAATATGAACATATGTATGCACAGAGAAATCATTTATATCGCATGTAGAAAAAGTTTGAGATCATGAAATTTTTACCAAAAATGGAGATTCGGTTGACTAATCTCAGGGAATTTCAGGCGTGGATAAGAGATGGTATAGCTTCCTGGGAACCTCAGGGATGGAGTGGTGAGGTTTGTTTGGCACGAGGAAGCTTGGAAATGTGGTTTTGGATTTTCACGATTTAGGAGATTTTTTGCAATTTTTGTATAGCTCTTTGAGGCAGTTTTCCGCGTGTTTGAGGCTTGTAAACATGATGGATATATAGAGGAGAGGAGGGCGAAAGGTTTTATGGGAAGAATCTCACTCATAACTATTGTAATGAATCCATGATTTCTTCTTTGAAAACTTTCCAAAAATTGAATATTTCAGGCCATTTTTGGACAACATGCACCTGGTCATGTTTTGCACGAGTTCTTGGGCCCAAGACCAACCTATTTCATCAGCCCATATTGCCATAACCATTATTTAATATTTTATGCTATTTTATTTGAATAAAACAAAATAAATAAGGATAAAATAGGTAGAAATGGCAAGGAAATGTAGAAATGATTTTAGAGGTCTTTCATAAGGTCAGGAAGATGTTTGAAACCCAAAAAGTCAGGCCATTGACCTAAAAGTTTAAGTTTGCTGAATGCACAATTCTTGAAATCTTCCAAATTTTCCCAACTTGGGCAAGCCATAACTTGCTCAAATTTTATCCCATAATGATGATCAATGACTTTTTGGAAATCCCGAGATGTCTTCTTTAATCCCTATTTTGTTAAATTTTGCATTTGAAGATTTTATCTTGATGTAAATGGTCTTGACAAAAAGTTCATTTTGTTGACTTTCTGAAAATGACCTGTAATGTATGAGCTTGTATCTTTCAAATGGTGCATCTCTTGAACTTGATTACAGAAGAGAAGTTGTAGGAAATGTGATTCTCTTCAAAATGAGCTTAAGTTGGGTAAAAAGGGATAAAGTATTTGAATGTTATGCCTGGTCAAAGTTCAGTTGACTTTTCCTATAGAAACCCTAATTTAGCAATTCTTGACTTTTGATAGATTGGAAGCATTTCTTGAGGAATCATAATCAACCCTTTATCAAATGATGGATATCACTTAAAATTGTTGATGTTTATAAAAAATATTGATGTTTGACTGTATATTGGTCACAATTGACTTTTGACCTAGTATAGTTGATTTTCAAACATTTGAGCAATTGACTGAGCAAACTTGTAGTGTAAGGCATGAAATTTGTCATGGACAATCTCGAAGGCATATTAGAACCGTGGAAAACATTTGATACCTTTGGAGCTCACACTTCTTGATGAAAAGTGAAACCCTAGTTGGAGGCTCATTGCTTAGGAGGAGAATTTGTCTAGTCAATTCATGGTCAACCTTGAGAAATTAAGGACCTCTAGGAGCATGACTTGAGTAAAAATGGGAGAGAAAATTTTGAGGTACAACAACGGTCTTCTCCCTTCGATTTCTCTTTATTTTCCAACGATCTAGCACCTCCTTTCCGATCATTCTCTGGACGGTAGCTCTTCCTTCATCTATGTTGTATCCCAAAATTTGTCCTCTCATTTTCAAAAGAATCTCTCTCCTCCTAAGTAGTGGCCTATAATTAGGATTTTGGTTTTCTAAAAGTAAATGGGACTTCTAATGCCTCAAGTGGACTTCATGGTTTCTAATATACTTCAAACAATCCTCATGTCAAGTTTCAAGCCTTACATCACAAATTTGCTCAGTCAGTTGGTCATATGATTGAAAATAAACTGTATTGGGTAAAAAGTCAATTGTGGTCAACATACAGTCAAACCTCAATATTTTTTGTCAACATCAATATTTTGAAGTTAAACTCATCATTTTATCAAGGGTTGATCATAACTCATCAAGAAAACTCAAGATTCATCAAAAGTCAAAAGTTACTAAATTAGGGTTTTCTTAAGGAGAAGTCAACTGAACTTTGACCAAGCATAACTTTCACGTGTTTCATCATATTTTTCTCAAATAAAGCTCATTTTGAAGGAAATTCAATTCTCTACAACTTTGTCTCTCTAAGCTCAAGGCCCAAAAATTCTTCATTTGAGAAACATGGGCTAAAACATTATAGGTCATTTTAAAAGTCAACAAAAAGATACTTTTTGTCAAAGCAATTTACATCAAGAAAAGGTCTTCAAATGAAAAAATTACCAACATAGAGATTGTAGAGGCCATCTTGAGCTTTCGAAAAAGTCCAAAATCACCTTCATATGATGAAAATGGAGAGAGTTATGATTGGTCCAAGTTGGGAAATTTTGAGAAAATGCATGAAACCCAAATTGATCAAACATGAAATTTTGGGCTAATGGGTTTATCTTTCAAGGTCCAAACGTGTTCTTGACCTCATAATGGACCTTTAAACCCACTCGTGCACCAAGATAATTTTTATCTTATTTATTTTTTATTTTACTTAGTTAAAGTCAAAATTAAATCAAATAAATATTGAAAGGAGGTGCAAAGCATAACAGGACTTTGTTTCAAATATGTTGGAGGCCCAAGATGGCGTAAGATACCGTGTGGAGCTTATTTTCAAAACCAATCTCCATGCTTGTCTTATTCACGTTTCTATTTTTCAAGCAAAATCAAATTTGTTCCATACAAAATCCACGCCCATGCTTTAACCTAATATTCCCCTATATATATTCTTATCATTCAGACAAGAGGAGAACACATGAAAACGTTGCAAGAAAAATTACCTTCCAAATCTCAAAAATTGTCAAACTAGGGAAAACTTCAAAACCCTATTTTCAGCCTTTCTCCAAGCAAGCTAGCTGTCCCAATCAATTCCAGAAGTCTCATAGAGTAAGTATAGATCGATCTTGATAATCCAAAGAGCATGAAACAGGAATCCCATGCATCCCCGGTTTCCTTACTTTTTGTAAATTCGTATTTTGATTTCCATGTTGCTTCGATGCATACTAACAATACTAATTCGCTTCTGAGGTGAAACTATGCAGGATAGAACCATTGCATGAGTCCCATAATTCCCGGACGAGGGGTTTCCATGTTTGAACAATTTTATGTTATCTTATACAGAGAGAATTAAGTAAAACCAAGGACACTATTAAACTCGCAAGGGTCAAATTAGGGGGATAAGGTCCCATTTGGATCACTAACAATTGTTATTTTGCTGGATACAAAAACGTACTCATCGGAGAAGACGACAGGAGGTAGGGCTCTGATGTTTCTCCGGTCCCTCCGATAATGTTTATGTTATATTTATTTTGTTTGGTTTAATTCACGGATGTATAGCTACCCTAGTGGAAGAAACATGCGTTAAGGCATTACTATACGAGGGTGTGGGTTCGATCCCTACCTTTTGCAGTTTTTTTTACATATTTTTCAAATTTGCGTAGATTTTATATATTATGTGCAGCGCCTCTCTTTCTAACCCCAACAACAGCGTGGTGCAGTGGTGAAGGGAGTATTCTTTGAAGCCAGGGGTGTGGGTTCAACACCCACCCCATACAATTATTTTTCTTCTTATTTTCACTAACTCGTTTTTCTTTTCTTTTCAATTATTAACCCTAATTTCCTTAATAACCCTAATTTTTCCTTAATCAACATTTAACCAAAATTAATTCTTTTAAAAAACCCTAATCAAATTAGGATTAGTTTTTTTAATAAATTAATTTTGATTTTTTTATTTATTAAATGATTAGAATAATTAGTATTTTTCTTAATTAATTCAAATTAATTAGACTTAGGTTTTTTTAATTAACATTAAATTAACATTCAAACATTTAAAAAATATATTTTACATTTATATTCTTAGAGGAATTTCACAGGTCACGAGATTTTCTCTTGTAATAGTTTAGTTTATGTTTCCCGCATTTTTCTATTATGTAACTACTTACAGGATGTAATAGTCTAGGGTTTAATTTCTGCACTTTATTTTCCGCATTCTTATGTAACTTCCCCAAAGCCTTGTAATAGTTTTAGGTTTACATCTGCACTTTACATTTTGCTCTTATTATTTTACGCTGTTAGTAATTAGGCATGTATGACAAGATAAAAACAATCGATAGCATAACCTTAAATGCAAGATAAAATAACTGAATTGAATCACTATTCACACGCGCACCTGTAGGGTAATCTCTCTTCATTTCCTTTCAGAACATGGTAATGTCCCTCAAAAATAGGGATACTTTAGCAAAGTCCCTTCGAATAAAATATCATAGTCCCTCGACGACCCTTCGATGTTGCCGAACAAATGATCTAGTCCATCCAATAATTGCTAAAGTATCCTTATTTGTTTCCTTCAATGACCATATGATGACCCTCGATTGTCCCTTCACATCTAATATATAGGGATACCTACCAAGTAATGGTATGGATAACACTATCTCTAAAGGAGAAGGAAAATAAAAAGAACAACCTTGAGTGGGTAAGACTGTTAATCGTTTGCTCACAACATTTTCTAAAAAAACATTTTCACACATCGCTTTCAAAAAAATATTTTCTAGAACACTTTGTAAGTGCTCTTGAGGACTAATACGAGAACCATTACAAAGATAGCCGCACTTTGGCTTTTCAAAATATTTTCAAACACTTACACAAAAAAAAAAGAAATTTTCATAAAGTGAGCTACCGATTAAGAGCATGTAGATAACTACAGATGGAAATGGTGCTAACACCTTCCATTTTCATATCTTACCCCCGAACTTAAAATCTTTAAGGTCTTTCTTGTTCTTTTCACCCTTTCCTTATTCGATAAAATAAAAGTCGGTGGCGACTCTAGCTATCTGCACATTCGTGATAAAACTCAAAAGTCAGTTCTCCCAACGTATTACAATCTCTGATCCACTTTTGCTTCAGTAATTTCTTGAATCTACAATCGAATTAAGTGCTTATCTTGATAATTGATTTTAGTTTTCGTGCTTAATTTAATTTTGTGAGTTGAATTTTATTTAGATCTTGAAATTGGAGTTTAATTGATATTGATGATGATGAATAAATGTGGAGTAAGATAGATCTTTGAGGAATTGATGATAATTGTGTACATTCGATAATTTTTGTGCGTCGAAATAATGTGTTGATGATGTTCAATTGAATTTGCGCGTCGATATCGTTTGCGATCAAATGTTTGTTGATGACTATTGAATTTCATTAAATTTTTCCGACATTGAAACTTTCAATTCAATTATTTGTATCAACACTTGAATTATTTTGTTGGAAGCTTGAAACATTTGTTTTGATGCGAATTAATTGATTTCAAGAATTTGTAATTTCTAAAGCAATATAGCTTGAATCGATGAACATATTTTCGTATCCATTGGTGATTTTTAAATCTTATTTTGATCGATACCGGTTAAAGTATGTGTTGCTTCCCGAAAAATACAACTGCCTTTTAAATGGATTTTCAAATATTGTTTGATGCTTACTTGAGATCATTTGTGCGTTTGTTAATCATTAATGATGAGAATTATCGATTTTGGTATGTTTTTTCGAGTAATCTTGTGGAACGGTGTAGTGCTGTCCGGTTTTCGAAAATGCACTTGGATTGTGATTTAATTGTGGTTTAATGCACAAGTGAGCTTGCTTTGATGATTAGATGACATGTGCATCAAGTTTTGTTGATTTTGAATCAACATTTTATGAAGTTTATGATGTTTATGTGTTGCTATCCAGGATTTGTAAATGGTAGCGTACTTTGGTTTCAACTCTTGAACGTTGCATAAATGAGCTTAATCGAGCATTGGTTTAGCATTAACATCAACTTTATTCGGTTTTGATCCAAATTTTTATGCATTTCATGTAATGATACAATGCTGTCTGGTTTTCCTTATAACATGTACATTATGATTTGATATTCATATAATGCATCTTTATGCTTAATTGTTTGATTGTTGACCATTGTTGTTGAGTTTTCTTGCTTTTAACACGATTATTTGAGTGATTACATGAATCAATATCGTCCTGCCCGATTTTTGTAAATTGAGTTTCAAGTGTGTTTTAATTGTTGGTTCACTGTTAAGGGAACTTTTCTTGGCATTCGCTTGAGCTTAGCTTATGTTGTTTTGTTTATAGCTAACTCGTTTTGTGAATTGTGCAAGCTTTTGGAGGCCTTTGTCATGCAAAATGCGACGTTTGGATTTTTGCTTTGTTGTGTATACTTGTCTTGTGTAGGGACTTTGATTGGATGCGGTTGCTATTCTCTTGCAATTTATTTCCGCATTGCGACATTTGATGCTTATATTGGATATTGATTCTGACTATTGTGTTGTTGATGTTAGCTTGCTCAAAGTTTTCCTGATCTATTTTTCTTTTGCTTGCTTGCTACGAACTCTTGTTCGTTTGGTATTATACAAATTCTTGTTTATTTTTCCGTATCATTTACTGCTTTCCTTGCCATGAGAAATATGAATACAGATGCATGATTGGGAGTCCCTACTTTAGATGGGTAATCTGCTTAAAGTCCTTTAGAAGGATTTTTTTTTGTGCTTGCGCAAAGTACTCGAAATGAGGCCATGTTTGTGTTTGCTTGTGTGCAAAAGACCTCGATGAAGGAAAATCCCACTCACCTTCTATTTCCATTTTATTTTGTGCTTGCTATCGAGTCAAATAAGTGGAACAAAGGGTCTGCAATCAACCCTCGCACATTCTAGGTCGTGTCGTTCCTAGCTCGTGTTATACGTTGATACTTTGAACCGTGCTTACTCTTGTTATCGAGTTGGTCAAGTGGAAGATAGGGTTCTGTAACCAACTCCCCATGCTTTGTCATTCGTTTTGATGATGTTACCTCACATCGCTTGAATTTAGTGCTCCGAGTTGTTACTCGATGTCGGTGCTCGAGAAAATCAAATGGAAAGAGTTCCTTATTCCAACTTTGAGATCCTTTGGACTCATTTGTTTGTCGTTAGCTTGCACCTGGTGTTTTTTTTGGTTTTTATGTGGATTTTTTTATCTCACTTATGCTTATGCTTTTAATTAGGTTGTAACCTTTGTATGTTCCCTTAGGATTCACTTGTTTAGTTTCCGATGCAAGCTAGACATTAGGATTGTAATCCATGCATGCTAACTTAGGTAGAGATTTTCCTTAGGACCTTCATTGCATGATAATATTAGGGATATAGCTAGATAATCTCCCTTAGTTGTTTTATTTTCCTTTTGCATCCTTAAGACTAAAACTCTTTTTTCTTTGAAAATTCTAAAACACTTAATAATGGAAGATGCGAATCATATGCAGTGAGTCTTGTGGGGTAGAGCGAATCGGTTTAGACTGAATCTTGTTATATTTTCGCTTTCGGACTTTATTACGGTTCAAATTGCAAATTCTTTCGCAATAAAAATTTTAAACCAATGAAAACCTTTTTTGTCTTCGGACCTTTTTCCTCTTTAAAACCTTTTCAATAAGGATGTGTTGTTTCAAATTCAAGCAACATGGAAATGCTAAGTGTGCGAGTGGCCGAGCATGAGTCTCTTTATGAGCTGCAACACCAAGAACGAATTACAATCCTAACCGTAAGGATGCGGATGCAGCATTATCCATAAAAAATACAAAACAAATGGAAAATTTTTGAGCCGGACTATGATGCTCTGATTACTTAAAGGGATACGTAGGCATTTGGTCGCAGGGTCCAGGCGAGCGAAATTTTGTAAATATTCCTTCTTTTCTCCGTGTTTTCTTTTGCATGCATTCCCTCTTTGTATTTTTCCTTTTAGCTTGTAAGCTTTAGATTAGAATACACCCTTGGATTATAACAACAAGAGTGGATCTCGTGGAGTACCACAAATGTAAGGGGTGTTAATACCCAACGCTTGCGTAATCGACTCCCTTACCCATATATCTCGGTCGTGAGACCTTGATTTCACCCTCCTCAGGTTTACTCGATGTTTAACTTTACCTTCTATTGTGATAAAAAATGTTCGGTTGCGAATTCAGTGGTTTTCTCTCGATGATTTGTTCCACCGGTTGTTACAGCTGGAGACTTCATGGGGAAATATTGACCAACTTCTGGTCCATCTCGGAGTCTCTCCTAGCTCTTGTTTTATCTTCTTTGGATGTTTATCTTTATTTCTTTATATCTTGTTTATTTTTACATGTTTATTTGAGCATATGTATGCATTGCATCCTTATTTCTTTCCATATACTGGTGTTGTGCTGGTTTTTATGTTTCCTTGTTGGGTGGGTGTTACTATTAAGGTAAAAGGCCCAATACCCAGGCCAGAGTTATAAACTCTTAGGAACACATAGGAATAGAGTTAAACATGATGGCTAGGGGATGTAGATATTTCTAGTGCAGTCATGTCGGCCACGTTCATATGAGATTTTAATGAGGTACTATCGTTATCATGTAGGTGTATGATGATAGTATTTTCAGGAAAATCTGGGATTCTGAGTTACCGTTGACCTTACCCTGATCTATATTTCACCTGTGAGTGGGGCGAGATGATTTTTACATGTACAGTTGGTGACTCTGTGTGGTTCTTATGGTTCTGTTCTGGATTTATGTTGGTGACTATGGTTCCTTGGTTATGTTCTGGACCTTTGATCCTTGTATTCTCGACATATTCATAAACAACACATCAAGTACCAATTGTTATGGAAACCTTGATTCCATGTTATTGCACTTGCATCATTGCATATTTATTTTACAAAAAAAATGTTAAAAAATGAAAAAAGAGCTAATCTTCCTATGCATACCATTTCCAAGTTAATTCGAGATCGTCATTTTCATCAGGGATGGATAAGAGCACAAATATAGGCAAAGAGCTGCTTAGGAAGGCTTTCTATTACCAGTTTCATGGCTTTGCTCTAGCTCCATTGAGAGAGGTGTGGATTCTTGTGACTGATCTGAATGAGAAGACTTTCAGAGACAGTTATGGGAATATATTGCCATTGTTGAATGATGAGTATGAGAAGTGGGATATGGTGTTGCTTTTGCAGTTTTATGATCCGCAACTGCGTTGTTTCACTTTCCAGGACTATCAGCTAGTGCCAACACTTGATGAATATGCTTATCTCCTTGATATTGAAATCACAAATTGTTTTCCTTTCGTCTGTGTACTCGAGGTTCCTGATTACGTAGCTATCACTAAGGATCTTTATTTGAACCTTAGTGATGTGAAGGGAAATTGGACGAAGAAGAGTAACACATTCGGTTTTCATCTGAAGCTTCTGATAACCAAAGCTAAAGAGTTTGTGAAGAACAAGGATTGGGTCGCGTTCAATGCCCTATTGGCCACCATGATTTATGTTATTGGCATTCTGCCCAATGTAGAGAATTTTATAGACTTCTCAGCAATTTGTGTTTTCATGAATTGAAAGCTAATGCCAACGATTCTTGCCAACACTTACTATGCCATTCATTCCTGACATGGTAATAAAAGGAGTGTTGTCTGTTGCATTCCTCTGTTGTGCAAGTGGTATATGTTGCATATGTCCACGAGAGGTCCATTTGTAGACTCCGTCGATTCCCTTCTTTGGTATCGATGGATCATGGCTCTTACTTCTTATGAAATTTTTTGGAATAACATAAGAGGTGTAAAAGAAATCATCCCAAGCTGCAGATAATTTTACAATGTTCTTCTCATGGGGATGAAGGGTTGTATCAATTATAATCCTATCTTATCACGACGTTAGCTAGGGTACACTATGATCGATAAGCCTGTCGATCATGAAGTGGAAGAGACTGTTTATTTCGGAAAAGGTGAGAATTATATCTTGTTAGAAAGGATAAAAGTTTCCTGGGGTCAAGCTCACAAGAAAGGAATAACTTTCTTTGGTCAAAGAGGGTGTCTGGCTCTTCATCCATATGTGCAGTGGGTCAGGAATCAATCTAAAGTGATGTTGTTTCATTTTAAAAAGGAAGCGTCGTTGTATCCACAACCTACTTTTGATCTGCCAGTTGTTGGTCAGTTAGTACCAGATGCGGCTATCAATAAATCTTTTCCTGCTGAATCATCCAGTCAACAGCCAGTTCTGGATGTGTCGAGGTTTGTGACTTTGGAATTCTACAAGCAGGCTAAAGTTGATAGTCTCAGGTTAGAATTGGAACAATAGGAGTAGAGAATGGAACTTTCTTTTGCTGTCCAAGAGAGGAATAAGATGCTTCATAAAGCCAAAATGAAAGACAAAGTGTTGGAAGAGCATGGTTTTCTTGAAAGACTGAAGAGGTCAAGAGTTGAAAGTTCCCGCGCTATTTTTAAACAATCAGAAGTTGTAGGAAAAAGTCAAGCGGATCTTGCAAAGAGTAAACAAAAGCTTGAAAGCCTTCAGTTTTCCAAAGTCAAAATGTAAGAAAATCATAGAGAATAAGTCAAAGATTTGAAGAAACAGCTTCGAGAAGAGGAATCCAAATCTCTGGAAGTTTACAAATAGCGAGAGAGTTTGGAACAACAAGTTCAAAGTCAACAGGCTCAAATTAACCAGTTGACCGATCAAGTTGATCAGCTCAAGATCCAGCTCAAGATAAAGATTATCAGAAGCTAGCAGCCAAAGCCCATTTAAAAGTGAGAGGTGCCCAATTTTCTCAAGTGGTCGAAGAATTGGCACAACTCAAAGTTCAGTTTGGAGTCTGATTGTATTTATCGGTTTTTGTTGATATCTTTGTACCTGTTAGGTTCACTGCTATATTTGTTGGACGAGTTCCTTTTGGCTTTATCTATATAAACTTAGTTTTGGGAATTTTGTGTATGGATGATTATTTGATGATATGATAAGTCTCTTTCTTTAAAGATGATTTGTTTATATCTTGTTGCCTTTTGTTCCTGATTAAAGATCTAGGATTTTCCTGGAAATGGTGAAACATTGCATGAATAATCATGCATTCATTCATATCATATCATGACAGGTGTTTCCAGCAGGTTTTCTTACTCCTAATTTGGTTATTTTCAGAGATCTCTACTACAAACTCTCACCGCTACAATACTTGAAGTAATTCCAGAAGACAAATTCAAGCAGATGTTGTTGCTATAGGTGTCAAGATGGACACTCGGGTTGACCAGTTAATGGAGATTATCCAGAATATAGTCTGTTAGAAAGAAGAAATGAGAGCCTTGATTGTGAGGCCTGCTACAACTGCCGATAACGAGAACGAGACTCTAGTCGTCACTCCTCAAGGGGTCGTTGTTAATAATCTGAGTGGTAATCCAGGCTGTCAGAATTTGAATGGTAATCTAGGTGATCAGAATCTGAATACAAATGTTGGTTTTCATCTTTTGAATGGTCCTGTTGTTAACCTTGGTAATCCTGCTGGTAATAATCAAGGTGTTCCTGTGATTCAAGTTGTGGTAAATCAGCCTCCACCCACTCCTACTCAGCAGAACAACGAGCAACCTTTTGTTCAGCCAAGACTTGTTTGCATTCCTGTTTAATAGCTTGAAGAGGATAAATATGACAATTTGATGTCTAATGTTGAAGAACCAGCATAAGCTGACAAAAATCTGCGTATGCTCAAGGAGCGTATGTGAGCCTTTGAGAATTAGGACGCCATGAGTCTTGATATGTCTGATTTGGGACTAGTCTCTGGAATGAAGATTCCTCCAAAGTTTAAAGTTCTAGACTTTGTGAAGTACAAAGGCACCTCTTGTCCAAAGACACATGTCAAGTCTTACTACAGGAGGATGTCAACATACTCCGACGATGAAAATCTACTTATGCACTTCTTTCAGGATAGTTTAACTGGTGGGCCGTTAGAGTGATACATGTAACTTGAGAGTACTCACATCTGTACTTGGAGAGAGCTAGCTGAAGCTTTCATTTACCATTACCAGTACAACACTAACATGACACCTATAAGAACTCAATTGCAGAATCTATCGCAGAAGCATAATGAGTCCTTTAAGGAATATACACAGAGGTGGCATGAAATGGTGGCTAGAGTCCAACCACCAATGATGGAACGGGAAATTTTAGACTTGTTCACCAGCACCCTGCAAGGGCACTACTATACTTCCTGCAGTACCTCCAATACTTTTGCTGAATTGGTAACTTACGGGGAAAGGATTGAGGTTAGGATTAAGATTGGAAAGATTCAGAAAGATGTTTCTAAAACTAATGTTGGTAATGAAAAGAAGTCTTTTGGTGGCTACCAGAAGAAGAAAGAGAATCCAGTGTGCTCTATGTGCAGAAGGGTAAAGGTATGGATCATCAGGAGTCTGATCACCAAATTCTTGTTGTGACAATCCCAGTTGCTGCACCTCAGCAGCAGGAATATGCACCTAGGCAGAGCAATTAGTAAAGGCCAAGGCAGCCTCCCATAAAATTTGATTCACTTCCCATGTCCTATGCGGAGTTTCTACCTCAGTTACTTGAATTGAAATTGGTTGAGTCACGTACTTGGAAAGTTGATCCTGCAAAGTTACCATCCTGCTTTGATTCAAATGCTAAGTGTGAATTTCATTCCGATGGACAAGGATGCACGATTGAGAATTGTATAGCGTTTAAACACAAAGTACATGCCTTACTAGATTCTCAAGCTATTAATTTTAGGCTAATGTCGACACCCAATATTCTTAAACAACATTTCCACCTCATGGAGGCACCACCGTCAGTGCCATTGATGAAGACGAAGAGTTAAACCTGGTCATGAATGTAAACCATCTAATTACACCGCCATCGTTTATGAAAGAGGAGCTGTCAAAGAAAGGTGTATTCTTGGGATGTGACTCTGACTGTTAAGATTGTCTTTTAATCAGAGGGCTCCAAATGTTTGAAGGATGAAGTTCAGAGATTAATTACTAAAGGAATTCTTCAGTTTGACTGTGTGGTTGTTGAGTCTAAGGTTGAGGAAAATGAGGTTGATATGATTACTATTCCTGTTAAGTCCAAAAGGATTCCCGTCACAATTCCAGTTCCCACCAAAAAGTATCCACTAATCATCACTTTACCTGGTCCAGACACGAACTCTTTAAGGATTATGGACAATTAAAGATGAAGAGGAATCCCTACAAGCTAGGGATTGTAACAGAGGGACGGGAATTCCTAAGGGCTAGGAATTATGATAGACTAATGAACAATTGAGATAAAGATTAGACTTGAGGGAATAACATGGAAGAAAGCCCATGGTGACTGGTCAACAGTCACCAAATCCCATGGATTGATATAGGCCACGTGGCGTGCATCAACGAGAATGTCCTTCATGGGAAGGTACCATATAGAGAACAAGATCATATAAAGGTTCTAAGGATATGACAGGAAAAAGAGGATCCCTACATGCTAGAGATTATGAATAAATAGAAAACCCTACGAGCTAAACCAAAGAATACCCCTACGAGTTTAGGGTATAGTAATGATAAGAGATAACCCCATGTAGGTTTAAAATTATAATAGAATGTTCCTCGTGGGAAGGCTTCCTATGAAGGATGGGATGACAATAGTTTCCTTAGTACGTAGGTTCCTAGTTTCGGCCTATGGATATTCTACCCTCCCCACAAGGAAGCTTCCTTAAGGGTATCATAGATAATACTAGAGGGAAAGGCACAAGGGCCTCCCTTAAGTGGATCCTCATTGTAGACCGAAACATTCGTCTCTAAGGTCGTACAAGGTCTCACCATGAGATTTTGGTTTAGGGTTGTACAAAGAGTCATAGGTTTCATTCCAAAGTCCTACCCCCCAAGAGGATACCTCTTAAGACATATTCTTTTTTTTTGGAACTCCACCGACTCTAGGCGAAGTCATCACAAAAACTCATAAGGATGATATATCCCCTTGGCCAATAGACGAACCTTCTTTTTAAGGGTTTGAATTTTCGAATTTAAATTTCCGCCAACAAATAAATAATATGAAAATGATAATAATATAACAATGAATAAATAGACATAATAAATAAATAAAATAAATAAAACAAAAATTAAAGCAACACCAAAAACCCTAACAAAACCCCAAACCTAAAAGAGAAGATTCTAAACCCTAGGGTTGAATTCCTAGAAGAGTCACCAGCACCAGAAAAAAAATATAGAGTCGCCACCATTAATTTTTATCCTAAGATGGGAATATAAATGAATAAACCTAATTGATGATACAAAGATTATAAGTTCTTGACTCAGTTTAGACGAAAGGAAGGTTTAAAGCACCCCTCATCTACCTTGTTCACAAGGATACTAGGGGTTAGGTTTAAGGTTTAGGAATATGGTTTTAATTTTTTAGTTAAGGGAACTTTTGATGGAGTAAAACGGCAAGCAAAAAGTAAAGTGTTATTTTTACCGGGTGATATTTATGTTATATCGTAACGTGTCCGTAGAGATTGGTGTCTTGAAATTCCATTCGATAAATCTCTCGTTAATGAGTTTGGGGTCAAAAGTGTTGAAAGGAAAAGTAGAAACAAAAAATAAATGTATAAAAAGGAAAAAGGAATAACTTATGAAGTATGCATATATACTATTTCTCACAGACTTAAATTTATCGACCAAGTATACTCAACCTACAATATTCATCAATGTCATCACATGTCCAACACAACCTAATTCATTTCTAACCCAAATTGAGAGGTCGACTGCATCACCTCGGTAGAAATCTCTCAACCAACTCAATAACACATAAGTCAACTATGCTCGCTTGCATCAAAGATCTCTTAGAGAGACACAAACAACACAGAGGCATTAATCATAGACACCCTAAGTGAATAACAATGCTAAATCTATCTCTAGAATTCAGACACTATTATATAATCATCCTAGATAAGAATCTAAGCAGTATATGTCTATAGCAACTCAAATCCATAGCACAGAGCAAAAATCAAGGATAACAATTGCAAAGATTTGTAAAGCAAGTTTTATATAACGCCAAGGGCGAGAAATATACATGAGTTTAAAATAAAATACATATATAAAGCCAACCAATAGATAATACATAAAGAAAAAGAGAAATGAACCACCGATATACCCGTTTGTCAGTGTCGATCAAGGAGCAATCCACCCTGGATCATCCGTATGCAAGCTCCATAGTTGTTATCTAAGCTAATCCTAACAAAATTGGAGGTTGATGGAGTTGACAGAAAAAACTTCCCCAAAACCATAACCTAAAAATGAACTAAATCTGTTTTTATAAAACTCATCTCAGCAGACCGCGCTAAGCGGGCCTGGCGCGCTAAGCGCGACTTCTTTATTTTACA
Source organism: Vicia faba (assembly GCA_948472305.1). NCBI lineage: Eukaryota > Viridiplantae > Streptophyta > Magnoliopsida > Fabales > Fabaceae > Vicia > Vicia faba. Next base: position 286,093,870 of record OX451739.1, on the reverse strand, counting down.
CATCAAACTGCCTTAAATTGCACTAAGGGTGCTATCCACGCTAAGCGGGCTTAAAAATAATGCTTCTTCCAAAATGTCAAAATGTAAGCAGCGCGCTACAAAATACACTGAGCGAACTCGCGCTTAGCAGCCTTGTGCGTGCTAAGTGGGCTATCGGGACATAAATGGTCTTTTATTTCGAAAACACACATCCAGAGTTGTGCCTTCGACACCTTATTCCTCAATGATCCAAAATGCAACATTTACCTACAAAATGAATGTAAAAACATCAAATGGTACAACATATACACAAAAACACAAATAAACACAAACTAATCGTATTTACACAAAAGTCGAGTTTATTCAACAATATTAACAACAAAAAGTCGATAAGTCTAACAAAAAGTATATACAAAATAGCTACAACTTGCACTTATCAAACTCTCCCTAACTTGAACTTGTTTGTCCTCAAACAAGGCCAATTAACTCAAAGAACCAAAATTAGTAAACCAAAATATCATGAATCAACAAGTTTTAAAACGGAAAAAATGTATGGTTCAATCAAAAACCCGCACGCAAGGTAAATACTTACCATAATCCTACAACGTTAACATGTAAACGGAACAAATCCTAAGTACAAAAATATACAAATAATTATAAAATAATACAAGCTCAATCATGAATCACGCCTAGCAAAATTTCATCGGTAGATTAAAAACACACAAAGGTGTGGGACAAAAAACACTCATCCATAATATTGAAAATAATAGACAAAATTATGCATTCATTCAAAAACTCATATTTAAAATACAAGGGTAAGAATCACAGGGGCTTTTTAAGGTTGTAATGTGGCTTGGTTAACAAAAAAGGGATAAGTCCTAAAGCTAATCGAAACAAAAAACTTGCCTTAACCTAAGGGAGTAATCAACTCACAAAGACTCAAGCAAAATAATTTCAATCAAACTTCTTCATTCCAAATTTTAAACCAACACACATCACTTATTAACACAACATTATTCCATACTATTTTTGTTTTTGTTTTTTAAAACTTTTTTCTCTTCTTTCTTTTTTTTTCTTTTCACTTCTTTTTCACATTTTTTCCTTTTCTCTTTCACAACCTCATAGCAATCAACAACATAAGTGAGCAAACAAATCTCTCCCCAACTTGAATTCAACCAACATTAAACTAAATACTCCCTACTTTCTAAGGCAAGGTAAACATTTAAACTATAAATCATAATTGAGGGTTCAAGAAAACAAAAGAATCAATATCCATATAAAAAGGTGAACCAAACACTCATAGACAAGCATTTAGCAAAAACAACATGGATATCCAAAAAAAGGGTCAAAGGGGATACTAATGATCACACACTCACAAGGTGAATTGACTATTTGGCAAAAGTAGTTGTGCTCAAAATCAAACAAAAAATGCCTTGATCATGTTCAAGCTTTCATACAATCAACATAAAAAAAAAAGATTAAACATAATAAAATCCAGTTAAAACAAGAATTATGGCCTCCAACATGTAGACAATGGAAAGCTTCCTCACATTTATGGGTAAAAAGGGAACTAAAGTGATTCAAGTCATGAGCAAGTATGCAAAAAGAATGAATGTTATGATAATTATACAAATGATAAATTTCCTAAATATGTTATGTTATAGAAATCGATAAACGATTACCTGGCGAGTATCAACTTCAAAAACTATTATTACCATACATCTGCAAGTTGACACACTCAAAATCGGAAAATCACCAAATGCGACTTCAAGATATCTAACCAAAATTTGAGTCCAAACAACAAAAGAAAGAATTAAAAATGTTACTATTAATTACTATACTATAAAGCCTTGGGAAAAGTGGGAAAAGTGAGAGCCAAGCGAACAATTAAAAAGAATTCATTGCCTCTGCACAACAGGGCGCGCTAACCGAAACAGAGCATGCTAAGCACGCTACCTAGTTGCAGAAAAAATTGAACAACAACATCAGTGCAACAACACCCTCCACCATCACCTACACAATCTCAACTATACACAACATTTACAACATACAAAGTTCCTCCAGCTAAACACGACAAGCTTGCAGAAAAACACAAATTAACATAATGAAACAAACGGTTGAAATTGAATTAAAAAGCTGAAAAGTGAAAATTTGAAAATTTAAAACAAGTCCAATTTCGACTTGTTAAAACACAAGTCAACACATACATAAATGAATACAAACAAAACATTATTGTTTTACGTCTAAGCTCGACGCCTTTATTTTGCGAGCTAGTAACCTCCTCTCGTCATGCCATGGTATTGTCACACCGCGTAAACCTAAAGAAAATGTCCTAACATCCACACAACAAATATTATGAAAACGAGACAATTCACAACAATACATGAAAACAAAGAAAAACACATATATGCACAAGTATGGAAAGTAAAGATAAAACATGTACAAGTAAAAATAGACAAGTTTGTGTACAATTATATACAACATATACATTAATTACAAAACTCAAAAACAAATAACTATCGCAATGCAAAACCAATAAACACCAATCTCCGACAACGATGCCATTTTGTTGCTGCGGTAAAACAGAAAGCAAAAAGTAAAGTATTATTTTTACCGGGTGATATTTAGGTTATGTAGTATCGTGTCCACATAGATTGGTGTATTGAAATTCCATTCGATAAATCTCTCGTTAATGAGTTTGGGGTTAAATGGATTGAAAGGAAAAGTATCAACAGAAAATAAAGGGATAAAAAGGAAAAAGGAATAACTTATCAAGTATGCATATATACTACTTCTCACAGACTTAAACCTATCGACCAATTATACTCAACCTACAATATTCATCAATGTCATCACATGTCAAACACAACCTAAGTCATTTCTAACCCAATTTGAGAGGTCGATTGCATCACCTCGATAGCAATCTCTCAACCACCTCAACAACACAGAAGTCAATCGTGCTCGCTTGTATTAACGATCTCTCAAAGCTACACAAACAACACAGAGGTATTAATCACAGACACCCTAAGTGAATAACAACGCTAAATCTATACCTAGAGTTCATACAATATTAGATAATCACCCTAGATAAGAATCTAAGCAGTATATGTCTATAGAAACTCAAATCCCTAGCACATAGCAAAAATCAAGGATAACAATCGGCAATGATTTATAAAGCAAGTTTTATATAACGCCAAGGGTAAAAAATATACACGAGTTTAAAGAAAATACATATACAAACCCAAACGATAGAGAATACACAAAGTAAAAGAGAAATGAACCATAAATCTACCGGTTTGTCAGCGTAGATCATAGAGCAATCTACCCCGAATTATCTGTATGCAAGCTCCACAGTTGTTATCTAAGCTAATCCTAACAAAATTGGAGGTTGATGGAGTTGGGAGCAAAAACTTCCCCAAAACCATAATGTAAAAATGAACTAAATATGTTTTTATAAAACTCATCTTAGCAGACCGCGCTAAGCGCGACTTCTTTATTTTACACATCAAACAACCCTAAATCGCGCTAAGTGTGCTATCCGCGCTAAGCGGGATTCAAAATAATGCTTTTGCCAAAATGTCAAAACGCAAGTAGCGCAATACAAAATGTGTTGAGCGCACTCGCGCTTAGCGGCCTTATGCATGCTAAGTGGGCTCTCTTGGACATAATTGGTCTTTTATTTTGAAAACACGCATCTGGAGTCGTGCCTTCGACACCTTATTCCTCATTGCTCCAAAACGCGACAATTACCTACAAAATAAATGGAAAAACATTAAATGTTACATTATGTACACAAAAATACAAATAAACAAAAACTAAACATATTTACACAAAAGTCGAGCTTATTCAACGATGTTAAACACAAAAAGTTAATAAGTGTAACAAAAAGTATATACAAAATTAGCTACAATTTACACTTATCAGAAACTCACCTTGGTTTTTAAGCCACATGGCTATGTATCCTCTTATGAGGAATCAGAGTCCCAATTTCTATTTCAAAATGTTTGGTAAGTTTTTTTTATGGATTGTGGAAATATTTTGAGTTCTCCTTGAACCTTGTCTAGTTTGAAAATAGCAGAATCATAGACGTAGCTCGTAGAAAATCTCCACAATTCTTTTTGAAAATATCTTGAGTTTTAAATTATATTAGTAGAGAAAAATGTTAGTATTTGATGAGTTAGCTGTCGTAGAATGTATAATTCAAATTGTAAAAAAGTAAGTTTGAATGAGAAAAAATATTTAATGCAATTAAAAAGTAGGATTAGTATTTTTAGGAAATATTTTAATTAATAAATAACTATTTTATAATTATTAAAAATATATTAAATATTTTTAAATAAAAATCTAATAATTATTTATTAATAATTATGCAAAGAAATATGTTTAATGCAAAATGCTAAAGATATTATGTGACTTAAATAGATAAAGAAAATAAATAAATTAAACAAAATAATTATAATTAATTAATAATATTTAAGGGGTATAAAAATTAGAGTTGAGTGATGTATATAAAAAGAAATCTGGGCCCAAGGTGATTTTTAACCCAAAAAGGTCAGGGGGTGCATTTTAGTGTTAGGTAGTAATTCTAGGGGATGTAAATAATAAGGATCCAAGTTCAATTGAACTTGACCCAAATGCATGGAGAGGGTGTGGATTAAAAGAGACTTGATTAAGATTTGGAGGACAAGATTATGAACCGTGGCACTTTTGTGATTTTGTCTTAATATTGTGATTGATTTGGTGATTAATAAAAGTTGATTTTGAAAGATTTAAAATATTTTTAACATCTTGACTATTAAGTGTATAAAATCAAAGATTTAAAAAAATAATTTTAAAATATCCTTAAAATAGAAATAAAAAATTATAATAAAATAATTAAAAAAATGAATTTTTTATCCTTTTTATTAAAAAACACATAAAAGAATATAAATACCAAAAAGTAGTGTAATGAGACTTGAACTTAAGACCTTGCACTTGCAAGCCTTACTCTCTTATCAACTGTGTTATGTCATTCTACTCGAGACAAAAAGGCACATAGAAGCATATGATGGTGGGAAAATATTTTTATATTTTAAAAATACAAATAATTTAAATTAAATTATTATATATTTTAAATAAGAAAAAATAAATTATTGTTAAACCAAACATGAGTAATACCCAAAAAATTTATGAAACCAAGTTTAAAAAAAATTTGAATATTTTAAAAATGGGACGGGCAAATTTAGGGTATGACATTAGCCATCTGAGAGCCTTCCACTATGTTGAAATTGAGGGAGAGGTACATGAAACTCTGTACCAAGCATTTTAAATTATGCAAGTTGTCAGAACTCCTCGTAAAGAGTTTAAAAAGTCGGAGGTCCCTATGGTATCCTACCGACAAGTTCAAGAAGTTGTAGAATCTGGACATCCTGAGGGATGGGGCAGAGTGTTGGATCTCCCTACACAAAAAAGATAAGAAATTTTTGGGCTTTGTGGCTGGACGAAGCCCGTTTACTTCCGTTCCAAAGATTCAAGGTATTCCCCCTCCGATTCAACTCGTCAGTGGTGGTGTCATGCATGAGGAAGTTCATGCTGTGAGCGAAGAAGGGGATAGTGACTGTGAAATAGAAAAATGGGTTTGTCCTACTATTCCGGGTCAAGAGCATGTCAATTGGTTTGCCGAAGACGTCCTTGAAGTCAACCGCTATGAAGAGTAATTTTCTTTTATTTTTATCATGCATTAATTCCTACGTTATGCCTAAGATGTAGTGAACATGCTGTAGGGCCACAATATTTTCATTTCAAATTTATCATCAAATAAAGGATGTTTTTTGCATTCAAATATTTCTCTTCTTGTCTTTCTTTTTATTTTTTCAAAAAAACTGGCAATGTGTTTTTATTTTTCTTTTTTAAATCTTAAGCTATAATAAAAACAAAATCATAATCATGCAGATATTGTCCCTCATTAATCCTGAATGTTGTCAAAAACGATTCTGCTATGGCTCATTATGACTTCTAAAATCCAATTTATCAAGTTGATGAAGAAGCTGAAGAAGATTGTGAACTCCCTGAAGAGGTAGCCAGATTGTTAAGCAAGAGGAAAAGGTCATTCAGCCGCACAAAGAGACTATCGAAGTGATCAACTTGGGTACCGAGAAGATCCAAAAAAATGTCAAGATTTGGGAAGCATTAGAAGACAATGTCAAGCAGAGATTGGTTGAAATGCTCAGTGAGTATGTTGATATCTTTGCTTGGTCTTATGAAGACATGCCTGGGCTGGATATGACTATTGTCGTGCATAAATTGCTGCTTAGAGAAGATTGTCTTTCGGTTAAACAAAAGTGTAGTAACTGGATTTAAAATTAGAGCCGCCACTATTAGTTTTTATCATAGGGAAGGGAATCTAACAGAAAACCCTAATTCGCAGACAAAGATTCTAGGTTTCGGACTTCTTTAGACGAAAAGAAGGTGTTAGGAACCTTTCATCTACCTTGTTCACAAGGATACTAGGTTTTAGGTTTGAGTTCGGGTAAACATGGTTTTGAATATTATTAAGGGAAAAGAGTTTTAATTTTTAATAAGGGAACTCGCTATGATTTTTGATCGTATACCTACGTATCCTCTTATGAGGAATCAGAGTCCCAATTTGTAGTTCGTATAGGGTTGGTGTTTTTTAGGGGTTTGCAAACATATTTTTAATCACCTCGAACTTTGGTCGGGAGTGGTGATTGCAGAGATTTTGACTAAATATGCAGTAAGTCAAAACCTGTTTGAAACCCTTTTGCAAAAAACAGTTGTCTAGATTAATTTGTTCGCGAAAAAATAGTTTGATGTTTGTTAGTGTTTTTTATCGTGTTAATTGCAAAGATCTTTATTAATGCATGATTAGAAAAAGATTTAATGCGAGTAATATATAAAATAACATATGCAATTTTGATATAAAAATAATTTATTTGTTAGTATATAAATAATAATGTAATTATTTATAAGTAATAAGCAATATTTACATAGAAAATAAAATATAAGAATAATAAATAATAATAATAGAAAATATAATAATTATGATATAATAATAATAAAAAATTAATATGTGATAATAATAATAATTATTGTAAATAAATAATATATATATGTATATTTATAAAAAATTAGAAATAATAATTGAATTAAAAGAAAATAAATAAATAAAATAAAAGCGAGGGTGCAATTTCTAACTAACAAGTAAAACAGGGGGTGTTGTAAATAATTTGAATTAGGCCCAGACATGAGTCCAGGCAGGGGGGGTGAAAACGCTTTGTTGTTTCAATAAACTAGGGATTGGGGGTGTCAACATTAACGGGCTTAGGCCCAAACGCGTTTAGAGGGAGGCTGAGGGATTGTATGGATGGAGGTGTATGCTAGCTATCATGCAGACTTGGCCTCTGGCCGTCTGATGAAGATCTAAGGGGTAGATCTGAGGGGTGTATGCTAATTATCATAAACGCGCACGCACTGTATTGGTTGGAGTATAACTTTGTTTTTACTCATTTTATTATTCATTTTATTGTTTTTCGTTTTACAGTAAATACATTATCTCTCTTTCTCTCTCGTATTCGCCCCTTTCCCCTTTCTCAACCCTAATTCCTCCCTCTCCGCGGCAGCTATGAATCTCTAATCAAGCCCTTTCAATAAAACCACCATGATACAAGAACAACAACAATCATGAACAAATGCTAAGATGTTTTACCCTCTTGCGATTTTCTGACCTTCCCTTTCCCTCTTTTGCAGATTCTATGGAGGTGGTGCGTTTACGTGGTGAAGACGACTCAACGATGGAGCTTGAATTTGAGGAAGGTGGCACCATGAGAAGCTCAAGGTGGTGGCATTCACACGGTTAGGGTTTCAGAAATTGAAACCCCAACCGTTCTCTTCAGCAATAGTTCCTCCTCTTTCTTTCCGTATGTTTTTGATTCGCTCTTCTTCTATTATCCCTGTCCTCTGTACTTTCTGTAAGCCAAACCCTTTTCTGTATCCCCTTTTTCTGTCTTTCTTTTCTGTAACAAAGAAAAAATCATAAAAAATATCAAATATGAAAACAAAATCATGAAAAAAAATAAATCAAAAAGAGAATATTTCAAAATATTTTTGTGAATTTTTTCATAAATTTTGGGTCAGAAATGAATTTCCTATGGTTTTTTGAAGTTTAAAACAATTAAATATAAAAAATCAGAAAATGCAAATAAAGTTTAAAAAATGTGGACCATTAGATTAATGTCAAAATGTGTTATTAAGTAGATCAAAGGGATCTGACATGCTGTGCATAATATGGTCATCTTTGAAAATCACACTAAATTATTTTTTAATAATTAAAAGCAACAAAAAATCTTGCGCGTTGGAAAGAGTCTGAATAATGAAAGTAACCAGATCCAATGATCCTCAAAAGGCGCATATAGTAAGACAAATGCACTTGATAGGATTCAAAAAATCACATGTCACACTATCATTGGCTGAAGCACAACACGTAGGCGTCTTCAACCTCCAGACGCCCTAAATTGAGGTTTCAAAAACTGTAAAATTAGAGGACCAGAACGATACCATTATATTCGTCTCTTCAAGACGATTCTAATGGTACCCTCGCGCCAAATTTATATAAATTGTGCAAGGATGTATTTGGAGAAAACCTGAAAAAATAGCGAGCATGAAAATTCCAAGTATCTCTCTCAATTCTCAATGAAAATGAAAACCGTAAGAAGTGTGAGAATCATAAGGATGAATAGAGTAGAATAGAGATTTATTTGGTTCAATTTGGTTGAGAACTCTATCTGGACGAAGTAGTAGAAAATTTCTCTGAAATTGGATTTGGCTAACACGATTTAAGACACTTCAAGGCTTGGTTCTTCTTCTGTTAGCTTCAGTGAAGTTCAAGGATAAAGAATCAACAAAGAAAATGGATTGAAAATTAGAGAAAAGATGAATTCTAAAACTCGGAGAAGTGGGTTATGTAGAGATTTTGGCAGGGTGATTTTGGCAGTCCAAGCTTGAGAAAATGAGAGGAGTGAGGTCCTCTATTTATAGGGAAGTAAATGGTGCAAAGAATTGAGAGGAAAAATGAAGTTTGGAGGGAAATTGGATGGACCCCGAAAGTGGAAAATGTGTGACTCCATGTGCATCAAAACTTAGCCAATTCCTGCGTTTTGATCCTTAATTCATCTTTAGGAACTTTGTTAAACATGTTTAAATAACAAACACGTGTTAATTTGGTGTTTAGAAGCTGGATTATGGATTTAAAATTCTGACTTGGAAGGAAAATTCAATTTCAAGTAGCTGACTTTGAACTCATGGTGTGCATGATTTAGGGAACCGTAGGACCTGATTCTTGATGCATTGGAAAGATGAGGTAACATTCTTTATAATGTACCAAGAAAAAGATCATTTGGATGCTTGAGCTAGAAGTTGTGCTTGGTCAAAATCACAAAAAAGGTGTTGACTTTTATACTTAGAAAAAATTCTATGTTTTTCTTCAAAAATGACCTAAAATATTTTTACTCCAAACAAGGTCTTATTCCAAAAAATTTCTTTTATCAATGATTCTAGCTTGAAGTGAACTCCTTAAAGAATATTGTGAAACTTGTGTAGCCGTAGAAATGTTGAGACAAAGCCATTGGATTGACTTTACTGGCACAAATCAAATAAAATTGCCACCGCGCTTTATTGTTTCCAGAGGAATGGGAAAAAAGCGAATAACCCAAAAAGAGGGAGAGAGAATCAAGGTACGGGGGTTGGTTATGCAAAGGGAAGGTATTAGAACCATAAATATCTACGGTACTCCGCATGAACCTCTTTGAAAATTTGTGTATTTTGGCTATAAATATTGTATAAAAATTAGATGGTGGAGATGGGAAAAGAAATATTTTGTCAATTTTTTGCACCCGCCGCGGTTACAAACCTTTATGGACTACGTACCACCTTCCATGCAATAATGGATCAGGGTACTCCTAGTTCACCTTTAAAACTTTTAAAACACAAGTGTGTTAGTTAATTTTAAGAGACTAGACATTATCGTCGTACCCGAGTGGAAAACATACTTACTACCTACGATTATGAGAAAGGAGAATTTGGGTCATCTCAAAATGGAGGATTTGGCTTGGATTTTAAAATCAACAAAGCCTCACTCAAAACCTAAGTGTAAAGTATCTCACTTTACTACATATCATAGAATTATAGTAGTTCACATCACTACAAGGATTGACAAGAGTCTAATCTTTTGAGAAAGTTTTAAAGTAAACAGCCAAAGTGGAAAAATGGTTTGAATGAGATTCATTTACTTTTAGTCTTCTCACAAAAACGTCAAAGTATGATTAAGTTGATTAAAGTTTAATTAAGAAAATATTTTTTGAAAAAAAGGGCATGGGCCTAGGTCCTTGTTTATTATGAAAGCGGTTCAAGTTAGAAAACAAGAATAGTTTTGAAAAGGAGGGAGAAAATTTTTGAAATTAAAGAAGATGGGAGGAGATGAATGGACTATCCTAAAGCATAAGGTAAAAGCTAGAGAAAATAACCGTCTAACCAATAAGAAGCCATCACTTAACACAATGAGTCAGTGTAGAATTCCCATCCTTTGGATTGAAACCAAACAAGCAAAGATAATAAACCTCTTAAGAATACCAAACTTCAAATGCATTAAGTCTTTCACAAAAATTGGGCTGAGTAACAATTGTATACAGATGAATTCCCCAATCACAGATAAAGCAGATAATCAGAATAACCTGCACACAATGAAAATCAACCCAATATCTTGGGGTAAACCCCAAGAACTCCAGATAAAATGAGAACAGAAGTCACCAAATCTCAAGGGTAGTCAAAGTTTCTAATCATAAGTCCAAGAGGTCTATAACTCTATCATGCCAAGGATAGTAACCAAATAGTCCAAGTAACCTTAAGGTTTTTTATTGTTCAAGTTGGTTATTAAGTATCTTTAAAAAGAAAATGAAAGGCTCAACTGTGAAAAACCAAATAACATAAAGGTAAATGCTCAAGTTAGCAAAGATAAAAATAGCATGAAATGTAAATGCTAGAATAAATGGTGCGTAAAAGTAAAGACGTAAAGTAAAAGCAATAAAAGTCAATTGTTAATAAGTTAGAAATTAGAGGTTAGTTGAATGACCATCTTGAAACTTGCATTTAAAAACTAATTAGAAGATTGATAAAATCAAAGCCTCTCAACAACAAGTTTCATTTTCTTTTTTTGTCAAGTATATCATTCATTTCAAATTCTCGAGGCTGCAACAAATGATCGACGATGTTTAAATGATTCACTTAGACCAAAATTTTTGAAGGTTCATTAGAGGATTAATATGACCAAAGCCTCCTAATAATGAACTTCAAGGTTATTGGATCAAAGGTTTCAAATTAAACACACTTGAGCTTACAATCATAGGTTTGGGCCACGAATGACCATTTCTCGAATCGGGACAAAATTTAGCACTTTGTTAACCAATCGTAAGTGGACTTATATAGAAGTCGCACCTATTTTAAGGCCAGTCAATAGATATTTATGTACCCTATATTTTGAGAAACGACATGTAGATCATCCTCTAACAACGTGTAGCACAAATGAGAAAGGGATAAGATGAAGAGGGAGGGCAAATATTTGAATCAAATATTTTAATCAAACTATCATTAAAATCATCCATCCAATTTGGTGGAGTTAAACTCAACACTCAAGATCCAATGATGTTAATGAAGTTCATGATTAAAAATCAGATAGCGAGAATATATTCAAAAATAAATTGCATTTAATAAAAAAAATAAAAAAAGAAAATGATACTTAAATTGCTTTTTAAATGAAAATAAAAGGAAAAATAGCAAACTATACTCAAAGTATAAAAGAAAAATTAAAAGTGATCATAGAAAAGTCAAAAGTGATCTCAAATATTTTTATGAGTTTTTTGGTAATTTTTTAAAACGGAAAAGTATTTTTAAACTAATTAAAATCATTCAAATAAGTGAAAAAAAGATCATAAATAGTAAAAATTAAAATAAAAGCCTAGATACAATTTCAGAAAGTTAGAAATAAAGAAAATGACCTTGATGAATTTTTTAGAATTTAAAAATTTCAAGAAGTATTTTTAAACAATTAAAAAACAAGTCAAAACAAAGGAAAAATCATAAAAAATATCAAACTGAAAATAAAATTATGAAAAAAAATCAGAAAGAGAATATTTAAAATATTTTTGTGAATTTTTAAATAATTTTTGGGTCAGAAATGAATTTTTCATGATTTTTTAATGTTTAAAACAATTAAATATAATAAATCAGAAAATAAAACTAAAGTCATAAAAGTATGGACCATTGGATGAGAGTCAAAATGCATTAGTAAACAGATCCAATGGATCTGGCGTGTTGTGCAAATCATGGTCTTTTTTAGAAATCACACCAAATCATTTTTTAATAATTATAAGTGACTTAAAATCTGGCGCGCTGGATGAAATCAGACTAATGAAAGTAATCAGATCCAAGGATTCCTATGACACGCGCATGGTAAAACAGATGCATTCGATAAAATTAAAAAAAAATGACATGTCACGCTATCATTGGCTGAAGCACGACACGTAGGTCGTCTTCAACCTCTAGACACCCTAAATTGAGGTTCCACAAATTGTAAAGTTAGAGGACCAGACCGGTACCATTAGATTCGTCTCTTCAAGACAATTCTAATGGTACCCTCGCGCCAAATTTATATAAATTGTGCAAGGCTGTATTTGAAGAAAACCATAAAAATAGCGAGCACAAAAATCCCAAGTATATCTTTTAATTCTCAATGAAAATTCAAACTGTAAGAAGTCTGAGAACCAGAAGGATGAATAGAGTAGAATATGGCTTTATTTGGTTCAATTTGGTTGAGAATTCTACCAGAACGAAGTAGCTGAAAATTGCTCTGAAACTGGACTTGGTTAGCCCAATTTAGGACACCTCAATGCTTGTTTCTTCTTCTGTTAGCTTCCGTAAAGTTCAAGGATAAAGAATCAACAGAGAAATTGGATTGAAAAGTGGAGAAAATAGGAATTTGAAAACATAGAAAAGTGGGTTATGCAGGGAGTTTGGCAGGGTGATTTTGGCTGTCCAAGCTTGAGAAAATTAGAGGAGTGAGGTCCTCTATTTATAGGGAAGCGAATGGTATAAAGAATTGAGAGGAAAATTGAATTTTGGAGGGAAATTGGATGGATCCCGAAAGTTGAAAATGTGTGACTCCATGTGCATCAAAATTCAGCCAATTCCTGCGTTTTGATCCTTAATTCAACTTTGGGAACTTATTTAAACATGTTTAAATCAAAAACGCGTGCTAATTTAGTGTTTAGAAGCTGGATTATGGATTTGAAATTATGACTTGGAAGAAAAAATCAATTTCAAGTAGCTGACTTTGAACTCATGGTGTGCACGACTTAGGGAACCTTAGGACTTGATTCTATGTTTTTCTTGAAAAATGACCTATAATGTTTTGACTCCAAACAAGGTCTTATTCCAAAATTTTGCTTTGATCAATGATGCTAGCTTAAATTATACTCTTTAAAGAGTATTGTGAAACTTGTATCATTCAAAAATTCCAAATATTGGACAAGTTATGATCCTTTGAATTTGATGAAAATCCATGAAGTGACCTATAATCTTTGGAGTTCTTAAGGCATCTTCCTACCATTTCCAAGTTTTGCACATAAAAGAAGAGTTGCAGTTAACACTCTTAAGGTCATTATGGAAAAATAACGGGTTTAAGGAGATAAAAATTGATCAAGTTATGACTTTTTGAAGTCACATAAGGAAATTTGATGGCCTATCTAGAGGACTTGTAATCTTTCTCAATCATTAGTGATATTTCACATAAAGTTTTCTTGAAACTTTTGAAGTGATTTGTTGATAAACATTTAAGGAGAAGCATGTCTTTGGAATCACTCAAAAATCTCAAAAAATGGACAAGATATAGCCCTTAGAAGTTCAAAACCCTAACTCTTAAAGCATCAAAATGGCTTGGGCACCCCTTTCAAATTTGATAATTGTTTTTGTACAAATACTTTTTCTATGTGAAAAGATGTTGTTAGGGATGATAATAAGAACCTATAGTAACAATAACCACTTCCAAATATTAAAATTGAGAGATTTATGCACTTGTGATCCAGGAATAAAGCACTTATCCAATTAGGTCAAACTTCTTCAATCAATTCTTGCATATTTTGACTTCCTTTGGAAAATTGAGGCATGGTGAATCATAGTAGACCTTGTCATGATATTACTTTAACGCAATCTCAATGATAAAGCTTTAATCTCAATGAAGCTTTGTTGAAGAAGGCATGGAAATAAACTCATGAACCTATGAATCAACCTAATGAGATGTGTTGTTCCCTCACTTATAATATCATCATTTAGAGCAAACATTCATTTTATTTGTTAGTTAAAAGTTAATCAAAACAAGACATATATAATCACAATATACAAATCAAAGTGCTTTGTGATCCCTCATGAGCAAACCTAGAGATATGGAGAAGAACCAAACCCAAGTGTAATCTTGATATGATTGAGTTGATATGACAACTTCCCTTATTTAAGTGTCTTCTATCCGGAGATACGAAGGTTAAAATCTTTGTTTCGACGCGATTGAAGATACTTAATTATAAAACAAGCCCTTATTTTGGCCCTAAGATGCCAGTCAATGCATATGGTTGTGCATGCAAACAAACAAATCCAAAGGTGTCACAGGACACCATTGGGGAAGCAAAAAATAAAGGATCAAAAGAAAATCCGACCAGGAAAATAAATCACTGGTGAAAAAAAGACTCGACTCTATTGGGGTAAATCCTAAGGAGGAGATAAAGTATCATGAACTCAGATATTGAGGAGAAAAATAAAAGATGACAACGATCTACAGATAACAGCAAACTATCCACTCACTAAGAAGATAGCAAAAAATTAACGTCGACTCACAGGGAGAAGAAATGGTAAGATAATACGGGTAAAAGCTAATATTAGGGTAGGTAACAAATGATTAACATCAGTACTTATGACTAGAAACATATGAACTTCTTTAGAGCAAGGTGAATCTCGACGACGAACTATCTCCCATAATGACGAGACTACCATTCATCAGAGTAACAAATCCCAACAATGAACTATCTCCCATAATAACGATACTACCATTCATCGGAGTAACAAATCTCAACAATTATTTATCTCCCATAATGACGAGACTACCATTTATTGGAGTAACAAATCTCAACAACGAACTATCTCCCATAATGACGAGACTACCATTCATCAGAGTAACAAATCTCTACAAAGAACTATCTCCCATGATGACGAGACTACCATTCCTCTGAGTAAGAAATCTTAACAACGAACTATCTCCCAAAACAACGAGACTACCATTCATCGGAGTAACAAATATCAATAATGAACTATCTCCCACGATGACGAGACTACCATTCATCGGAGTGAAAATCTCTACAACGAACTATCTCTTATAATGACGAGACTACCATTCATCAGAGAAATAAATCTCAATAACTCCCTCTCTCCCATAAAGACGAGACTACCGTTCATCGGAGTACAAAAATGAATCTTCTCTGGGAATTAACAAACTTACTGGGGAAGAACAGGTTGCCTAAATAAAGAGACTACCACTTGCTGTTATGAGAAGGAAATGCAATAATGTTGCTGTGAAATAAATTTTGGCTTCTCTAGGGAAATTCCAATATAGTCCTGCTGAGGAGATAAAGTCTTCTCGTGCAAAACAAATGCACATGCTCAAACCAGGACTCAAAGTCTACAGTAAAAATAATATTAATGTCGCCAAGGACCACAATCTCAAACCAGAAATAAACAGGAGTGAAACAGTTAACCAAGACATCACCTAGTGAGAAATAAACTCAAAAGGGACTATGTTCCATTCAGATAATGGGATGAAGAGGAAGGCTAAAGAATAATTCTTCCACGAGGGATAACTCAGTGGGGAAATTGAAAGAATACGCACTTTCTACTTAAGATTCATACTCTATTGGAGAGAGTAACATAACTCTGCAAAAATAGGATAATATGCCAACAAAATATTAATGAATACAAATGAGCAATGAATTTTAAATTCAGTTATGCATGATATATGTATGAATTTATGAATGTTATCATGTATATGTTAACAAAACATACATACAACACTGGGAATAACCATACAAAACCAGCTTAGGTAAAGTCAACACTCAGCTAAATCACATCCAGGATAAAAATTTCATAAGAAAGTAAGCACCAACTGAGGAAACAAATTCACATTTCACGGCTTAACTCCACTTGGAAGAAACATAATCTGAAAGTAATCATAAAAACAAATCATAACAAATACAAGGATATAAAATCCTCCTCCAAGCTTCACCTGGGAATATCATGCAGACTTCAATAAGGAACATAATGTCTCACCGTCTAGACTTCCATCAGAGATTGTAATACTGAATTCACCAGGGAAGATGAAAACCACATCTTTGAGACATCAACTGGGGATCTTGTGCTGACTTCATCAGAGAATTCAACACCACATCATCTAGTGGAGCCCAAAATACATTCTTCAATACCAAGAGTGATGATTACATAAACTTTTCTGGGGAGAAATTATTAAACCACATGGAGATAACAACTTTCAGAGAGAAGCATTATCTAGACTTCACTTGGGGGATCTAAGAAGTTAAACAATACAACAAGAAATCAAAATTATGGGGATTTTAAATCAAACCCGAAACTTGGCGAGAGAAAACCCAAAAAATTGACAACTGTCTCAACACTTCTTAGAAAAGATATTGCCCTTGTCTAGTTTCATAGGAAATAAACAACAAAAATAATGCCATTACTGCAAAGAGTGATGCTTTGCAAATGATTCTTCCTCACTGGGGAATCTGGGATAGAGGTTTTAAACCAGGCAAACCCAAGACTTGACTGAGGAATATGGGAATATAGGCCCAACATCGCTCCATATATCAATTGGTACCAACTCTAACTATTTGAGAAACACAAGAAGATCATGTGCATATCAGCAAGAGTGGCCTGGGAGAACTTTCCTGGGGAATATCTATTTCCAAAATTTCAGATATCGTCCATCCTCGGAATCACTATTTTTGTTTTTCTTGAATCACTAAATCTAAAGTAAAAAGTAATTTGTAAATTCTTTTCAAAAACAATTTTATTATTAAATCTCTTTGTTTTGAAAATTACTATCAATAATAAATGGAATCTTTGCAAACAAAATAAAATAAGAATTACAAAGAATTAGATAAAAGCTCAAACTTTATTAATAGAATGGTAGTCTGTGAATGGTGAGACCCCTTGGATGATTAGAAAGTTTAGAAAAATGCTAACATATTGGAAAAGATACATTGAAATACAATGACCACTATTCTCCATAACAATTTTGAATTTCTGAGCAGCGACTTCTGTTGAAGTATGGTGAGGATCTGAGAAGATTGTTGCTTCAATGGTCAAGTCTTGTCTGACGCAGTTACTTGCCAAGAAATCCCTAACTTTTGCCTAGGTTTCCCTTGTGGGTTTTCAACCTAGCGGGAAAATTTATTCTATTTGTGTCTCTTATTTTTTCCTAGACCGCCCTTTCGGGGTTTCAGCCTACCGAGATGCTCTTTTTTGCCTAAGCCGCTCTTTCGGGTTTTTGACTTAGCGAACTGTTCTTTTATTTCTTTAGGCGGAGTATTTCTTGACTGCGTCAGCATTCATAGGACGTGGGAACTAGTCGTCATCCATAATTTCAAGAACCAGTACATCACTAGAGAAGGTTTCTTGAAAACATATGGGTCTTCAAAATTGGGAGTCCACTTGCCCCTAGAATCAGTGTTAACAAACATGATATTTCTGAACATGAGGTCGCCTTCTCTGAATTCACGAGGCTTGACCTTCTTATCAAAAGCTTTCTTCATTCTCTTCTGGTATAACTGACCATGACACAAGATCGTCATTCTATTTTCTTCAATTAAATTCAATTGGTCAAACCTGTTATGGACCCATTTAGCCTCTGAAAATTTGGTTTCCATTATCACACGTTAAGAGGGAATCTCAACCTCAACGGGAAGCACAACTTCTATACCATACACGAAAGAGAACAAGGTTTCCCCTGTTGAAGCGCAGACGGATGTATGGTACCCATGCAAAGCAAACGGGAGCATCCCATGCCAATCTTTATAAGTAACAACCGTCTTCTGGATGATCTTCTTAATGTTTTTATTAGAAGCTTTAACATCCCCATTCATCTTTGGCCTGTAAGGAGATGAATTATAATGGACAATCATGAATAATTTAGAAAGTTCTGTCATCATCTTGTTATTCAGATTCAATCCATTGTTAGTGATAATCCTACTTGGCACATTGTACCGACTTATAAGATTGTTCTTGATAAAGCATACTACCACCTACTTAGTGACATTAACATATGAAGTTTCTTCCACCCATTTGGTGAAATAGTCTATTGCCACCAAGATGAAACGATGTCCATTTGATGCCTTGGGTTCAATCATTCCAATCATGTCAATGCCCCACATAGAAAAAGGAAATAGGGAATAAATAACATTGAGAAGCGGTAGAGGCAAATGAATTTTGTCAGCATAAATCTGGAACTTCTTTGCAAATTTGTAACAGTCAGATTCAATTGTCAGCTAATGGTAACCTACCCTAAGCATTTTCTTTGTCGTCGAATGTCCATTGGCATGAGTACCAAAGGAACCTTTGTGGATTTCATGTATCAACATGTTTGCTTCGTGTCTATCCATGCATCTAAGCAAGACCATGTCATAATTTCTATTGTACATCACATCTTCACTGAGGAAAAAGCTGTCTTTCAACCTTCTCAATGTCTTTCTATCTTTGATTGACGCACCATCCAAGTATTCTTGAGTCTGGAGAAAAAGCATGATATCATAATACAAAGGTTTTTCGTCTAACGTTCCCTCTGCTGCAAACACATGAGTTGGCCTATCCAGACGTTGAACTGTGATACGAGGTACTTCATTCCAAGTACTTACTTGATACGTAGAAGCCAAAGTGGCTAAAGCATCTTGCATATGATTCTCATCTCTAGGAATATGTAGGAATTCAACTTTATTAAAGAAGGTTAATCATATTCTAGCATAGTCTTTGTAGGGAATTAAGCCAATGTGACGAGTATCACATTCTCCTTTAATCTGATTTATTACCAAAGCTGAATAACCATATACATCTAGAATTTTGATTTTGAGATCTATAGCCTCTTCGAGATCCATGATACAAGCTTCATACTCTGCCATATTATTGGTATAATCAAAGGCCAATATTTCCATAAAAGGGATATGTGACCCATGAGGAGTGATAATCACGTCACCAATTCCTTTTCGATAAGCATTTACAGCTCTGTTAAACACCATACCGCATGGGATTTAGGATCAGGACCTTTCCCAGACAAAGGTTCATCACAATCTTTTACTTTCAAATACATCACATCCTCATCAGGGAAATCATATTTAACTGACTGATAATCATTAATTGATTGGTGAGCAAGATAGTCTGCCAACACACTGATTTTATAGCCTTCTTAGTACGGTATTCAATATCATATTCAGACAACTGCATATGCCAACGGGAAATTCTTCTAGTAAGAGAAGGCTTTTCAAAAATATACTTAATCGGATCCATTTTAGAAATCAACCAAATAGTATAATTAAACATATATTGCCGCAGCCGCTTTGCCACCCTGGCCAAAGCACAACATGTTTTTTCCAACATTATCGTGACCCACAGTCAGTAAACTTCTTGCTAAGATAATAAATGGCATATTATTTTCTCCCTGTTTCATCTTGTTGTCCCTAAATACAGCCCATAGAACTATCTAACACAATCAGATACATAATCAATGGTCTTCTTTCAACAGGAGGGAGCAAGGTAGGAGGTTCAAGAAGATACTCTTTAATGCTTTCAAATTCCCTTTGGCAATCATCTGTCCACACACAACCTTGATATTTATTTAACAACTTGGAAATCGGTTCACATGTTGCGATCATATGGGAGATAAATCTGGAAATGTAATTCAAACGTCCAAGGAAGCCTCTAACTTGCTTTTTCAGTTCTTGGTGCAGTCATTTCTTGAATTGCCTTAACTTTATCAGGGTCAACTTCAATTCCTTTCTGGCTGACAATGAAACCTAACAATTTTCATGATCGAACACCAAAGGTGCATTTATTTGGATTCAAGCAGAGACAATACTTCCTCAAATGATGAAACCATTTCAACAAATCTTCTATATGTTGGAAATCATATCATCAACATATACCTCAATTTCCTTGTGCATCAGATCATGGAATATGGTTGTCATAGCCCTCTAGTACGTTGCACCAACATTCTTCAACCCGAAGGGCATCACTCTGTAACTAAATATTCCTCAGGGTGTGATAAATGTTGTTTTTTCCATGTCCTCAGGAACCATTCTGATTTGGTTGTATTCAGAAAATTCGTCCATGAACCAGAATACTTTGAATTTTGTTGTACTGTCAACCAACTATCAATATGTGGCAATGGAAAGTCTTCTTTTGGATTAGCTTTGTTTAAATCTCTATAATCAATGCACATGCGAACTTTTCCATCTTTCTTTGGTACTGCGACAATATTGGAAATCCACCGAGGATACACTGATGTCATAAGAAAACCGGCATTAATCTACTTTAAAACCTCTTCTTTAATTTTCACTTCCATATCTGGGTGAGTTCTTCACAACTTCTGCTTGATTGGTGGACATTCTTGCTTTAGAGGCAAATGATGTTCCACAATATCAGTATCCAACCCCGACATGTCTTGATAAGACCAAGCAAATATATCCACATAGTCTTTCAACAATTCAATTAACTTGCTCTTCAAATCAAGATGAAGTAGTGCTCCAATCTTGACTTCTTTTGGATCTTCCTTTGTAACTAGATTGATCGTCTCCAACATCTCTTTATACGGATGAATGGTTCTTTCCTCTCGCTCAAGAAACCGTGAAACCTCTTCTGGGATTTCATCATATTCTTCTTGTTCGGTCACATATGCGGGATATTCAAAGTTGGGAGAGGGTGCAGGGTAATTGTACTCAACGGGTTTTTTAATTAATCTGCATATATGATTTATGATTGCTTTTAGAAACTAACACATATAGCAAGTGATTATGCAGATTTATTTACATTTATTATTTATATTGAAAGGATTTTTCTGGTTACCTTTTTCCAAGAAAAAATAGAGAATAGAGACACAATTTTGGGAATCAAAAACAACTTTTATTAATGATTTTAAAGATCAAAACAACAGATATGCCCATACAATATCAATACTTTCACCATGGGTAGAGTGAAAAACTTTTAAAAAGATTAACAAAAACAAATTACTTTGGAATGTGAATGCAAGAAGGAACATCAATAGTGATCCAATTTTGGACTTTGACTCCATGCGTCATGTAATTTGACATCTCTTGCTCTGATTCACCTTCCAGAATAGCACTAATCTTAGGAATAGTTGGATGAAGATAACCTCCACTGTGAAATATGTCTTGATATTTACCCAAAGCAAACTTTGTCTTCATAATTTCACCTTTATTATTCTTCACGGAGAAACCCAACCCAACTCTATTCTTATTCACAAGTGGATCAACAATTGGCCCCCACGCCTTACTAGGGCCACTATGCACTACCTGTTGAGAATCCTTAAACGAGGTTATAGAATTCTCATTTTTCCTTACATTATCAATAGATAAAGCTTGGAACTGAGTTCCAACAGCAGCTTCGTCATCTTCCACAACACTGAAAGGGGACAAATGAGATATTAACAAGGCCTGCTCTCTATTCACGATGACCACCTTTCCTTAACGGACGAATTTCAGCTTCTGGTGCAAAGTTAAAGTAATAACTCATGCTTCGTGGATCCATGGTTGTCCCAATAAACAAATGTACGCGGGAACTATATCCATAATCTGGAAAGTAATCTGAAATAAGTGCAGACCTATGTGGATATGCAAGTCTACTTCTCCGATGACAGACATCCTCAAACCATTAAAAGCTTTCATAATTATGCCACTCGGGCGCATGGGAGTTCTCTGGTACTTTAGCTTCATGTGTGTACTTCTTGGTATGAAATTCAAAGCAGACCCATTTTCAATCAACACATTGGACAACGAGTCATTCTTACAATTCATGGAAATATGGAGAGCCACGTTATGGTTCCTTCATTCATCGGGAAATTCATCATCATAGAAACTAAGGTTATTACAAGATGTAATATTCCCCACAACACTACTGAATTAGTCCAGAGACATATCACTCTCCATAAAAGCTTGATCCAATACTCTCATCAAATATTCCCGATGGGCAGAAGAGTTCATTAGCAAGGATAGAATGGAAATCTTAGATGGAGTTTGCAATAATTGATCTACAATCTTGTAGTCACTTATCTTGATAATCTTCAACAAGTCATCCACATCCTTTTCCAAAGCAGTGCCACTAGATTCCCCCACTTCCTTCTTAGGTTAAGTACTTTTAACAACCCTTTTATCAAAATTAACATTCTCTCGAATTACGAGGGCGAAAACACAGCTACCGTGGGTTACTCAGTTGGCTTCAACAATATTCGTGATATCAGACAAAGTTTGTATATGAATTTCCACACCACCTTCCAGGATTGTCGCATTATATTTATATGGCACGACTTTGTCTGATTCATAGGGGATATGACTAGGTAGGAAAATAACCACTAGAGCAACAATTGGCATGTTATGGTACTAAATATCTATAGGGGAGGGAATACCAAAACACGACACAATAAAATTCACCCCTTATTTAGAATATTTAGACATCACATAACCATTGTTGGATAACATATCTTCATCAGCAGAAAAGAACTCATCCATAGAAACATATTCATCATCTGACATGGTCTCGATCGAGCAATCTTCAATTACATTAACCCAATTGTAATCATCTCTAATGCTTGAGACCTTGATGGTACTATTATCTAACAACAATTGAACACCCGTTCTCACGATGAAACAACCATGAGAAACCCTGTAGTAAATTTGGCAAGACCCATAATGGTGTTCTTCTTGGCCATCTATATGATAGAATGTAGCGTGCAGTTGTACCAAATCATCACTCATATAATTCACATAAAAAATACGGAATTCACCGGGACATCCATAGACCATATTCACATCTTCTTCGTACTCAGCCCTTGGCCTGATTATATGAATGAGACCTTCGTCCATCATTTCTTGAAGATCAGCTTTTATTTTATCACATCCCTGGATATCTGTATTGCAAATTCTACAACCAGCATGGTCATGCGTATAGTAGCTTAATTCACAGAGATTAGCATGCATCTTTACCAAATCCCCTCTAACTAGGTTGATATCAAAAATTCGGAAGTCCCCAGGACAACCAGCAACCATATTTACAGCATTCTCTCCTCCATGTTTAGGCAAAGGATTATCTTTCACGTTAGGACCAATATCTTCAAAGGATAGGAGGCCATATCTCACCATCTTGTATACTTTAGATTACAAGGGATAATAGTTTTCGATGTTGTGCCCTGGGGCTCCTTGATGAAAAGCACATGTCTGATCTGCCTTATAATACCAAGGTAAAGGTGAAGGTATAGCAGAGGGAGGCTTGGTCTGAACCAACTTCTTCTGAATCAAAGCCGGGAATAACTTTGCATAGCTCATTGGAATGGAGTCAAAAGCTTCTCTCTTCTGACTTTGCCCTTGATTTCCCTGAGGAGATGGTCTCTAATAGGCAACAATAGTTGAAGCTACATTGACAACTTGAGTCACAGAAGCAACCTGTTATTGGTACCGATGATGTCTTATAGGTGGTCTAATATTCCTTTCCCCAATGACAACATTCGTTTCACTTTATTTCTTTCGAGAAAACTCGTATGATGACTTCTTTGTACCTTCGTCTTTCGTCAAGCGTCCTTCCCCGACAGCTTCTTCTAGATGAATACCCATGCTCACCATCTCAGTGAAATCACTCGGCACAATAGGGACCATCCTTTTATAATAAAATGATCCAAGGGTTTTCAGGAAGACCTTGGTCATTTCTTGTTCTCCCATAGGTGGTACCACCTGGGAAGCTATCTCGCGCCAATGATGCGTATATTCTTTGAACGACTCCTTGTCTCTCTGAGCCATCACCCTCAATTAGTCACAATCAGGTGCCATGAACATATTATAATTATATTTCTTAATGAAGGCTTCCCCTAGATCATTGAAGGTACGGATATTGATGTTGTCCAAACTCATATACCACTTCAAAGTGGCACCAGTTAAACTATCCTGGAAGAAATGAATAAGCAAATGATGATCATCAGTATGGGTGGACATTTTTATAATATACATCACTAGGTGATAACAAGGACAAGAACTGCCCTTGTACCTCTTAAATTTCGGCACTTTAAACTTTGTTGGCACCTTTACATTGGGAACTAAGCAGAGTTCACTGGCATTCTGTCCGAATAATTATTTTCCTCGAAGAGCCCCCATTTCCTTCTGCATATCATTGAATTGGTCTTAAAAGTCATCCAATCGGTCATAGAAACCCACACTTTCACTCGATGGAGGAACATGACGATAAACTTCATCATTAACAAACGACATAACATTCATCATAGGAGGTGCAATATAATGGATCTCATTTCTAGCCACAGGAGTAACATGCACCACAGAAGGTGTCAGAGTAACAACAACTTGATCAACTGGAGCAACTTGTGCATCAAGATTGTAACCTTCTGGCATTAAATTTGCAGGAATTCCCCATGTGTAACCCCAAGGCATACTATTTTGAGCAGCAGTAACTGGAGTAACAAAAATGGGAATTGTCAGAGCTTCAGAACTGGAAGTTGTTTGTTATGGCTGAGCAGATAGAGGAACAAGTGGTGGTTGATTCTGAGCATCCACCAACGATTACATCAAAGCAATTAGATTGGCCATACCGTCCTTCAAAGCATTAACCTCTTCGTGCAGCTCGTGAATCTCTTGTTTAAGATTCTCCATTTTCTTCCTGGAATTAGCCCGAGTATTATACCAGTGAGACAACTTGCTTCAGAACGAAGTAGAGAAACACATTAAGACACCTGGGTATGAACAAAAATGCAAGAAATATGTGCAAGATGATGCATGATATGCAACGCACATGATTTATTTATCGTTATTAATATTTCAAGGGGCTCAAAGAATTATATACGATTTGCAAGTATTAAAATACTAACACATTTTGAAATACTGAAAATCTCATTATAATAACTTCATAATGGATTACAAGTTTCAACAATCTTAAGTACAACAGAAGATAGAATCTAAAATCCCAAGGAGGCAAAGTTGTTGACGATCTCTCCACACACTAACGATTTCCCGTGAGTCTTACAATCTGAGCCTTCAACTATTTGTTCTCTTCTACATACCTGTCAGAGACCTCTTTCCAATCACCAGGGTTAGGAAGTGAGCAACTACGTCCTGATTGAGCTGTAGAGGAAAATAAATCCTCTTTCTTCTCCATCACCTCCAAAACACGACTCTCAAGAATCTCGATCAAGTCATCATTTTCTTTCAAGTCTGCTTGGTAGGTTATCTCTAAAGTATGACACTCATTCTTTCATGCTTCCTTCTCCAGTTGCATCCTAACTAGGGCAAGCTGAAGTTCTTCCACATCATCTAAAAAGGGAGGAGTGGTCTTCACAAACATATCAGGTATAAGTTCTTCACAGTAATATGGCATCTTCAACTGAATTTCCCTTGCTTGTACCCACCAGAGATGAGGCTCCAAAGAAATAACTCCTCTTGGTCCCATGTATTTTCTACCCTTCCTGTGAATAAGGTGCCAAGCCTTTTCAATTTCCTCTTTAGCTTCCTTATGATCCTCTCCTTCTTTGAGAAAGAAACCACTCATATGAATACTATTTGACTTGTCTCTCATCGGATATCCGAGTTGGCTACGTGCAAGAACAGGATTGTAGTTAATTACTCCTTTTGTACCGAGAAGAGGTACATTAGGGAAACTACCACAATTATCGACAATCTCCACATCATAATAAGCTTTATGATACCAAACAATGTTGAAATGAGTGAGAGCCATAATCTTTGGAGCCCAATGGGGTTCCTTCTTTATATCCCAAAAAGCATTAGACCGAGGTAAGTAAGAAATAAACCACTGATATAACAAAAGCGTGCAACAAATGATCATCCCTCAATGATGAAAATCCCGAAGATGAATGGAATAATAAGTGTCTCCTAATAAGGTAGGAACCAGAATCCCAATCAAAAAGATCCCGATGGCATTGACATCCACAAATTTGTCAATGTTAGGAAATAAGAACAACCCATATGCAAGTATAGCAAAGATAGCCTCAAACACAAATGTACTCTTCATCCTAGAAAAGTAGCAAGCTTTCTCTAATAAAAACTGAGTGGGTAATCCTCTGATTCCTCCTTTGGTAGTCATGTTGGCCTCAATCTCAGACTTCCCCAAATGAACCATGGTAGCAATATCATGAGACTTGGGCTCTCTCTAAACCGATGAAAGGAACACGATCGGTAACAGGTAAACCCGGTATGTAAGAATACTCCTCCAATGTAGGCATAAGCTGATAAGTAAGGAAAATAAAACATCGATACATTGGATCATAGAACTAGACTAAAGTAGAAACAATACCCTCCTTCATTCTAAGCTTTATAAGAGACACGATGGATCTATATTTCTTCCTAAAACATGTAGAATTATCGATCTCGGGAATCAGACTCATCAATTCATCTATCTTAGGATCCTTAAAACTGTACTTGTGAGTTTTTTATATTTCCAAAATCCATGGTCAAGCAGTACCTGAGATACTCGCAAAAAGTCAACTTTAAGTCGCCGGAAACAATTGTTTTAAAGGATGCTCATGGGTGCATGAATGCATGATGTAATAATCACACACAAGATCATAAACATGGGGGGTTCATAGGTTCGACGTCACGAGCGTAGAGTCAAAGGTACTACCCACGAGGTATGGACTAATGGTTTATCACCTTCTGAACAAGGTTCTAAGAGGTTCTATGAGTCTACATCCTTCCTTCAGATATTACCAACATCTTGATTACCTCGGTAATTAGTAATATTCTCAGGAAAAAATCGTCTGAGTGTAGTATAGCATGATAACCACTTCTGAATTACTCCGTCATAGTTTCCACACTATAATTAAAAGGCCAAGATGGGTTAAGGTTTTTACGATTCTCAGTTTCAGCAGGCTCCCAGGTCGAAAGCAACACGTCTTCCCGATTACTCAGTAAAAAACACTACAGTCAAAGGGGCCTCCACTGAGTGGGGGATCTCATGTCTCCTTTTTTTGGATTACTCCCTCAAAGTTAACATGACTATACCGCCGGTCCTATCTTAAGTTTTCCCATGTCCGGGTAGAGGACTTCTGAGAAATCACCAGGCATCCTGAAGACCATGAAAATCCAGACAAACATATATACAACACATAATATACAACAAATAATAACACATACAGAAATGAACAAAGATAGGCTCAACCCACTTAGAGATGGACCAGCATTCAGTCGATCTTTCCCCAACGAAGTCTCCATCTTTCTATAGCAGTAAAAATGTTAAGACAAAGCCATTGGATTGAATTGACTCGCACAGATCAAATAAAAATCACCACCGTGCTTTATTAATTCTAGAGGAATGAGAAAAGAGAGAATAACCCAAAAAGAGGGGGAGATAATCTAGGTACGGGGGTTGGTTATGAAAAGGGAAGGTATTAGCACCCTAAACATCTAGGGTACTCCGCAAGAACCTTTTTGAAATTTTTTGTATTTTGGCTATAAGTGTTGTATACAAAAATAGATGGTGGAGATGAGAAGAGAAGTATTTCTTTTATAATTTTTGCACCTGTCGCGGTTGCGAACCTTTAGTGCCTACATACCACCTTTAGTGCAATAGGGGATCAGGGTACTAGTAGTTCACCTTTTAAATTTTCAAAACACAAGTGCGTTGGTTAATTATAAGAAACTAGACATCATCTTCATATCCGTGTAAAAAACATACTTACTACCGACGATTATGAGAAAGGAGAACTTGTGTCATCTCAAAGTGGAGGATATGGCTTCGATTTTAAAATCAACAATACACTCAACCCCCAAGTGGAAAATATCTCACTTTCTACATATCGTAGAAGTGTAGTAGTTTGCATCACTACAAGTATTGACAAGAGTATAATCTTTTGAGAAATTTTTAAAGTAAAAATACAAAGTGTAAAAATGGTTTGAATGAGATTGATTGACTTTTAGTCTTCTCACAGAAATGTCAAAGTATGATTAAGTTGATTAAAGTTTGATTAAGAAAATATTTTTTGGAAAAAAGGGCATGGGCCTAGGTCCAAGTTTATTTTGAAAGCGGTTCAAGTTAGAAAACAAGAATAGTTTTGAAAAGAAGGGAGAAGATTTTTGAAATTAAAGAAGATGGGAGGAGATGAAGGGACTATCCTAAATATAAGGTAAAAGCTAGGGAAAAGAACCGTCTAACCAACAAGAAGCCAACACTTGACACAATGAGTCAGTATAGAATTCCTATCCTTTGGATTGAAACTAAACAAGCAAAGATAATAAACCTGTTAAGAATACCAAACTTCAAATTCATTAAGTCTTCACAAAAATTGGGCAGAGTAACAGCTGTATACAGATGAATTCCCCAATCACAGACAAAGCATATAATCAGAATAACATGCACACAAAGAAAATCAACCCAATGTCTTGGGGTAAACCCCAAGAACTCCAGACAAAATAACAACATAAGTCACCAAGTCTCAAGTATAGTCAAGGTTTCTAATTCTATGTCCAAGAGGTCCATAACTCCATCATGCTAAGGATAGTAACCAAATAGTCCAAGTAACCTTAAAGTTTTTTATTGTTCAAGTTGGTTATTAAGTATATTCAAAAATAAAATGAAAGGCTCAAGTGAGAAAAACAAAATGACATAAAGGTAAATTCTCAAGTGAGCAAATATGAAAATATAATGAAATGTAAATGCTAGAATAAATGGTGCGTATAAGTAAATACGTAAAGTAAAAGCATAAAATAAAAGTCAATTGTTAATAAGTTAGAAATTAGAGGTTAGTTGAATGACCATCTTGAAAATTGCATTTGGAAACTCATTATAAGATTGATAAAATCAAATCCTCTCAACAACAAGTTTCATTTGCTTTTTTGTCAAGTATATCATTCATTTCAAGTTATCGAGGCAGCAACAAATGATCAATAATGTTTAAATGATACACTTAGACAAAATTTTATGAAGGTTCATTAGAGGATTGATAAGACCAAAGCCTCCTAACAATTAACCTCAAGGTTATTGGATCAAAGGTTTCAAATTAAACACACTTGGGCTTGCAAACATAGGTTTGGGCCACGAATGATTATTTCCCGAATCAGGACAAAATTTAGCGTTATGTTAAGAAATCTTAAGTTGACTTATATAAAAGTCGCATCTATTTTGAGGCCGCTCAATAGCAATCTATGTACCATATGTTTGGAGAAATGATATGCAGATCATCCTCTAACAACATGTAGCACAAATGAGAAAGGGATAAGATGAAGAGGGAGGCCAAATATTTGAATCAAAGATTTTAATCAAATTATCATTACAATTATTCATCAATTTTGTTGGAGTTAAACTCAAAACCCAAGATCCAATGATGTTAATGAAGTTCATGATCAAAAATCACATAGCCAAATGTATTAAAAAATAAATTGCATTTAATAAACAAAACAAAAAAAGAAAATGATTTTTAAATTATTTTTTTAAATGAAAATAAAAGGCAAAATAGAAAACTATATTCAAAGTATCAAAGAAAAATTAAAAGATACCATAGAAAAGTCAGAAGTGATCTCAAATATTTTTATGAGTTTTTTGGTAATTTTTTAAACAGAAAAGTATTTTTAAACTAATTAAAATCACTCAAATAAGTTAAAAAAAGATCAAAAATAGTAAAAATTAAAATAAAAGCCTAGAAAAAATTTCATAAATTTAGAAGTATTTTTAAACAATTAAGAAAACAAGTCAAAACAAGTAAAAAAATATCAAATCTGAAAATAAAATTATGAAAAAAATAAAAATCAGAAATAGAATATTTAAAAATATTTTTGTGAATTTTTTCATAATTTTTAGGTCAGAAATGAATTTTCTATGATTTTTTCAAGTTTAAAACAATTAAATATAAAAAATCAGAAAATAAATATAAAGTCAGAAAAGTATGGACCATTGGATGAGAGTCAAAACAGGTTAGTAAACAGATCCAATGGATCTGGCGCGCTGTGCATATCATGGTATTTTTTGGAAATCACACCAAATCATTTTTAAATAATTATAAGTGACTTAAAATATGGCGCGTTGGATGAAGTCTGACTAATAAAAGTAATCAGATCCAAGAGTTCATATGATGCGCGCATGGTAAAATAGATGCATTGGATAGAATTCAAATAAATCACATGTCACGCTATCATTGGCTGAAGCACAACACGTAGGTCATCTTCAACCTCCAAACGCCTTAAATTGAGGTTCCACAAACTGTAAAAATAGAGGACCAAACCAGTACCATTAGATTCGTCTCTTCAAGATGATTCTAATGGTACCCTCGCCAAGTTTATATAAACCGTGCAACGCTGTATTTGAAGAAAATCATAAAAAATAGCAAGCACAAAAATCCCAAGTATCTCTCTCAATTCTCAATGAAAATGCAAACTGTAAGAAGTGTGAGAATCAGAAGGATGAATAGAGTAGAATAGGGCTTTATTTAGTTCAATTCGGTTGAAAATTCTACCTAAACAAAGTAGCTGAAAATTAATCCAAAACTGGACTTAGTTAGCACGATTTAGGACACCTCAAGGCTTAGTTCTTCTTCTGTTAGCTTCAGTGAAGTTCAAGGATAAAGAATCAACAAAGAAATTGGATTAAAAAGTGGAGAAAATTGGAATTCGAAAACTCATAAAGGTGGGTTATGTAGGGAGTTTGGCAGGGTGATTTTGGCTTTCCAAAATTGAGAAAATAAGAGGAGTGAGGTCCTCTATTTATAGGGAAGTGAATGATGCAAAGAATTGAGAGGAAATTGAAGTTTGGAGGGAAATTGGATGGAGCCCGAAAGTGGAAAATGTGTGACTCCATGTGCATCAAAACTCAGCCATTTCCTGTGTTTTGATCCTTAATTCAAATTTTGTAACTTGGTTAAACATGGTTAAATTAAAAATGCGTGATAATTTGGTGTTTAGAAGCTGGATTATGGATTTCAAATTTTGACTTTGAAGAAAAAATCAATTTCAAGTAGCTGACTTTGAACTCATGGTGCGCACGACTTAGGGAACCTTAGGACTTGATTCTTGATGCATTGGAAAGATTAGGTAACATTATTCATAATGTTCCAGGAAAGAGATCATGTGGATGCTTTAGCTAGAAGTTGCTCTTGGTCAAAATCAGGAAAAATATGCTGACTTATATACTTAGAAAAAATTCTAAGTTTTTCTTCAAAAGTGACCTATAATGTTTTGACTCCAAAAAAGGTATTCTTCCAAAATTTCACTTTGATCAATGATGCTATCTTGAGTTAGACTCTTTAAAGAGTATTTTGAAACTTGTATCACTCGAAAATTCCAAATATTGGACAAGTTATGATCCTTTGAATTTGATGAAAATCCATGAAGTAACCTATAATCTTTTGATTTCTTAAGGCATCTACTCACCATTTTCAAGTTTTGAATATAAAATAAGAGTTGAGGTTCACACTCTTAAGGTCATTATGGAAAAAGAATAGGCTCAAGGAGATAAAAATTGATCAAGTTATGACTTTTTGAAGTCACATAAGGAAATTTAATGGCCTATCTAGAGAACTTGTAATCTTTCTCAATCATTAGTGATCTTTCACACAAAATCTGCTTGAAAGTTTTGAAGTGATTGGTTAATAACCCTTTAAGGAGAAGCATGTTTTTGGAATCACTCAAAAATATCAAAAGTTGGACAAGATATAGCCCTTATAAGTTCAAAACCCTAACTCCTAGAGCATCAAAATTCCTTCGGCACTCCTTTCAATTTTGACAATCTTTCTTGTACAAATACGTTTGCTATGTGAAGATATGTTGCTGGGGATGATAATAAGAACCTATAGTAACAATAACAACTTCTAAATATTAAGAATTGAGAGAGTTACGCACTTGTGATCCAAGAATCAAGCACTTGTCCAATTAGGTCAAACTTCTTCATTCAATTCTTGCATCTTTTGACTTACTTTGGAAAATTAAGGCATGATGAATCATAATAGACCTTGTCATGATATTAATTTAAATCACTCTCAATAATGAAGCTAGAATATCAATGAAGCTTTGTTGAAGAAGGCATGGAAATAAACTCATGAACCTATGAATCAACCTGATGAGATGTGTTGTGCCTTCACCTATAATATCATCATTTAGAGCAAACATTAATTGTAGTTTTTAGTTAAAAGTTAATAAGAACAAGAAATATATAATCACAATATAAAAATAGAAGTTCTTGGTGATCCCTCATGAGAAAACCTAGAGATAGAGAGAAAAACCAAACCCAAGTGTAATCTTGATATGATTGAGTTGATATGAGATGATATAGGAATCTTAGGGGCAAATATTGGGGTATAACAACTTGTATCACTCAAAAAATCCAAATATTGGACAAGTTATGATCCTTTTAATTTGATGAAAATCCATGAAGTAACCTACAATCTTTTGAGTTCTTAAGGCATCTTCTAACCATTTTCAAGTTTTGCACATAAAAGAAGAGTTGAAGTTCACACTCTTAAGATCATTATGGAAAAATAATGGGCTCAAGGAGATAAAAATAGATCAAGTTATGACTTTTTGAAGTCACATAAGGGAACTGGATGGCCTATCTAGAAGACTTGTAATCTTTCAATCATTAGTGATATTCCATACAAAATTTGCTTAATATATTTGAAGTGATTTGTTGATAACCCTTTAAGGAGAAGCATATCTTTGGAATCACTCAAAAATCTCAAAAGATGGACAAGATATAGCCCATAGAGGTCCAAAACCCTAAATCCTAGAGCATCAAAATGGCTTGGGAACCCCTTTCAATTTTGACAATCTTTCTTTTACAAATACTTTTTGTATGTGAATATATGTTGTTGTGGATGATAATAAGAAACAATAGTAACAATAACCACTTTGAAATGTTGAGAATTGAGGGAGTTATGCCCTTGTGATCAAAGAATCAAGAACTTGTCAAATTAGGTCAAACTTCTTTAATCAAATCTTGCATGTTTTGACTTTTTTTGGGGATTGAAGCATGATGAATCATAGTAGACCTTGTCATGTCATTTACTTAAAGCACTCTCAATGTTGAAGCTTTGTTGAAGAAGGCATGGAAATAAACTCATGAACCTATGAATTAACCTAATGAAGTGGGTTATTCCCTCACCTATAGTATCATCATTTAGAACAAACATTCATTGTATTTGTTAGTTAAAAGTTAATCAACACAAGAAACATATGGCTATAATATACAAATCAAAGTGCTTTCTGATCCCTCACAAGAAAACCTAAATATAGGGAGAAGAACCAAACCCTAGTGTGATCTTGATATGATTGAGTTGATATGAGATTATAGCGGAATCTTAGGGGCAAAAATTGGGGTATAACAGCTGCTCTTATTTAAGTATCTTTTATCTAGAGATACGAAGGTTAAAATCTTCATGTCTACGCGATTGAAGATACTTAAATATAAAACAAGCCCTATTTTTGGACCTAAGATACCATGTAGTGCTCATGATTGTGCATGCAAACAAACAAATCTGAAGGTGACACAGGACACCACTGGGGAAGCAGAAAATAAAATAAAGGATCAAAAGAAAGTCCGACCAGGAATATAAATTACTGGTGAAAAGAAGACTTGACTCTGTTGGGTTAGAGCTCGAGGAGGAGATAAAGTATCATCAATTCAAATATTGAGGAAAAAGTAATGGATGACAAAGATCGACAGATAACTGCGAACTACCCACTCACAAAGAAGATAGCGAAAAAGTAACGTCGACTCATAGGGAAAAGAAATGGTAAGATAATACCAGTAAAAACAAAAATTAGGGTAGGTAACAAATTATTAACATCAGTAGTTATGAATGGAAACATATGAATTCTTTAGAGAAAAGTGAATCTCAACGACAAACTATCTCCTATAATGACGAGACTACCATTTATCAGAGTAACAAATCTCAACAAAAAAATATATCCCATTATTATACCATAATTTTTGCCCCTAAGATTCCTCTATCATCTTATATCAACTCAATCACAACAAGATCACACTAGGGTTTTGTTCTTCTTCCCTATCTCTAGGTTTGCTCATGAGGAATCATCAAGCACCTTGGTTTGTATTTTGTGATCATATTTGTTTTGTATTGATTAACTTTTAACTAAAAGAATACTATGAATGTTTGCTCTAAATTATGATGCTATAGGTGAGGGCACAACACGCTTTATCAGGTTGATTTATAGGTTCATGAGCTTATTTCCATGCCTTCTTCAGCAAAGCTTCATTGAGACTCAAGCTTTATCATTGAAGATACTTTAAAGTTATATCATAACAAGGTCTACTATGATTCATCATGCCTCAATTTGTCAAATAAAATCAAAAGATGCAAGAGTTGATTGAAAAAGTTTGACCTAATATGACAAGTTCTTGATTTCTTGATCACAAGTGCATAACTCTCTCAATTATCAATATTTTTAGGTTCTTTTTATTGATATGGATTCTTATTATCATCCACAACAACTTCTATTCACATGAAAAAAGTATTTGTTCAAGAGAGTTTGTCAAAATTGAAAGGGGTTCCCAAGGCATTTTGTTGCTCTAGGAGATAGGGTTTTGAACTTCCAAGGGCTATATCTTGTTCATCTTTTGAGATTTTTGAGTAATTCTAAATACATGCTTTTCTTTAAAGGGTTATAAACTAACCACTTCAAAAGTTTCAAGAAGATTTTATGTGGAAGATGCCTAATGATGAAGAAATATTAAAAGTCCTCTAGATAGGCCATCAAATTCCCTTATGTGATTTCAAAAGATCATAAACTGGTCAATTTTTATCTCCTTGATCCTATTCTTTTTCCATAATGATCTTAAGGGTGTGAACTTCAAGTATTATTTTATGTGCAAAGCTTGAAAATGGATGGAGGATGCCTTAAGAATGCAAGAGATTATAGGTCATTTCATGAATTTTCACCAACTTCACAAAGTAATAACTTTCTCAATTCATGGAGTTTTTAAATGGTTCAAATCTCAAAATGTCATTTAAGAGATCTACTTCATGCCATCTTTTTTTGTTAAGATAAATTTTTGAGTGGAAGGCCATGTTTGGATGCAAAATATTATAGGACATTTTTTGAGAAAAATATAGAATTTTTCTAAGTACAAAAAGTCAACATCTTTTTCTCAACTTTGACTCATCACAACTTTTAAATCAAGCATCCATTTGATTCCATTCTTTACATGTTGTAAATATTGTAACCTTATATTTCAAATTCTTAAAGAATCATGCCCTAAGACCCCTCGAGCTATGAATTCGATGGATTCAAAGTTGGTACCTTGAAATTAACTTTTTCCTCCAAGTCAGAATTTGAAATGCACAATTCAACTTCTAATCACTAAATTACTGCGGATTTTTACTTCTAATCATGTTGAACAACATTCTAGAAGTGATTAGCATCTTGAAACACAAGTTTTGGTTGAGTTTTGAACAAAATAGAAGTCACACTTTTCATGCTTGCAACTTCACACGATTTCCCTCCAAACATCATCATTCCACACGCTTGAGCATTCCATTTTGAAATTTTGGTATCAGATATGTGATGTCGACTGAAATATCATGACACAAATATCTTGTTACAAGTAAAGAACAGTAAAATTAAAAGCATTAAAAACACAAGAGATTGTTCACCCAGTTCAGTGTACAACAACCCCTACTATGGGGGCTACCAAGCCAGGGACAAGTCCACTACATAGTATCTATTTATAGACCCCTAGTAAATAACCAGTTTACAATCTAATCACTTAATCACTACCCGTGCTATACTTCTACCTAAGACTCACCAAGGTACAAGGCCCTCCTCAAATCCCTTCAATCACTTGCAGTGAAGAAACAACAGAATTAATAAGTTTAAAAACATCAATCATTTAATGCTTAAAAGCTTATGAATGATACACAATTAACAACCCAAATAACAACACAAGTATTCAATCAATACTAGAGTGTTTGACAATTAAAAGACTTATACTTTTTAAAACAGAAAGAAAGTATTCTTCTTCAAAAGTTTCAGTAGTTTGAATAAGGAAGCAAGTCCTTATATATGCGCAACTTTGGGCTTGGGCTTTAAAACCAAAAATTCAATTCTTTTTAATATTTACATAAAAATAGGTCAAGATAAAATCCATGCATTATGAAAAATATTCCTCCATATTTTTCGCTGCCTGTGAGTTACAAAATATTGAATTATGGAGCGCTTGAAAACAGGAAACAGAAAAACAAATACTGATGTTGGATAAGATCAGTTCAGGAGGCCGATGTCAATACATCTGCTTTGACATCATTCAAAATAGTTTTCTACAAATGTCAAGAGATTTAGCAAAATATTAACAGCACATTGTTTTACCAAAATTCCTACCAACAAACACTTACAAACTCCCCCTTTCGAAAATTTTGGCTAAAACAATATCAGAGCATATTATTAGAGCAGAGCACTACATTATCAGAGCAAAATCAGATTAGCAGCATAAGAAAAGCAAGCATAAACTCAGTTAGCAGTTATCTGTTAGCAAAGGAAGATGTCAAAACATTTTCTAAGACATGAGGCTCCCCCTCAAGTATTAAGCTCCCCCTCAATCAGATGTCAGTCAGTGGTCAGTCAGTCACTTTCTCTCCCCCTTTTTAGTCATAATATGCCAAATAAACGGATGCATTTAAGAGTGTATCAGTAATTTAGGTAAAGACCATAGAAATCAAATGTCAAGCACATGCAAGTGCTAAAATAAAACCAAAGGATCATATAAAGAAACATCAATTAGTCTAATTGTAATCAGGACCAATTGACTTGTCTGAGCCAGAACTTTCTTCTTCACTAGAGTCTTCACCTTCAGAGTTCACTGTATCATCAAGGTTGATGTCCTTTTGTAGGTCCTTGATCATCTTTTCAAAGGTTAGCTTCCTTGCTGAGCTAACTTTGATCACATCATCCAATTCCTTGCAGGCTTCTCTTAATTCTTTGATCATATCATCCTTGGTGGAGGTTTTTTCAGCAAGTGCAGATGTTAAAACAATGTCTGGGACATGTTTTCCTGAAAAGAGCTTAAAATGAAGGGTCAAGGCAGACTCCCTCTTGCACACAACATCATTTTCACTTAGGATTCCAGGATGTTGATTAAGGATAATTCCATAAAGGAGGGAAGGAAAAGCAATTGGCATCTTAATGGCACAAGTTCCAGCATGTTTAATGGTCTGATCA
Organism: Vicia faba; assembly: GCA_948472305.1. Lineage (NCBI taxonomy): Eukaryota > Viridiplantae > Streptophyta > Magnoliopsida > Fabales > Fabaceae > Vicia > Vicia faba. The sequence goes on along the minus strand of OX451739.1, from coordinate 286,056,344 downwards.
AAGATGTAAGTCCCATAATCAAAATGTTTCTGGTTTCCAATAGAATAAATGAGCTTTCCTAATCCAATGGAGATGGTTGAAGTGTGATTAGTGGGAACCCAATTTGCAGCTCCAATCCTATGTAAAATAGCATATTTCAAACTCAATTTGCTGACAGGAAGTTTATTTTTCATGGGCCACTCACTTACTTGATTAGAAGTGATGGATATGCACACTAGATTATTTGTAACTTCCAGCTCATAGCAGACATCTTCAGACTTGTCTGGAAATCTATTTATAATGGCAGGAGAAAAGTCTACACACTTTCCTCTAAAAAAAACCTTTCTACACTCCTTACTTTTATGGTCAATACAGTCAACATGAATATTAACAATGAACTCCTTAACAAGAGTTTCATAGCAATTGGCAATCCTGGTAACTATTTTCATCAATCCAGCATAAGATATCAGCTCCTTGATTTCATTACATTCCAAAGAGCCAACTCCCAATTCTCTCTCCACAACAATCCTTCTTTGATACACATACTTCCATTTTTCAGCATTCCTAACAGAATGGAAAGAGATGTTTCAAGTGGGGGCATCAGGAACCCTAACATAAATCTTATTGCTTGTAGACTTTTTGATAGGAGAGATGTCCTAGACATCTTGCTCGACATCATAGTCTGACTCAACTTCTTCAACAACCACAATTTTATTCTTACTCTTGGATCTTTTTACAGCATCCTCATCATCATCTGTGGAACTAACAGATCTAGCTTTCCTTTTTCTAGAGGGAGGAATCACTTTATTTTCTGGGTTTGAGGGTCCATACATGATTTTATTCTTGGTTGTTTTAGCATGGGGCGTGACACTTTCATCCTTAATTTTCCTGGATTCTAGCCTTCTTGCAATACCAGGTACCACATTGGTAATGAGCTCATTATTAGAAAACTCTTCTACATTGACTACATTCTCAGCATTGTGACCTTCTCCATCCTTGGAGGCAGCAATATCTTCCTTAGTAGGAGAGTTCTCTTCAACATCTTGTTCAATATTTTCTTCTTCCACTTCCTTCAGAGCAGAGACAACAAGCTTCTCAAGTTTGCTTTCAGCAGTATCTTTCTTGAAGGTGGATGATTCAGCAACAACAATTTTAGGGTTACTTCCTTTGTCAACAGGAGGAGGCATACGAGCAAGGGGGGGGGGGGGGGGGGTAGAAAACCCAGGAACAACAAAGACTTCATTTAAAACTCTGTATACTAGCCTTCTGATGCTTCTATCAACATTAATAATCTCTTCTTCTGTCCGATTATCAATTGTAGTGGAAGAGTTACCTCTATCATCTTTGGATTTCTTTGCATGTGATGATCTGAGTTTCTTGACCTTTTTATCAAGAGGTGGGATGGTTGTTAGAGGAGTAGCATCGAGTACTCTATCAAGGGAATGATTTTTAGGGAGGTTGATAGAATTTGAAGAAGATGATGTATGATGTTGAGACATGTTTGAGAATTTTTGAACACAGAGATGAAGAATGGTAAGGGTTCTTTTTCTGTAGAGGAGAATGAAGAGTTTGTGAAAGTAGAGAGATGAATTTTTGTAGCGTGTGGGAAACACTTTGAGGCAGTCTTGTAATGATTGCTTTCAAGGTTTTATCTGTTGGAAACACAAATAATATAATATCACTTTAATGGTGTTCCGACACGCCTTTAGTTGCTACAAACCCTCATATAAACAGATCCCTAATTTTCCTCTTAAATTCTCAAATTAATTAGCATACAAAGCCTTTGTGAAGATGTCAACCAGTTGCAATTCAGTGGCTACATGTTCTAAGGCAACAATCTTTTCTTCAACAAGCTCTCTTATGAAGTGATGACGGATGTCAATATGCTTGGTGCTACTGTGTTGAATGAGATTCTTTGATATGTTTATGGCACTTAAATTGTCACAGAATAATGTCATGACATCTTGTTTGACATTGTATTCTTTTAACATTTGTTTCATCCAAACCAGTTGAGAACAATTGCTTCCTGCAACAATATACTCAGCCTCAGTAGTGGATAGAGACACGCAATTTTGCTTCTTGCTGAACCAAGATATAAGATTATTTCCCAGAAAGAAGCATCCTTCTGATGTTCTTTTTCTATCATCAGCACTTCCTGCCCAATCAGCATCACAAAAACCAGTTAAGGCACAATTTGATCCATAAGAGTAAAGCATACCATAGTCACTTGTACCATTCATATATTTAATAATTCTCTTCACATGATTGGCATGGCTAACTTTAGGATCAACTTGATATCTTGCACACACCCCTACAACAAAGGCAATGCCTGGTCTTCTAGCTGTGATATACAGAAGATTGCCTATCATACTTCTGTAGAGACTTTGATCTACACTTACTCCTTTGTCATCTTTAGTCAACTTCAGATGTGTGGGAGCAAGGGTTCTTTTGTGAATGGCATTTTCCATCCCAAACTTCTTCACTATATTCTTGGCATACTTGCTCTGATATAAAAATATGGAATCTTCCATTTGTTTAACTTGCAGACCAAGAAAATAGGTTAATTCACCAACAAGAATCATTTTAAATTCTAATTGTATTTGCTTGACAAAATGTTGAACCATCTAATTTGACATCCCACCAAACACAATATCATCAATATAAATATGTGCAATCATGATCTCCCCTTCTTCTTCCTTGAAAAAAAGAGTTTTGTCTATGCCACCTTTCCTGTATCCATTCTAAACATAAAATTTTATCAATCTCTCATACCAAGCTCTTAGAGGTTTCTTTAGTCCATACAGAGCTTTCTTCAGTTTATAGACATGTTTAGGAAAACTTGGATCAACAAATCCCTTTGGTTGTTCCACATAAACTTCTTCATTCAAATAGCCATTTAAGAAGGCACTTTTTACATCCATTTGAAACAATTTAAATTTCAGTATGCATGCAACTCCTAAGAGTAGTCTGATTGATTCAAGTCTGGCCACATGGGCAAAAGTTTCATCAAATTAAACTCCTTCAATTTGAGTATACCCTTATGCTACTAACATTTCCTTGTTTCTAGTGACCACTCCCGTTTCATCGGATTTATTCTTGTACACCCATTTTATGCCAATTACATTTATCCCTTCAGGTCTTGGAACCAGATCCCAAACTTTATTTCTACTAAATTGTTCTAGCTCTTCCTGCATAGCATTAATCCAGAACTCATCAGTTAGGGCCTCTTTAACATTCTTAGGATCAACCTTGGACACAAAGAAAGAGTTTGATTTCCCATCTCTTGATCTGGTAGTAACTCCTTAATTTATAACTCCTATGATAAGCTCATTAGGATGATCTCTATGGGTTCTAATTGAATGTCCTTTATTGAGATGACTAGGCTCAGAATCTTCTTTAAGTGCATTAGAATCAACACTTCTGTCATTTGATTCTGTTGGAATATCAGACACAGATGTTCCAACATCTTCTGAGACATCTTCTTCAGCACTCCATCCTCTATCATCAATAATAATATTTATTGACTCCATCATAACTTTAGTTCTGGAGTTAAACACTCTGTAAGCTCTGCTATTTATAGAGTAACCTAGGAATATTCCTTCATCAATCTTGGGATCCATCTTCCTCCTTTGTTCATGATCAACTAAGATGTAGCATTTACTACCAAAAACATGAAAGTATCTAACATTTGGTTTTCTTCCCTTCCATATTTCATACAAGGTGGATGAAGTGCCCTTCCTTAGAGTAACTCTGTTATGGATATAACATGCAGTATTCATAGCTTTAGCCCAAAAAAGGCAGGGTAACTTCAAAGCATGAATCATGGTTCTGGAAGATTCTTAGAGAGTTCTATTCTTGCGTTCCACAATCCCATTTTGTTGAGGAGTAATGGGAGAAGAGAATTCATGGATAATTCCTTCAGAGGAGTAAAATTCAGCAAATTTTTTATTCTCAAATTCCTTTCCATGATCACTTCTGATTCTTATGACATGACTTTCCTTTTCCCTTTCAAGTTTTTGACATAGATCTTTAAACACTTCAAAAGTTTCTGATTTTTCTCTAATAAAGCTTATCCATGTGTATCTAGAAAAATCATCTACAAGAACATAAGCATACTTCTTACCACAAAGACTTTCGACCTACATAGGTCCCATCAAGTCCATGTGAAGAAGTTCCAAAAATTTTGATGTAGTGAGATGTTGGATCTTCTAATGTGACATCCTAGTTTGCTTTCCAATCTAGAATTCACCACATATTCCACCTTCTTCTATCTTGAGCTTAAGAATCCCTCTTACTGCTTCTTCAGATATAATTCTTTTCATATGTTTCAGATGCAAGTTCCCCAATTTTTTATGCCATAGTTTAACTTCATTCTCTTTGTCTAAAACACATGTTGAGGAGAGGTTCAACTCTTGAGGAACCCATAGATAACAGTTTTCTTTAGATCTGATTCCTTTCATAATAGCTTCATTCTTTTCATTGCAAACAAGACATTCATCCTTGGTGAAGTTAACATTTAATTCTTTATCACACAATTGGCTTATACTTATCAGGTTAGCTATTAACCCTTTAACAAGTAACACATCATCAATCTTTGAGACTCCTGAACAGTCAAGTTTACCAACACCTTTGATTTCACCATTTGCTCCATCACCAAAAGTCACTTAACTAGTGTAATGAGATTTTACATCCACCAACAGATTCTTGACACATATCATGTGTCTAAAACAACCACTATCAAAGTACCAGTCATCTTTGGTTGATACTCTGAGGGAGGTGTGAGCTATGAAACTAGCAACATTAGACTTGGGAATCCACTGTTTCTTCTTTTTTCTATTTTGTGGCATCTTATCAGTCTTGGGAGGAAGAGTAGTCTTAGGATACCCATACAACTTGAAACAGAAGGGCCTTATATGACCAAGCCTTCCACAATGATGACATCTCCAGGGCTGGGAATTCTCCTTGGTGTGATTAAACTATTTCTTTCCATGATGTTTGCCATGATGTCCTTTCTTACCACGATGTTTGCCCAAATGTTGAGACATTTGATTCAACATATTTGGTTTAGACTTGACATGAGTGGAAACAGATGAAAGATATTCTGAGTTAGGTTCCTTTTTCTCATTGAAACCTAGACCACTCTTGTCTCTTGTCACTCTTCTTGTTTGGAGAATTTCATCTAATGTGTCAGACCCATTGTTCAGGATCTTGAGATATTTTACCATTCTATCAAGATTGAATTCAGAGAAGACACTTCACTTTCCAGATCAGAAATATTCTTAAGATGCTCTTCCCTTTCCTCTTTCTACTGAGTTATGAGGGCTTTCTGTTTCTCCCCTTCAAGACATACATCTACACTTCTGACACATAATTCTTTGTATGAAGCAGCTAACTCATCAAAGGTTAGTTCCCCATCACTAGACTCTTCATCAGATACATATTTTTATGTTAATGCTTTAACATACTCGGCAGATTCTTCAAGGTCACTCTCTGAGTCCTCTTCAGACCAAGTAACATATAGATTCTTTTTCTATTTCTTAAGATATGTAGGACATTTAGCTCTAATGTTACCAAAGCCTTCACATTCATGACATTGTACTCCCTTCCCTTCAGTGGATTTTTCTTCAGCTCTTTTTCTTCCAAACTCATTTGACTTATGAATGTCAGATGAGATGTTCTTGACATTTGATTTTTGGTTTCTATTCATTATTTTTATCACTTTGTTAAACTATCTTCCAAGCATAGCTAAGTAATTTGATATGCCTTCATCTGTATCCAAATCACAGTCTTCCTCTTCATCTTCAGTAATTGATACGAAGGTTATGCTTTTGCTCTTCTTTTCAGATCTTTCATTGATGCTTAATTCAAATGTCAGGAGGGATCCAACAAGTTCATCCACTTTCATTTTGTCAATGTCTTGAGCTTCTTCTATAGCGGTCACTTTCATATCAAATCTCTTGGAAAGAGACCTGAGCATCTTTCTCACCAATTTGTCTTCAGGTATTTTATCTCCTAAAGCACTGGAGGCATTAGCAATTTCAAGAATGTTCATATGGAAGTCATTTATACTTTCATTATCCTGCATTCTCAAATTCTCAAATTTTGTGGTGAACAACTGAAGTCTTGACATCTTAACTTTGGATTTGTCTTCATGTGTAGATTGAAGAATTCCCCATGCATCCTTAGCTACTTCACATATATTCAATAATCTGAAAATGTTCTTGTCAATTCCATTGAATATAGCATTCAAGGCTATAGAATTTCCAAGAGCAATTTCATCATCTTCTTTAGACCAATCTTCCTCTAGTTTTAACTCAGAAGTACGTTCTCCATTTTCTCCTAATTTGGTAGGGTGTTTCCATCCTTTTAAAACAGATTTCCAAGCCCTGCTGTCCAAAGACTTTAAAAAGGAAACCATATGTGGTTTCCAGTAGACATAATTACTTCCATCCAGAATGGCTGGTCTGTTTACAAATGCTCCTTCCTTGTCTATAGTACCATAAAGTATCTTCCCTGGATCTCACCTAACTAAAGAGCAGGATGCCTAATCTGATACTAATTGAAATTCTGGTATCAGATATGTGATGTCGAATGAGATGTCACGACACAAATATATGTTTACAAGTAAAGAAAAGTAAAATCGAAAGAAGTAAAAACACAAGAGATTGTACACCCAGTTCAGTGTACAACAACACCTACTATGGGGGCTACCAAGCCAGGGACAAGTCCACTAAATAGTATAAATTCATAGACCCTCACTAAACAACTAGCTTACGATCTAATCACTTAATCACAACCTATACTATACTTCTACCTAAGACTCACCTAGGTATGTGGCCCTCCTCAAATCCCGTCAATCACTTGCAGTGAAGAAACAAGAAAAGTAATAAGTTTAAAAACTTGAATCATTCAATACTTAAAAGCTTATGAATGATACACAATTAATAACCCAAATAACAACACAACTATTCGATCAATACTAGAGTGTTTGACAATTAAAGGACTTAGACTTTTTAAAATAGAAAGAAATTATTCTTCTTCAAAAGTTTCAGTAGTTTGAGTAAGGAATCAAGTCCTTATATATGCGCAACTGTGGGCTTGAGCTTTAAAACTGAATATTCAATTATTTTGAATATTTCCATAAAAATAGGTAAAGATAAAATCCATGCATTTTGAAAAATATTCCTCCATATTTTTCGCTGCCACTGAGTTTAAAATCTTGAATTATGGAGCGTTGGAAAATTGGAAACAGAAAAACAAATACTGATGTTGGCTAAGATCAGTTCAGGAGGCAGATGTCAAGACATCTTCTTTGACATCATTCAAAACAGTTTGCTACAAATGTCAAGACATTTAGCAAAACATTAACAGCACATTGTTTTACCAAAATTACTGCCAACAATACTTACATATTTGATTCCCTATAAATAGAGGATTATATCTCACTCATTTTCTCAAACTTTGACAACCAGAATCACCCTACCCAACTCTATCCATAACCCATATTTCTGCAACTTGGAATTTGGTTTTACATCCTTCCTCAATCCATTTTCTTTGCCAATTCTTCATCCTTGAACTTCACTAAAGCTAACAGAAGAAGAAACAAGCCTTAAAGCATCCTAAATCAGGCTAGTCAAGTCAAGTTTCAGAGCTCTGAATTTGAACTTCAATAGGTATATTCCCTTATCAATTCTCTCAAAATCTGTTACCACAATGAAGCTCTCATCATTCTGATACTAGTCACAACAATTGTTTTCAACTGGAATTGAGTTTTGATAATGAATTTTCAAATCCCTATTCTACTTTTTTCTTCTAGTTTTCTTAAAATCGACTGAGCTACAACTTATATAAATTTTTCGCGAGGGTACAACTATCTTCGTCTTGATGAGACGAAGTAAATGTCATAAGTCTGAGCTCCTGATTTTACAGTTTGAAAGACTTGCAATACGCGCGGCTGGAAGTTGAAGATGACCAACGTATCATCTCTCAACCAATGACAAAGCGCCACTTGTTTTTTTTTTCAAAATCTGATTTAAATAAATGATCTGGTGGTTTATTCACTAATGTCCATATCATGCACAATGCGCCAGACCCCTTGTATTTGATTACTAACACGTTTTGAGATTGATCCAATGGTCTACATCTTTTTTGTTTTATTTTCTGATTTTTTATATTTTAATTGATTTAAACAAAAAATTCATAAAAAATTCATTTCCAACTCAAAATCTAAAAACATTCTTAAAAATATTTTGGATTATTCTCTTTCTGATTTTTATTTTTTCACAATTTTATTTCATGATTTGATATTTTTTATAATTTTTTCACTTTAATTAACTTGTTTTAATTGATAGAAAATATTTTTCTTAATTGTTAATATTCTGAAAAATTATGGAAAGGTCCTTTGGTCTTTTTGACAATTTTTGATAACCTTGTTTATTTTTTATTTCTGATTTTACTATTTTTTTTTACCATTTTTTATTTGTTTTACTTATTTCTTTTATTTTTCAAATTAGTTTCTGATTTTAAAAAATTCTAAAAAAATTTGTCAACCTTTATTAAATCATATTTGATCTCTGACTTTTTTTAAGGATTTTAATTATTGTTTTAATATACTTGTGTATTATTACCATTTCTTTTCCTTTTAATTAACCTTTTAAATATTATTTTATTGAATTTTATTTTTATCATTTTATTTCATTCTGACTTGGGCATTATTTGGCGACAAATTCTTAAACCTCATTGGATCTTGGGTGTTGATAGGTTGAGAAACCAAATCCACCAAAATGGATAAATGATGTTGATGATATTTGAAACTCTAATTTCATTACTTGCATCCCTTCCCTCTTCATCTCATCCTCTTCTCTTTTGCGTTGCATGTTGTTAGAGGATGATCTACATATCATCTCTCCAAACATATGGCACATATATTACTATTGACCGGTCTCAAAACAGGTGTGACTTCTATATAGGTACACTTACGATTGCTCAACATAGCGCTAAATTTTGTCTCGATTCGAGAAATGATCAATAGTGGCCCAAACCTATGTTTGAAAACCCAAGCATGTTTAATTTGAAACCTTTGATCCAATAACCTTGAGGTTCATTGTTAGGAGGCTTTGGTCTTATCAATCCTCTAATGAATCTTCATAAATTTTGGAACTAAGTGAGTTATTTAAACATCATTGATCATTTATGGTTGCCTTGAGATTTTGAAATGAATGATATACTTGAAAAAAAGCAAATGAAACTTGTTGTTGAGAGGCTTTGATTTTATCAATCTTCTAATGAGTTTTCAAATGCAAGTTTCAAGATGGTCATTCAACTAACCTCTAATTTCTAACCATTGACTTTAATTTATGCTTTTACTTTATGCTTTTTACTTTAAGCACATTTATTTTAGCATATTAATTTCATGCTATTTTGATCTTTGCTCATTTGAGCATTTATCTTTATGTCATTTTTATTTTTCTCACTTGAGTTTTTCATATTTTTTGAAGATACCTAATAATAAACTTGAATCATAAAAATATTTAATGTTACTTGGACTATTTGATTACTATCCTTGGCACTTTGGATTTATGGACTTATTGGACTTAGGATTAGATACCTTGACCTACCTTGAGACATTGTAACTTCTATTGCAATATTGTCTGGAGTTCTTGGGGTTTACCCCTAAGACATTGGGTTGTTTGTATTCTTTGTGTGTACGTTATTCTGATTATGTGCTTTATCTATGATTGGGAATTCATCTGTATACAGCTGTTACTCTGCCCAATTTTTGTGAAGACTTAATGCATTTGAAGCTTGGTTTTATTAAGAGTTTTATTTTTTTGATTGTTTGGTTTCAATCCAAAGGATGAGAATTCTACATTGACTCATTGTGTCAAGTGTTGGCTTCTTGTTGGTTATACGATTCTTTTCCCTAGATTTTATCTTATGTTTTTTAGGGTAGTCCCGTCATCTCCTCCCATCTTCTTTAATTTCAAAAATCTTCTCCCTCCTTTCAAAACTCTTCTTGTTTTTTAAACTAGAACCGCTTTCACAATAAACTTGGACTTAGGTCCATGTACTTTTAAAAATATTTTCTTAATCAAACTTTAATCAACTTAATAATGCTTTGATATATTTTTGTGAGAAGACTAAAAGTCAATAAATCTCATTTAAACCAATTTTGCCATTGTTGGCTTTTTACCTTAAAATTTTCTCAAAAGATTAGACTCTTGCCAATCCTTATAGTGATGAGAGCTACTATACTTCTAGGATATGTTGTGAAGTGAGATATATTCCACTTGGGTGTTGAGTGAGGCTTTGTTATTTTAAAATTTAAGCCATGTCCTCCACTTTGAGATGACGCAAATTCTACTTTCTAATGATTGTGGGTAGTAAGTATGTTCTTCCACTAGGATAAGACGATGATGTCTCTTCTCTTAAAATTAACCAACACACTTGTGTTTTAAATTTTTTAAAAGGTGAACTACGAGTACCCTGATCCCCTATTGCATGGAAGGTGGTACGTAGCCACTAAAGATTCACAACCGCGACATGTATAAAAATTTCAAAATACACAAATTTTCAAAGATGTTCTTGCGGAGTACCGTAGATGTTTAGGGTGCTAATACCTTCCCTTTGCATAACCAACCCCCGAACATAGATTTTCTCCCCCTCTTTATTGGGTTATTCGCTCTTTCCCATTACTTTGGAAACAATAAAGCGCGATGGCGATTTTTATTTGATTTGTGCGAGTCAAGTCAATCCAATGGCTTAGTCTCAACATTTCTACCGCTATAGAAAAATGGCGACTTCACTGGGGACAAATCAATGAAATGCTGGTCCATCCCTAAGTGGGTTGAGCATATCTTTGTTTATTTATGCATGTGCTATTATTTGTTGTATATTATATGTTGTATATATGTTTGTCTGGATTTTACTGGTTTTCAGGGTGCTTGGTGATTTCTCATAAGTCCTCTACCCGGACTTGGGCAAACTTAAGATAGGACGGGCGGTATAGTCATGTTAACTTTGAGGGAGTAATCCCAAAAAAGTAGGAATGAGACCCCCCATTCACTGGAGGCCCCTTTGACTGTAGTGTCGTTTACCGAGTAATCAGGAAGACGTGTTTCTTTCATCCTTAGAGACTGCTGAAACTGAGGACCATAGAACCCTTAACCCATCTTGGCCTTTTAGGTGTAGTGCGGAAACTACGGCAGAGTAATTCGAAAATGGTTGTCACGCGATATTATACTCAGACAAGTTTTTCTTGAGAATATTACTAAATACCGAGTCAATCGAGACATTGGTAATATCCTAAGGAAGGATGTAGACTCTGGGAACCTCTTAGAACCTTGTTCAGCAGATGATAAACTATTAGACCATACCTTGTGGGTAGTAACTTTGACCTCATGCCCGTGATGTCAAACCTATGAACCCCCATTTTTGTGATCTTGTGTGTGATTGTTGCATCATGCATTCATGCACCCATGAGCATCTTTTAAGACAGTTTAGTTCAAGGGACTTAAAGTTGACTTTATATGAATATCTCAGGTGCTTTTGACCATGGATTCCATAAAAATAAAGACTCGGAAGTACAATTTCAAGAATCCTAAGATAGATGATTTGATGAGTCTACTTCCGGAGATTGAGAGTTCTACAGATTTTCTGAAGTATGAATCCATCGTGTCTCTCATAAAGCTCGGTAAGAAGGAGGGTATTCTCTCGACTTTGGTCCAGTTCTATGATTTGATGTATCGATGTTTCACTTTCCCTAATTATCAATTAATGCCTACATTAGAGGAGTATTCTTATCTACTGGGTTAACCTATTACCGATCGCGTTCCTTTCACTGGTTTGGAGGGGGGAGCCAAAATCTTATGAGGTTGCTGCCATGGGTCATTTGCGGAAGTATGAGATTGAGGCCCACGTGACTACCAAAGGAGGAATTAGAGGATTACCCACTCAATTTTTAATAGAGAAATATCGCTACTTTGCTAGGATGAAGAGTACAATCGCCTTTGAAGCCATATTTGCTCTACTTGCTTATGGGTTTTTCTTATTTCCGAACGTCGACAACTTTGTAGATATCAATGAAATTAGGATATTTTTGATGGGGAATCCAGTTCCTACATTATTAGGAGATGCTTATTACTTAATTCATCTTCAGGATTGTTATCATGGAGGGATGATCATTTACCGCACGCCTTTGTTATATCAGCGATTTATTTCTCACTTACCCCAATCCGATGCTTTATGGGATATCAAGAAGGAACCTTATTGGGCTCCAAAGATTATGGCCCTCACTCATTCAAATATCATTTGGTACCATCGGGCTTACCATGATGCAGATATTCTCGATAGTTGTGGTAGTTTCCCTAATGTACCTCTTCTTGGTATAAAGGGAGGAATTAACTACAATCATGTTCTTGCACAACGACAACTTGGATATCTGATGAGAGATAAGCCAAATAGTATTCATCTGAGTGGTTTCTTTCTTAAAGAGGGAGATTATCATAAGAAAGCTAAGGAGTAAATTGAAAATGCTTGAAGTCATATTCACAGGAAGAGTAGAAAGGACTTGGAACCTAGAGGAGTTGTTTCTTTGGAGCCTTATCTTCGATGGGTACAAGCAAGGGAATTTAAGTTGAAGATGCCATATTCTCGTGAGGAACCTTTACCTGATATGTTTGTGAATACCACTCCTCCCGTTTTAGATGATGTGGAAGAGCTTCAGCTTGCCCTAGTAAGGATGCAACAGGAGAAGGAGGCTTGGAAGAATAAGTGTCAGACTTTATAGATATCCTATCCAGCAGACTTGAAGGAGAAGGATGACTTAATTGAGATTCTTGAGAGTCGTGCTGTAGAGATGATGGAGAAGCAAGAGGATTTATTTTCCTCTAGAGCTCAGTCAGGACTTAGTCATTCACTTACTGACTCTGGTGATTGGAAAGTGGTTACTGACAGGTATGCATAAGAGAACAAGCAGTTGGAGGCTCAGATTGCAAGACTCACAGGAAAGCGTCAATGTGTGGAGTGATCTTCACCAGCTTTGTTTTTTTAGGATTTTAGATTCTATCTCTTCTTGTACTTTGGATTGTTGAAACTTGTACCAAAAAGTTTTAATCCATTTTGAAGTTATTATAATGAGATTTTGAGTAATAAAAAAAATCATGTGCATTGCATATCATGCACCATCTAGTACATATTTCTTGCATTTCTATTCATATCCAGGTGTCTTACTGAATTTCTAAACTTCAATAGGAAGTTGTCTCATAGGTATAATACTTAGGTTAATTCTAGGAAGAAAATGAAGAATCTTGAACAAGAGAATCGCGAGTTGCACGAAGAGGTTATCGATTTGAAGGTCGGTATGGACAATCTGACTGCTTTGATGGAATCATTGGTGGCTGCTCAGAATCAGTCGCCACTTGCTTAGACTCAACAAACAACATTTGCTTCTGAAGTTCCATCAGTTCTTGTTTTTGTTACCCCAGTTACTGTTGCTCAAAATCATATGCCTCAGGGTTACCCATGGGGAATGCCTGGAAACTTCATGCCAAAGGGTTTTAATATTGACACTCGAGATGCTCCAATTGTGCAAGCTGCTGCTACTCCTGCACCTTCTGTGGTGCATATTACTCCTGCTGCTAGAAATGAGATCCATTATGTTGCACCTCATTTGGCGAATGTTATGCCATTTGTTAATGATGAAGTTTATCATCATGTTCCTCCACCAAGTGAAATTGTGGTTTCTATGACCGGTTGGATGGATTCCAAGACCAGTTCAATGAGATGCAGAAGCAAATGAAGGCCCTTCGAGGAAAATAATTGTTTGGACAGAATGTCAGTGAACTCTACCTAGGGCCCAATGTAATGGTGCCAACAAAGTTTAAAGTGCCAGAATTTTAGAGGTACATGGGAAACTCTTTCCCTTGTGATCACCTTGTGATGTATATCGGAAAATGTCTACCCATACTGATGATCAGCGTTTGCTCATTCATTTCTTCCAATATAGTTTAACTGGTGCTGCTCTAAAGTGGTATATGAGTCTAGACAGTAGTAGTATTCGTACTTCAATGATCTGGGAGAAGCCTTCATCAAGTAGTATAAGTACAATATGTTCATGGCGCCTGACTGTGACCAGTTGAGGGCAATGGCTCAAAGAGAGAAGGAGTCGTCCAAAGAATATGCGCAGAGATGGCGCGATATAGGTGCCCAGGTGGTGCCACCTATGGGAGAACAAAATATGACCAAGGTCTTCCTAAAAACCCTTGGATCATTTTATTATGAAAGGATGGTCGTCAGTGCATCGAGTGATTTTACCGAAATGGTAAACCATGGGTGTTCATTTGGAAGAGAGTGCCAGAGAGGGGCGTTTGACAAGATAGGAAGGGACGAGGAAGTCGTAGTATGGGTTCTATCGAAAGAAATAAAGTGAAATGAATGTTGTTATTGGAAAAAGGAAGATTAGACCAACTAGAAGGCATCAATGGTACCAGTAACAAGTTGCTTCTGTGATTCCAGTCGTCAATGTAGCTCCAACCACAATTGCCTATCAAAGACCGTCCCCTCAGGGAAATCATGGGCAGAGTCAAAAGAGAGAGGCTTTTGACTCTATTCCAATGAGCTATGTAGAGTTACTTCCGGATTTTATTTAGAAGAAGTTGGTTCAGACCAGGCCACCTCTTGCTATACCATCACCTTTTCCTTGGTATTATAAGGCAGACCAGACGTGTGCTTTTCATCAGGGAGCACTAGGGCACAATGTTGAGAACTATTATCCTTTGAAATCTGAAGTACAAAAGTTGGTGATATATGACCTTTTATCCTTCAAAGATGTTGGCTCTAACGTGAAAGATAACCCTTTTCCAAAGCATGGAGGAGCGAATGTTGTAAACATGGTTGCTGGTTGTCCATGCGACTTCCATATTTTTGATATAAACTTGGTTAGAGGAGATTTAGCATCAAAGATATCTATTCTAGCCTTGCTAATGAACTCGTCTGCCCACATGGAATCTTTGATGAGAGTATTGGATCAAGCTTTCATGGAAAGTGATATGCCTTTGGACCAACTCAGCAGTGTAGTAGGGAATATTACATCCTGTAATAACCTTATTTTATGTGATAACGAGCTTCCTGGTGAAGGAAGGAGTCATAACTTGGCTCTACATATCTCCATGATTTGTAAGAATGATTCATTGTCAAATGTGCTTATTGACAATGGGTCTGCTTTAAATGTCATACCGAGGAGCATGCTTATGAATCTGAAGTAACAAGGAGCTCTCATGAGCCCAAGTGGCATAATTAGGAAAGCTTTCGATGGATCAAGGAAGTCTGTCATTGGGGAAGTAGATTAGCCTATTCATATAGGCCCACACTTATTTCAGATTACTTTCTAGGTTATGGATATCATGCCCGCTTATAGCTGTTTACTGGGACGACCATGGATACACAAGGCAGGGGCTGTCACTTCAACTTTGCACCAGAAGCTGAAGTTTGCGCGTGAAGGAAAGGTGGTCATCATAAATGGAGAGCAAGCATTGTTAATATCTCATTTTTCCTCTTTCAGTGTTGTGGAAGCAGATGAAGCAGCTATTGGAAGCCAATTCCAAGTTGTATATGTTGATAACATAAGGGAAAATGAGAACTCTATAGCTTGGTTGAAGGATGCTCAGAAGGTAGTGCATAATGACCCTAGTAAAGTATGGGGCAGATTGTTGATCCACTTGTGAATAAGAATAGAGCCGGTTTGGGATTCTCTGCAAATAATAGAAAAGGTGAGAATATGAAACCAAAGGCTGCTTTGGGAAAATATCAGGATATCTTTCATAGCGGGGGTTATCTTCACCCAATTGTTCCTAGGATTAATGCTATTGTGGAAGATGAAGCAAAGAAGGAGATGTTGAACTACATGATGCATGAAGTTAGAGTCCAAAATTGGATCACCATTGATGTTCCCTCTTGTATTCATGTCTCAAAGTAATATTTTTTAATCTTTTCAAAAAAATCTTTCACTCTGCCCAAGGTGAAAGTTGATATTTTATGGGCATATTTGTTTCTTTGATGTTTAAAATCAATAATAAAAGTTGTCTTTGATTCCCAAATTATGTTTTTATTTTTTGCTTTTTCTTGGAAAATGGTAATCAGAAAAAACCTTTTCAAAATAAATAATAACTGTAATTGAATTTGCATAATAACTTGCTATATGTGTCAGTTTCTAAAAGCAATCATAAATCATATGTGCAGATTAATTAAAAAACATGTTGAATACAATGACCCTGCACCCTCTGCCAAATTTGAATATCCTGTGTATGTGGCCGAAGAAGAAGAATATAATGAAATCCCAGAAGAGGTTTCACGGTTTCTTGAGCGCGAGGAAAGTGCCATTCAGCCGTATAAAGAGTCGTTGGAGACGATCAATTTGGGTTTAGAGGAAGATCCAAAGGAAGTCAAGATCGAAGCATTGTTGCATCCCAATGTAAAGAGCAGGTTGATTGAATTATTGAAAGAATATGTCGATATATTTGTTTGGTCATACCAAGATATGCCTAGTTTGGATACTGATATTATGGAACATCATTTGACGCTAAAGCCGGAATGCCCGCCGATCAAATAGAAATTGCAAAGAACTCAACCTAATATGGCAGTGAAAACTAAAGAATAAGTTTTAAAGCAGATTAATGCCAATTTTCTTGTGACATCAGTGTACCCTCAGTGGATTACCAATATTGTCTCAGTACCAAAGAAAGGCGGAAAAGTTCACATGTGTGTTGATTATAGAGATTTAAACAAAGCTAGTTCAAAAGATGATTTTCCATTGCCACATATTGATATGTTGGTTGATGGTACATCAAAATTTAAATTATTCTCGTTCATGGACGAATTTTCCTGATATAATCAAATTAGAATGGATCCTGAGGACATGGAAAAGACAACGTTTATCACACCCTTGGGAACCTTCTGTTATAGAGTGATGCCCATCAGGTTGAAGAACGTTGGTGCAATGTACCAGAGGGCTATGACAACCCTATTCCATGATCTGATGCACAAGTAAATTGAGGTATATGTTGATGATATGATTTCCAAATCCCATAATGAAGAAGGGCATGTTAAAGATTATTGAAGTTGTTTCAGCATTTGAGGAAATATCGTCTCTTCTTGAATCCAAACAAATGAACCTTTGGTGTATGATAAGTAAAAATTTTAGGTTTCATTGTCAGCCTAAAAGGGATAGAATTTGACCCTGATAAAGTCAAAAAATTCAAGAAATTCCATCGCCAAGAACTGAAAATCATGTTAGAGGTTTCCTTGGGCGTTTGAATTACATTTCCAGATTTATTTCCCATATGACTGCAACGTGTGAGCCAATTTTTATGTTGTTAAAGAAATATCAAAGTTGTGTATGGACAGATGATTGCTAAAAGGAATTTGAAATTATTAATGAGTTTTTGCTTGAACCTACTATCTTGCTCCCACCCGTTGAAGGAAGACCATTGATTATGTATCTGACAGTGTTAGATAATTCTATGGGCTATATTTTGGGACAACAAGATGAAACAGGGAAGAAGGACTATGCCATTTATTATCTCAGCAAAAAGTTTATTGACTGTAAGTCGCGGTATTCTATGCTGGAAAAGACATGTTGTGCTCTATCCTGGGCAGCAAAGCGGTTGCGGAAATATATGTTGAATCATACTACTTGGTTGATTTCCAAAATGGATTCAATTAAGTATATTTTTGAAAATCCTGATCTTACTGGGAGGATTTCCCGTTGGAAGATGTTGTTGTCTGAATATGATATCGAATACCATACTCAAAAGACTATAAAAAGCTGTGTGTTGGTAGATTATATTGCCCACCAAGTGGTTGATGATTATCAGTCTGTTAAATATGATTTCTCTGACGAGGATGTTATGTTTTAGAAAGTGAAAGATTATGATAAACCGTTTCCCGAGGAAGGTTCTGATCATGAATCTCATTGGGGAATGGTGTTTGATGGAGCTGTGGATACTTATGGGAAAGGAATTGGTGTCGTGATTAGCACTCCTCATGGATCCCATGTACCTTTTACTACAAGATTGGCATTTGATTGCACCAATAACATGGTAGAGTATGAAGCTTATATCATGGGTCTCGAGGAGGTTATAGATCTCATAATCATAATTATAGACGTGTATAGTGATTCAGCTTTGGTAATAAATCAGATTAAAGGAGAGTGAGATACTCGTCACCCTGGCTTGATTCCTTACAAATACTACGCTAGGATATTATTACCCTTATTTAATAAAGTTGAATTCCACCATATTCCCAGAGATGAAAATCATATGGTGGATGCTTTGGCTACTCTGGCTTCTATGTATCGAGTGAATACTTGGAACGATGTGCCTCGTATTACAGTTCGACATCTGGATAGGCCGGCTCATGTGTTTGCGGTAGAGGAAGCGTCAGACAAAAAACTTTAGTATTATGATTTCAAGCATTTTCTTCGGACACAGGAATACCAGGTTGGTGCATTGAACAAATATAGAAAGACATTGAGAAGGTTGGTAAGAAGCTTTTTCCTCAAAGAAGATGTGATATACAAAAGAAATTATGACATGGTCTTACTCAGATGCGTGGATAGACAGGAAGCAGACATGTTGATGCATGAAATTCATGAAGGTTCCTTTGGTACCCATGCCAATGGACATTCGATGGCAAAAAAACATGCTTAGGGAAGGTTACTATTGGCTGAGAATGGAATCTGATTGTTACAAATTTGCAAATAAGTGCCATAAATACCAGATTTATGCTACCAAAAATTCATGTGCTTCCGAAGCTTCTCAATGTTATTTATTTCCCGTGGCCTTTCTCTATGTGGGGTATTGACATGATTGGAATGATTGAACCCAAGGCGTCGAATGGACATCATTTTATCTTAGTGGCAATTGACTACTTCACCAAATGGGTGGAAGCAGCTTTATATTCTAATGTTACTAAGCAAGTAGTAGTACGCTTTATCAAGAAAAATCTTATATATCAGTATGGTGTCCCAAGCAGGATTATCACTGACAACGGCTCAAATCTGAATAACAAGATGATGACAGAACTTTATGAAGAATTCAACATTATCCATCATAATTCATCTCCTTACAAGCCAAAGATGAATGGGGTTGTTGAAGCTGCTAATAAAAACATCAAGAAGATCATCCAGAAGATGGTTTTTACCTATAAAGACAAGCATGAGATACTCCATTTTGCTTTGCATGGGTATTGTACATTTGTTCGCACTTCAACAGGGGCAACCCTGTTCTCTCTTATGTATGGTATTTAAGCAGTGCTCCCCGTCGAAGTTGAAATTCCCTCCTTATGTGTGATAATGGAAACTAAGTTATCAGAGGCTGAATGGGTCCAGAACAAGTTTGACCAATTGAATTTGATTGAAGAAAAGAGAATGACGCCCTTGTGTCATGGTCAGTTGTACCAAAAGAGAATGAAGAATGCTTTTTATAAGAAGGTCAAGCCTCGTGAATTCAGAGAAGGTGGCCTCGTGCTTAAGAAGATCATGTCTTTTAATGTTGATTCTAGGGGCAAGTGGACTACCAATTTTGAAGGCCTGTATGTTATCAAGAAAGCCTTCTCTGGCGGTGCATTGATTCTTGAAACTATGGATGGCGAGGAGTCCTCACGTCCTATAAATGTTGATGCAGTCAAGAAATACTTCTCCTAAAGAAATAAAAGAATAGCTCACTAAGTCGAAAACCCAAAAGGGATACTTAGGCAAGAAAGAGCGTCTCAGTAGGCTGAAAACCCCAAAGGGGAACCTAGGAAAAAGTTAGGGATTTTTGGGCAAGTAACTGCGTCAGACAAGACTTGATCATTGAAGCAACAATCTTCTTAGACTCTCACCATACTTCAACAGAAGCCGCTGCTCAGGAATTTAAAGTTTTTAGGGAGAATAATGGTCATTGTATTTCAATGTATCTTTTCCAATGTATTACCATTTTCCAAACTTTGTAATCATCTATGGAGTCTTTCCATTCGCAAACTACCATTCTATTAATAAAGTTTGATCATTTATCCAATTCTTTACAATTCTTATTTTATTCTTCTTACAAAGACTCCATTTATTATTGATAGTAATTTTCAAAACAAAAATATTAAGTAACAAAATTATTTTTTAAAAGAATTTACAAATTACTTTTTACTTTAGATTTGGTGACTCAAGAAAAACAAAAGTGTTGATCCCAAGGATGGACGGACTCTGAAATTTTGGAAGTTTATTTTCCCCAGGAAGGTTCTCTTAGGTCACTTTTTCTGGTATCCGTATGATCTTTGCGTGTTTCTCATATAGTTGGAGATGATACCAATGGATGTGTGGTGTGGTGTTGGGTTTGTGATCCAATTTTCCCCAGTCAAGTCTTGGTTCATTTTGATTTCAGTTTTGCATGGCCAGAAGCCTCTATCCCAGATTCCCCAGTAAGGATTTTGCTCATATGACTAAAGCCCATTCTCCCTTTGCATTCTGAGGTTGAATTATTTGCAGAATGTTTCCCTTTTGCAGTATTGGAATTTTGGTTGTTGTTTATTTCACAGGAAACTAGACATGGGCTGTATCTTTTCTAAGAAGTATTGATTTAGTTGTCAACTTTTTTGGGTTTTCTCCCGCCAAGTGCTGGGTTTGATTTAAAATCCCCATAATTTTTACTTCTTGCAGTTTTGTTTGACTTCTTAAATCCCCAAGTAAAGCTGAGATAATGTTTCTATCTGAAATTTGTTTTTTCCCATGAGGTTTGATAATTTCTCCCAAGGGAAGTTTGTGTAATCATCACTCTTGGTATTGAAGAATGTACTTTGGGCTCCCCTCAATGATGTGGTTTTTCCCTCCCCGGTGAAGTTAGCACGAGGTCCCCAGTTGATATCTTGATGATGCGGTTTTCATCTGCCCTAATGAAGTCAGTATTGTAATCTCCAGTGGAAGTCTGGATGTTAAGACATTTTCCCCCATAGAAGTATGTGTGATGTTCCTCGGTGAATCCTGGAGGAGGATGTTATATCCCTATGTTTGCACTGATTTTATTATTTTAATTTGATTGCTTTCGGATTGTGTTTCTTCCTAGTGAAGTCAAGTCGTGGAATAGGAATTTTTTTCTTCATTTGGTGCTCACTTTCTTATAAATTTTCATCATGGATGTGATTTAGCCGAGTGTTGACTTTACTCAAGTTGATTTTGTTTGGTTATTCCCAGTGTTGTGTGTCTATTTTTTTAGCATGTACATGATAACATTCATACATTCACACATACATTATGCATTTTCATTCATTAATATTTGTGTTGGCATATTACCCTATCTTTCCGAGTTATATTACCCTCTCTCCAATAGATTGGCAATCTTAAGCAAAAAGTGTATATCCTTTCGTTTCCCCACTGAGTTATCTCTCGTAGAAGAATTTTGCTTTAGCCTTCCGATTCAACTCATTATCTGGATAGAACATGGTCCCCTCTTTGAGTTTAGTTCTCATCATATGCTATATTGTTTGGTTGTTTCATTCCGGTTTATTTTTGGTTTGAATCAGTGGTTCCTGGAAACATTATTATTCTGATCCCAACAAACTTTGAACCCTAATTTAAGAATGTTCATTTATTTTTCACAAGAAGACTTTACCTCCTCAGCAGGAATATATTGGCATTTCCCCAGGAAGTCATAATTCTTCTCCCAACAACATTATTGCAACTCCTTCTCATAACAGTAGATAGCAGTTCTCTTTATTTGAGCAACTTGTACTTCCCCAGCAAGTCTGTTAGCTCCCAGAGAAGATTCATAATTTTGTACTCCAATGGATTGTAGTCTCGTCATTATGGGAGATATTTCGTTGTTGAGATTTTGTACTCCAATGGATGGTAGTCTCGTCATTATGGAAGATAGTTCTTTGTTGAGATTTGTTTACTCCAATGGATGGTAGTTTCGTCATTATGGGAGATAGTTTGTTGTTGAGATTTGTTTACTCTAATTGATGATAGTCTCATCATTATGGGAGATAGTTCATTGTTGAGATTTTATACTCCAATGGATGGTAGTCTCGTCATTATGGGAGATAGTTCATTGTTGAGATTCTATACTCCAATGGATGGTAGTCTCGTCAATATGGGAGATAGTTCGTTGTTGAGATTTTGTACTCCAATGGATGGTAGTCTCGTTATTGTGGGAGATAGTTAGTTGTTGATATTTTGCACTCCAATGGATGGTTGTCTTGTAATTATGGGAGATAGTTCATTGTTGAGATTTGTTTACTCCAATGAATGGCAGTGTCATCATTATGGGAGATATTTCTTTGTTGAGATTTGTTACTCCGATGAATGGTAGTCTCGTCATTATGGGAGATAGTTCTTCGTTGAGATTCACTTTTCTCTAAAGAAGTTTGTTTGTTTCCAGTCATGAGTACTGATGCTGGTCAGTTGTGGCTTACCCTAGTAAGAATATTTTCTAGTTTTATCCTACCACTTCTTCCCCCCTGTGGGTCGACATTACCTTTTTTGTTATCTTCTTAGTGAATGGATAGTTTGCAGTTATCTGTCGGTCACTGTTATCCTTTATTTTCTCTCCCCAATGTTTGAATTTAATGTTACTTTGTCTCCTCCTTGGGCTTTACCCCAATAGAGTCGAGTCTTCTGTTCACTAGTGATTTATTTTCCTAGTCTATTTTTCTTTTCATCTTGTATTTTCTGTTTCCCCAGTAATTTCCCGTGTCACCTTTTGGATCTGTTTATTTGCATGCACAATCATAAGCATTGCATGGCATCTTATGGCCAAAAATAGGGCTTGTTTTATATTTAAGTATCTTCAATCACATCGACATGAAGATTTTAACCTTCGTATCTCCGAATAGAAGACACTTAAATAAGGGAAGCTATTGTACCCCAATTTTCCCCTAAGATTCCTCTAACATCTCATATCAACTCGATCACAACAAGATCACTCTAGGGTTTGGTTCTTACTCCTTATCTATAGGTTTGCTCATGAGGAATCACCAAGAAACCTGATTTGTATTTTGTGATCATATTTGTTTTTTATTGATTAACTTTTAACTAACAAATACTAAGAATGTTTGCTATAAATGATGATGTTATAGATGAGGGCACAACACATTTCATCAGGTTGATTTATAGGTTCAGGAGTTTATTTCCATGCCTTCTTCAATAAAGCTTCATTGAGACTCAAGCCTCATCGTTGAAGATACTTTGAAATGATATCATGACAAGGTCTACAATGATTTAACATGCCTCAATTTTTAAAATAAAATCAAAAGATGCAAGAGTTGATTGAAGAAGTTTGACCTAATTGGACAAGTTCTTGATTTCTTGATCACAAGTGAATAACTCTCTCAAGTCTAAATATTTGGAGGTGCTTTTTGTTTTTCTAGATTCTTATTATCATCCAAAACAACTTCTATTCACATGACCAAAATATTTGTTCAAGAGAGTTTGTCAAAATTGAAAGGGGTTCCTGAGGCATTTTGTTGCCATAAGAGCTAGGATTATGAACTTCCAAGGGCTATATCTTGTTCATATTTTGAGATTTTTGAGTAATTCTAAAGAAATGCTTCTCTTTAAAGGGTTATCAACTAATCACTTCAAAAGTTTCAAGAATATTTTATGTGGAAGATGCCTAATGATGAAGAAAGATTACAAGTCCTCTAGATAGGCCATCAAATTCCCTTATGTGATTTCAAAAGATCATAACTTGGTCAAAATTTTTTATCTCCTTGAGCCCATTATTTTTCCACAATGATCTTAAGGATGTGAACTTCTACTCTTATTTTATGTGCAAAGCTTGAAATTGGATGGAGGATGCCCTAAGAATACAAGAGATTATAGGTCATTTCATGAATTTTCACCAACTTCACAAAGTCATAACTTTCTCAATTCTTGGAGTTTTAAAATGGTTAAAATCTCAAAATGTCATTTAAGAGATCTACTTTATGCCATCTTTTTTGGTCAAGATCAAAGTTTAAGTGGAAGGTCATTATTGGATGCAAAACATTATAGGACATCTTTTGAGAAAAACTTAGAATTTTTCTAAGTACAAAAAGTCAACATCTTTTTCTCAACTTTGACTCATCACAACTTTTTGCTCAAGCATCCATTCGATTCCATTCTTTGCACTTTGTAAAGATTGTAACCTTATCTTTCAAATTCTTCAATAATCATGCCCTAACACCCCTTGAGCCATGAATTCCATGGATTCAAAGTTGGTACCTTGAAACTGACTTTTTCCTCCAAGTCAGAATTTGAAATGCATAATTCACCTTCTAATCACTAAATTTCTATGCATTTTTACTTCTAATCACGTTTAACAATCTTCCACAAGTGATTAGCACCTTGAAATGCAAGTTCTGGTTGAGTTTTGAGCAAAATAGAAGTCACACTTTTCATGCTTGCAACTTCACACGATTTCCCTCCAAACTTCATCATTCCACACGCTTGAGCATTCCTTTGATTCCCTATAAATAGAGGGTTATATCTCAATCATTTTCGAAAAAGCTTATACTATCACCCTACCCAACTCTGTCCTTAACGCATATTTTTTCAACTTCGAAATTCGTTTTACAGCCTTCTTCAATCCATTTTCTTTGTCAATTCTTCACCCTTGAACTTCACTGAAGCTAACAGAAGAAGAACCAAGCTATAAATCATCCTAAATCGTGCTAGCCAAGTCAAGGTTCAGAGCTCTGAATTTGAACTTTAATAGGTATATTCCTTCATCAATTCTCTCAAAATTTGTTACCACAACGAAGCTCTCATCATTCTAATACTAGTCACAACATTTGTTTTCAACTGGAATTCAGTTTTGACCTAGAATTTTCAAATCCCTATTCTACTTTTTTCTCCTGGCTTTCTTCAAATAGACTAAAATGATGCCCATTAGAAGCAATAGGCTTAATATCTCCAATCATATCAATACTCCATATTGCAAACATCCAAGGAGAAGTCAAGACATTCAAAGGAACCAGAGGCACGTGTACTTTGTCAACATAAATCAAGCATTTGTGACAAGTTTTTAGAACAACAAGCATTTGTCAACATAAATCAAGCATGGTAGACCAATAATAACCTGCTCTTAGAATCTTCTTATCCATTGTATGTCAACTGGAGTGAGTACCAAAGACACCTTCATGCATATCTTCCATAATTTTCTCAGCTTCCTTCTTGTCTACACAACGAAGCAAAGTCGAATCGTGGTTGTGCTTGTACAAGATTTTGTTACTCAAAAAGAAATTGGAAGAGAACCTACTTAAAAATTTATTATCATTGATAGATGCCCCTTCAGGATACTCTTGAGTTTCGAGGAATCTTTTTACTTCGTGGTACCAAGTATTTTCCTCTACTCCATCAGTATCAACTTTGTAGCAATATGACAGTTCGTCTAGTCTCTCAATAGTAATTCGAGGAGCTTCATTATCCCATATGACTTTGGATATAGATGGCATGGTAGCTAGCATGTCTTCCAATTGATTATCTTCTCGTGGAATATGTTCAAAAGTGATTTCTTAAAAGTACAAAAATAATGTCAACACATACTCTCGATAAGGAATGAGATTTGGATGCTTCGTGTCCCATTATCCCTTAATCAGACTGGTCACTAGGGCTAAGTCCCCATATACATTCAAAAGATTAATTCACATATCGATGGCAGCTTTGATACCCATCATGCATGCTTCATACTCAGCCATATTGTTGGTACAGTTAAAACATAATCTGGCGGTGAAGGGCGTATGGCAATCCTTGGGAGAGACAATCACAACACCAATTTAATTACCAAGCGCGTTGGAAGCTCCATCAAAAACCATAGTCCATCAGGATCCTGATTCAGGTCCTTCATATGGTCTAGGTTATTCATAATCAGTAACTAGCATGATATTCTCATCTGGAAACTCAAAATTTGTAGACTAATGGTCATCTACAACTTGATGAGCCAAATGATCTGCCAAGTACACTTCCTTGATTTCCTTTTGAGTAGTGTACTGAAAGTCGTATTCTGTCAAGACCATTTTCCATCTTGTTATTCTTTCGGAGAGAGCGGGTTTCTCGAATATGTATTTTATTGGATCCATCTTAGAGATCAACAAAGTAGTATTAGTTAACATATACTGTCTTATTCGGCGAGCAGCTCATGCCAAAGCGCAACAAGTTTTCTCGAGCATTGAGTATCTTGTTTCACAGCCAGTAAACTTTTTTCTAAGGTAGTATATTACATGCTCTTTTCGACCAGACTCATCATGTTTCCCCAATACACACCCCATTGTGTTCTCTAATACTGTCAAGCACATGATCAAATATCTTCCTTCAACCGGTGGCATCAGAATTGGAGGTTCTTGGAGGTACTCCTTGATTTTGTCGAAGACTATCTGACAATCATCGTTCCACTTCACTACTTGATCTTTCTTTAGTAACTTGAAGATTGGCTCAAAAGTAGCGGTCAAATGGGAAATAAATCTGGCAATGTAGTTCAATCGTCCCAAAAAACCTCTGACTTCCTTCTCAGTAATGATACATGTAACACCCCATTTAAATACTTAGTCATTGTTTTTTGATTTTAAATTTGCTTTGACATTTTACGGTGAAACTTAGTTTTGAGGGATAATACTATTATTATTAATATTATAGTTATTATTAAGATTTTTAATAGTGTTATTTATATTATTATTATTATTATTATTATTAAGTGGAGTGTTAGTAATAATAAAATACAATAGCAGAGGGTTAGACCATTTGTGAGAAAAACTATTGTCACGTAGAAACAGAGAAGAGAAGAGAAGATAAAAGAGAACTTGGGCAAAGGAAATTCTCCATTGTTAAAGTATCATAATTCAAATTAAGGTAAGGGGGGGAATGGGTTCTCTAAATTGGTGATATTAACATGAGAGGGAAGTGAGGGTTCCCTTTCCCTCTTTAGGTTTTTCATGAATGATTTGATGAATATTTTCTTGGTTTGAATTTTGTTATTTTATATGATTGTTATGTGAAATTCATGAACCCAATGATGTTATTAATGTGTTGCTGTTGTGATCCTTTAGTTTTTGTGTTGTTCATAAAAATCCCAAAATCTGAAAATTTGTAGATCTAGAGGTTTGACAAAAATTGTAAGAATTGATGTAGAAATTAGTGTAGGATTGTAGAATAACAAAGTAGAATGAAATCTCTAAGTTAATATGTGAAAGAATGTTATTTTGGACCCAATTCTGGAGGTGGAAAATGCTAAAAACGAGTGGAAATCATTCTGATGCGAACTAGAGTTCTTTTGGTCACAGACTGACATTACGCGTAAGGCAGGCAACGTTTCACGTAATGCAGGAAACATTACGCGTATGACAGGAACGTTACACACAAGATAGAGCAAGACAAAAGGCATTACGCATATTGTAGGAAGAACTACGCATATAGCAGGCATGACAGAAGGCATTACTCGTAATGCAGGGAGCATTACTTGTAAGGGCATGGCAGGCAGCAAGGCAATACGCGTATCATAGGCAGCAATACGCGTATGGGCAGGTGAAGGTATAAAAATTCCCGTTTTCGCAATTTCTTCCCATTTTCGCGTGTGGAGTGTATTCTCTCGATCCATAATGACTAGTAAGGCTTAAGTGGACATAAGAAGGCTCGTAATAATTATAAATTAAGTTTAAAACATGGAATTTTATGTGGAATTTATGTTGTATGATGACGATGATGATGGTCTATATTGACGAATGTTGAAGGCTTATGCCTTGTTGTTGCATAATTATGTTGTTGCATATGATGTCGCATGTTGCATAGTGATGAGGGCTTATGCCCTGTTGTTGGCCTGTAATGGCGTTGTGATTTGGGCTTATGCCCTGTTATTGCCCAAATTGGTATACGAGATGAGAGGTTATGCCCTGATGGTACCACATGCATTGAGTTGATTTTGGTCTCATTGTATTGCATTGTTATGAGTTGATGTTGTATTACATGAATGATGTGTTATGTTGCAAAGTGTTGCATGATTTGTGAATTGTGTGATACTACTCCTTAGCATGTGATATTCATCGTATATTTATTGAATGAAATTCTCACCCCTTTTGTGTTGTTGTGTTTGTGCTCCCCTGGGAGTACAGATAATCAGGTATCTGAGTAGTGCTTGGAGTGAGTGTTACCTGATCGAGTCCTAGGAGTCGCTCGGATACGTAACATGAGAATTGGGAATCTTTGTTATGTTTTTATTTATTTCATTTTTTACGTATCTTCCATTTGACTTATGTTGGACCACAAATTCATAAAGTTTTATTTATTTTTAAAGTTGTAATGACATGGAATTGAACTAATTTTATTATTCCTGTAAGTGTTTGTTGGCAGCAATTTTGCTAAAACAATATGCTGTTAATGTTTTGCTAAATGTCTTGACATTTGTAGCAAACTGTTTTGAATAATATCAAAGCAGATGTCTTGACATCTACCTCCTAAACTGATCTCAGCCAACATCAGTATTTGTTTTTCTGTTTCTTGTTTGCCAGCGCTCTATAATTCAAGATTTGTAACTCACAAGCAGCAAAAAATATGGAGGAATATTTTTCAAAATGAATGGATTTTATCTTGACCTGTTTTTATGGAAATATTCAAAAGAATTGAATATTTGGTTTTAAAGCCCAAGCCCACAGTTGCGCATATATAAGGACTTTCTTCCTTATACAAACAACTGCAACTTTTGAAGAAGAATACTTTCTTTCTATTTTAAAAAATCTAAGTCTTTTAATTGTCAAACACTTCAGTATTTATTGAATACGTGTGTTATTATTTGGGTTGTTAATTTTGTATCATTCATAAGCTTTTAAGAATTGAATGATTGAAGTTTTTAAACTTATTAATTCTGTTATTTCTTCACTACAAGTAATTAAAGGGATTTGAGGAGGGCCTCATACCTAGGTGAGTCTTAGGTAGAAGTATAGCACTAGTAGTGATTAAGTGATTAGATTGTAAACTGGTTGTTTACTGAGGGCCTATGAATTGATACTATTTAGTGGACTTGTCTCTGGCTTGGTAGCCCCCAGAGTAGGTGTTGTTGTACACTGAACTGGGTGAATAATCTCTTGTGTTTTTACTAATTTTGATTTTACTGATCTTTACTTGTAAACAGATATTTGTGTTCTGACATCTCATTCGACATCACATATCTGATACCAGAATTTCAATTGGTATCAGAGCAGGAATCTTGCTCTTTATATGGGTGAGATCCAGGGAAGATATTTTCTGGTACTATGGACAAGGAAGGAGGATTTGTAAACAGACCACCCATTCTAGATGGAAGTAAATATGACTACTGGAAACCATGTATGGTTACCTTTTTAAATTCTTTGGACATTAGGGCTTGGAAAGCTTTTTTAAAAGGATAGAAACACCCTGTCAAATTGGGAGAAAATGGAGAACCTACTTATGAGTTAAAACCAGAGGAAGATTGGTCTAAAGAAGAAGATCAAATTTCTCTTGGAAATTCTAAAGCCTTGAATGCTATATTCAATGGAATTGACAACAACATTTTCAGATTAGTGAATACATGCGAAGTAGCTAAGGATGCATGGGGAATTCTTCAATCTAATCATGAAGGCACATCCAAAGTTAAGATGTCAAGACTTCAGTTGCTCACCGCAAAATTTGAGAATTTGAGAATGAAGGATGATGGCAGTATAAATGACTTCCATATGAACATTCTTGAAATTGCTAATGCCTCTAGTGCTTTAGGAGAGAAAGTACTTGAAGACAAATTGGTGAGAAAGATTCTCAGGTCTCTTCCCAAGAGATTTGATATGAAATTGACTGCTATAGAAGAAGCTCAAGACATTGGAAAAATGAAAGTGAATGTACTTGTTGAATCCCTCTTGACATTTGAATTAAGCATCAATGAAAGATATGAAAAGAAGAACAAAAGCATAGCCTTTGTATCAAATACTGAAGATGAAGAGGAAGACTTTGATTTGGATACAGATGGAGGTATATCAAATGCCTTAGCTATGCTTGGAAGACAGTTTATTAAAGTGATAAAAAGAATGGATAGAAATCAAAGATCAAATGTCAAGAACATCTCATCTGACATCTATAAGTTAAATGATTTTGGAAGAAAAAGGGTTGAAGAAAAATCCACTCAAGGGAAGGGAGTACAATGTGATGAATGTGAAGGATTTGGTCACATTAGAGCTAAATGTCCTACATATCTTAAGAAACAGAAAAATAATTTATCTGTTACTTGGTCTAAAGAGGACTTAGAGTGATCTTGAAGAATTTGCCAAGTATGTTAAAGCATTAATAGGAAAATATGTATCTGATGAAGAGTCTAGTGATGGGGAACTAACCTTTGATGAGTTAGCTACTTCATACAAAGAATTATGTCTTAGAAGTGCAGAAGTGTGTCCTGAAGGGGAGAAACAGAAAGCCCTCATAACTCAGCAGAAGGAGGAAAGGGAAGAGCATCTTAAAACTATTTCTGATCTGGAAAGTGAAGTGTCTTCTCTGAATTTAAATCTTGATAGAATGGACAAATCTCTCAAGATGCTGAACAATGGGTCTGACACATTAGATGAAATTCTCCAAACAGGAAGAGTGACAAGAGCCAAGAGTGGTCTATATTTAAATGAGAAAAAGGAACCTAACTCAGAAGAGCTTTCATCTGTTTCCACTCATGCCAAGTCTAAACCAAAGATGTCGAATTAAATGTCTTAACATCTGGAAAACATCATGGTAAGAAAGGACATCATGGAAAACATCATGGAAAGAAAAAGTTTAATCACACCAAGGAGAATTCCCAGCCCTGAAGATGACATCATTGTGGAAGGTTTGGTCATATAAGGCCCTTCTGTTTCAAATTGTATGGGTATCCTAAGACTACTCTTCCTCCCAAGATTGATAAGATGCCACAAAATAGAAAAAAGAAGAAACAATGGATTCCCAAGTCTAATGTTGCTAGTTTCATAACTCACACATCCCTCAAAGTATCAACCAAAGATGACTGGTACTTTTGTAGTGGTTGTTCTAGAAACATGACAGGTGTCAAGAATCTGTTGGTGGATGTAAAATCTCATTCCACTAGTTAAGTGACTTTTGGTGATGGACAAAAGGTGATATCAAAGGTGTTGGTATACTTGATTGTTCAGGAGTCCCAAATCTTGATTATGTGTTACTTGTTAAAGGGTTAACATTTAACCTGATAAGTATAAGCCAATTGTGTGATCAAGGATTCAAAGTTAACTTCACCAAGGATGAATGTCTTGTGTGCAATTAAAAGAATGAAGCTATTATGAAAGGAATCAGATCTAAAGACAACTGTTATCTATGGGTTCATCAAGAGTTGAACCTCTCCTCAACATGTGTTTTAACCAAAGAGAATGAAGTTAAACTATGGCATCAAAAATTCGGGCACTTGCATCTAAAATGTATGAAAAGAATTATATCTGAAGAAGCAATAAGAGGGATTCCTAAGATCAAGATAGAAGAAGGTAGAATATGTGGTGACTGCCATATTGGAAAGCAAACTAATATGTCACATCACAAGATCCAACATCTCACTACATCAAAAGTTTTGGAACTTCTTCACATGGACTTGATGGGACCTATGTAGGTTGAAAGTATTGGTGGTAAGAAGTATTCCTATGTTGTTGTAGATGATTTTTCTAGATACACATGGATAAGC
Source organism: Vicia faba (assembly GCA_948472305.1). Taxonomy (NCBI): domain Eukaryota; kingdom Viridiplantae; phylum Streptophyta; class Magnoliopsida; order Fabales; family Fabaceae; genus Vicia; species Vicia faba. Next base: position 286,024,701 of record OX451739.1, on the reverse strand, counting down.
TTCATTAGAGAAAAATCAGAAACTTTTGAAGTGTTTAAAGATCTATGTCAAAAACTTCAAAGGGAAAAGGAAATTCATGTCATAAGAATAAGAAGTGATCATGGAAAGGAATTTGAGAATAATATATTTTCTTACTTTTTCTCCTCTAAATGAATCGGCCATGAATTCTCTTCTCGCATTACTCCTTAACAAAATGGGATTGTGGAATGCAATAATAGAACTCTCCAAGAATCTGCCAAAGCCATGATTCATGCTAAGAAGTTACCCTACAATTTTTTGGCTGAAGCTATGAATACTGCATGTTATATCCATAACAGAGTCACTCTAAGGAAGGGCACTTCAGCCACCTTGTATGAAATATTGAAGGGAAGAAAACCAATTGTTAGATACTTTCATGTTTTTGGAAGTAAATGCTACATCTTATCTAATCGTGAACAAAGGAGGAAGATGGATCCCAAGAGTGACAGAGGAATATTCCTGGGTTACTCTACAAATAGCATAACTTACAGAGTGTTTAACTCCAGAACTAAAGTTATGATGGAGTCAATAAATGTTATTATTGACAGAGGATGGAGTGATGAAGAAGACTTCTCAGAAGATGATGGAACATCTGTGTCTGATATTCCAATAGAATCAAATGACAGAAGTGTTGATTCTAATCCACCTCAAGAAGATCCTGAGCCTAGTCATCTCAATAAAGGACCTTCATTTAGAACCCAGAGAGATCATCATAAGGAGCTTATCATAAGAGATCTAAATAAAGGAGTTACTACCATATCAAGAGATGGGATATCAAACTCTTTCTTTGTGTCAAAGGTTGAGCCTAAGAATGTTAAAGAGGCCCTAACTGATGAGTTCTGGATTAATGCTATGCAGGAAGAGCTAGAACAATTCAGTAGAAATAAAGTTTTGGATTTGATTCCAAGACCTGAAGGGACAAATGTAATTGGCACAAAATGGGTGTACAAGAATAAATCTGATGAAACAAGAGTGGTCACTAGAAACAAGGCAAGGTTAGTAGCACAAGGGTATACTCAAATTGAAGGAGTTGACTTTGAAGAAACTTTTTCCCCTGTGGCCAGACTGGAATCAATCAGACTACTCTTGGGAGTTGCATGCATACTGAAATATAAATTGTTTCAAATGGATGTAAAAAGTGCCTTCTTAAATGGCTATCTGAATGAAGAAGTTTATATGGAGCAACCAAAGGGATTTGTTGATCCATGTTTTCCTAAACATGTCTACAAACTGAAGAAAGCTCTGTATGGATTAAAGAAAGCTCCAAGAGCTTGGTATGAGAGATTGATAGAATTTCATGTTGTGAATGGATACAGGAAATGTTGCATAGACAAAACTCTTTTTGTCAAGGAAGAAGCAGGGAAGATCATGATTTCACATATTTATGTTGATGATATTATGTTTGGTGGGATGTCAAATGAGATGGTTCAACATTTTGTCAAGCAAATGCAATGAGAATTTTAAAGGAGTCTTGTTGGTGAATTAATCTATTTTCTTGGTCTGCAAGTTAAACAAATGGAAGATTCCATATTTTTATCTCAGAGAAAGTATGCCAAGAACATAGTGAAGAAGTTTTGGATGGAAAATTCCAGTCACAAAAGAACCCCTGCTCCCATACATTTGAAGTTGACTAAAGATGAAAAATGAGTAAGTGTAGATCAAAGTCTCTACAGAAGTATAATAGGCAGTCTTCTGTATCTCACAGCTAGCAGACCAGACATTGCCTTTGTTGTAGGGGTATGTGCAAGATATCAAGATGATCCTAAAGTTAGCCATGCCAACCATGTGAAGAGGATTATTAAATATGTGAGTGGGATAAGTGACTATGGTATGTTATACTCTCGTGGATCAAATTCTTCCTTAACTGGTTTTTATGATGTTGATTGGGCAGAAAGTGTTGATGATAGAAAAAGTACATCAGAAGGATGTTTCTTTTTGGGAAATAATCTCATATCTTGGTTCAGCAAGAAGAAAAGTTGTGTGCCTCTATCTACTGCTGAGGCTGAGTATATTGTTGCAGGAAGCAGTTGTTCTCAACTGGTTTGGATGAAACAAATGTTAATAGAATACAATGTCAAACAAGTTGTCATGACATTATTCTGTGACAATTTAAGTGCCATAAACATATCAAAGAATCCCATTCAACACAGCAGGACCAAGCATATTGACATTCGTCATCACTTCATAAGAGAGCTTGTTAAAGAAAAGATTTTGCCTTAAAACATGTAGCCATTGAATTGCAACTAGTTGGCATCTTCACAAAGGCTTTGGATGCTAATCAATTTAAGAATTTAAGAGGAAAATTAGGGATCTATTTATATGAGGTTTGTAGCAACTAAAGGCGTGTGGGAACACCATTAAAGTGATATTATATTATTTGTGTTTCCAACAAATAAAATTTTGATAGCAATCATTACAAGATTGCCTCAAAGTATTTCCCACACGCTACAAAAATTCATCTCTCTACTTTCACAAACTCTTCATTCTCCTCTACAGAAAAAGAACCCTTGCCATTCTTCGTATCCGTGTTCAAAAATTCTCAAACATGTCTCAACATCATACATCATCTTCCTCAAATTCTATCAACCTCCCTGAAAATATTTCCCTTGATATAGTACTAGATGCTAATCCTCTAACAACCATCCCACCTCTTGATAAAAAGGTCAAGAAACCCAGATCATCACCTGGAAAGAAATCCAAAGATGATAGAGGTAACTCTTCCACTGCAACTGATAATCGGACAAAAGAAGAGATTGTTAATGTTGATAGAAGCATCAGAAGGCTAGTAGACAAAGTTTTAAATGATGGATTTGTTGTTCTTGGGATTTCTTCCCCCCTTGCTTGTATGCCTCCTCCTGTTGACAAAGCAAGTAACCCTAAAAGTGTTGTTGTTGAATCATCCACCTTCAAGAAAGATACTACTGAAAGCAAACTTGAGAACCTTTTTTTCCCTGCTCTGAAGGAAGTGGAAGAAGAAAATGTTGAAAAAGATGTTGAAGAGAACTCTCCTACTAAGGAAGATGATGCTGCCTCCAACGATGGAGAAGGTCACAATGCTGAGAATATAGTCAATGTAGAAGAGCTGTCTGACAATGAGCTCATTACAAATGTGGTACTTGGTATTGCAAGAAGGCTAAAATCCAGGAAAGTGAAGGATGCAACTGTCACACGCCCTTCCAAAACAACCAATAAGAAAATCATGTATGGACCCCCAAATCCAGGAAGTAAAGTGATTCCTGTCTCTAGCAAAAGAAAAGCTAGACATGTTAGCTCCACAATGATGATTAGTGTGATCGGTGGATTTAGAACTGACTGTTTAACGCTGGTTTCGCGAAATGTCGCAGAGCAAGAGTCGCCACCGTCTTTTATTTTCTCCAACATGGACAGGACAAAAGCACAGCAAAATTCCTTATGAGAATGTTTTCTCGGTTCGGGAGGTAGATTTATAGAAAGGGAAGGTGTTAGCACCCTTTCTATCCATGGTTATCCATGGGCTCTTAGATACTTGCTCTTATGTTTTCAAAATGTGTTTGCTTTTCAAATGTGAGTGGGTTTTGAAAAAAGTTTCATTGAAAGATTTCTGAATAACTCTTGTATCTGTCCTCAAGAGTGTTTGAAAAATGTTTTAAAAGCTTTTTGAAAGTGTAAGGTGTGAAAAGTATTTTGTTTGTTTTTGAAAAGAGCAAGTATCCATGAGTCATCTACCTACCCTAAGGAATTAAGCTGTGTAAGTGTCCTTTAGGTAGTGCAATCCCACCATTGAGGGGTAGGTAGCACCACCGTTGGAGGTATTCAGGTCAATTCGATTGTAGGGACAGTGTGGTCACCGAAGCGACAGTTAGGACACCTTAGAAGTAACCCTAATGTCCTAGATCCTTTTTAATTCGAGGCAACCGTTTCGAGGCAACTGTTCCGAGGCAACTGTTCCGAGGCAACTGTTTCGAGGCAACTGGATCTTTGGACTAAGGGTAACCTCTAAGACGTTCTACACTTGATGACCACGTTTCGAAGGCAACGAGTGAGGCGTACCCTAGAAGTGGTGTGTGCTTTGTGTGTTGTATTTAGTTAATTGTTTGTCTTGGTAATTAGTGAGCTACGAGTTGTTTTTATTTACATACATTCTTTCATGCAAGTTTAGCAGTTAAGAGGGTGCGGAAAGTAAATTGCAGAAACATAAATCCTACGCTATTACAAGGCGCGGGTCTATACATCGCCAAAAATTACAAAGACCTGTTTTTGGTAAATAAGTACGGAAAGTAAATAAAACAGTAAACCTAATTAATTATTACATGTCTTGGAAGCAATTACATAATAATAAACTAAGCGCGAATAAAAATTAAATCGGAAATGTTCTAAGGGTGTTGACCCTTTTAAGAAAAGAAATTGATTTTTTTTTGGTCTTTTTTGTAATTAAAATGAAATTAAAGCTAATTAATGGCTAATTAATTAATTTAATTAAAAGAAAATATTTTTTTTGTTTTTTATGTTTTTATGAAATAAAGTAAAAAGAAATAAAATTCTAGGTTAACCTAATTCTAAATCTATTTTAATTATTAAAAAAAAGAGTTAAAATGGCCTAATAAAAAAACTAATTCAATTATTGTTTATTCACCAAAATAAAATAATAATAATAATAATGATGTTAATTCTTTTTGGATTTTTTATGAAAATGTTAGTTGGTTAATTAATTGTTAATAATAATAAAATAAAAAAAGGTTAGAAATTAAATTGGAAAATGAAAAATGAAAAGAAAAGAATAAACCAAATGGAAGGGGGTGTTGGGCCAGGAATGGTGGTGTGTTGTTGAAACTGTGGCCCATTGAACCTTCAGCTCGTTGACTTTCTTGGATTGCCTATAGCACGCTCTGACTGAGCACATGGTACTCTTGCTTTTTGGGCCTTTAGATCTGCCTTGATGACACCTGGCTGCTTGGATCTGCGAGGCTCATGGTGTCCAGCGCTTGGAATGCTGCACAGGAAAGCTTTTGGAAAAATAATATGGAAATTATAAGGGGACCTGGGAATCGAACCCAGGTCCCAACCTTTACCAAACACACTGCCAGCCACTACACCAAACGCATTTAGTTGTAAACTTAATAAGCAGTGAATATTATATAGTACAAACGCATTATATGCTAAAACGCGCGCGTGAATTTGAATGCAACTATGCCTGGCTGCCACGCAGTCATCTTCAAGTTTTTTCTGCAAACACAAAACATATAGCGGGGGTTTTAAACCCCCATAAAATACAGGCATATTGAAAATAGCGATTAGCAATTCATGAAGCATAAATTAGGCGCGAGGTGTCCATCAAAATCGTCTTGAGCTTCTGAGTTTGACCATGCCTGTTTGGGGTTCCAATTTTACAGCATATAAAAAAGCCCAATTCTAAAGCTCTGAAAACCTAGAAATTTCTAATGGTAACTTTCAATCCAGGGCGCCATTCTCAAATTAAATCATGTGGAACGCTTTGTATTGATCCTGTAAACATGATGCTATCAACAAAAAGTGTTAAAAATGCATGAAATGTGATATGTAAATTTGAGAAAAAAATGAAAACCGTGTGGGTGGTATGGTGTGATTCCTTGAGGTTCTGCGCTTGATTTTGATTGCCAAAGGTTGCTGGTGATGCAAGGAGTGTATTGGAATCAAAATGGAAGCTTGAATTGTACTGCAACTAGGTTTTCAATTTGTGATTTTTTCTTTCAAAATTTGGAAATGGCTTATGCTCTCTATGGCTCTCTAGGTCGTGAATCTGTATTGGGAAGCTTGCATATATGTTATGTAATGAGTATCAATCCAAATCATGGTCATTAAGCTTATGCAATTATGTTCTTGATTTCTTCCATAACCAACATTGAACCACTTGCCATATTTGTGAAAATTTGAATTTTCTTGCTTGGAATAGGCCTTGCACGAATTTAGAATGGGTTTCAAGGTGCATCAAAGCTATTCAACACAAAATATATCCCTCCAATAATTTCTTTGATTTTTATTTGAATTTTAAAGATTTAAAATGAATTAAATCAAATAAAATTAAATAAAAATGGAAAAATTAATTTTAAATCTTGAAATAAATTGTGGGACACGTGGGAAGCATGGCCAAGCTGAATCAAGTGAAAAAAGTGGGCCCCTTTTGTCAAAAATGAAATTTCAAGGATAGTTGACTTTGGCCTTTTCACAAAAATTTCCCAACTTCTCCAATGCATATCTTGCTCAATTTTGAAGCTATGAACATGTTCTTGGATATTTTGGAAAGGTATTGAAGTCCTCTAACCAATGTCTTTGGTCCCATGTCATTTTGATTTACCAATCTCAAGTTATGGTCTTTTAATTAAAGTGCCTTTTTGTTGACTTTTGAAAATGACCTATAATGTTGAAATTGATAACTTTTTGTGAGAGCATTTCTTGGACTTGGAATGTGAAGATGAGTTGTAGGGAATGTATTACCCTTTAAGATGAGCATTGGATGGTATTTTTCTGATGAACCATGAAAAAGTTATGCCTTGGTCAAGTTACAGTTGACTTTTCAGCTGTCTAAAAATAGAAACTTTTGACACCTTGATGATTTTTGAGCCATTCTTGTGAAATCATGGTCAAGACTTGACAAAATGATGATTGTGGCTTCAAAATAAGATGTTGACCAAAATTTTTGACTTTTGACTGCCAAATGACCATTTTACCCCTGCAGTTGACTGTGGAGCAATTAGGGTTTTTGACTGTGCAACTTGACCTTGTGAGCCTTGAAACTTGACATGGGGATGCTTGACAATGTGTATAGGCATATGGGACTTGATTGAGCCCTTGAAAACCTCAACTTCCTTGCAGGAACCAAAACCCTAATTTGACTGGCTTAGGAGAGTGGTTGACTGTGTAACCCTTGAGTAGACTTTGAACCATTTGAGGTGATGCTTGGCAAAACTTTGAAGATTATGGGAGGGAAAATTTTGGGGTACAACAACTGCCCCTGTTCAATCTTCTTAGACCTGAGGATGTAGATTGGCTGGCGTGCCTTTCGTAATCCGAAGGTGGAAGATGATTGAACACTAGAGTGCCCAGAAATTTGCACTCACATAGTTGAGTATCAGCAGTGTGACAGCGGGAATGGGCTTACAGATGCCATTTGGAGAGATGGTGGATAGGAGGATGGGCTTATAGATGCCATCTGGAAGTGTGACAGAACCTTGTCGGGAATGGGCTTATAGATGCCATTTGGACCTGTAATGGGAGTTGTGGTGATGGGCTTATAGATGCCATCTAGGTGTCGATCGCGTAAGAGATTCCTTAGCGAGAACTTGCGCACCTGAGAAAGAAGATAATTACCTGGCCTGTTACAGGGGTTGATCTTTAAACTCTTTATGTGGATGTGCCCTGGCTGGATACAGGTATCGAATCTTCAATCAGTTACTCACAGATGTGCCCTGGCTAGATACAGGAATCGAATCTGGAAATAGTCGTCAACAGATACGCCCTGGCTGGATATAGGAATCGGATCTTCAAACTCTTCAGACGTGCCCTGGCAGGATACAGGAATCGAGTCTGGAATTAGTCGTCCACAGATACACCCTGGCAAGATACAGGAATCGGATCTTCAAACTATTCAGACGTGCCCTGGCAGGATACAGGAATCGAGTCTGGAATTAGTCGTCAACAGATACACCCTGGCAGGATACAAGAATCGGATCTTCAAACTCTTCAGACATGCCCTGGCAGGATACAGGAATCGAGTCTGGAATTAGTCGTCAACAGATACACCCTGGCAGGATACAGGAATCAGATCTTCAAACTCTTCAGACGTGCCCTGGCAGGATACAAGAATCAAGTCTGGAATTAGTCGTCAACAGATACACCCTGGCAAGATACAGGAATCGGATCTTCAAACTCTTCAGACGTGCCCTGGCAGGATACAGGAATAAAGTCTGGAATTAGTCGTCAACAGATACACCCTGGCAAGATACAGAAATCGAATCTTCAAACTCTTCATACGTGCCCTGGCAGGATACATGAATCGAGTTTGGAATTAGTCGTCAACAGATACACCCTGGCAAGATACAGGAATCGGATCTTCAAAATCTTCAGACGTGCCCTGGCAGGATACAGGAATCGAGTCTGGAATATAGTCGTCAACAGATACACCCTGGCAAGATACAGGAATCGGATCTTCAAACTCTTCAGACGTGCCCTGGCAGGATACAGGAATCGAGTCTGGAATTAGTCGTCAACAGATACACCCTGGCAAGATACAGGAATCGGATCTTCAAACTCTTCAGACGTGCCCTGGCAGGATACAGGAATCGAGTCTGGAATATAGTCGTCAACAGATACACCCTGGCAAGATACAGGAATCGGATCTTCAAACTCTTCAGACGTGCCCTGGCAGGATACATGAATCGAGTCTGGAATTAGTCGTCAACAGATACACCCTGGCAGGCTATAGGAATCGGATCTTCAAACTCTTCAGACGTGCCCTGGCAAGATACAGGAATCGAGTCTGGAATTAGTCGTCAACAGATACACCCTGGCAAGATACAGGAATCAGATCTTCAAACTCTTCAGACGTGCCCTGGCAGGATACAGGAATCGAGTCCGGAAAATAATCGCTCACAGATGTGCCCTGGCTAGCTACAGGTATCGAATCTGGAATTGCGACAGTTGATAGTAATCATCTTTGTACTGACCTTTGTCCTGAAAAGACAAAACGTTAGTTGTATGCAATGTCATGATGTATGACATGCGTGATGTTCTCAGAATAAATGAGATTGTATGTCCATGATGCGTATGTGCATGCTATAATGTATGAAGATGCGATGTTTATGACTGTATATTTTTTTTGTCTAGGAAAATAAATCCTTGACGGGTGTCGGGAAGTCAAATCCTGGGCTGATGTTGAAGAGTAGAGCTTTTTGTTTCCGCTGGGGATGATGGTTGCAAGTATACTGGTAGGAGAAGATGACTCCGTTGGGGAATAAACTTGTTGAGGAGATTACTCTACGGGGAATTACTCTGTGGGAAGAGAGGAACTTTGCTGAGATGTTGATGATAACTCCGCTGGGGATACCATTGTTGAGCTCTGTTGGAATATTTGATGAACTCCGCTGGGGGATAGGAAGAACTTCGCCGAGGACGATCTTTCCGTGGTTTTTTTAGCTGAGGATAACCCAGCTATAAGCTCTGGTGAGGAATAACCTTTGAATAGAGTCCGGGAGACGTGTTCGTGCTCTGCAGGGGCAAGCTTTCGGAATCTACTGAGGATAAGCTTCCTACTGGGGAGATGGATTTTTCCGGGGAACAATCTTAGAACAAGACTGCCGGGGATGCCTGTTCGGAATGTCTGTACACTCCGCTGGGGAATATTGAGATTTTCTAGGAGATAATCCAACTTCCTTGAGGCTTACAGTAGACTAACTCTTCTTGGGGAGAGTATTGTTGACTTGCTGGAGATATGGTGCCTTGTTAGGGTTGATGGGAGACCAACTCTGCTCAGGGAGTATTGTTGAGTCCTGTTCTTACTCTGCGTGGAGTGGAGGTAATCTGGTTATGTTCTTCAGCCGAACTTACCTTGGTACCTTGGTGGACAGAGCAACTAGATTACTTAGACAACTCATTATTGCCCCTGTTTCTGATGTCACCTGTGATTAATCCTTTGTTTCTCATGCGAGTATTTATGATTAGCAATTAGTGTCAAATGCATATATCAAAAATTGAAAATTGGACGTTCTTCGCAAGACAAAACAGAAAAAGGAAAAATAATTGGCGATTTATCTGAAAAGTTAATTTTTATTGATTTTTGAATTGGCCTGTAAATAGGCGTTTATGTACAAGAGGCCGACGTCCTAGTAAGAGAACGCCGCCGAACAACAGAGTTTATGCAATTTTGTAAAAAAAAGGGAAAACAAAACAGCTATGTGAAAAGAGTAATCCCACTGGGTTCCAACTCTGCTATCGTCTTTATATCTTCGAGCGTCTCATCACTTGGCTACTTAGTTGTAGATGAAGCTGATTGATCGATGCCGTCTGAACTTGATGGTTGATACCGGATTCTGGATGCAAGGTGATCCAATGAGACATAGTATTACGCTTATCCCTAACTTTTTCCTGGACCGCCCTTTCGGGTTTTCAGTCCACCGGGATACCCATTTTTGCCCAAGCCGCCTTTTCAGGTTTCCGACTTGCCGGGTGTACATATTTTTTCATTTCATCCCTTATTTTTGCCTGAACCCTTTTGGTTCGCCGGGAAGCCCTAATTTTTGCCTAGGTATGTCAACCTAGCGGGTCTTTTATCATGCGTAGTATCTTTTTCCGACTATGTCCATGCTCTCAGAGTGCAGGGAGTTGTCACTGTTATTAGTGTTGTGTTACCATAACACCAGAAGATCTTCGTTGATCATGCAAGATTCGTCGCTGGAATTCATGTCCAATGCCCCAAGTGACTCAGGTGGAGATTTTCCCCTGGTTATTTGGCCTTTGAGAGATTCTCTGAATATTGACTTAACTTCCCCAGATGATGGACAATGATCATGCCGTGCCCCTTGCTTGTAGGTGCTTTTGTTCATTAGACATTCGTCGTGCGAACTTCTATGCTGTTCAGACAAAAAGTCATATGCAAACAAAGTTATGTTAAAAATGCAAAGCTTATGTCTGTCTTGAAGTTTTTATTTTGAAAATGTATTTTTTCATAAAAACAAGTGAATTATGTAACATTTGATGTCAACTCAAGATTTTACAGCGAGCCTTAAGGAGTCAGGATACCTTTGTAACAGTATGCTTTCGAATTAACCCATGCTTCAGCTAGGACTTTTTAGGGTTATAACGTGGCCTGGTTCACGGTTTAAGAAACAAAGGATAAAGGCTCAAATTTATCTGTACCCACCCGCTCTTCGTGATGTTATTCAAACCTAAGCTCAGTTGATCGTGCGTTAGACCTTGTCTGAGTCTTTGCTTTGATATACCAGTGATGGTTCGGATACTGACAGTTTATTTTGAATAGGCAGTCATTTCCTTTTGTGTTGAGGGTTTGTAGGACCTCTTTTTTTATTATTTTATTATCCCTATTTTTGCCTGAACTGTTTCTTTTGTGATTACAGTCAGCGGGATGCCCCAGTTTTGTAAGTCTCCTTCATAGGTTTTGACTTAATGGGCGTTTATTTTGAGGGATAATGACTGTCTGTCTTTATGATTATTCGGAACCATCACTGTCTTTTGTTTTGTGAGGACCTCTTTGGTGCTATTCGTTGTGCACTTGGATCAACTGAGATAACTACCCTGCCCCAGGTTATGATTAAGGGTTTTAATTTTCGAAAAGAAAAACTCCTACTTATTTGGCTCGAAGGGGTTGACGAGGGATTATCTTCCTTACAACTCCAGTGTTTAGGAATTGAAGCAATGCCTGTACCTCATCAGCGGGGTCTGTTCAAAAGCATACTGTAGATTATGGTATCGTTTTCGTTATCCTCCCTCAAGAGGCTTAGAATTTTCAACCCAGGGTTGATCATCATAAAAATATGAAAACAGTTTGCATATAGCGAATGCGAATATATTGATTCAAAACAGACATATGCGATGCATTGATAAAGTAATAAAGTTTGCTATGACAATAATTGTTTGAACAACCAAAAGAAAACTACAACTTGAAAAATCTAATGAACAAAAGTCTTCTAATTTGAACTAGTCACTTCAAGTGATGAATCTTGCAGGGATAGTAGAAGAACTCAGCCTGGCCATCTTGGGTGAATTCCACTGCTCCTTCATCAATCAGATCCTGGATCTTGTTCTTCAGAGACCAGCAGTCGTTTGTGGCATGCCCCGGGCTGTCCGAATGATAAGCGCAATGGGCGTTGGGGTTATACCTTGAAGGTGTCTTGTTGGGGTTCTTAGGAGGGTCCCTTAGAGTTACCAAATTCATCCTCAACAGATGTTGTAAAGCTTGAGACAGCGATGTGTTGAGCTTGGTAAATTTCCTTCTAGGCTTGTCTGGCTTGCTCTGATCAACCCGTTGCTCTGGGCGAGGTTGTGGTTGGACCTGTGAAGTGGTAGAAATTTGGAGAGGTCTAATCTTCACCATGCTAGACTCTTGTCCTCTCGGAAGCTGATCAATGACCTGGTCCCTGACTTGGACTGTTTGCTTCATGTTGTGTCTGTCTTGATGAAGCTGGTTGACCATGGCTTTCAACTCTTCTTGCTCCCAGCCAAACTTTGGATAAGGGCCATCTGCCCCAGCATCTGAGTCCTCATTGCATCTACCTCAGCTTGCAGACGTTTCAGCTGTTCGTCCTTGTCATCTTCGGGACTTTTCTTGGCCAAGTTCCCCATGAGGAGTGTCCTCAACTCTTCCTGCCCCTTGGATAGGCTTAAAAAGATCTCCCTGAACTGAGTCTCTTGAGCATGAAGACCCTGGTTTTCTTGTTGGGAAGCCATTGCTGAAATAAACAGTGGAGAAGGTAAGTGTCCTGTAACAAGGGTACCTGTTATGCAATGATGTGTATGTATGCATGCAATGTTTTCAAGGATCTTGCGAGGTAAACAAGAAAATTGTTAGAGTTGGGATCCGGTAGCTTGATTGAAGGAACTGCATATTGTAGAGAGTCCTTCTTCAAGAGTCAAGGCTCACCATATCGAGTGGGTCATAGCCCCTGACTCAAGTTATCAACCTTGGCTAGGGGAAAATAAATCCCCTTTTCCCCTTGCTAGACATTTGATTCATCATGACCTGCATCACAAACCCTTGAGATCCTTGAAATGGATTAGTCCTTATGTAGGATGTATGCAATGGTATGATGTTATGCTATGCATGGAGTGATGTAAGTAGGCCCTGTAATGAGTCCCAATTAAAGACTGTAAACAAACCCTGCAAGAAACTCATGTGTTAGATAACAAGCATGCAAGTAGTCAAGTTTGAAGGCACACAAGTCACACAAAGAGCCCTTAGAGTTTAGGCCAGCATGAAGTTTGGGTACTACCCTCTTGAAGTTGGTGGGCTCAAAACCTGTCCTATCAAAAGTAACCGGGTTCTAAGGATCTCAATATCATTGGATTGTTTTCTGTGTTCATCGTTTCTATTTAGCCACTGAACTGGCGATCAAAATATTCCAAGAAAACAACCCTCGACTGAGTGTAGTATCGAGTATCAACCAACTTCGGACTGCACCAAAGTCAGTTATATCACTACCCTAAAGAGGCCAGGATGGTTCAATTAAGGTTCCTAAGGTCAGTTGATGCTTCACGACACCACGCGGCGGCCTCGTACTCTCCTTGACTTGACTCAAGGGTTACTGGTACTCACCAAAGTGCCACATCAACGTAGCAGACTGCTTCAACTGTGTCGGTATACCCCACACAGTTCCCTCACAGTCTTGTTGCTACTTTCTAAGAAGGTATCCCCAGATCCGGGTTAGGATCTATAGAATTCCCAAGGCAGGCCCAATAATAATAAAGCAAACAAATCAGGCAATTGAAAACATAAGTATGAGCTATCCTAAGGTACACCTCACTTTAAGTTTCCCCAGCAGAGTCGCCAGTTCTGTGATCGGTGGATTTAGAACTGATTGTTTAACGCTGGTTTCGCGAAATGTCGTGGAGCAAGAGTCGCCACCGTCTTTTATTTTCTCCAACATGGACAGGACAAAAGCACAACAAAATTCCTTATGAGAACGTTTTCTCGGTTTGGGAGGTAGATTTATAGAAAGGGAAGGTGTTAGCACCCTTTCTATCCATGGTTATCCATGGGCTGTTAGATACTTGCTCTTATGTTTTCAAAATGTGTTTGCTTTTCAAATGTGAGTGGGTTTTGAAAAAAGTTTCATTGAAAGATTTCTGAATAACTCTTGTATCTGTCCTCAAGAGTGTTTGAAAAATGTTTTGAAAGCTTTTTGAAAGTGTAAGGTGTGAAAAGTATTTTGTTTGTTTTTGAAAAGAGCAAGTATCCATGAGTCATCTACCTACCCTAAGGAATTAAGCTGTGTAAGTGTCCTTTAGGTAGTGCCATCCCACCATTGAGGGGTAGGTAGCACCACCGTTGGAGGTATTCGGGTCAATTCGATTGTAGGGACAGTGTGGTCACCGAAGCGACAATTAGGACACCTTAGAAGTAACCCTAATGTCCTAGATCCTTTTTAATTCGAGGCAACCGTTTCGAGGCAACTGTTCCGAGGCAACTGTTCCGAGGCAACTGTTTCGAGGCAACTGGATCTTTGGACTAAGGGTAACCTCTAAGACGTTCTACACTTGATGACCACGTTTCGAAGGCAACGAGTGAGGCGTACCCTAGAAGTGGTGTGTGCTTTGTATGTTGTATTCAGTTAATTGTTTGTCTTGGTAATTAGTGAGCTACGAGTTGTTTTTATTTACATACATTCTTTCATGCAAGTTTAGCAGTTAAGAGGGTGCGGAAAGTAAATTGCAGAAACATAAATCCTACGCTATTACAAGGCGCGGGTCTATACATCGCCAAAAATTACAAAGACCCGTTTTTGGTAAATAAGTACGGAAAGTAAATAAAACAGTAAACCTAATTAATTATTACATGTCTTGGAAGCAATTACATAATAATAAACTAAGTGCGAATAAAAATTAAATCGGAAATGTTCTAAGGGTGTTGACCCTTTTAAGAAAAGAAATTGATTTTTTTTTGGTCTTTTTGGTAATTAAAATGAAATTAAAGCTAATTAATGGCTAATTAATTAATTTAATTAAAAGAAAATATTTTTTTTGTTTTTTATGTTTTTATGAAATAAAGTAAAAAGAAATAAAATTCTAGGTTAACCTAATTCTAAATCTATTTTAATTATTAAAAAAAAAGAGTTAAAATGGCCTAATAAAAAAACTAATTCAATTATTGTTTATTCACCAAAATAAAATAATAATAATAATGATGATGTTAATTCTTTTTGGATTTTTTATGAAAATGTTAGTTGGTTAATTAATTGTTAATAATAATAAAATAAAAAAAGGTTAGAAATTAAATTGGAAAATGAAAAATGAAAAGAAAAGAATAAACCAAATGGAAGGGGGTGTTGGGCCAGGAATGGGGGTGTGTTGTTGAAACTGTGGCCCATTGAACCTTCAGCTCGTTGACTTTCTTGGATTGCCTATAGCACGCTCTGACTGAGCACATGGTACTCTTGCTTTTTGGGCCTTTAGATCTGCCTTGATGACACCTGGCTGCTTGGATCTGTGAGGCTCATGGTGTCCAGCGCTTGGAATGCTGCACAGGAAAGCTTTTGGAAAAATAATATGGAAATTATAAAGGGACCTGGGAATCGAACCCAGGTCCCAACGTTTACCAAACACACTGCCAGCCACTACACCAAACGCATTTAGTTGTAAACTTAATAAGCAGCGAATATTATATAGTACAAACGCATTATATGCTAAAACGCGCGCGTGAATTTGAATGCACCTATGCCTGGCTGCCACGCAGTCATCTTCAAGCTTTTTCTGCAAACACAAAACATATAGCGGGGGTTTTAAACCCCCACAAAATACAGGCATATTGAAAATAGCGATTAGCAATTCATGAAGCATAAATTAGGCGCGAGGTGTCCATCAAAATCGTCTTGAGCTTCTGAGTTTGACCATGCCTGTTTAGGGTTCCAATTTTACAGCATATAAAAAAGCCCAATTCTAAAGCTCTGAAAACCTAGAAATTGCTAATGGTAACTTTCAATCCACGGCGCCATTCTCAAATTAAATCATGTGGAACGCTTTGTATTGATCCTGTAAACATGATGCTATCAACAAAAAGTGTTAAAAAATGCATGAAATGTGATATGTAAATTTGAGAAAAAATGAAAACCGTGTGGGTGGTATGGCGTGATTCCTTGAGGTTCTGCGCTTGATTTTGATTGCCAAAGGTTGCTGGTGATGCAAGGAGTGTATTGGAATCAAAATGGAAGCTTGAATTGTACTGCAACTAGGTTTTCAGTTTGTGATTTTTTCTTTCAAAATTTGGAAATGGCTTATGCTCTCTATGGCTCTCTAGGTCGTGAATCTGTATTGGGAAGCTTGCATATATGTTATGTAATGAGTATCAATCAAAATCATGGTCATTAAGCTTATGCAATTATGTTCTTGATTTCTTTCATAACGAACATTGAACCACTTGCCATATTTGTGAAAATTTGAATTTTCTTGCTTGGAATAGGCCTTGCACGAATTTGGAATGGGTTTCAAGGTGCATCAAAGCTATTCAACACAAAATATATCCCTCCATTAATTTCTTTGATTTTTATTTGAATTTTAAAGATTTAAAATAAATTAAATCAAATAAAATTAAATAAAAATGAAAAAATTAATTTTAAATCTTGAAATAAATTGTGGGACACGTGGGAAGCATGGCCAAGCTGAATCAAGTGGAAAAATTGGGCCCCTTTTGTCAAAAATGAAATTTCAAGGATAGTTGACTTTGGCCTTTTCACAAAAATTTCCCAACTTCTCCAATGCATATCTTGCTCAATTTTGAAGCTATGAACATGTTCTTGGACATTTTGGAAAGGTCTTGAAGTCCTCTAACCAATGTCTTTGGTCCCATGGCATTTTAATTTACCAATCTCAAGTTATGGTCTTTTAATTAAAGTGCCTTTTTGTTGACTTTTGAAAATGACCTATAATGTTGAAATTGATAACTTTTTGTGAGAGCATTTCTTGGACTTGGAATGTGAAGATGAGTTGTAGGGAATGTATTCCCCTTCAAGATGAGCATTGGATGGGATTTTTCTGATGAACCATGAAAAAGTTATGCCTTGGTCAAGTTACAGTTGACTTTTCAATTGTCCAAAAATAGAAACTTTTGACACCTTGATGATTTTTGAGCCATTCTTGTGAAATCATGGTCAAGAGTTGACCAAATGATGATTGTGGCTTCAAAATAAGATGTTGACCAAAAATTTTGACTTTTGACTGCCAAATGACCATTTTACCCCTGCAGTTGACTGTGGAGCAATTAGGGTTTTTGACTGTGCAACTTGACCTTGTGAGCCTTGAAACTTGACATGGGGATGCTTGAAAATGTGTATAGGCATATGGGACTTGATTGAGCCCTTGAAAACCTCAACTTCCTTGCAGGAACCAAAACCCTAATTTGACTGGCTTAGGAGAGTGGTTGACTGTGTAACCCTTGAGTAGACTTTGAACCATTTGAGGTGATGCTTGGCAAAACTTTGAAGATTATGGGAGGGAAAATTTTGGGGTACAACAATTAGGATGTGATAATAAGATCCAAGAGTAAGAAGAAAGTTGTGATTGTTGAAGAAGTTGACTCAGACTATGATGTCGAGCAAGATGTCCAGGATATCTCTCCTATCAAAAAGTCTGCAAGAAAGAAGATATTTGTTAGGGTTCTTGATGCCCCACTTGACAACATCTCCTTAAATTTTTTTGGGAATGTTGAAAAATGGAACTATGTGTATCAAAGAAGGATTTCCCTGGAGAGAGAACTGGGTGCTGGTTCTTTGGAATGTAAAGAAAACATGGATCTGATATCTTATGCTGGATTGATGAAAACAGTTACCAGATTTGCCAATTGCCATGACACTCTTGCTAAGGAGTTTATTGTTAATATTCCTTATGACTGTGTTGACCAAAAAAGTAAGGAGTATAGAAAGGTTTTTGTTAGAGGAAAGTGTGTAGAATTTTCTCCCGCCATCATAAATAGATTTCAAGACAGGTCTGAAGATGTCCGCTGTGAGCTGGAAGTTACAGATAATCTAGTGTGCTGAACCATCACTGCTAATCAAGAAAGCTTATTTATGCTATTGGAAACCAAAAACATTTTGATTATGGGAATTACATCTTTGATCAGACCATTAAAGATGTAGGAACTTGTGCTATTAAGATGACAGTTGCTTTTCCTTCCCTGCTCTCTGGAATTACCCTTAATCAGTATCTTGGAATCCTAAGTGAAAATGATGTAGTGTGCAAGAGGGAGTATGCCTTGACCCTTCATTTTAAGCTCTTTTCAGGAAAACATGTCCCAGACATTGTTTTAACATCTGCACCTGCTAAAAAGACGTCCACCAAGGATGATATGATCAAAGAATTAAGAAAAGTCTGCAAGGAATTGGATGATGTAATCAGAGTTAGCTCAACAAGGAAGCTAACCTTTGAAGAGATGATCAAGGACCTGCAAAAGGACAACAACCTTGATGATACAGTGAAATATGAAGGTGAAGACTCTAGTGAGGAAGAAAGTTTGGGCTCAGACAAGTCAACTGGTCCTGTTGACTGTTAGACTAATTGATGTTTCTTTATATGATCCTTGTGTTTCCTTTTAACACTTGCATGTGCTTGACATTTGATTTCTATAGTCTGTACCTAAATTATTGATACACTCTTGAATGCATCCGTTTATTTGGCATATTATGACTAAAAAGGGGGGGAGAGAGTGACTGACTGACCACTGACCACTGACTGATATCTGATTGAGGGGGAGCTTAATACTTGAGGGGGACCCTCATGTCTTGGAAGATGTTTTGACATCTTCCTTTGCTAAAACCTAATTAATAACTGAGTTTATGCTTGCTTTGCTTATGCTGCTAATCTGATTTTGCTCTGATAATATACTATGATGTTGTTTTAGCCAAAATTTTCCAAAGGGGGAGTTTGTAAGTGTTTATTGGCAACAATTTTGGTAAAACAATATGTTGTTAATGTTTTGCTAAATGTGTTGACATTTGTAGCAAACTGTTTTGAATGATGTCAAAGCAGATGTCTTGACATCTTCCTCCTGAACTGATCTCAGCCAACATCAGTATTTGTTTTTTTGTTTCCTGTTTTCCAGCGCTCCATAATTCAAGATTTGTAACTCACAAGCAGCAAAAAATATGGAGGAATATTTTTCAAAATGCATGGATTTTATCTTGACCTGTTTTTATGGAAATATTCAAAAGAATTGAATATTTGGTTTTAAAGCCCAAGCCCACAGTTGCGCATATATAAGGACTTTCTTCCTTATACAAACAACTGCAACTTTTGAAGAAGAATACTTTCTTTCTGTTTTAAAAAATCTAATTCTTTTAATTGTCAAACACTTCAGTATTTATTTAATACGCGTGTTATTATTTGGGTTGTTAATTTTGTATCATTCATAAGCTTTTAAGAATTGAATGATTGAAGTTTTTAAACTTATTAATTCTGTTATTTCTTCACTACAAGTAATTAAAGGGATTTGAGGAGGGCCTCATACCTAGGTGAGTCTTAGGTAGAAGTATAGCACTGGTAGTGATTAAGTGATTAGATCGTAAACTGGTTGTTTATTGAGGGACTATGAATTGATATTATTTAGTGGACTTGTCCCTGGCTAGGTAGCCCTCAGAGTAGGTGTTGTTGTACACTTAATTGGGTGAACAATCTCTTGTGTTTTTATTGCTTTTGATTTTACTGCTCTTTACTTTTAAACAAATATTTGTGTTGTGACATCTCATTCGGCATCATATATCTGATACCATAATTTCAATTCCACCGCCGAATTGATTATGTTTGAATGAAAGGAGTAATAAATTAACTTTAAACTTTATGAATATTTGAAGTATGTGACATCTTGCTTATGTACTATGATATATGTTAATATAATTGTTATTGTGAGAAAGTGGGGTGTTACAATATGAACTGGTGTAGTAACAGCCTTTGGAGAGATATCTAGAGAGAAAACTCTTCCAGTTATGGTAACATTACTAGTCCCAACAATATTGCCAACATTGGGATCAATAACTTCAGTATTTTCATTTTTGACAACCAATGGTTCTTGCTTGACGCCATGGAAGTAGACATCAACTCCATAATTCCAATGGATAGCCTTGTTAGAGGAATATGGAATTTTCCCAGGTGAGGTAATGATTAGAGGAGAATTCGCAGGCTCGAAAGTAATCTTCACAGGACCCTTAGAAGTGATCCTTACATGAGTACTGGAAATTGTAATCACAGACACGTCTTCAAGCTTCAGACCTTGAGACATACTTTTACATAAGCTCTCCAGAGAAGGAGTCTTCTAAAAAAAATTAGACGGTCATCCATCAAAAACTGAATACCTTCTTTCAGTAGTACATAACCATTGGATTGGGACGCACAGTAGTAGCATTTTTCAATGCAACCCGGAAATAAACCGGCTTGCAACAGCTTCTTCTTAACAATCATCAGAGGAGTAGTGAAGTCATTCATAGCAGAAACATAAGAAACATCATCAATAACATTAACGCCATTGTCATTATTAGGCATAGGTGCGGTGATAACATTAGGAGTCTCAAGAGGATCAAATTCAATCTCCTTAGAGTCAATCATATCTTGAATCTTATTTTTTAGAGCCCAACAACCATTAGTGTCATGTCCGAAAAATATTGGAGTGATATGCATACCTTGCATTGGGATTGTAACTAGGAGAAGAAGTATTAGGATTCTGAGGCGGATCCTTCAATGTAATCAGCTCTACCTTTAACATGTGTTGCAATGCTTGATACAACGTCATGTTGATTTTTGTGAACTGTCTCCTGGGTGCGACTTGCCTATGTTGATTATTGTATTGTTGTTGTTGTACTGGTGCAGATTTAGAGATAAGAACTGCCCCCACAGATTGGTGGCGGTCACCTTTACTACAACCCTTCTTTCCTTACACAATATTGGATTCTTTCTTACCATTGTATGACTTCTTTGCATTATTCGAAGATGTAGCCACCTGAATTTTACCACTTCTGATTCCATTCTCAACATGTTCCTCTATCAATATCAGTTCAGTGAAATCGGCTGAAGAACTTCTAACTAGGTAGGACATGTTAGCGTACTCATGAATATGTCTACCAACTCCCTATCAGCCAAAGGAGGTTAAACTCTGCCTGCAAGATCTCTCCATTTTTGTGTGTACTCTTTAAAGCTTTCCTTAGAACCCGTGGACATACTCTATAGTTGCATGCAGGTTGGTGCCAAATCAGAATTATACTGATATTGTCTATAGAAAGCTGCAGCCAAATCTTCCCAGGTATGGATATTGGTGCGTTCAAGTTGATAATACCATTCCAACTGTGTTCCAGACAAACTCTCTTAAAAGAAATGCAACCATAGTTTCTTGTCAGCAGTGTGTGGTTGAATTTTCCGAACATATGATCTCAAATGCAACTTCGGGCAAGAAATGCCATCGTACTTAGCAAAGGTAGGAGTTTTTAACTTAGGAGGAGTGACGATTCCTGAGACTAAACCAAATTCTTCTAAGTTCAAGCCAGACACCTTCTGGATCTCCATCGCTTTCAAACACTCTTCTAACAGCTTATACTTCTCGCTAGCAAGGGGATATTGTTCATCCAAATAATCCTTTTCTTTCATCACAACATTTGTTATAACCATGATTTATTTTTTCAGTTTTAACACTCTTATCATCTTCACCCCGTTCATCATCTTCGACAAATGAGATATCAAGATCTTGAGCTCGCTTGACTGGACCTCTGAACT
The DNA here is from genome assembly GCA_948472305.1 of Vicia faba. Lineage (NCBI taxonomy): Eukaryota > Viridiplantae > Streptophyta > Magnoliopsida > Fabales > Fabaceae > Vicia > Vicia faba. The sequence goes on along the minus strand of OX451739.1, from coordinate 286,003,257 downwards.
GTCTCCCCATGTCAAGGATGCCGATTGGTTTCTTTGTCTTATTTTTCTTCTTGTTGGTAATGAGCGCCTTCAATTCTTCTTGCCCCTTGGATAAGCATAGGAACATCTCTTGGAACTGAGCATTATGAGCCTGAAGATCTTTGATTGTCTGTTCGAGAGTCATTTTTGATGAAATAATCAGAAAGAAGATGAGAAACTTGTCTTGGAGACCTATTATGCAATGATATGTATGGAATGTAGATGCATATGCAATGTTTTCAAGGACCTCGAGGGATTTAAATTTGTTAATCAAAAGGGAACAGAAACAAAGACTCTTATTAGTAATTTCAAATTATAACTGCCTCTTAGGCTTACAATGAAAACAAAAAGGGTTACAAGGAAACAAATTATGAACTCATAAGACCTAAGACTCAAGTCTCCCATGGACGCTTCCTCTTTGTGTTGAAATATGCATTAAGACTCTTCTCTTTGTAAAGTTATTTTGTCAGCTCCAACACTTTCTTCTCACTAGCATAGAACTGAGTCTCAAAGGTGTCCCTTTCTTCTTTCGATTGAATCTAAGACTTATGTATCTCTTCAAGGTCAGTAGGCATATCTGGATGAGAAATGGTATGAGGAATATCTCCTTCAACAACAGGCTCCACAATTACAGGTAGGATAGCAGGATATGGCATTATAAGATTTAGAGCACGAGATCGCACCCATCTAAGGTAGGTCTCCAAAGGGATGTAGTTTTTTTGTCCCAAAGTCTTGCTATCAATATTATTCACCATGCCCCAAGAACGTATAAACTTTTGACGGTAAGCTTGAGGATCATTCTCGTAATCGAATATAATACCCTGGATAAGCATATCATGAGAACCGTCTCTTCGAGCATAACCAAATTGACGTAGAGCTAGAGAATGGTTGTAAGTAATACCTCCCCGTATGCCAAGCAGTGGCACGTTAGGGAATTCCCCACAACAGTCAATAATAGTGATGTCCTCCCGAGATTGGGAACACCAATAGATATCTGAATAAGAGAGTGACATCATCCTTCGAGACCACTTCAAACCTTGTTCATTCTTTATCGTTGATCATGGAAGGTGAGAAATAAATCACCTAGATAGTAAAGGTATGCAACACATGAAAGTCCCTCTCTCTCTCTCTCATAGTACGAGTGTGAAGAGAGTGCAAAATATCTCCAAGCAAAGTAGGCACAGGGTTATGAGTAAGAAATATTTTGATGGCGTTCACATCTATGAGTTGGTCTAGATTAGGGAATAGTACCAAACCATATATCAACAGAGCCAAGATCTCCTCAAAAGCATGAAAACTTATAGCATCTAGAAACAATTGATCCTTCTCTATCAGAAATTTAGCAAGACATTTAACTCCACTTCTTGTTTCCCAATCAGACATAATGTCTAACTGCTTCAGATATAAGGTTTCTACAATAACTCCATGTTTTAGAACTTTCTCTAAACCGATGAAGGGTTTCTGATCAAGAATAAGTACTCCAAGTAGCTTAGATAACTCTTCCATTGTGGGTACCAACTGATAATCTGAGAAGGTAACACAATGATGCTTATGATCAAAGAATTGGAATAGAACACTCATCATGTCTTCTTCAAAACCCGAGGTAACCAAATTGAGTAGATACCATGCCTCTTGGTGAATTGATAGTTTTCGGGAACCTTTGAGACTAACTCATTAAGCTTGGAAGGTACCCTTACAAAGTTGATTTGGATAGTATTTTTGCGAGAGGAGGCCATAACCTGCAACAAGGAACAAAGATAAATCCATAGGTCCTTGAAATGGTTAGTGAAAATGTTTTGTCATGATGATATGATGTTATGATGTTATGTTCATGTTAAATGAGTAGAAAACACAAACAAGTCATACAAGAGCCTTAGGTGTAAAGGCTTGCATGAAGTGTATATGTAAATACCCTTCCCCATTAAAGTTAAGTTGTCTCAACCTATCCTAAAATAGTAATCGGGATCTAAGAATCTCATATCACAGATCTTTCTCGCATGCTTTATTTTAGCACGGAAACCAGCGTGCGACCAAAACATCCTGAAAGTCGAAAATTAATGAGTGTAGCATCGAGTATCAACCAACTTTGGACTGCACCCAAAGCCGTCTATCTCACTACTTTCTAATGGCCAAGACGAACCAATTAAGGTTCTAATGGTAAGTTAGTGTTAAAGGCACCACGTTGAAGCCTAATATTATCCTCAACTGACTCAAGGAACATAAGTACAAACCAAAGTGTCACACTAATTGTAGCTATCATGTTATTCATATCAGTATACGTCGTACAATATTTATGATCTATTTCTACTTACCTAAGGAATCACTAGATCTGGGGGTAGGAGTTTTTACACAAGAAATAATACCCAAGCATGAACCCTTAATGTAAATCAGACAAAGAATAAAATAAAAGCAAGTAAAGTGATCTAACTCTTAAGGTAACCCCACTTTTAGATTTTTCCTCAGCAGAGTCGCCAGTTCTGTAATACGGTGGGAGAACCGACTTTTTTGGTTTTATCGCAAATGTTGTGGTTAGCAAGAGTCGCCACCGACTTTTCTTTTATCCAACAATTAGGAAAGGTGAAAAGAACAGGAAAGAGCTTTGATAGATTTTGAGTTCGGGGGGTAAGTTATGAAAAGGGGAGGTGTTAGCACCCTTTTCATCCGTAGTTATATATGGGCTATTAATTGCTTAGCTCACTTTTAAAACTTGCTTTGTGTGTGCGTGTGTGATCTGTTTGAAAATATTTTGAAATTCCAATGTAAGGCAGACTTTGTAATAATCCATGTGTCGGTCCTCAAGAATGTATACAAAGTGTTTTTTTTAAATATTTCTTTTGAAAGTGATTTGTAAAAAATGTTTTGAGTTGTGAAAAAGGTTGTGAGCAAGCATTCAAGTGTTCTTACCCACTATAGTCTTTCTTGTTATTTCCCTTCTCCTTTGGAGATAGTATTATCCATACCATTAGTTGGCAGGTAATTCTATCTATTGGATGGGAAGGGACATGTGTAGGGTCATCGTATGGTCATCGAAGGCAACATATAAGGATAATTTAGCAATTGTATCGAATGAACTATCAACATTTTGCTCGTTGGGTCATCGAAGGGACTAGACCATTTTGTAGGAAACTCAGAGGGTCATCGAGGGATTATGATCATTTTTTAGGAAACTCGGAGGGTCATCGAGAGATTATGATTTTTTATTCTAAAGGGACCATGATGATATTGTTAAATCAAAGGTCTTTTGCTAAAGTATCCCCATTTTCTAGGGACGTGACCAATATTCGTAAGGAAACAAGAGATGTTACCCTAGAGGTGAAGTGTGCAAAGTGTATTAATTTCAGTTATTTAGTCTTGAAAATTAGGGTTGTCTATGTCCAATTGTTAGTCTTTCCATACAAACCCTAATTACTAAGAGTTATAAAAAAATGTGCGGAAAGTAAAACCTAAGCTATTACATCCTGTGAGCAGATACATAATAGGAAAAATGCGAGAAAAGATAAATTTACGCTATTACATTGGTAATGCGGCTTATACAGTTTTCTAGGAAATTAAATAGCAAAAATAAATAAGAAAAATGTTAGAAAAATTTTTAAATGCCTCAAAATTCTATGTGTTAGAAAAAGATATTTTTGGTCTTTTTTGTAGAAAATAATTTTAGTGTTAATGACAATTAAGACCTAATTAAATAATTAATTCTAACCTAATTAAGTTAATTAAAAAGTAAAAGCCCTAATTACTAATTAGAAAACCTAATGTCTAATTCATTTTACTTAATAAAAAAAAAGTCTAATTAATTAATGAAAATTATTTGGCCAACTAACCCTAAAACTAATTAGATTATGATTAATGGAATAAAAAACTAGGGTTAGAAAAATAGGAAAAAAAACAAAATGCATAGGGTGGGAGTTGAACCCATGCCCTTAGTCTTAAGGAATACACTGCTTTCCACTAGGCTATGTGTTGTGTTTGTGATTGAGAATGAGAACCAATCGCCATATGATGAACCTGCGTGTTATCCTGGAAAAAAACAAAAGAAATTGTAAGAGGATGGATCGAACCCACGTCTCTATGGTTAAAAAACATCACACTTACCACTCGTCCATCAGTTATTACGTGTTAACAGTAGTCATAGTGCTGGTGAGCTGGAGTCAAGTATATGAATTAAACAACAAATAATAAAACACGCATTAGTTTTTGAATTTTTAAACGAGTCAAAAGTGGACCCCAGTGGCTTAAGTGATGATCAATCATGAAGCGCCTTCACGCTACACAAGCTCTGATGGATTCAAACTAAACAGAGAGACGCTGGAGTCTAACTCCGATCATCTTCTCTGGTGAGCTCCAACGCCAAACCTAAAAAAATGGAAGATTCAAAGCAAACCAAAAGGCACGTCCTATTCAAAATTGCTTCTTGAACTCGAATCTGGGCTCAAAACAAGAAAAAGGTTATCGTATCATGAGATTCGAACGCAAACTCAGACCGTGCCCTAATAATGGCATATCTCGATTCCTGTGTTAAACCTCATAAATAATGTGTCAAAATTGTTCCAAACATCAATGTGAACATGAATGTATGAATTAAATCATTCAATAATACGTATATTAAATGTTTGATATTCAAGAAGGTTACCAAACCGGTGCAGTCGAGGGAGAGAGTTCTGGCGTGCTTCAAGCTTGAGTAATGGTTGGTATGAACTCTTGGAGGTCTCAGGAGTGTGATAGAATGCTTGGAATAAATTGATAAAGGCTACACATGAGGGTTTGAGTTTTCCCTAGTTTCTTGAAAATTTGAGATTTTAGGGTTGCTTCTTGGAGGCAGCATGCGTGTTTTTCTTGGTCTGAATGTGTTGTGCATTTATAGTTGAAGAATTAGGTCAACAAAAGTGGAAAAAATCTTTGTAAATCATGGTGTAATATTTGATTTGGAATTTGCATGAAAATTTTCTTTTTTAAGCTCAATCTTATACCAATCAGCCTCACACGGTTTTGGCAAGTTGTCATGAGCTTTATGGGCCTCCAATTTGATTAAAACAAAAGCCTTGCGCCTTAATCCATTAATTTTGTATTTTATTTGATTCATTTTGAATTTAATTGAATAAAATAAAAATAAATAAAATAATAAAATCAAAAACATATATGAATGGATTTAGAGGTCTAATATGAGGTTTCTTGCTCAAAGTGGACTTCATGAATTTTCTCAAAATTTCCCAACTTGCACAACTCATAACTCTGTCAATTTTTTTCATATGAAGATGATCTGGGATTTTTTGGAAACCTCAAGATGTCTCCTACAACTTTCGTGTCGGTCATTTTTTCATTTGAAGTATTTAACTTGATGTAAATTGATTTGACAAAAGATGTCTTTTTGTTAACTTTTAAAATGACTTATAAAATTTTGGCGAATATCTCTTAAATGAAGCATTTTTGGCCTTGAGCTTAGAGAGACAAAGTTGTAGAGAATTGAATTTCCTTCAAGATAGGCTTTGGTTGAGGAATTTCTGATGAAGTGTGTGAAAGTTGTGCTTGGTCAAAGTTTAGTTGACTTCTTAAGAATACCCTAATTTAGTAACTTTTGACTTTTGATGAATCTCTAGTTTTCTTGATGAATCATGATCAACACTTGATCAAATGATGAATGTGACTTCAAAATATTGATGTTGACCAAATAACTTTAAGTTGGACTGTAGATTGGTCCAAGTTGACTTTTTGTCTAATACAACTGATTTTCAATCATTTGGCTGGTTGGCTGAGCAAACTTGTAATATAAGGCTTGAAATTTGGCATGAGGATACCTTGATACATATGAGGAACCATGAAATCCACTTGAAGCATTAGTAGTCCAATTTCCTTTTAGAGAAGCAAAATCCTAGTTGTAGGTCAATTGTTTAGGATGAGGGTTTGTCTGGTCAACCCTTGAGTAGTCTTGAGTGTTTGAGACCTTCATGGGCATGAGGAGATATCTTGGACCATTTTGTATTAAGAATGGGAGGGAAAATCTTGAGGGTACAACACAGTCGCTCTCAACTAGTGTGGATGAAGCAAATGTTGTCTGAGTATAATGTCAATGAATATTTCATGACATTATTTTGTGACAATTTGAGTGTGCAGTGGTAGAAATGTTTAAAACTAAGCCATGGGATTGACTAGACTTGTAAAAATCTAAATAAAATCGCCACCGCACTTTATTGTTTCCAAAGGAATGGGAAAAGAGCGAATAACCAAAAAAAAGGGGGAAAGATCCAAGGTAAGGGGGTTGGTTATGCAAAGGGAAAGTATTAGAACCCTAAAGATCTACGGTACTCTGCAGGAACCTCTTTGTAAATTCTGTATATTTTTGCTATAAAAATGTTGTATAAAAAATGGATGATGGAGGTGAGAAAAGAAATATATTTTTATGGCTTTTACTCCCGCCGCGGTTGCGAATCTTTAGTTCCTACATACCATATTCCGTGCAATAGGGGATCAGAGTACACGTAGTTCCTCTTTTAAAAAATTTAAAACACAAGTGTGTTGGTTAATTTTATGAGATAAGACATCATTGTCATTGTCCGTGTGGAAAACATACTTACTACCCACAATTATGAGAAAGGAGAATTTGCATCATCTCAAACTGGAGGATATGGCTTGGATTTTAAAATCAACAATGCATCACTCAACACCCAAGTGGAAAATATCTCTCTTCACTACATATTTTAGAAGTATAGTTGTTTGCATCACTACAAGGATTGACAAGAGTCCAATCTTTTTGAGAATATTTTAAAGATAAAACCAAAGTGGCAAAATGGTTTGAAATGAGATTGATTGACTTTTAGTCTTCTCACAAAAAAAAAGTCAAAGTATTATTAAGTTTATTGAAGTTTATTTATGAAAATGTTTTGAAAATGCATGGACCTAAGTCCAAGTTTATTATGAAAGTGGTTCAAGTTAAAAAAATAAGAAGAGTTTTTCAAAAGGAGAGTGAAGATTTTTGAAATTAAAGAAGATGGGAGGAGAAGAAGGGACAAACCTAAAGCATAAGGTAAAAGTTAGGGATAAAAACCATCTAACCAACAAGAAGCCAATACTTGACACTATAAGCCAAGATAGAATTCCCATTCTTTGGATTGAAACCAAACAAGAAATGATACTAGACCTCTTGAAAGAACCAAACTTCAAGTGTATTAAGTCTTCACAAAAATTGGGCAGAGTAACGGCTGTATACGGGTGGATTCCAGATTACAAACAAAGAGTGTAATCACAATAACCTGCACACAAAACAAACAAACAACCCAATGCCTTAAGGTAAACCTCAAGAGCTCCAGACAAAATAATCAGATAAGGTCACAAGGTCTTCAATCATAAGCCAAAGTTTCTAATCCTAAGTCTCAAAAGTCCAATGCTCCATAATGCCCAGGATAGTAACCAAATAGTCCAAGTATCATTAAATATTTTTAGGGTTTATGTTGATTATTAGGTGTTTTGAAAAAAAAAAGTAAAGCTCAAGTGAGCAAAAATAAAAATGACAAGAAAGTAAATACTCAAATGAGCAAAGATGAAAATGGCATGAAATGTAAATGCTAAAAGTAGATAATGCATAAAAATAAAAGGGGGAATATAATAAAAATAAAGGATAATGTCAATTATTAGCGATTAGTGATTAGTTAGATGATCATCTTTAAACTTGCATTTGGAACTCATTAGAGGATTGGTAGAACCAAAGCCTCCACACAATAAGTTGCATTTGCTTTTTGTCAAGTATATCATCCATTGGAATCCTCATGAGTACCATTTAATGATCAACGATGTTTAAGTGATCCGCGTTGACCAAATGTGTTGTAGATCCATTAGAGGATTGGTAGAACCAAAGCCTCCACACAATGAATCTCAAGGTTATTTGATCAAAGAGATCAAATTAACGTACTTGGGCTTGCAAACATAAGTTTGGGCCACGAATGATCATTTATTTGAATCGGGACAAAATTTAGTGCTATATTAAGCAATCGTAAATGGACTTATGTAGAAGTCGCACCTATTTTGAGGTCGGTCAATAGTAATCTATGCACCATTTGTTTTGAGATATGATATAGAGATCATGCTCCAATAACACTTAGTGCAATAAGAAAGGGATGAGATAAAGAGGGGAGTGAGAGAATATGCAAACCACTTTTAAATTAAATTTAATCAACCTATTATTAAAATCATTCATCCATTTTTTTGGAGTTAGACTCAACACCATGGATCCAATGATGTTAATAAAGTTCATGATCAAAAATTTAACCCAAGATCAGTCAGAAAATAGTCAAAAAATAATATTATATTTAATATATACAAAAAAGGTTTTTAAAAAAAAGTTTTAAAATAGAAATAAAATATAAAAATATCAACTACGTTCAAATTGATCAAAAAATAAAAAGTAAGTCCATAGAAAAATCAAAAAGACTCAAATGATTTTATAAATTTTTTTGGTAATTTTTTAAAGTCAGAAACTATTTTTAAAATTAAAAGAAATGAGTAAAATAAACTAAAAATGATTAAAAAAAATACCAAAGTCAGAAATAAAAAATAAGTGAAGTCACCAATATTTGTCGCAATATCATTGGATCATTCCATAATTTTTTAAGAATTTAAAAATGCATAAAAGTATTTTTAAACATTTAAAACAATTCAAATAGAGTGAAAATTTATAAAAAATACCAAAACACAAAATTAAATTGTGAAAAAATAAAAATCAGAATAATCAAAAATATTTTTCATAATTTTTTCATAATTTTTGGACTAAAAATGAATTTTCTATGATTTTTTGAAGTTTAAAATAATTAAATATAAAAATCAGAAAAGAAAATAAAAATAAAAAATATGGGCCATCTGATCAATGTCAAAACGTGTTAGTAAATAGATCAAGTGGACCCGGCGCGCTATGCATGTTATGGACTTTGGTGAATAATGCATAGGATCATTAATTAAATCATATTTTTGAAAAACATAGGTGGCGTGCCTTTATTGGTTGGAAGATGACACGTTGGTCATCTTCAACCTTCAGCCAATCCCAAAACCAGGTTGCTCAATCTGTAAAATTAGAGCACGAGACCTATGCCATTCACTTCGTCTCTTTAAGACGAAGATAACCACACCTTCGCGACAAATTTATATAAACTGTAGCTCAAGCAATTTGGAAGGAAAGTTTTGAAAAGGGATTTGAAATTTCATGGTCAAAACGTGTTTTCAGTAAAAAAAATTAGTGTTACGACTAGAACCAGGGCAATGAGAGCATCACAATGATATCAAAGTTTTGAAGAATTGATGAAGGAATCTACATATTGAAGTTGAGTTGCAGAGCTCTGAAACTGGACTTCTATGGAGCAATATAGGTAACAATTCTTGAATGTAATTACATGGTTAGCTTCAGGGAAGATCAAGGAAGGTGAATTGATGGAAAATTTGGATTGAAAAAGGCTTGAGAATGGATTTCGAAGTTGCTGAATTTTGAGTTATGGAACAAGTTTGGAAGGCTGATTCTGGCTATATAAGCTTGGGGAAATGAATGGGGGATGACCCTCTATTTATAGGGAATCAAATGGAATGTCCAAGCGTGTGAAATGATAAAGTTTGAAGGGAAATCGTGTGAAGTTGTAAACAAGAAAAGTGTGACTTCTAATTTGATCAAAAATCATCCAAAACGCGCGTTTTATTGTGCTAAACAATTCTGGAACTTCATTAAACATGTTTAGAGGCATAAATGCGTGGAAAGCTTGTGATTAAAAGCCAAAACAAAGATTTCCAAATTTGACTTGAGATGAAACTTCAGATCCAAGTTACCAACTTCAAAATCATGGCATTCTCAGCTCAAGGGGTCTTAGGGCATGATTCTTGATGCTTTAGAAATATGAGGTTACAAGCTTTGCAATGGAAAAAGAATGGGATCAAATGGATGCTTGAGCTGAAAGTTGCATTGAGTCAAAGTTGGAGAAAAAAGGTTGACTTTCCATACTTGGAAATATTTCAAATTTTTCTTCAAAAGTGACCTATAATGTTTTGCACCAAACATGGCCTTCCTCTTGGAATTTGCTCTTGACCAAAAAAGATGGCATGAAATAGACCTCTTGAATGACATTTTGGGACTTGAACCATTCAAAATATCCAAAAATTGAGAGAGTTATGAATTGTTGAAGTTGGAATAAAAATCATGAAATGACCTATAATATTTTGTATCCTTAAGGCAACTTCCATCCATTTTATCACTTTGTACATAAAATAAGGCATAAATTTAACATCCTCAAGATCATTATGGAAAAATAATGGGCTCAAGGTGATAAAAACTGACCAAGTTATGATCATTTTAAGTCACACATGGAAAATTGGGGATTCATCTAGGGGACTTGTAATCTTTCTTCTTCATCAAGTTTCTTCCACATGAAAAATCCTTGGAACTTTTGAAGTGAATTGTTGATAACCCTTTGAAGAGAAGGATTTCTTTGGAATCACTCAAAAATACCAAAAGATGAGCAAGATATACTCCTTTGAAGTTCAAAACCACATCTCTTAGATCAAGAAACATACCTTGAGGAACTTTGACAATTTTGAGCAAACTTCTTGTACGAACACAAATGCTTTATAAATATAAGTTGTTTAGGATGATAATGAGAACTCACAGCAACCACAACCACTTCCATATCTTGATAATTGAGAGAAATATGAATTTGTGACCAATGGGAACAAAGCCTTGTCCAAGCATGACAACTTCTCCAATCAATCCCTTGTGCTTTTGAACAAAATTTGATAACCTTGAAATGTGGTGAACCAAAATAACCTTTCCATGCCATTTCTTCCAAAACAAATCCAATGCTGAGGTTTGAACTTCTCAAGCTTTATTGACTAGGGCATAGAAATAAACTCATGAACCCATGGAGAAACTTGTTAAATCTCATTGCCTTTACCTATATTAGTAACAAGCAAGATAAACCAACATTTCATTTTATTAATTAAGAGAAGAAATCAAGACAAAAATATTCATGATCACAAAATAACAAAAGTCAAGGTTATTAGTGATTCCTCAAAGAGCAAAGCTAAATATACGGAGGGGAACAAAGAATCCTAATGTGATCTTATTGTGAATGACTCAACATGGTATGATGAAGGGATCTTAGGGGCAAAAATTGGGGTACAACAGCTGCCCTTATTTAAGTTTCTTCTATCCGGAGATACGAAGGTTAAAAATCTTTGTGTCGACGCGATCAAATATACTTAAATATAAAATAAACCCTATTTTTGGCCCTAAGATGCCATGCAATTCTTATGAATTTGAGTGCACATGGACAAATCCAAAGGGACGCAAAACACCACTGGGGATGTAACAAAAAAAGTAAAGAAACAAGAGAGTAACCCAACCAGGAAAATAAATCACTGGTGGATCGAAAAGATCTGAATCAGAGAGGAAGATAAAATGGTCAAAGGATACACCAACTCCTACTGGAGGTAAAGCTACTAACGTTCACTGAAGGTAGAGAGAAAAGAAATAAAAACACCGATGTTCACTGACGGTGAGCTACCAACATTCACTGAAGGTAGAAGGAAAAGAAATATCATAGCATCGCCGTTCACTGACAATGAACTACCAACATTCACTGAGGGTAGCAAAAAGATAACAATCATCGACGTTCCTTGCCGATGACCTACCGACTTTCACTGAAGATAGGAAGAGAATATATCATAGCACCGCCATTCACTGACGATGAACTACCAACGTTCATTGAGGGTAGCAAAAAGATAACAATCACTAACTTTCACTGAATGTGGCCTACCAACTTTCACTAAAGGTAGAAAGAGAATATATCATAGCATCGCCGTTCACTGACGATGAACTACCAATGTTCACTGAGGGTAGCAAAAAGATAACAAACACCAACTTTCACTGATGGTGATCTACAAACTTTCACTGAAGGTAGAGAGAGAATATATCATAGCACAATCGTTCTCTAACGATGAACTACCAACATTCACTGAAGGTAGAAAAAAGATAACAATCACCAACTTTCACTGATGGTGATCTACCAACTTTCACTGAAGGTAGAAAGAGAATAATCATAACACCGCCGTTCACTGATGATGAACTACCAACGTTCACTGAAGGTAGCAAAAAGATAACAAGTTTCCCCAAAATTCTGGAATTTCTCCTAGAACGAGTCTCAACTTCTTCTTTAACCGAGGAACTTTGCCTGGAAAGGGTAAGCTGTCTCAAATAAAGAGACTTCCACGTGCCAAGATTTCACAACAAACTGTATCTGCAAATTTGAAAGTCTTGCCATCCGTCGGCGTAAACCGACGACGGACTGCAAACTATCCACTCATAGAGGAGATAGCAAAAAAAAAAGTTACGCCAACTTTTACAAGGAAGCACAAGTTGCTCAAATAAAGAGACCTGTTACTTGTTGTCATGGAGGATTTTAAAAACAAATGACTTTATGGGGAGAACAGTATGGCTTCTTGGGGAATGAAATATGACTTCCTGGGGAAATGCCACGATATTCCTGCTGAGGAGATAAAGTCTTCTTGTGCAAAATGAATGCACAAACCAAAAGTCGAAGCTTTCAGAAATCCAGAGTAAATAATATTGTTGGGAAACCAAAGGTTCAAATCAGAAATAAACTGGAATGAAACAATCAACCAAAATATATCCTTTGAGAAATAAACTCAAGAGGGAAAACCAAATCCATCTAAACAAAGAGCTGTAGAGGAAGGCTAAAGCAAAAAACTTCCACGAGGGATAACTCAGTGGGGGAAATTGAAAGAATATATGCTTTCTTCTTAAGGCCAGCACTCTATTGAAGAGAGGACAAAGTAACTCTGTAAAACAGGGTGATATGTCAACAAAAATATTAACAAATGTTAATGAGCAATGATTTGCCAATTTTAGCTATGCATGATGTATGTATGAATGTATGAGTGTATGAGTGTTATTGTGTGTATGCTGACAAAACAGATATACAACAATGGGAGTAACCAGGAAAAACCACCTCAGGTACAAACAACACTCGGCTAAATCACATCCAAGATGATCATTCTAAAAAAAAGGTAAATTACAGCTGAAGAAACATAACCTACTTCCTGCTTTAGCTTCATTGAGGAGAAACATAATCCAGAAGTAAATAAAACAAAGTGGCAGAATAGTACAGATACAGGGATAGAACATCCTTCTCCAGGCTTCACCGAGGAAACAAATGTTTTCAAGAGTAACACTCTTACTGGGGGTTGCAAAACCAATCTCAAGTAAAGTAGATGGACACCAAATCATCAAAACATTCACTGGGGAATTCAGGTCCACTTCATTGGGAAGGTTAATCACCACATCCTTAAAGGGAAAACCACAATACGTTCTTCACTAGAGAAACCGAGGACCTGCGTTCTTCAAGAGTGATTATGGTACCGACTTCTCTAGAAAAAGAACTTCCATTAGACCGAATGAAAACTTCACTGGAGAAATCTCGGATTAAAACCTGACATCATGAAAACTCGGACAAGGAGGAGAAATGAATCCAAACATGACCGAGGATACCGGAGTGTCGAACCCAATACGGTGAATCATCCTGAGTAAACTTTCCCGAGGGGAACAAAAACTTCGTAAAACAACTGGAGTTTGTCCATTCCTAGGATCACCATTTTTGTTGTTGTTGTTTTTTTTTTTTGCATCACAAATTCTAAAGTAAAAGAAAATTGTAAGTTCTTTTTGAAAAAGCGATTTTTTATTTAATCTTTTTGCTTTGAAAGTTATAATCAATAAAAAATGGAGTCTTTGCAAGCTAAATAAAATAAGAAACACAAAGAGTTGGGTAACAGCTCAAACTTGATTAATAGAATGGTAGTATGCGAACGGCGAGACTCCATAGATGATTACAAAGTTTGGAAAATGGTAATATATAATGGAAAAGATACATTGAGATACAATGACCAATATCCCCTCTAATAATTTTTGAAATCCTGAGAAGCAGCTTCTGTTGAAGTATGATGAGGATTCGGGAAGATTGTTGCTTCAATGATTAGATCTTGCATGATGCAGTTACTTTCCAAGAAATTCCCTAACTTTTGCCTAAGTTGCCCTTGCGGGTTTTCAACTTAGCGGGAAATTTATTCTGTTTATGTCTCTAACTTTTACCTATACCACCCTTTCGGGTTTTCGGCTTACCGAGAAGCTCTTTTTTGCCTAAGCCGCCCTTTCGGGTTTTCAACTTAGCGAGCTGTTCTTTTACTTCTTTAGGCGAAGTATTTCTTGAGTGCATCAACATTCATGGAACGTGGGAACTCCTCGCCATCCATAGTTTCAAAAATTAATTCACCACCAGTGAAGGCTTTCTTGACAATATATCAGCCTTCAAAGTTTGGAGTCCACTTACCCCTAGAATCAGTGTTGAAAGACATGATCTTCCTGAGCACGAGGTCACCTTCTCTGAATTCATGAGGTTTGACCTTTTTATCGAAAGCTTTCTTCATTCTTTTCTGATATAACTGTCCATGACACAAAGCTGTCATTCTCTTCTCCTCAATCAAATTCAATTGGTCAAACTAGTTTTGGACCCATTCAGCCTCAGTCAACTTGGTTTCCATTATCACACACAAAGAGGGAATCTCAACCTCGACTGGGAGTACCGCTTCCATTCCATACACCAGGGAGAACGGGGTTTCTCCTGTTGAAGTGCGGACAGATGTTCGATATCCATGAAAAGAAAAAGGGAGCATTTCATGCAAATCCTTATAAGTAACGACCATTTTCTGGATAATCTTCTTGATATTCTTATTGTCAACTTCAACAGCCCCATTCATCTTTGGCCTGTACGGAGATGAATTATGATGGACAATCTTGAATTCTTCACAAAGTTATGTCATCATTTTATTGTTCAAATTCGAACCATTGTCGATGATGATTCTGCTCGGCCCACCATATCGACATATAAGGTTATTCTTGATGAAGCGCACAACCACCTGCTTAGTAACATTAGCATATGAAGCATCCTCCACCCACTTGGTGAAGTAATCAATTGCTACCAAGATAAAATAGTGTCCATTCGAAGCTTTGGGTTCTATCATCCTAATCATGTCAATACCCCACATAGAGAAAGGCCATGGGGAAGAGATCACATTGAGAAGTGTCGGAGGCACATGAACCTTGTCCGCATAAATCTGGAATTTATGACACTTCTTTGCAAATTTATAACAATTAGTTTCCATTTTTAGCCAATAGTAACCTGCCCTTAGCATCCTTTTAGCCATCGAATGTCCATTGGCATGAGTGTCAAATGAACCTTCATGAACCTCATGCATCAACATGCATGTTTCGTGTCTATCCATGCATCTGAGCAAGACCATGTCATAATTTATTTTATACAACACATTTTCACTGAGGAAGAAACTGCCTGCTAATCTTCTCAATGTCTTTCTATCTTTATTCGATGCACCAATCAGGTATTTCTGAGTCTGGAGAAAAATCTTGATATCATAATACCAAGGCTTCTCATCTGCTACCTCCTCTGTTTTAAACACATGAGCGAGTCTATCCAGTCGCCGAACCATAATTTGAGGTATACCATTCCAAGTATTTACTTGATACATAGAAGCCAGAGTTGCCAGAGCATCCTCCATTTGATTTTCATCTCTTGGAATATGATGGAATTCAACTTTATTAAAGAAGGATAATAACCTTCTAGCATAATCTTTGTAAGGGATCAAGCCGGGGTGACGAGTATCCCATTCTCCTTTAATCTGGTTTATTACCAAAGCTGAATCACCATACACATCTAGAATTTTAATTCTGAGATCAATAGCTTCTTCGAGACCCATGATGCAAGACTCATATTCTGCCATATTATTAGTACAATCAAATGTCAACCTTTCAGTAAAAGGAATGTGCGATCCATGTGGAGTGACAATCACAACACCAATTCCTTTACCATAAGCATTCACAACTCCATAAAATATCATACTCCAACGAGATTCAGGGTCAGGACCTTCCTCAGGCAATGGTTCATCACAATCTTTCACTTTCAGGAACATCACATCCTCATCGGGGAATTTATACTCTACACACTGATGATCCTCCACTAGTTGGTGAGCAAGATAATCTGCCAACACACTGCTTTTAATAGATTTTTGAGTGTCGTATTCGATATCATATTCAGATAGCAACATCTTCCAGTGGGCAATTCTCCCAGTAAGAGCGGGCTTTTCAAAAATGTACTTGATTGGATCCATTTTAGAGATCAACCAAGTATTGTGATTCAATATATACTTCCGCAAACGCTTTTCCGCCCAGGCCAAAGCACAACATGTCTTTTCCAACATGGAATACTGTGACTCACAATCAGTGAAATTTTTACTGAGATAATAAATGGCGAACTCTTTCTTCCCTGTTTCATCCTGTTGTCCCAGAATACAACCCATGGATTTATCTAACACTGTCAGATACATGATCAACTATCTTCCTTCGACAGGAGGGAGCAAGATAGGAGGTTCAAGAAGATATTATTTAATACTTTCAAATTCCCTTTGGCAGTCATCCGTCCACACACAACCTTGATCTTTCTTTAACAACTTAAAGATCGGTTCACATGTTGCAGTCATGTGGGAAATGAATCTGGAAATATAATTCAAACGCCTGAGGAACCCTCTGACTTGTTTTTCAGTTCTTGGCGCTGGCATCTCTTGAATTTCTTTAACTTTATCAGGGTCAACTTAAATTCCTTTCTGGCTAACAATGAAACCCAACAATTTCCATGATCGAACACTGAAGGTACATTTATTTGGATTCAAACACAGACGATACTTCCTCAAACGCTGAAACAACTTCAACAAATCTTCTACATGCCCTTCTTCAGTCTAGGATTTAGAAATCATAACATCAACATATACTTCAATTTCCTTGTGCATCAGATCATGGAATAGGGTTGTCATAGCCCTCTGGTATGTTGCACCAGCGTTCTTCAACCCGAAGGGAATCACTATGTAACATAATGTTCCCCAGTGTGTGATAAACGCTATTTTTTCCATGTCCTCCAGAGCCATTCTTATTTGATTATACCCGGAAGATTCGTCCATGAACGAGAATACTTTGAATTTTGTTGTGCTATCCACTAACATATCAATGTGTGGCAATGGAAAATCATCTTTTGGACTAGCTTTATTTAGATCTCTGTAATCTACGCACATGTGAACTTTTCCGTCTTTTTTCGGTACTGGGACAATATTGGTAATCCATTGAGGATACACCGACGTCACAAGAAAACCAACATTAATCTACTTTAGAACCTCCTCTTTGATCTTCACTTCCATATCTGGGTGAGTTCTTCTCAACTTCTGTTTGATTGGCGTACACTCTGGCTTCAACAACAAATGGTGCTCTACAATATTTGTATCTAAACCAGGCATATCTTGATAAGACCAAGCAAAAATATCCACATACTCTTTCAACAACTCAATCAACCTGCTCTTCACATCAGGATGCAGTAATGCTCCAATCTTGACTTCCTTCGGATCTTCTTCTGAACCCAAATTGATCACTTCCAATGGCTCTTTATATGGCTTAATGGTATTTTCCTCGTGCTCAAGAAACCGTGAGACCTCTTCTGGAATCTCATCATAATCTTCTTCTCCGGCCCCATACACAAGACATTCAAAGTTGGGAGAGGGTGCATGGTCATTGTATTCAACGAGTTTTTTAATTAATATGCACATATGATTTATGATTGCTTTTAGAAACTGACACATATAACAAGTGATCATGCAGATTGAATTTCAGTTATTATTTATTTTGAAGGGTTTTTTCTAATTACCATTTTCCAAGAAAAAAAAGCAGAAAATAAAGACACAATTTGGGAAACAAAGACAACTTTTATTATTGATTTTAAAAGTCACAGCAAACAGATAAGCCCTACAACATTAATACTTCCACCTTGGGCAGAGTGAAAGCTTTTCAAAAATATTAACAAAAAAAATTACTTTGAAACATGTATACAAGAGGGAACATCAATGG
Source organism: Vicia faba (assembly GCA_948472305.1). Lineage (NCBI taxonomy): Eukaryota > Viridiplantae > Streptophyta > Magnoliopsida > Fabales > Fabaceae > Vicia > Vicia faba. The sequence continues at coordinate 285,985,247 of OX451739.1, read as the reverse complement.
TGATCCAGTTCTGAACCCTAACTCTGTACGTCACATAATTCAGCATTTCCTGCTCTGCTTCATCTTCCACAATGACATTAATCCTGGAAACAGTTGGATGAAGATAACCCCTGCTACGGAAAATGTCTTGATACTTGCCTGCAACAGACTTAGGTTTCATGCTCTTACCTTTGTCATTCTTCAAAGAGAACTCCAAGCCGGCTCTATTCTTGTTCACAGGTGGATCCACAATCTGTCCCCATACCTCGCTACCTTTCGCACAACTTGCTGTGCATCCTTAAGTGAAACCATGGAATTCTCATTTCCTCTTATGTTGTCAATGGATAAAGCTTGGAACTGGGTTCCAACAGCAGCTTCATCTGCCTCCATAATGCTGAAAGAGGACAAATGAGATATCAATAATGCCTGTTCCCCATTTATGATTACCATTTTCCCTTCACGTAAAAATTTCAGTTTCTGGTGTAAAGTTGAAGTGACAGCCCCTGCCTCATGTATCCACGGCCTTCCTAGCAAACAACTATAAGCGGGTACAATATCCATGACCCAGAAAGTTATCTGAAACAAATGTGGTCCTATATGAATAGACATGTCCACTCACCAATAATAGATTTCCTTGATCCATCAAACTCTTTCACAATGAAGTCGCTCGGGCGCATAGGCGTTCCTTGATATTTCAACTTCAAAAGAGTGCTCCTCGGTATAACATTCAAAGTGGATCCATTATCAATCAGCACATTGGATAGTGAATCATTCTTGCAATTCATAGAGATGTGGAGGGCCAGGTTGTGATTCCTTCCTTCATCTGGTAATTCATCATTGCAGAAACTCAAATTATTACATGATGTAATGTTCCCTATTACGCGGATGAATTGGTCTATTGGAATATTACTCTCCACAAAAGCTCGGTCCAATACCCTCATCAAGGATTCTCTGTGAGCAGATGAGTTCATCAATAAAGCCAAAATAGATATTTTTGAAGGAGTCTGCAGTAGCTGATCTACAATTCTGTAGTCGCTCATATTGATTATCTTCAAAATATCATCCACTTCTTTCTCTAACGTAGCCCCACTAGTCTCACCCGTAGCCTTCTTGGGTTCAACATTCTCAACAATTTTCTTTCCAGCACTAACATCTCCTTGAACAACTGGTGCAAACACACGACCGCTGCGGGTCACCCTGCTATTTTCAGTAATATTCCCAACATTAAGCATTGGTTGGATGGGAACTTCCACTCCATCCACTAAGATTGTAGCATTGTATTTGTAGGGCATAGCCTTATCTGACTTGTAGGGGATAGGACCTGACAAACTAATCACCAATGGGGTAACAGTTGGCTTGCTATAATATTAAACTTCAAGATGGGTGGGTGCCCCAAAATAAGGTACAATGACGTTTACCACTTCTTCAACACAATAAGTCATTATTGAGTCATTCTTGGAAAACAAATCCTCATCTGAGGAGAAATACTCATCTGCAGAGGCATACTCTTCATCCGACTCTTCTTCAGACAAGCAAACCTAAATCAAATCAACTTCATGGTAATCATCCATTTGACCTATAACCTTGATAACTCCATTATTTAACAACAAATGAACACCCTTATTCACGATTTAACATCCTAGGGAGTCCCGACAGCAAATTCGGCAAGATCCATACTGGTGTTCTACCTGACCAGTCATATGGCAGAAAGTAGCATGCAATTGCACAAGGTCCTCATTCATATACTCTACATCGAAAATTCTGAATTCTTCAGGACATCCAGAAACCATATTCACCTCTTCTTCATACTCTTCCCTAGGCCTGATTATATGGATGAGGCCCTCATCCATCCTCTCTTGTAAATCAGCCTTTATCTTATCGCAACCCTGTATGTCTGTACTGCAAATAGCACAACCGGAATGGTCATGCATGTAGTAGCTAAATTCGGAGGTCTGCATGCATTTTCACCAAATCTCCTCTAACCAGATTAATATCAAAAATCCGGAAGTCGCCTGGACAACCGGCCACCATATTCAAAGCATTTACTCCTCCATGTTTGGGTAGAAGATTGTCTTTCACATTAGGTCTCACATCCTTGAAAGATAGAATACCAGGCTTCACCAATTTCTGTACCTCAGTCTTCAAAGGATAACAATTCTCAACATTATGCTCTGGTGCTCCCTGATGAAAAGCACATGTTTGGTCTGCCTTGTAATACCAAGGCAATGGTGATGGTACAGCGGGAGGTGGTTGGGTCTGAACCAGCTTCTTCTGAACCAATGTCGGTAGTAACTATGTATAGCTCATAGGAATAGGGTCATAAACTCTCCCTTCTCTGATTATACCCTTGATTCCCCTGCTGGGACGGTCTCTGATAAGCAACGGTAGTTGGAGCTGCACCCACAACTGGAGTAACTGAGGCGACTTGCTGATGACGCTGATAATTCCTTCTAGGAGTATTAACCCTCCTCTCTTGCATAACAAAATTTTCATCCCCTTCCTTTTTCTTTCTAAACCTATAAGATGGCTTCTTCACACCTCCAAAGCTTTCACTTCTCTTTAAACGACCTTCTCTTACAGCCTCTTCTAAGCGGATACCCATTCCTACCATTTCAGTAAAGTCACTTGGCGCACTTGCTGCCATCCTCTCGTAGTAGAAAGCACCCAGCGTTTTCAAGAAAATCTTAGTCATTTCCTTTTATTCCATGGGAGGAATCACTTGGGCGGCTACCTCATGCCATCTCTGTGCATATTCTTTGAACAATTCCCTGTCTTTCTGAACCATGGCCCTGAGTTGATCACGGTCAGGCGCCATGTCCATGTTGTACTTGTATTGTTTGATGAATGCTTCTCCCAAATCATTGAAAGTATGGATGTTAACACTGTCCAAACTCATATACCACTTCAGCGCAGCACCGGTCAAATTATCCTGAAAAAAGTGAATCAGCAGACGTTGATCATAAGTATGGATAGACATTCTCCTTACATACATCACCAGATGAGCACGAGGGAAAGTGTTGCTCTTGTACTTCTCAAATTTCGGGACCTTAAACTTAGAAGGTATCTTAACATTCGGGACCAAGCATAACTCATTCACATTCTGCCCGAATAGCTCTTTTCCCCTGAGGGCCTTCATCTCTCTTTGCATCTTGTCAAACTGCTCTTGAAAATCATCCATTCTGTCATAAAGACCCAAGTCTTCACTCGGTGGAGGGAAAGGACGACACACATCATCGTTAACAAACGGAACCATATTCACAGAAGGAGGCGCAGTAGAAGCAGCATGCACCACAGGAGGTGTCGAAGTAACAATAGTCTGAATAATTGGAGTATCTTGAGGACCAAGATTGAAACCTTCAGGAGAAAAATTCTCTGGCATTCCCCATGGATAACCTTGAGGCATGCAGTTTTGAACAACAACTGGAATAGCAGATACGGGAACAGTCAGAGCTTCAGTAGTTGCCCTTGTTGGTTGAGGTTGGACACTCGGTGGCTGATTCTGAGTAGCCACCAGAGATTCCATTAGAGCAGTAAGATTGTCCATTCCAGCCTTCAAAGCAGAAACCTCCTCGCGCAGCTCGCGATTCTCTTGTTCTAAGTTGTCCATCTTCTTTCTCAAATTAGCCTGAGTGTTGTAGTGGTGAGTCAGCTTGCTGAACGAAGTAAAGAAGCTTGGTAAGACACATGGATATGCATAACAAATGCAAGAAATATGTGCAATAAGATGCATGATATGTAGTGCATATAATTTTATTTTATTATTTAATATTTCAAGGGATTTAAAATTTATGAACATATTGCAAATATCAAAGTAATAACGCATTTGAAATACTGAAAAATTTCATTATAACAACTCCAAAATGGATTACAAGTTTCAATGATCCCAAGTACAAGATGAAAATAAAATCTAAAACCCTGAGAATTAAAACTGATGGAGATAACTCTATACGCAGGTGCTTCCCTTGAGCCTGGAAATTTGAGCCTTCAACTTCTGGTTTTCTTCCGCATACCTAGTGGCAACCTTCTTCCAATCACCTGAATCAAGAAGTGAGTAATTAGCATCTGATTGAGACTTAGGAGAAAATAAATCCCCTTTCCTCTCCATATTCTCTATCGCTCGACTCTCAAGGATCTCAATCAAGTCATCTTTCTCCTTCAAGTCTGCTCTATAGGAAATCTCTAAAGTTTGGCACTTGTTCTTCCAAGCATCCTTTTTCTGTTGCATCCTGACCAAAGCAAGCCGTAGCTCTTCTAGATCATCTAATAATGGATGAGTAGTCTTCATAAATAGACCAGGCATAGGTGTTTCCTGGTGTGATACGGTGGGAGAACTGACTTGATGTTTTGCGTTTGTGTTCGCAAATGTTTCGGTTTAGCAAGAGTCGCCACCGACTTTTTATTATCCAAAGGAAAGGTCAAAAAGCACAGGAAAGACCTTTGAGATGTTTTCTTGTGTTCGGGGGGTAGATTATGAAAAGGGGAGGTGCAAGCACCCTTTTCATCCATGGTTATCCATGGGCTCTTAGTTACTTGTTTAGATCACTTGATTTTGCTTTTCAATTGTTTGAAATGGTGCTTTGTGTATGGTTTTGAAAATGTTTTGGAAAGAGGCCATCGTTGTGGCAACCTTTGTAATGATTCTTGTTTGAATGTATAAAAAGGTGTATTGTCTTTTTAAAAGATGTTTCAATGTTTGAATGTTTGAAAGTTTGTTTTGGGAAATGTTTTGAAATTGTATGGTGAGGTGTGTTTGAAAATAGCAAGGATGTTTCTGCAAGTTTTGATCAAGTAACTAAGAGTTGTCTACCCTATCTACTCAAAGATCTTTCCTACACATTTTTAACCCTTTTACATTGTTGTTTTACCATTGCATTTGGTAAATAACCTTGTATTTGGATGTTAAACGGGACATGCGTGGGTCATCATTTTGACCATGATAGCAATAGTGCCAAGTATCTTTAGCAATCTTTTTAGGGACTAGATCATTTTGTATAGGCAACCAAGATAGCGTCATCGAGGGACTATGATCTTTTGTTTTGTTTTTGTTTTGCCAAGATACTCAACATGCATAACATGGCCATTTTAAAGGCAACAAGTGGATGAAACCCTAGGGGTGCACGTGTGTATTATGTTGTTATTTTCATGCATTTTTGTCTTATTTTAGGTCATCTAGCGATTGATTTTCGAATCTTGCCATACATGCATAGTTACTACACAGTATATCGAAAGTAATAAATTGCGTGAATTAAAAGTCTAAGTTATTACAAAACTATCTGGGAATGGGGGTACAATTATTACAAATGGGGATAAATCTCATAAGAATAGCAAAGTCCAAATATTACAACCAAATCGAATTGTCGCGATTCAATATAAAGCTATAACAAATTACGAAATAAAGAAAATAAATAAATTATGAAATGCATGTATTTATTAAAAAGAGATAAATAAAATCTATTCTAAAAGATTAAACATTATTATTATTCTTTCTTGTATTTTATTAATTTTAAACGGGAAAGTTTAAAGAAAGAAAACTTAATTAAACAAAATCTTTATTTTTTTAGTGTTTTCTTATTAAATGTAAGAAAAATAATAAAAAGAAAATGATTAAAACAAATTAAGAAAATCAAATTTATTTTACAAAAATGAAATTTTAATATCTTACTAGTATATTTTTAACAAAAGAAATAAAAAGATAAATTAAAAGAAGAAAAAAGAAAATTAACTTCAATATTAATTTAATTTGATAAAAAAAGGTATTGAGTTTTATGAATTTATAAAAAAAAAGAAGTAAATTAAAACAAGTTAAAAATGGGCTTAGGAAGATCAAAGATGCTAGGCCCAAAAATAGAAGAGGAATAAGGCAAGGATGGAGGAGGGTGCGAGCCAGCAAATTAAATGGGCTTAAGGTTTGTGGCCAGAATTGGCCCAACGCTTAAGTTTGCAAGAAAAGCTTGATTACGGTTTATAGAAAATTAGGGTTTGTGTGTGTTCCTCACAGCGGCGCCATACCCTTCGTTTCTTTTCTTCATCTCTTTCTCACTCGATCGTCCCTCCCCTTCTGATTCTTGAAGAAAATGCTCTTTTTGGGCTCTTGATTTCAAACTGATTGGTACTTTTTTCAGGGAGAAAGTTTTGAAATTGATTTAACAAAAAAGGGGTTTTATAACGCGTTTTCTGATTTTCCACCAACCTCACGTTGCCAGAGCACCCTCACTCTCACATCCTCTCAATGATCAGTGATGTTGTTTTAAAACGGTATGGTTCGTTTTTTTGGATTTAACAGTTTGTTGTTTATGTTTTGCTCATGTTTCTTTATTATTAACCTACTGTGATATGCTTTAGACGTAGGAATTGTTATGATGGAGATAAAGCTATACCTGTGGGATTTTCTCTGTGATGAAAGGGAATGGTGAGGCTTGAGGGAGGTGACGGTGCTCCTTGGTGGCCGGAGGAGTGAAGTGGAAGAAATGATGAAGAACGTGTGGGCTTTGGTAACTTCTCTTTGTCTATCCTATTTTCTGAATGAGGATGATGTTGTTTCTGACTTTGATGATGATTTGGTATGATTTTGTTTGTTGGTAGTTGATGATGATTAAACTGATTTGAACTTGTTTGTTGTTGGTTAATGATGATGTTCTTCTGATTTGAACTTGTTTGTTGTTGGTTAATGATAATGTTCTCCTGATTTGAACTTGTTTGTTGTTGGTTAATGATTGACAATGATGATGATTATCCTGAGACTTTGTTTTGTTGGTAGCTTTTGTTAATGATGATAGTTTGTTCTGAAACTTCGTTTTGTTGGTATTTTTTGTTGATGATGATAGCTGAACTGAGTTGGGAATAAGATACAGGTTTTGATGAGTTGTTGTTGAAGGTTTGAAACATGCAGTTTTGTTTTGTGTCTTTGAACTGAGTTCTGCAGTTTTCTTTTGAGTACTGAGTTTGAACGGTTTAGTTCAACAGATCTAGAAACGGATTGTTGTGTTTACTTGACAGTTTGAAATGGCTTTTTGAATGTTTTTGTGATCTGGTTTATAGTTTGGCAAGCTTGTTTTGTTTGGGAACTGCAGGTTTAGAGTTTTGTGCAGGTTGTGCTGTTTGAAACTGTTATACAGTTTTGGTAGTTGTTGCAGTTTTAAGGCTTTTGCAGGTTTTGTTGCTTGAAACTGTTATAGAGTTTTGGGTTTTGGGTACAGTTGTGAATGTTTTTGCAGCTGTTATGCAGGTTATGAGTTGTTTTGCAGCTTTGAGTTGCTGTTACAGTTGTGGGTAGGCTTTACAGTTTGCAGGTTTTGCTATTGTTGCAGTTTGAAATCTGCAGGTTTGGAGTTTGTTGTTTGAAACTGTTACACAGGTTTTGAGGTTTTTTGCAATGGTTATGCAGGCTTTGGAAGTTTGTAAAATGTTTTGACTTTGAACTTGCAGTTTTGGACTGTTTGTTTGATAACTGGTTTTGTGGTTGTTTTGCAGCTGGTTGGCTTTTTGCGAGCTACAGGGTTTTAACTGTTATGCAGGTTGGGCTGTGTGTTTGAACTGCTAACAGGTTTTGATATTTGTTGCAGTTTTGACAAAAATATTCTCCTTGTTTTCTTTTAGCTTGATAGTGTTATATCTAGTTGCTTTTTGTTTTGTAACTTGTGACAGATTAGCCAAACTGTAAAATCCCAACAAAAAGGTGATATCTTTTCTCTCTTTCCTCTCTCCGTGATAAAAAGCAACAATGCTTTTCTCTGCTTTTCTGAAAAGTTTGCCTAATTTCGTGGAAAATGATGATAGGCTATGAAACAAGCCCTTTGCTTGTGATTTGGTTCACCATGCTTTGTACCTTTGGCCTGCTGTTTGTACTTTCTGCCTGCTGTTTTGCTTAGTTGCCTTGTATGTTGCATTGTTTAGTTTGCTTGACAGTTTGGCCTTGTTGCAATGTTACTGTCTTGCTGCAATGTTTAGTTTGCCATGCTGTTTGGGCAGCATGCTGTAGTTTGGCTGTTATGTTTTCATTTGGACCATTTGCCTTGCATTCTTTAGCTTGCATTTTTCATTTTTCTCTTTGTGAACCAAGAAGAGAAATCTTCTTGTGATTTGCAAAGAGAAAAAATAAAAACATGATGAAATGAAAATAGCTCCTCTGATTCCAAACGGCAAACTTTAATGATGAATATTTTCTTTCTTTTTTGTTTGAATATTCTATTTAATTAACTGTACTAATCCCTTTTTTTCTTTGTCTTTCTTTCATGTGAGCGCAAGTTGGACAGTGACAAAGCAGAGGAAGCAGGAGATTCTTTGTGGCGAGCGTGGGAGCAATGGAAGCTTAGGCTTAGATTTGTAACTTAGAGATATTTTCCATTAGTTGTAATAATTTATTTTTTCAAGAACTATAAGTTGTAAAAACCTAAAGCATATGAATAATAAATTATTTTTTGTAACAACATTTGAAATGAATGAAGAAAGTTTTTATGAGATAATCTGATATCCAATAAAAGTCCACTACTGTCAATAACTTGCAATTATTTCTTTGCATCCTCACTAATCCTTTAAGATTCTTGATAAAAATAACTGAAACTGCGTTCCAATAATTCCAATACAGATAACTTAAACCTTAAGTAATCCAAAAACTTTGTAATCTCGTAACCTTGTAACAGTATTCCAATAAAAATACACACTGTGCATTCCAATAAACAAGCAAATGTTTCATTCCATTAACAAAGCAAATGTCTTAACAGACACACATTATCTGGTTAACCTGGATCAGACAAAACCTGAATATTCCAAATGACAGTCTCAACTCCCACTTCTTGTCCCAGATAAACAGGCCCTGAGAACAACCAGTACCCTTTCAGTAAAACTTGAAAAAAAAGCATGAAAACATGTGACAGTTAATTGAATTTCTGAGAATTCAGTTTCTTCTGAGAAACGCGAGAGAGAAACCCTAATTCTTGATTTACTGCCATGGGAGAAAATCTGTCTGATTGATTCCTGAGCCAGTCTTGAGTATCTGAGAAAAACCCTAGGGTTGTGATTTCTTGTGAAAAATGGGAGGGCAAATTTTGGGGTACAACACCTGGGAATACCGAATTTTCAACTAAATAGCTCTCGTTTGGACCCATTGAAGATATGGCTCCAAAGAAACAACACCCCTAGGTCCCAAATCCTTCCTACTCTTCTTATGAATGTGACGCCAGGCCTTTGCAATCTGCTCCCTAGCTTCCCTATGGTCTTATCCCTCCTTCATAAAGAAACTATTCAAATGAATACTATTTGGTTTATCCCTCATCGGATAACTGAGTTGTCATCGTGCAAGAACAGGGTTATAGTTAATTCCTCCCTTTGTGCCAAGAAGAGGTACATTAGGGAAACTACCACAATTGTCAATAATCTCTATATCCTGGTAAGCTCGATGATATCAATCAATATCCGAGTTTGTAAGTTCCATGAGCTTAGGAGCCCAATGAGGTTCCTTCTTGACATCCCAAAAAGCATCAGACTGAGGCATATGAGAGATAAACCACCGGTACAACAGGGGCGTGCAGCAGATAATCATCACCCCACGATAAGAATTCCAAAGATGAATAGAGTAGTAAGCATCACCTAACAAGGTAGGAACTGGGTTTCCGATCATGAAGATCCTGATAGCATTAATGTCAACAAACTTGTCCATATTAGGAAATAAGAACAACCCGTAAGCAAGTAGAGCAAAGACGGCCTCAAAAGCGACTGTACTCTTCATCCTGGCAAAGTAGCAAGCTTTCTCCAATAAGAACTGAGCTGGTAATCCTCTAATACCTCATTTGGTAGTCATATGGGCTTCCACCTCATACTTCCCCAGATGAATCAAAGCAGAAATCTCATGTGGTTTTGGCCCACCCTCCAAACCAGTAAAAGGAACACGATCGGTAACGTGTAAATCTAACAGATAAGAATACTCCTCTAGTGTAGGCATCAACTGATAGTCCGGAAAAGTAAAGAAATGATACATCGGATCATAGAACTTGACCAAGGTCGAGAGAATACCCTCCTTCATCTTCAGCTTCATGAGAGGAATGTTGGATCCATACTTCTTCTGAAAGTCTGCAGAATACTCGATCTCGGGGATTAGACTGATCAACTCATCTATCTTGGGATCCTTGAAACTGTACTTCCCGGTGTTTCTCTTTCCAGAATCCATGGTTAAAAAGTACTTGAGATATTCACAAATGGTCAATTTTTAAATCCCTTGAAATAAGATCTCTTCAAAAGATGCTTATGGATGCATGGATGCACAATGCAGCAATCACACATAAGATAACACATATAGGGTTCATATGTTCAACGTCACGAGTATGAGGTCGAAGGTACTACCCATAAGGTATTGGTCTAAAAGTTATCACCTGCCGAACAAGGTTCTAAAGGTTCCCAGAGTCTACATCCTTCCTTCAGATATTACCAACTTCCTGATTAACTCGGTAATTAGTAATATTCTCAAGAAAAACTCGTCCGAGCATAGTATCGCGTGACAACTATTTCCGAATTACTCCGTCATAGCTTCCGCACTACACCTAAAAGGCCGATATGGGTTTTGTTGTACCACAAAATTTTCCCTATCATTTTACTCAACAAATGTAAATTGAGGTCCCCAAGTTGCTCAAGGAAGTCCAAGAGTTAACTAGACTAACTCTCTCCCAAGGCAGTATACCTTAAATTAGGGTTTCATTTTTCATTAAGATTATTGAGTACAAAGGATCCAAAATGCTCACCATTGTCCTAATATGTTCTCAAGATCATCTATGTCAAGTTTCATGCCCTGCAGAAGAAGTTTGCTCAGTCAACTGCTCATATGCTTGAGAATCGACTGTACTAGGTATAAAGTCAACTGTGGCCCACATACAGTAAAACTTCAAGATTTTTGGTCAACATCAACATTTTGAAGTTATATTCATCATTTTATCAAGGGTTGATCATGATTCCTCAAGGAATGCTCCAAATTCATCAAAACCCAAAAGTTGCTAAATTAGGGTTTTTGAGTAAAAGTCAACCCAACTTTGACCAGGCATAACTTCTTCATACTTAATTAGAAATTTTCCATCCAAAGCTCATTTTGTAGAGGATACAATTCCCTACAATTTAACTTCATCTCACAAGTTCAAAATATACACTCACAAAAAGATATGAATTTTGACATTATAGGTCATTTTGAAAAATTAACAAAAACACCTATTGGGTCAAAGCTTCATACATAAACATGGAAGATCCAATGGAGATGATACCAAAAGGGTTGGTTAGGGGAGATCCTAAGATTTCTAAAAAGTCCAAGAACACCCTCCTAGGGTCAAAATTGAGAAAGTTGTGCATTGTCAAAGTTGGTAATTTTCGAAAAATTGTCAAAAGTCAACATTGATCAAATTTTCATTTTTTCCAAAGGGGCACATGTTTTCTTGCTTGAAACATGTTTCTAATAGGACCCACGACCCCTGAGCTTTTCCATCTATATTTTTATTATTTTTATCATTTATTTTGATTTTTTTATTCATTTAAATCAAAATAAATCAAATTAAATGGTAAAATAATGAAAACAAATCAAATCTTGAGATTTTTATGCATGTTCTGAGTCCATATATAGCTAACATGCCAGCCAATTCGTGCAAGGCTCATTAGGGTTGAAAAATATTGGATTAAAGCAAGTTTTGGAAATAAATCATACATGAAGCAAATCAAATCAAATCTCCATTATTTCTCAAGATTCATGTCAATTTTGTTAACCTAATTCAGTCTCTTACATATACACAACAATTACATACCATAAGAAGAAGGATTGGAGGCGTGAAACAGCAAGAGAGAACTTGAAATTTTGGACAAAAAGTGTAAGATCAAAATCCACCCTAGAGCCATCCTCACGGAGATTTAAAGATTCCAATCTATTCCAGGACATCCCAGGAAGCTAACAGCATCCTTTGCAAGTCTCAGAGCATCCAGAAATCTTCCCCAAGAGCATCACGGTTTGCACTAAGAACTCAAATTCGTTTTCTATGATTTACGCATTATAAATGTATTTTGCCCATATATTTATGTTCATCATCATGTTTGCAATGTTTCTGGATAGTTTGATTTAAGCTACAGTGCAGGAATAAGCTTATGCCATTGCTAGGGTTTTGTGCTCCAATATGGGGTTTTGTGATTTAAGAAAAATTAGGCCTAATGATGGGTACCATGATGATTACGACTTCAAGCCCAGTTGATTCATGGTCACAAATTTAATTTATCTTACCTGTACATGATTTTTGAGATGCACAGGGTTATAGCCATGGCCAAAATCCGTAGGTAAAAGTTGTTACCTAAGACAACAGTCCCAAGGAAGAAAACGCTGGTGTGTCTAGCAACCATTGGGACATTTGAAAATTCGCGCGTGTTCTGAGCATGGCAATTAATTTGGCTTTTGTTTTTATTTGTCTATTATGTTTACAACTAATAATTCCAGCGCAGTTGGTCAGAGGAAGGAAGTATGAGGCTCATGTCCTGGGTTCGACCCCAGGTGTGAGCTTTTGGCATTTTCTCTATTTTTTCTTTGCAGGTTCCATACACCTCACCTTCTGAGGACCATCATCTTCTGGATCCATCTCCAGCAGGTTCCATACACCTCACCTTCTGAGGACCATCATCCTCTGGCTCCATCTCCAGCAGGTTCCATACACCTCACCTTCTAAGGATCATCATCCTCTGGATCCATCTCTAGTGGGTTCCATACACCTCTCCTTCTGAGGATCATCATCTTCTGGATCCATCTCCAGCCAGATCCAGCACACCTCAACTTCTGAGGATCATCACGTGCCTTCTGATCATCATCCTCTGGATCCATCTCCAGCCAGATCCAGCGCCAGCATACGCAGGTCCACCATGAGCCTCCAGAAGATGGTCTCACGGGATCAGGCGCCAGACTCAGGGCCATCCTTCTGGGGTTCAGAAGTTCAACATACACCCCCCAGATTTGCTAACAGCAGGCCCATTTGGTTATTTCTACTATTTTTCTTTAATTTCTTTTCTTTAATTATTTTGTTTTTTTAATCAATACAAAAATTATTTTATCAAGTTAAATTAATAAAAAAAAATCACAAAAAGACTTATTTTCTTAATAAATATTATTTTTAATTAATTAGTTTAATTAATTTAGGGCAACTTTAATTTCTTTCGTAATTAAAAACAATTAGAAATTAGGCTTAATTAATTGGCAATTAGATGTTTTCTCAAAAAAAAATTCACAAGAACAAAAATTTCTTTCTCTCAATTAGGGTTTTAAGTTATTAATTACCGTCCTCGTATTCAATTCGTCGTGCGCTTGTTAATTGTCTTTTTCCATTATTTTTGTAACTGTTCAGGGTTTGTAATAGTTAAATTAGGGTTTTATTTCTTGCTTTAAATCCCCAATTTTTTGATTATGTAATTAATCCCCCTCCCCGAAGCCTTGTAATAGCTAGGTTTTATTTTCTCGAACTTTAAATTCCCGCAATCTTTAACTGTCTAAATGTATGGATAATAGGATTGTATGGCAAGATTGCATGAAAAATTAAAACAGTTAGAAAACCCTAATGTGCAAAGATTAAAATAACTGAAACAACTCACTCGCACATGTTCACTCTTAGAGTTTACCTCACTTCGGTTGCCTTCGGTAAATAATCATTAAGCATAGGAAATTTTAGTGGTTGCCCTCCAGTCTAAAGAGATCAAAATGTCCCGTTCGAATGTTGCCTCGGAAATGTTGCCTCGGAAAGATCTTAAGACTCTAGGGTTATTACTAAAGTTTTCTAACTGTTGCTTTAGTGATTGTACTTGTCCCTTTCGAATGTCCCTTACAAACTCCAACGACGGTGCTAGCTACTCCTTAATAGTGGGATAGCACTGTCTAAAGGAAATAGAACAGAAACGATCTTCTTTCGAGTAGGTAGATGCTAGTAGGTACTTGCTCAAAATAAAACTTTTCACACAAACACTTTTCAAAAACAAATTTTCAAAACAACTTCGTCACACCCTTGAGGACTGATACAAGGGTTATCCCGAAGTAAAGACATTTTCAAGACAAAAACACACAAGCAATTTTGAAAGAATGAGCAAGTACCTAAGATCCCGTAGATAACTAAGGAAAGAAAGGGTGTTAACACCTTCCCTTTCTATAATCTACCCCCCATACTCAGAAATATTTCGAAAAAAGGTTTTTTCTGTTCTTTTTCCTTTTCCATGATTGGATGAAATAAAAGTCGGTGGCGACTCTTGCTTACCGCGACATTTTGCAAACACAAAACGCAAAACACAAACCAGTATTAAACAGTCGGTTCTGCCACCGTATCACAGAACTGGCGACTCTGCTGGGGATGAAAGTGGGGCATACCTTAGGATCTAGGTCATTAAAATCACTTCTCTTGATTGTCTTAATTGCTTTACTTTTGAGGGTTTTGTTTGAGGTTACTATAGATCCTACACCCGGATCTGGGGGCACTCATTAGGTAAACAACAATAGATCGTGGAGACTGTACGGTGTAGACCAATATGGTTTAAGCGATGGCTGTGTTAGTGTGGCACTTTGGTTGGTACCGATATCCTTCGTAGGGAAACAAGGAGAATACGAGGCTGCCGCGTGTTGTCTTGAAGCACTAACGGAACTTAGAACCTTAGTTGAACAACTTGGCCATTAGAAAGTAGTGAGATAGCCGACCTCGGTATAAAAGTTGAGAACTGGTTGATACTCGATGCTACACTCATTGAGATCAGACTTTCGGGATATTTTGGCCGCAAGAAAAGATTGAGAGCTGAAACAATGCCCGATAAAGGATGGTCAGTGATATTGTGAATCTCTAGAACCTGGTTACTTTTTAGGATAGGTTTGAACCAACTAAAATTCAAGAGGGTACTACCTTTAACCTCATGCAAGCCTTAAACCTAAGGACTTTGTGTGATTTGGTTGTGCTTGCTATGTCTGTGTTTGCTATACTTGTGTTTTATCATGACATCATGCATCATAACATGGCATCCATGCTTATTTCACTAACCATTTCAAAGACCAAGGTAATTTATCTTTGTTCTGTTTTGCAGATTATGGCTTCCGTTTGTAGAAACACTATCTGAATCAGCTTTGTGAAGATACCTTCCCAACTCAAAGAGCTAGCATCAAGGGTTTCTGAAACTTCTACGTTCACTAAGAGACATGGTCAACTTCTCAACTTAGTTACTTCAAACTTTGATTAAAAGATGATGAATGTACTTTTTCAGTTCTTCGATCCCAAGCACCACTGCTTCACCTTTCTAGACTATCAGTTGGTGCCTACATTTGAAGAATTCTCTCAGCTATTAGATATAACCATTCTTGAACAGGTACCCTTCACAGGTCTAGAAGAAGTTCCTAAGCCAGAAGTCATTGCCTCAGCTTTGCACCTGAAATGGGCCGACGTGGTATCTAATTGGGAAACTAGAAGCGGAGTCAAGGGTTTTCTAGCTAAATTTCGGATAGACAAAGCCTAGCTGTTTTGGGATGATATGGATTTTCAAGCTTTTGAGGAGGTATTAAATCTTATTATCTATGATTTAGTTCTCTTTCCTAATCCAGACTCATTCATAGATGTGAATGCTATCAAGATCTTTCTCTCTCGCAACCCAGTACCTACTTTGCTCGGAGATATTTTGCACACTCTCCATACTCGTACCATGAGGAGAAGAGGGATTCTCGTGTGTTGCATTCCATTGTTGTCGAGGTGGTTTATTCCTCACCCCCTAAATCCATACGGAAGAATGAAGAAGGGCTGGTTTGGTCGCTGAAACTACCCGGCCGGAACCTGTCATCTGGATGTTAATGAAACATCAATGAAGTCGCCACCGAACGTCTTTTATCCTGCCGAAAGGGAAAGGTAAACATCGAGAAAACCTAAAAAGGGAGAAATCATGGTCGTTCAGCCGAGAGATCGGGTAAGGGAGTCTGTTACGCAAGGGGAAGGTATTAGCACCCCACACGCCCGTAGTACTCTACGGTATCCACTCTTGTTGCTAATCTAATGGGTGTGGTAAAATACTATGTCTATGGCTTAAAACTGAAGAGGGAATGCATGCGAAAGAACAAGAAAATAATGTAGGGAAAATAAAAGTTGTGCTCGGTTGGGCCCTACCCCAATGCCTACGTATCCCTTTTAAGGAATCAGAGCAGCCGTAGTTCGGCTTACATATTTTTGGTTGGTTTTTGTTTTTTTTAGTTAAGACAGCAGAAACAGTCAAGATGGCAAAACATCAAATAAAACAACAAACAAATGATATGGTAAAACATCGACTAAATAATAACAAGGTAACATGTCAAAGATGGCGAAACATTAAATAAAAAAAATAGATGATAAAACATCACACCTAGCAATGATATTGAGAATCAAGGCAGGATAACAAACATATGCGATAGCGAAACATCGACTTCAAACAAATGTGCGATGGTGAAACATCGATTAAATAATAACAAGGTAACATGGAAAAGATGGCGAAACAACGATAAAACAGATGACAAAACATCACACCTAACAATGATATTGAGAATCAAAGTAGGATAACAAACAGATGTGATGGCGCAACATCAGTTTCAAACAATTGTGTGATGGCAAAACATCGGCTAAAAGATAGCGAGATATCATGGCAAGACTGGAAAAACATCAATAAATAGGATGACAAAACATCACACCTAACAATGATATTGATAATCAAAGTAGGATAACAGACATGTGCGATGACGAAACATCGACTTCAAGATAACACAGACAAAGTAAGATTAAATTGTATCTTTTACTTTGAAGAAGACTTTGAGTTCATTAGAGGTGTCTTATGATTTTCCAAGAAACAAATTTTTGTTTTAAGATGCAGAATGCATAGAAAGGGAAAACAACTAAGGGAAACTAACCTATTAATATCCCTAGTGTTATCATATAAAGGTTGACCCTAAGGTTGAGGATAAAGGAAAGTCCTATCCTATGTTAGCATACATGGATTCCTACCTTAATCAGCATGTCAAAGAAAGCTTAACAAAATTATCCTATAGGGAACATGCAATGAAAGCGAAGTCGTGATCTCAATTTCTAAATTGAGTGACTCATCGATCAACAATTAAAGAAGAAAAGCAATAAAAATCCTATAGGGAACATGCAATGAGAGAGAAGTCATGATCTCAATTTCTAAATGAGTGACTCATCGATCAATAATTAAAGAAGAAAATCAATAAACATCCTATAGGGAACATGCAGTGATAGTGAAGTCGTGATATTAATTTCTAAATTGTGTGACTCATCGATCAACAACACAATACATGCATCAGATAAAAAACCAGAGTGCCTCCTGACATATATCAGCAACAGAGGTCCCATCATGCAATCATAGAATTATGCAAAATGCAAATGGGAGAAAGGAAGTAGTATAATACCAAACAGATAACTATCTGTAGCAATCAAGCAAGAATAAAAGAAACCCAAGGAAACTTCAAGCAAGCTGGCATCAGTAAACAAATTGAGTCAAGAACCTATCAGATATGAACAAGTCCCAGGGGAAATGTATGGCATTCACAATCATATGTATATATATCCTGCATAAACCATCAAACATGCCAAGCACAAAAACAATGCCAATATAATAGATTGTGTTTCACAAATAAAGTGAAACATAAAAAAGCCTCAAGCCAAAAGTGGCAACTTTCTCAGAGTACCTCGCACATTCAACAACCAAGTTAATATTCCATAAGGTGAAAAAGGGAGAACAAACATGATGAATTTAGACATGATAAACAAAAAGAAACAAGCATATGCACATATTAGGTCAAGAAAAGCAGGGGAATATTGCTCCTTTCTATCACCATGTTGAATTGACAATTGAATTTCAATCAAGGATCATAAGAGCTTGAGAATAATATGAACAAAGACCATGAAAGTCAGTAGCAAACACACTTCAATCATGCACAATTTATTCAAACACAACTTCATGAATACAAAAGGAGATGAAACCTACATAATGCACTATGGGGTTCAAAACATTCAAGTATGGGACATGGATTCAAAATGGTTTGATGCTAAAATGGACAATCAGAACCCTCATGATCATTAGGTTCCCAATTATAGGCCTCACTCAAGTTTATTGGCCATCAAACAAATTGCAACAAGTCAAGCAAACATAATTGGGTACCTTCACTTCAAAATCACATCAAAAATAGAAATAAAGATCCATAATTCAACCAAAAAAAATCTTAACATCTTGGAAGTGTTTAGAAGTCAGAATGCAAGCCCTAAGTTCATGAATGATTGAGGAAGAGGTCAAGTGAAGTTCAAAGCTCAAGACTAGTTGGCAAAACTACCAAACTAGACAAGTTTTCAAAATTATTTGTGGAAAAATGTCAAACCAAGTCAAATGATTCAAGAGAAATGGTTTTCAAATTCTCAATACATTCATGAACCCTAATCAAGACTTGAATCCTATAGAAAATCCAAAACACAAGGGTTTAAAAAATGAAACTTGCACCATAAGCAACAAAACCCTAATTTTTTACTTTTTATCTCAAATATTGATTAAATGAGATCAAAATTCAAACAAATCAAGTCAAGATCATACAAATCATAAAGGAACCCTAAATGTCAGAAAATATATTTTCTCATATTTTTTTGAATTAGGAAAAGTCAAGAAAGAAATTAATATTCAAACAATTATGCAATTAACAAATATTCACATATGAAAATGATATTTAAATCAAAAAGTCAGAAAAATGGCCAACCAAAATTATATTCAAATATTAGGGCTAAATACACACATCCTTGAATTTTTGTGAATTTTTTGGATAAAAGGAAAATATTAAAAACAAAAAAACAAACAATTAATAATAAAATTATTATTTAAGGGCAAGAAAAGGCAAACCATAACCAAAAATCATGAAATAGTCAAAGTAAAAAATATATTCAGATTCTATGATTAAAAACAAGATTACATGATTTTTTTTTTGGGAAATTTTAAATTAATAGAAGTATTAAAAATAAAAAAACAAACAAATATTACAAATAACCTTTTGAAATTAAATTTTTAATCAAAAATAAGAAAAATGATAAACCAAAGTCAGAATCAATTTTCACATTATTTTGTGAGTCTAGAATATTTTTTGTGGATTTTTTAGATCAATAGGACTATTAAAATAAAAATACACTTTGAACAATTAATTAATTAAACCTATGAATTTTTAAAACTAATCAAATTATTTTAAAAAAAAAATCCAAAAAAATATGAAAAATACTAGAAAATAATATTGACCTATGATAATTTTTTTGGAATTTTTGAATGTGTTTTGATCAGAAAACAAAATTAAACAAAATGTCAAATAAAACAAAAATTCAAATAAACCAAAAAAAATTCAAACAGACCATTCATGATGTGCCACCAGATCATCTTTAACCTCTAGAGATTCAACGCATCATCCATATTTAGGGCTCACTTTCAGATCAACATAACACACTCAATTTTGCATCATTTTTGATGAAATCAAAGGCAAATCAAAGCTAGCATGGCAAGGAATCCATAGCAATTCGAATCAAATCAAATCATCAACAACATTATCCATAATCAAGTCATGAATATGAATAAAAACATTCTGAATCGCGAGTTTCAGAGCATCCAATCATGCATAATTCATCAAATTAAACGCTACAAAGTTTCATAATCATTCCATAGACTTCAAACAACATGATTATGAACTTAAATCACACGAGGCATGGCTAGAATTCAGAATTCAAAGTTGAGAAATCAAACCTTTGAGAAAAAATGGATCTACTGTCTCCTTCACTCCAGTTGCAATCCAAGCCTCGATCTACAATCCTTATCACTTGGAGAAGAGAATACAAGAAGAATTGGCCAAAACGCGCAAGGGAGATGGAAGAATCGAATAAAAATGCAGAGCAACAAGCTATGGAGTTTATGACTTTCATTGATGAAATGAGGCACAAACCTTTCTCACTGAGGCTTCCTTCTCAATATATAGAGCATCAGGAGGAGGGTGGGATAGGTTTTTCGCGCTGAAAGCTCTTGGAATCAAAGAAATCTTCTTTTGGCCAAAATCAAGTATGCACATGTAGCCTTAAAATCCCTCGTGTGTTGGCTTGCTTTATTCGTGAATTTTAATCCATTTTCCCTCAGGAAGAGATTAACAACAAGATTAGGACTTAAATCCTTGCATTAAGCTAGTGTTGGTGATTAGGCAACTTCATGCCATTTTTTGCAAAACCACAATTTCCCTTCTCATTTGCCCATGTGAATCTCAAACTTTGGCATGATGGGCCTTGGTACATTGCATGTTGGTCATGGGCCAAGTTTTAAGTGAAACAAAAGGCCACAAATCAAGTTATCAACAATTTGCAATTTGCATGGCATGCATGAATTCAATGAAAAGTCTCAAAATTCCAAAGTCCACAACTTGCTCATACTTTTGAATTTCGGCACAAATGAGCATAATTTGGAAAGGTCTTGAAAAGATCTACAAACCCGTAGTTTAAAGTTTTTGCAAATCACTCCATTAAGGTTCTCAAAATGTGGCTTGAAAATCATTAATTTTGAAAAATGACCTATAATTTTGTGACTTCAAGAGACCATAACTTTTAATTCCTTGCCAATTTGAATATGATACCAAAAGGAGATGAAAGATCACTATCTTAGATTTCCAAGCATATTTCATTTGCATCTTGATCAAGGATGAATAAAATATGATTTTTTTTAAATTAAGTCCTTATTTAGTAACTTTTAGGGTTTCTTCAAGAATAAGTTTCAACCCAAACTTCAATCTCTTTGATCCATTGACCAAAATGGACTTGAAATATGAAAAGTACATCCTTGAATTGATGGTTGGCCAAAAATTCACTTGGTCAACTTTGACCTTGACTAATTTTGACCAAAATGACCATTTTGCCCTTCTGAATCAATTGATCCACTTCCCTTCAAAATTGATGATTAAAACTTCAAACATATGATCTTCCAAACATATAAAGGCCATGTGCAAAGTTTCACTTCAAAATTCTCAAGAAATCTTGATGAAATCCCAAACCCTAGTTTTGGTCAACACATTAGGAGACTGATGAATTATCTTCAAAACATCAAATCCTCTGGGCATCTTGACCAATTCCTTGTGCAAAGACCTTTCAAATATCAAAGAAATGTTGTAACTTCCTAAATCAAGTCTTGTACATTGGCCAATAACCTTGCTCAAGAAAACCCTAATTTGACTGGTGAATCCAAAGAGTGATTCCCCTTGTAGTCAAACACAAACCTCAATCCTCTGATGATCCAAAGAGATGGGTAAAAACATCTTGAGATATGCCATAACCTTTGAGCTTGAAAGATCCAAAGGTTTGGATAATAAGATTTTTCTTGAGCAACTTGTCAATGCAAATAACCTTTAAGGCTTGAGGAAGACTTGACAACCAAAGTGCTTTGATCCCATCACAATGTATGAATGCAATGCAATATGATATTCATGATGAAACATAAGCCTAAATCAAGAGGGTAAATTTTGGGGTGCAACAGCTGCCCCTATTCAAATATCTTCAACATGATAAGTGAGAAAAGTGATAACTTTCGAGCGTTCAGAGTTGAAGATGATTGAATACGAAAGGACCCGAAAATTTACACTCTTGAGAAAGAAAGAAACAGAAGAAAACAAAGAAGGGTAGATGCAATTGAACTTCCGGACAAACGTGCCAGGGCAAAAATGGCTTCAAAAGGAAGGGGTGAGACAAAACTCAACCGACAGAGTATAGTCGCAACTAAACTCTGCAACAGAAAACGTACGCGGGTGAGGAGACGAAACTCTGAGCTCGACCCAAAAGCAAAATGGCTAGAGTGTATGATTCTAGGAGCACTTGCTAATCTCAACTAATATAGACAGTATGAAGGAGCTGAAAGAATCTAAGAAATGAGGAATAAAAGCGAGACGAAACTCGACTCAATAACTAGTTAGGAGAAACTAAACTAGATGAGTACCAGGACGAAACTGGATTTCACGCACGAGTAACGAGGCGAAACTCGACCCAAAGCAAAGTGATGAGAGTGCATGTTTATCAGAGCACCTGCTGGTCTCAGATCAATGGATAAACAGTGACGAAAACTGATAGAAGCATCCAAGGAACAAAGGAGACTGATCTCAAGCCAGGGACGTAGTACGAACACTGCACTCGGTAAACGATCACCGTCAAAAGGTCCAAGGTCTAAAAACAAAGACGAGACGAAACTAGACTCAATAACTAGTTAGGCGAAACTAAACTAGATGAGTACCAGGATGAAACTGGATTTCATGCATAAGGTGAGAAGACGAAACTCTGAGCTCAACCCAAAGCGAGGAGATTAGGGTGTACACCTAAAAACCTGCTGAAAGCAAAAATCAGGACGAAACTGGTATTCAAAAGGTGCATCAATAGAAATTGGAATGAACCGGAGAGGGTAGTGAAGACTAAACCCGAGAAGACCGCGCCAGGGCAAAATTGAACTACAGTCAAGAGTAGACGCTCAAACAAAAGATGATTGACGTCAGAAGGATATTGGTACGGGAATGAAACCGAGATAACGAGGACGAGGACCTCGCTGGGGATTTAATCCGAGGTATTAGCAAAACACTGGGGATGACGGAAATAATAATAGCTTATGTTCCGATGCATGTTTAAATTCTTTTTTATATAGTGCAATGCTCCATATAATGGAAATGCTGCGCATTTAGGAAGATGCAATGTAATGATGCATGTTTAAGAGTTCCATTAGGGAATGGCCAATTGAGAATCCAATAACCAGAGAGTCAGGATCTGACATGACTTGCAAAAATAAATTGCAAAATCCAAAGGAGAGGAGAAAACACGGGAAACCACTAGAGAGGGAACCTTGAAGAGTTGAAGCTTCGCGAGAAATAACAAACGAGCAACCGGCAGAAACGGGCCACAAACACTTGGGAGGAACTGCAAAAAATACATTTCAAATTCCTAGAGAAGATCAGGTCGACACTGCAGCTTTCGGAAAGGGACGGAAACCTTTGCTGGGGGAACAAAGTCATGCCGAAGAGACGGGACCTCATTGGGGAGATAGAACTCTGTTGAGGATTATCTTGCTGGAGAGATATTCTCTTGGAACGCAACCAAAGGGTGAATCCTGCAGATAGTCACACGGTATCAAAACTTTACTGGGGAATAAGAGAAGATCCTTAACATAAAGATGCCCCGGTCAACAGATCGGCTGGGAAATGAGAGGTCAAAGAGAGGGATCTCTATTGGCAATCTCAAAGGGGAGTTGAAACTTCTTTAAAATGTAGGTTCCTGCTTAACGACTCCATTGGGGATAGGCGACATATCCAAACTTGAAGTCTTGGAACGAGGCTTTTGAAAGAAAATACCTAGAGTAACAAAACTTTGCTGCGGAAACAAAACTTCACCGGGGAAAGGAAACTTCACTGGGGAAACGAAACATCACAGGGGATCAGCAGAGTCCTAATCAAACACGGGCTCTGTCAGAACATAAAAAAACCGAACATTCCTTTCTTGACCATCATTAAGATCTTTACAAGTGTTCAACGTGTAAACTCTTTTGATGTCAAACAATTGTTTTGCATACAGAAAAATGTTTATTGAGAATGATAGACCTGATGCGATGATTATTTAAACCTTGAAGAACTTAACAAAGTGTCGCATCTCTATTGTGAATGAATCACTGGCTAGAGTGCAAAAATGTTTTAAACTTTTCTTTTCCCTTTTTGAAAAACGAGTCAAAACGCGGGTGATAAGATACCAACACGACTACGCAACACATATTTGGGGAGTTTAGGAAACGTTATCTCGTTGTAGTATGCTTTCGAGTTAAACCCCTGTTTCAGTTAGGACTTTTAGAGGTTGTAACGTGGCCTGGTTCGATTCGAGGTTATTTTGAAAAAAGTTTTTTAAGGCTCAAATTTTTTTTGGTGCCCACCCCCTTCGTGATATTCTCCTGTCCTAAGTTCAGTTGACTTATCACAAGCATTCATTTTTCAAAAAGATTCATAATGATTGAGTGATCACGACAAATCCTCCAACCTGATCGTCACTTAACTTCTGCTGCTTCGGTCTTTTGTTTTTTTTTTTACATTATTGTTCTTCCTTTGTTGAAAATTATATGGGATAATCTCTCCCCTTTTTTTTTTCTTTTTAGGCTCTTCTTTTCCCTAACTTTTTCCTGGACAATATCTTTTGAATTTCCATTTTGGGAGTCCAGCGGGATGCCCTAACTTTTTCCTAAGTGACTTGTTTTCAAGTTTCGACTTAGCGAGGCCTTTTGTTTCTTTCTTATTCATGCTTTCCATCTCGAACAATACAATGTGACTTTAGATCTTTGAACTTTTTTCTTTCTTTCTCTCTTTTTTTTTAAGAAAACAAATGCCTCATTCCTTGGTCGGCGAGGGATAGCCATTATTGTATCGATTCGATCTCGACCTTAGGGCTTTGTGAGGAGATGAACATCGTGGTTTAGACACGTATTTCCCCCTTTTTCACGATGTGAAGGACAAAATGCAGTGATCCTCAGAGGAGTCATTCCTTATGAAATTTGAATGCTTGGGCAAATCAACTGAACATCTACACTGCCCCTGGTTAAAAAGTTTTGTTTTGTTTTGTTTTGTTTTGTTTTAACGGAAAGGAAACTCCTACTTCAATGGCTCAGAAGGGTTAACGAGGGTATAACTCCCTTATATCTCCGGTGTTTAGGGATTGAAACAATGCATGTACATCGTCAACAGGGTTCCACCCAAAAGCATACCACTACGGTCACTGTTTTTTTAGCTAAACTCCTTCCTCCCAATTCTTGGCCATGCAAAAGAATTAGCACGGCTGGTATCAAAATGCCTGAAAAACATTTGAAGAGTAACATTGTAAAAAAAATTCCAAGGCAAAAACATCCAACGCATCAAGATTGAAATTCAGCTATAAACAAAATCCTATATGCAGACAATGCTAAAACAATCAATGAAGATAACACATGGAAGTGCAACAAAGAAACGTAATAAAAGCCAATATGAGGAAGCAGTATCTCCGACCAAGTTCACCGGTCCTGCCGACCTGCCGTAACCTTGACATTACCCTGACCTATGATCCTTACCAATGGCCCGAAGCTGTGAAACAAAACCGCAAGGCAAAAAGCCTAAAAGAGTGAAAGAGAAGTCCACCAAACAGAGAAACAAACATGCCCCTTACACAGCGGTGGTGATGTTTGTTATCCATATTTCAAATGATCAACTAACCATGACTTAGATTACCATATCCGTGTAAGGCCCACGAAGTTTATATGCACATGCTTATCAAAAATATTGGACGTTTTTGCAAACAAAATAGTAACAAGAGAGAAAAGAAAAATATGCGTATACTTGAAAGAAGATATTCTATTGATTTTGAGAAATTAGCCTGTGAAAAAGGCATTTACATTTGGAAGTAAGTAATTACAAAATCAAAGCAAACAAGTGTTTACAAATGGCAATGTAAATGTGAATATCCATCGAGTCCCGACTCTGCTATGACTCTTATGACCCTCATCTTCCTGCTTTCAGACAGATCAAACTTGGATTAGCTTCGAGCTTATGCCAGGTGACAAAATTAAGGAATGAAACAAAGGGCTCATGTTGAGCGTAGTCATTTGCTTTAAGTCCCTAACTTTTGCCTGAATCACCCTTTCGGGTTTTCAATTCACCAGGACACCCCTTTTTTTCCTAAACCACCATTTCGGGTTTTCCGTTTAGCGGGTTATTATTATTTTTATGCAAAGTATTTTTAACTACGTCAACATTCACAGGGAGAGGGATGTACTCTCCATCCATAGTCGTGAGCATCATCGTTCCTCCAGATAAACCTTTTCTGACCACGAAAGGACCCTCATAAGTCGGAACCCACTTGCCCCTGGGATCTCCTTGGGGAAGAATTATCCTCTTGAGCACAAGGTCACCTGGTTTATAATACTGAGGTCGTACCCTCTTATCAAAAGCTTTTCTCATCCTTTTCTGATATACCTGACCATGACATACGGCCGTCAATCTCTTTTCATCAATAAGTTCCAGCTGATCCAGCCGATTCTGCACCCATTCCCTTTCATCTTAATCAACATCTCTCATGACCCTAAGAGAGGGAATCTCGACTTCTACCGGCAACACTGCTTCCATGCCGTAAACCAATGAAAATGGGGTTGCTCCAGTCGAAGTACGCACTGTGGTATGATAACCATGCAAAGCAAAAGGCAGCATCTCATGCCAATCTTTATAGGTTACCACCATCTTCTGCATAATTTTCTTGATATTCTTATTGGCCGCTTCGACAGCGCCGTTCATCTTTGGTCTGTATGGGGAAGAGTTATGATGCTTGATTTTGAAGGACTCACAAAGCTCCTTCATCATCTTGTTGTTCAAATTAGACCCATTATCGGTAATGATCTTCTCAGGAACTCCGTAACAACAGATAATATTGTGCTTAATGAACCGAGTTACCACCTGCTTGGTAACATTGGCGTAGGATGCAGCTTCGACCAATTTTGTAAAATAATCGATGGCAACCAGAATGAAACGGTGCCCGTTGGATGCAGTCGGTTCAATTTTGCCGATCATATCAATTCCCCACATCGCAAACGGCCAAGGGGAGGTCAAGTCATTCAAAGGTACTGGCGACACATGCACCTTATCAGCATAGACTTGACATTTGTGGCAAACCCGCGCATGATTGTAACAGTCAGTCTCCATGGTAGACCAATAATAACCTACTCGCAAAATCTTTTTAGCCATGGTATGCCCATTGGAATGGGTCCCGAAATCACCTTCATGTATTTCCTCAATGATTCTAGCTGCTTCTTTCTTGTCAACATATCTGAGCAATAAACCATCATGGTTCCTTCTGTACAACACACCACTACTGAGAAAGAACTTGGATGAAAATCTTCTTAAGAACTTCTTATCCGTGATGGATTCCCCTTCCGGGTACTCTTGTGTTTCCAAATACCTCTTAATGTCATAAAACCAAGGGTTACCATCTGGTTCCAAACTGGCCTCAAAACAGAAAGCTGGCTCACTCAAACTTCTGATGGTAATGGAAGGTGCCTCATTAGCCCACTTAACCTTGAACATGGAGGACAAAGTTTCCAGTGCATCAGCTAGATTGTTTTCTTCTCTAGGAATGTGCCAAAACGTGATCTCTTTGAAGTACGGAATCAGCTTCATAACATGCTCACGATAGGGAATTAGATTCTAATGGCGAGTCTCCAAATCTCCATTAATCTGGCTGATAACAAGATTAGAATCCCCGTAAACTTTCAAAAATTTGATGCGCAGGTCGATCGCTGCTTCAATGCCATAAATGCAAGCCTCATATTCGACCATGTTGTTAGTGCAATCAAAATAGATACGAGTCGTGAAAGGAATGTGGTATCCCTCAGGGGAAGTGATAATAGCTCTGACACCGTTTCCCTTGGCATTGGAGGCACCATCAAAAACAAGCGTCCAACGTGATCCCGGCTCGGGTCCTTCGTCTGGGTCCGGTATGTTACAATCCCGAATATACACAATTTCCTCATCTGGAAAATCAAACTTCATTGGTTCATAATCGTTCATGGGCTGATGAGCAAGATGGTCGGCCAATACACTACCCTTAATTGCTTTTTGAGTAGTGTATTGGATATCATATTCGGTGAGTATCATCTGCCAACGGGCTACCCTGCCTGTAAGAGTTGGCTTCTCAAAAATGTACTTGATTGGATCCATTTTGGATATCAAGTAGGTGGTGTGAGTTAACATGTATTGCCTCAAACGTTTGGCGGCCCAGGCAAGTGCGCAACAAGTCTTTTCTAGCAATGAGTACCTCGACTCGCATTCCGTAAACTTCTTACTCAAGTAGTAAATAACATGTTCCTTCTTCCCCGTCTCGTCGTGCTGACCGAGGACACAACCCATTGAGCTCTCTAACACGGTTAGATACATGATTAGCAGCCTTCCTTCCATTGGCGGCATGAGTATCGGAGGTTCTTGCAAATACTCCTTTATTTTTTCAAAGGCCTTCTCACAATCCTCATTCCATTTCACTGTCTGACTCTTCTTCAACAACTTGAACAAAGGTTCACAAGTGGTTGTGAGATGAGAAATAAATCTAGAAATATAGTTTAACCTTCCCAAGAAACCACATACTTCCTTCTCTGTCCTTGGCTCAGGCATTTCCTATATCACTTTGACTTTGGCCAGGTTCACCTCGATACCTTTTTCACTCACAATAAAACCCAACAACTTGTCGGATCTCACCCCGAAGGTGCACTTATTCGGATTCAACCTTAGCAAGAACTGCCTCAGCCTCT
Source organism: Vicia faba (assembly GCA_948472305.1). Taxonomy (NCBI): domain Eukaryota; kingdom Viridiplantae; phylum Streptophyta; class Magnoliopsida; order Fabales; family Fabaceae; genus Vicia; species Vicia faba. The sequence continues at coordinate 285,956,948 of OX451739.1, read as the reverse complement.
CGAACAATTTTTCCAGATGAACAAGATGTTCCTCTTCTGTGTCAGACTTAGCAATCATATCGTCTACATATACCTGAATCTCTTTGTGAATCAAGTCATGAAAGAGAGTGACCATGGCACGCTGATATGTTGCCCCGACGTTTTTCAAACCAAACTGCATCACTTTATAGCAGAAGGTTCCCCAAGGCGTGATGAACGTCGTCTTCTCCATATCCTCCGGAGCCATCTTAATTTGATTGTAACCCGAGAAGCCATCCATGAACGAGAACACCTTGGAATGAGCAGTGTTATCGACCAACACATCAATATGCGATAGAGGGAAATCATCTTTAGGGATGGCCCTGTTCAAATCCCTATAATCCACGCACATCCTGACTTTACCATCTTTCTTGGGCACAGGCACAATATTTGCAATCCATGGCGAATAATTGATAACCTTTAAGAAATTCGCGTCCAATTGCTTCTAGACCTCCTCCTTGATCTTCTTGGACATCTCAGGATGAGTTCTTCAGAGCTTCTACTTGACATGAGAGAAACCTTCTTTGAGCAGTAGTCGATGCACCACTATATATGTATCCAACCCAGACATATCCTTATAAGACCAAGCGAAGATATCGGAATACTCACGGAGTAGCTCAATCAATCTGACCTTTACACTTTCTTCGAGATCTGCCCCTATCTTGACTTCTCTTCTTACCTCTTCTGTGCCAATATTCACCACCTCAGTCGAATCCTGATTCGGATGGATAACTTTCTCCTCTTGTTTTAACAATCTTGCTAATTCCTCAGGAAGACCACACTCATATGCTTCTTCTTCAGCTTGATAAATAGGAGTATCAAAGTCATAATGAGCCATAGCAGAGTCGTTATCAATATGATCTGTGGTGAAAGTGCATCTGCATGAATGACATTTTTTGCGGTTTTTAGTGACAGTGTGTGAAAAGAGAAACATTTCCATTTAAAAAATAAATTGAAAAAAAAAGCAAAATTTTATAATGCAAAAACGTCCTTTATTTCATGATAAACTTGAAAAATAAGCATGGTGGCCCTACACAAATGATCCGCTACGCCTTGGGCAGAACGTAGGAATTATGATATGATAATAAAAGAAACAATAAAATTACTCCTCAGCGCTTGAAACTTGGGTAACATCCATAGAAGTCCAATTGTTGAGTGTCTAACCTGGAATACTCGGACGAATCCAATTTTCAACATTGTAGCCATCAACTCTATCGTCGCCAATTGCATTGATGTGTCCTACTTGAGTAACACAAGGGCGAGAAAATTTCACAGGGGTAGATAAACTGGATGTTCTGGGAGCTTCACTCTGCTGACCTGGGATAAAACCAAGACCAAACTTATCAAACTTTGGAGTAACATCCAACACTTGACCCCAACCTTCAGGGTTACCATTCTCCACCACAGCTCTCGCATCCTTTTTCTGCTCTGGAGGAGGAAAATTGACAGCATGAACTGTCTCAAATGCCTGAAATAGAGTCTCATGTATCTCGCCTTCAACTTCAACATAGCGGGATGATGTCAAATGACTCACAATGTACTCTTCCTCGCCGCACACAGTTATCACCTTTCCCTCTGCCAGATACTTGAGTTTCTGATGAAGTGTAGAAGTGACTGCCCTTACTCTATGAATCCACGGTCTCCCCAACAAGCAGTAGTATGCTGGCTGTATATCCATCACAAAAAACGTGTCCGTGAAGGTGCAAGGACCAACCTTGATTGGTAGCTCCACCTCCCCAAATACTGACCTTCGAGACCCATCAAACGCTTTCACCAACAAATCGCTTGGGCGCAACTCTAGTCTAGAATAATCAATCTTCATCAATGTTGACTTGGGCAATACATTTAAATACGATCCTGTGTCTACCAAAACCCGTGATAAAGTAGTGCCTCTGCACTCAATTGAAATATGCAACACTTTGTTATGGTCTGGTCCCTCTGGAGGAAGATCAAAATCGGTGAGGCCCAAACCATTCCCGGAAGATATATTAGCACAGACATTCTCAAACTGATTGACTGTTATCTCATGTGGCACAAACGCATTCTTTAACAACTTCATCAAAGCATTTTTGTGAGGTTCTGAATAAATCAACAAAGACAAGATAGAAATCTTGGAAGGAGTGTGGCTCAGATGATCAATTATGCTATAATCACTCTTTCTGATAATTCACATCAACTCTTCAACCTCATCAGGAACTGAAGAAGCTTCCGGTGTCGGAGTTGGTTGGGTCACATTGGCAGGTGTAACCCTGGGATTACCAATCGTTACTTGTCGTTTTCCTTTTTCCCTTGCAGAAGCATCTGCTGCATCTTGCACATTGGAAGGACCAAATACTCTCCCGCTTCTAGTCATTCGACCCACACCAGAAAAGTTATGGACTTCCTCTTCATCACCTTCAGCACATTCTTTCTCAGACAAACGATCATTTTCTTCCTGCTTCACCCCATGGTAATAAACATCGGCACCGTAATGCCACGGGACCACCTTCTCACCGGTATATGGCATAGGACCAGGTACCGTAATCATCAGAGGGGGTGCTCTTGATGGGGCAGGAATGTGTGCAGGGGTGTAAGGAATAGATATCACAGCAACATCTTCTTCGGTAACATTGTGGTAGCTCGGTTTTCTATCAACCTGCAGGGAACCCTCCTTTATCAACAACTGGATACCTACTTTTAAATCATCACAACCCTTCGGTTGCTCTCTACACTTGGAACACTCTAAAGTACATCCTGGGAAAATAGAATTGTCAAGCAAATACCTCTTAACAAAGCTCAACGGAGTAGTTACTTGTTCCACATCCATGATTAAATTCAACATTTCACCATTATCATCAATCACATTAACAACACCCCATCCATGCATAGGCATTGGGTTCTGAGTAACATTCGGACTAGTCACTGGAGTAAACTTAATCGCCTTTGCATCCAATAAGTCTTGTACCTTGCACTTCAACACAAAACAATTGTCAGTGGAATGACCAACTCCTCCTGAATGGAATTCACATATTACATTAGCATCATAGTTAACAGGGAGCCTTGTGGGTGGCGGTGGCATATTTCTCAAACTGATCAACTTCAAATCAAGCAGGTGGTGGAGCGCTTCAGTAAGAGTTACTGGCAAGGGATCAAATTTCCTTGGCTGTCTCTGTTGTTGATTATTATACTGTCGGGAAGAATCTTGCTGTCTTTGTTGCTACGGCACTGCATTTGGTCTTTGCTGCGGAGGAGCATTAACAGGAATAGAAACAACATTGATTTGTTGGTGCTGACGATCCTCTCTTCTTCCTCTATTAGAGTAAACTGCACTTGCGTCGCCTTCCCTTTTTTTAGGGTAAGTGTTGAATGGTTTCTTACTGACCTCGGATGAGCCACTAGAACCTCCAATCTAAATCTTCCCCAATTTCAAGCCTACTTAAATTCTTTCACCAGCCATAACCAAGTCTGCAAATCCTGCCGAAGTGCTTCCTATCATGTGCTCATAGAATGGCCCTTGCAGGGTACTCATAAACATATCAATGAGTTCTCTCTCCATGAGTGGAGGTTGAACCCTTGCAGCCAACTCATGCCACTTTTGAGCGTATTCCTTGAAATATTATTTTGGTCCTTGTGACATGTTCTATAACTGAGTGCGATTAGGCGCCATATCCATATTGTATTGATAATGTTTGACAAAATCCCGAGCAAGATCATTCCAGCAACGAATATGAGTTTTTTCCAACTTCATGTACCACTCCAGGGATGCCCCAGATAGGCTGTCCTGGAAAAAGTGAATCAAAAGCCCTTGATCCTCAGTATGCACTGACATCATTCGGAAATAAGCAGTTGCGTGAGTAACAGGACATGATGTTCCGGTGTACTTTCAAATGTTGGAGGTTTGAACTTCGGAGGAACTTTCACCCCAGACACCAACCCGAGATCATTAGCATCCATACCAAGGACTCCTTGTCCTTCCACAACCTTCAAACGCTCTTCTAATAAACGATACTTCATATCCTCAATCTAAACCCCTGGCTCTGAACGCCGCACAGAAAACTGATCTTCATCTTGGTCAAAGTCAAAATCCTGATCCTGATAATTCCTTACACTGCCCTGATTAGCTCTTTTGTTCCCCACAAGACGAGGTCCAGGAGACGGAGGAAACTGCCTTACGTTGTGCACAAAAGGGTTTCCGGGCATCCCGTGAAAATTTCCAGTAGGCTGATCTTGCACATCTCCCAATCCTGCAGAAATGTCCTGAAAAGCCCTTGATTTCCACCATCCCCCGGATAGCGGCGCTGGTTGTTGATAATGGCAGCTAGTTCCTCCTGTCGGCGATTCACATTGGTGATGACCTCCATGAATTGAGTCATCTGAGTAGCCATATGTGCCCACATTTCAGCGAGTTCAGCTTGAACCTGTTCCATCTGTCTTGGCAAGTTGTTTCTGGTGGAATATCGATGAGTAGTCGTCTTGAATTCTGAATAAGAAAAGCAGCGGAATAACAAAACCGTCTTGAGATAACCTGTAATGTTATGAAATGCATGATGTACATGATATGTTTGTCATTCCCAGGTATCCGAGAGTCTTTTCATTCATCAGTCACGGTGTGCAACCATACAATCAAAAGAGAAAGGATAATAAGATGAACACTTCAATCATTTACAAGCAAGAGAAACGATGTCCAAGTGACTTCGGAAAAATTAAGAGTGTAGCGATAAATAACTAAATACATGTCTTAACAAATAAAGCAAAAAGAACTGAATAGTAACAACAAACAATTGGTCCCTTCCAACAATTCTGGGGGTGACCAAACATACTAAAAGTAAATAACAAAACTAAATCTCCGGAACTAAACATGCTTCAAGATGTTGACAGTACTCTTCAAGTCTGGCTTTCTCCTTCAAAAGTTGAGATGTGACTATTTTACTTTCCTGGAACCGATCTTCTACAACACGTTTCTGGGCCACTTCCCTCTCGAGCTGAGCATCTTTATCTTTGAGCTATTTTTCCAAGTTCTGAATCTTCTTCATGTAGCTATTCTCAGATACCTGAAGCTTCCGACACTCTTGCTGAGTCTTACTCAATTCTTCTTCAATTTCAGCATGAGATATCTACCTAAAATCGGTTGCATCAGAAGTTTTTCCTTGAGCTTCCTTGAGTTTGCGGGCTAAGTCGGCCCTTTCTTGGTCTTCCCAATAAAGTTTCATCCTCGCCTCACGGTCTTTTGCACAAAGCTGAATGTTCTCAACATGAATCTGGGTGAACATCTCGGTAGGCACCGTGTTACTCAGAACAACAGGAGGTAGCTCGTATAGAGGAGCCGACCTTGCAAATGGTAACCGTAAGATCTTAGTCATGGCTTTAACCCACGCCATGTAGGAACCATGGCAATAGGAACTTTCTTGCCCAAAGTAGTTCTATCCTTCTTATGAATTCCCTTCCAAGCACTTGTCACTCTTTTCAGCATCCTAGGATCACTTCCTCTAGCGAAATACACTGATTCAGACACCTCCTCAACCTTCGGCGGTCCATCCATTGCATATCCCATTTGACGATAAGCAAGCACAGGATTGTAGTTGATGCACCCCTTAGTTCCTATGAGGGGAACATTAGGGAAATCTCTGCAGCTAGTGACAATACTTCGCACTTCCCTCATGTCATAATTCCACCGGATATCAAATGAAGTAAGGTTGACAAGCCTTGATGACCATCAGAGAGAATGCTTAGTATCCACGAAGGGGCCACTTACCGGTAGATGCAACTTAAACCATTGATACAACGTCGAATGGCATAAACTTACATTACCACCTTTTCCATGCCTGGAATGAATGGTGTAAAGAGTGTCTGCCAAGAGTGTCGGTATCGGGTTCTTGTTTCTAAAAACACAAATAGCCGCCAAATCCACAAAATTTCTCTTGCAAGGGAAGAGGATGATCCTGTATATCATGAGAGCAAACAAAGAGCTGAAGTCACTCCAATTCCCTTTCTTTGCCCAGTCTTCAGCTTTCTTCACTAAGAAATCCAAATAAAACCCTGTAGTACCCTCACTTGATTTCCAATTGTCTTTCACCTCTTTCTAACTTAAATGAAGAATTTCAGCAATAACTTCGAACTTCAGCTTCTCCGGCACTTGGAAAAAAGGAACTTCATCGGACAACTTGATATTAAGTAGGTACGCGTAATCTTCTAGTGTGGTAGCCAGTTGATAATCTTGAAAAGTAAAACACCGTAATTCCTTGTCATAGAACTAGAAGAGGGTGATCAAAGCCATTGGGTCAACTGAAGTGTTAAAGATTAGTAGCAAGTTGCCATAATTTCTGTTGAAATTACTCAGAACATCACCCTTCAGATAAGAACTCAACCTCTTCAACTCGGACACATCAATAGTAGGAATCTGATAAGAGAAAGTATGCCTGGTAAGCTCTTTAACATGAACTGAATCACACTCAACTAGAGGGAGACCGACCATTTCTGATGGAAAGAAGACTCTTGAATGTCCCTGGAAAATGACATGCGCATGCTAGTTATTTTTTTTACATCATTTTTTTTAGAAATAAATATTCTATAATGCAATATGACAGGATCAAAGTTTCACACTGGATAATGGCTGGACAATTACAGGACAACACCACCCAAGATCAAAAGATAATCCCAAAGCTTCAAAGTTATCATGGGAACGAGTCACCTTTGCAACACAAAGTCACCAACAGTACCTGTACCTGTAAGAAAAATTTTCCCGCCCTTCTCACAGGTGTAGTCTAGGTCAAGGCAAGGTTAAAATCCAAATCAGAGTACGGGAGCTCGAATGTCGGTATCATCATACGATAACACCTATCCGAACTACCTCCGAAGTCATGGGTCTCATGGTCAGGTCTACAAAGCATCCGCCTCATAGCTTCCATGGCCACTCTATTCCTAGTTCTTATGGATTTCACTCATAGCCTGGGTATGAGGCCTTTTACCTCATGGAACAACCCACCCACCAAGAAAATCCAGAAACCAAACAGTCCATCCAAATCCAGTATGCAGAAAGTAAAGCGCACATAGGATGCAATGCAAACATATAAATATGCAAAGCAGTAAAATAAACACCCAAAAAAAAAAAACAAGAGCTAGGATCGACTCCGGGATGGACCAGCAAAAGGTCAATCTGTCCCCAGTGAAGTTTCCAGCTGAAACTACGCGGCCGGAACCTGTCATTTGGATGTTAATGAAACATCAATGAAGTCGCCACCGAAAGTCTTCTATCCCGCCGAAAGGGAAAGGTAAACATCGAGAAAACCTGAAAAGGGAGAAATCACGGTCTTTCGACCGAGAGATCGGGTAAGGGAGTCTGTTACGCGAGGGGAAGGTATTAGCACCCCACACGCCCGTAGTACGCTATGGTATCCACTCTTGTTGTCTAATCTAATGGGTGTGGTCAAATCCTATGTCTATGGCTTAAAACTGAAGAGGGAATGCATGCGAAAGAACAAGAAAATAATGTAGGGAAAATAAAAGTTGTGCTCGGTTGGGCCCTACCCCAATGCCTACGTATCCCTTTTAAGGAATCAGAGCAACCGTAGTTCGGCTTACATATTTTTGGTTGGTTTGTGTTTTTTTAGTTAAGACAACAGAAACAGTCAAGATGGCAAAACATCAAATAAAACAACAAACAAATGAGATGGTCAAACATCGACTAAATAATAACAAGGTAACATGTCAAAGATGACGAAACATCAAATAAAAAAAACGGATGATAAAAACATCACACCTAGCAATGATATTGAGAATCAAGGCAGGATAACAAATATATGCGATGGCGAAACATCGGCTTCAAACAAATGTGCGATGGCGAAACATCGACTAAATAATAACAAGGTAACATGGAAAAGATGGCGAAACAATGATAAAACAGATGACAAAAAATCACACCTAACAATGAAATTGAGAATCAAAGTAGGATAACAAATAGATGCGATGGCACAACATCGGCTTCAAACAACTGTGTGATGGCGAAACATCGGCTAAAAGATAACGAGATATCATGGCAAGACTGGAAAAACATCAATAAATAGGATGACAAAACATAACACCTAACAATGATATTGAGAATCAAATTAGGATAACAGACATGTGCGATGGCGAAACATCGACTTCAAGATAACACAGACAAAGTAAGATTAAATTGTATCTTTTACTTTGAAGAAGAGTTTGAGTTCATTAGAGGTGTCTTATGATTTTCCAAGAAACAAATTTTTGTTTTAAGATGCAGAATGCATAGAAAGGGAAAACAACTAAGGGAAACTAACCTAGTACTATCCCTAGTGTTATCATATAAAGGTTGACCCTAAGGTTGAGGATAAAGGAAAGTCCTATCCTATGTTAGCATACATGGATTCCTACCTTAATCAGCATGTCAAAGAAAGCTTAACAAAACTATCCTATAGGGAACATGCAATGAGAGCGAAGTCATGATCTCAATTTCTAAATTGAGTGACTCATCGATCAACAATTAAAGAGGAAAAGCAATAAACATCCTATAGGGAACATGCACTGAGAGCGAAGTCGTGATCTCAATTTCGAAATTGAGTGACTCATCGATAAAAAATTAAAGAAGAAAAGCAATAAACATCCTATAGGGAACATGCAATGAGAGCGAAGTCGTGATCTCAATTTCTAAATTGAGTGACTCATCGATCAACAATTAAAGAAGAAAAGTAATAAACATCCTATAGGGAACATGCAATGAGAGCGAAGTCATGATCTCAATTTCTAAATTGAGTGACTCATCGATCAACAACACAATACATGCATCAGATAAAAAACCAGAGGGCCTCCTGACATATATCAGCAATGATGGTCCCATCATGCAATCATAGAATTATGCAAAATGAAAATGGGAGAAAGGAAGTAGTATAATACCAAACAGATAACTATCTGTAACAATCAAGCAAGAATAAAAGAAACCCAGGGAAACTTCAAGCAAGCTGGCATTAGTAAACAAATTGAGTCAGGAACCTATCAGATATGAACAAGTCCCAGGGGCAATGTATCGCATTCACAATCATATGTATATATATCCTGCATAAACCATCAAACATGCCAAGCACAAAAATAATGCCAGTATAATAGATTGTGTTTCACAAATAAAGTGAAACACAAAAAAGCCTCAAGCCAAAAGTGGAAACTTTCTCAGATTACCTCGCACATTCAACAACCAAGTTAGTATTCCATAAGGTGAAAAAGGGAGAACAAACATGATGACTTTAGACATGATAAACAAAAAGAAACAAGCATATGCACAGATTAGGTCAAGAAAAGCAGGGGAATGTTGCTCCTTTCTATCACCATGTTGAATTGACAATTGAATGTCAATCATGGATCATAAGAGCTTGAGAATAATATGAACAAAGACCATGAAAGTCAGTAGCAAACACACTTCAATCATGCACAATTAATTCAAACACAACTTCATGAATACAAAAGGAGATGAAACCTACATAATGCACTATAGGGTTCAAAACATTCAAGTATGGGACATGGAGTCAAAATGGTTTGATGCTAAAATGGACAATCAGAACCAACATGATCATTAGGTTCCCAATTATAGGCCTCACTCAAGTTTATTGACCATCAAACAAATTGCAACAAGTCAAGCAAACATAATTGGGTACCTTCACTTCAAAATCACATCAAAAATAGAAATAAAGATCCATAATTCAACCAAAAAAAATCTTAACATCTTGGAAGTGTTTAGAAGTCAGAATGCAAGCCCTAAGTTCATGAATGATTCAGGAAGAGGCCAAGTGAAGTTCAAAGCTCAAGACTAGTTGGCAAAACTACCAAACTAGACAAGTTTTCAAAATTATTTGTGGAAAAATGTCAAACCAAGTCAAATGATTCAAGAGAAATGGTTTTCAAATTCCCAATACATTCATGAACCCTAATCAAGACTTGACTTCTATAGAAAATCCAAGGCACAAGGGTTTACAAAATGAAACTTGCACCATAAGCAACAAAACTCTAATTTTTGACTTTTTTATCTCAAATATTGATTAAATGAGATCAAAATTCAAACAAATCAAGTCAAGATCATACAAACCATCAAGGAACCCTAAATGTCAGAAAATATATTTTCTCATATTTTTTTGAATTAGGAAAAGTCAAGAAAGAAATTAATATTCAAACAATTATGCAATTAACAAATATTCAAATATCAAAATTATATTTAAATCTAAAATTCATAAAAATGGCCAACCAAAATTATATTCAAATATTAGGGATAAAAACACACATCCCTGAATTTTTGTGAATTTTTTGGATAAAGGAAAATCTTAAAAACAAAAAAAACAAACAATTAATAATAAAATTATTATTTAAGGGCAAGAAAAGGCAAACCATAACCAAAAATCATGAAATGGTCAAAGTAAAAATATATTCAGATTCTATGATTAAAAACAAGATTACATGATTTTTTTGGGAATTTTTAAATTAATAGAAGTATTAAAAATAAAAAAACAAACAAATATTACAAATAACCTTTTGAAATTAAATTTTTAATCAAAAATAAGAAAAATGTTGAACCAAAGTCAGAATCAATTTTCACATTATTTTGTGAGTCTAGAATATGTTTTGTGGATTTTTTTAGATCAATAGGACTATTAAAATAAAAATAAACTTTGAACAATTAATTAATTAAACCTATGAATTTTTAAAACCAATCAAATTATTTTAAAAAAAGTCCAAAAAAATATGACAAATACTAGAAAATAATATTGACCTATGATAATTTTTTTGGAATTTTTGAATATGTTTTGATCAGAAAACAAAATTAAACAAAATGTCAAATAAAATAAAAATTCAAATAAACCAAAAAAAATTCAAACAGGACAATCATGATGTGCCACCACATCATCTTCAACCTCTAGACATTCAAAATACGCGCGCATCATCCATATTTAGGGCTCACTTTCAGATCAACATAACACACTCAATTTTGCATCATTTTTGATGAAATCAAAGGCAAATCAAAGCTAGCATGGCAAGGAATCCATAGCAATTCGAATCAAATCAAATCATCAACCACATTGTCCATAATGAAGTCATGAATATGAACAAAATCATTCTGAATCGCGAGTTTCAGAGCATCCAATCATGCATAATTAATCAAAGTAAACGCTACAAAGCTTCAGAATCATTCCATAGACTTCAAACAACATGATTATGAACTTAAATCACACGAGGCATGGCTAGAAATCAGAATTCAAAGTTGAGAATTCAAACCTTTGAGAAAAAATGGATCTACTGTCTCCTTCACTCCAGTTGCAATCCAAGCCTCGATCTACAATCCTTATCACTTGGAGAAGAGAGTGCAAGAAGAATTGGCCAAAACACGCAAGGGAGATGGAAAAATCGAAGAAAAATGCAGAGCAACAAGCTATCGAGTTTCTGACTTTGACTGATGAAATGAGGCGCAAACCCTTCTCACTGAGGCTTCCTTCTCAATATAAAGAGCATCAGGAGGAGGGTAGGATAGGTTTTTCGCGCTGAAAGCTCTTGGAATCAAAGAAATCTTCTTTTGGCCAAAATCAAGTATGCACATGCAGCCTTGAAATCCCTCGTGTGTTGGCTTTCTTTTTTAGTGCATTTTAATCCATTTCCCTCAGGAAGAGATTAACAACAAGATTAGGACTTAAATCCTTGCATTAAGCTAGTGTTGGTGATTAGGCAACTTCATGCCATTTTTTGCAAAACCACGATTTCCCTTCTCATTTGCCCATGTACAGCTCAAACTTTGGCATGATGGGCCTTGGTACATTGCATGTTGGTCATGGGCCAAGTTTTAAGTGAAACAAAAGGCCACAAATCAAGTTATCAACAATTTGCAATTTGCATGGCATGCATGAATTCAATGAAAAAGTCTCAAAATTCCAAAGTCCACAACTTGCTCATACTTTTGAATTTAGGCACAAATGAGCATAATTTGGAAAGGTCTTGAAAATATATACAAACCCTTAGTTTAAAGTTTTTGCAAATCACTCCATTAAGGTTCTCAAAATTTGGCTTGAAAATCATTAATTTTGAAAAATGACCTATAATTTTGTTACTTCAAGAGACCATAACTTTTAATTCCTTGCCAATTTGAATATGATACCAAAAGGAGATGAAAGATAATTCTATTAGATTTCCAAGCATATTTCATTTGCATCTTCTTGATCAAGGATGAATAAAATATGATTTTTTTAAAATTAAGTCCTTATTTAGTAACTTTTAGGGTTTCTTCAAGAATAAGTTTCAACCCAAACTTCAATCTCTTTGATCCAGTGACCAAAATGGACTTGAAATATGAAAAGTACATTCTTGAATTGATGGTTGGCCAAAAATTCACTTGGTCAACTTTGACCTTGACTGATTTTGACCAAAATGACCATTTTGCCCTTCTGAATCAATTGATCCACTTCCCTTCAAAATTGATGATTAAAACTTCAAACATATGATCTTCCAAACATATAAAGGCCATGTGCAAAGTTTCACTTCAAAATTCTCAAGAAATCTTGATGAAATCCCAAATCCTAGTTTTGGTCAACACATTAGGAGACTGATGAATTATCTTCAAAACTTCAAATCCTCTGGGAATCTTGACCAATTCCTTGTGCAAAGAGCTTTCAAATATCAAAGAAATGTTGTAGCTTCCTAAATCAAGTCTTGTACATTGGCCAACAACCTTGCTCAAGCAAACCCTAATTCGACTGGTGAATCCAAAGAGTGATTCCCCTTGTAGTCAAACACAAACCTCAATCCTCTGATGATCCAAAGAGATGGGTAAAAACATATTGAGATATACCATAATATTTGAGCTTAAAAGATCCAAAGGTTTAGATAATAAGATTTTTCTTGAGCAACTTATCAATGCAAATAACCTTCAAGGCTTGGGGAAGACTTGACAACCAAAGTGCTTTGATCCCATCACAATGTATGAATGCAATGCAATATGATATTCATGATGAAACATAATCCTAAATAAAGAGGGTAAATTTTGGGGTGCAACAGTCACAAAGGATAATGTCACTCGCTCATACGGATATTCTTTGGTGTTCTCGATCTATGGAAAACATTGCTATCATTGACCACTGCGGGAAGTACCCTAATGTCCCATTACTTGGTATCAGAGGGGGTATTACCTACTATCCTTGTTTGGCTCTGCGATAATTTGGTTACGCTTGAAGGGATGGTCCCCATGAGTTACTTATCAAGGGCATTGTATTCAGCTATGAGGATGATATTCAAGAGTATCGCCGAAGGTTCATACGAGCTTGGGGAATGGTAAACAGATCGAGCGTCAGGGCTTTTTGGCCAAAGACTTCCATTCCAATGGAACCTTATCTACAATGGGTATGAGCTTGTGCTCAGCAGCTTATGATGCCCTACGTGGATGTTTTTCCAGTGATTGTGGAACCCACTACTGAAGAAGGTATTCCTTACACGGTTCTCTACCCTTACATGCCCACTGATCTTGGGAAATTACAGAGGTCTTGGATTCAGATGATAAAGGAGTGGGATACTTACAGGGATCACTTCCATGCTCAGGAGAGGAAGGTCTTAGAGCTCACAAAGCAGTTGCATGAGGAAAAAGGACTGAATGATTATCTCGACGCAAAGAAGAAGCATCCATGGGACTTTTGATTTTTCTTTCTAGTTTTAGATTTGTTTTTAATTGTAACGCCTTAAAGGCATTTGAAATTCAATTTCAGCTAATAAAGTTTTTGTTTATTTTTGGTTCGCACATTTAAATTTTCCGAGGTCTTTGAAATTATTGCATGTGCATACCATTATCATACACATCATTACAGGTACCATTACAGGTTTCTCATCTTCTTCGCTGTTTATTTCAGCAGAAATGTCTTTCGAATAAAGCATTAAGGACCTGCATGCATAGAACGCCCAGTTCCAACAAATGTTTATCAGTCTGGCAAAGGGGCAGGAGGATCTGAAAGCCCTCATTCTGAAAGAGAGGAAGAAAAATAAGAAGGTTGCTGGTATTCTAAACATGGGTCAAAGGTTTGGAGAGTGGTTGAAGCGTCAAACTGATCTGACCTCTTCATCCAAGGAAAGGGAGAATCAAGAAGAAGAGAAAGACCTCAGTCCTGCAGTGTCTTACAATGATACTGACTATAACGACGAGCAATATCCTCCTGCTGAGGATAGATACAAACAGTTAGAAGACCGTTTGAGTGCCATGGAAGTTCAGAGGATACCTGGACTGGATTTCGAAGAATTGGGATTGGTGTCGGGAGTGGTCATCCCGCAGAAGTTCAAAGCTCTAGTTTTTGCCAAGTATGATGGGGTGTCCTGCCCAAAGCTCCATCTTTGCTCTTATGTCAGGAAGATTCAGCCCCACACAGCTGATAGAAATCTGTGGGTTCACTTCTTTCAAGATAGTCTATCAGGGACTCAACTTGAATGGTTCTACCAGTTAGAGGGAGCAAATATCCGAAACTGGGAAGATCTGGCTACTTCTTTCTACAAGCAGTATCAATATAATGTCAACCTTGCTCCCACTCGTACTCAACTCTAGAGTATGTCCATGGGTGCAAGTCAAGGCTTTAAAGATTATGCCAAAAAATGGAGAGACTTGGCTGGGAGAGTTCAACCCCCGTTGTCTGATAGGGAGTTGGTTGATATGTTTTTAGGGACGCTATCTAGTCCATTTTTCAATCATCTGATCGGCAGCTCATCAGCTGGTTTCACTGAGCTGATCCTAACTGGGGAAAGAGTAGAAGCTGGGATTCGAAGAGGAAAAATACAGAAGGATGTCTCGTCAAGTTCAGTAAAGAAGCCTTTTGCTGGTAAGAAGGAAGCCAATGCCGTCTATAGCCCGAGGGGCCATAACAGGGCTGAACAACGTCAGACAGTAAGTGCCGTAATGATACCCACACTTGCAGCTGCTCCACATTGCAATAATCAACAAAGGGTGGAAAGACCTCAACGGTAGTTTACCCGCATCAACATGACATTGGCTGAAGTTCTACCTCATCTGCTGAAATCCAACTTAGCAACCTTGAGAGAGGATCCCAAGAATCCAAATACTACATCTCCCATATATAATCCAAACGCCCAGTGTGCCTATCATTCTAAGAGTCCTGGTCACGATACAAATGACTGTTGGGCTCTGAGAAACAAAATACAAGACTTGATTGAAGCCAAGGAGATGGATTTTGATGCTCCGGAGAAGCCAAATGTCATAATTGCTCCCATGCCTAAACACGATCATGGGGTTAATGCTATTGATACTGATTTGTTTGATACCTATGTTGATGAAGTTTCTACTCCTCTCATGACTGTCAAGAATAATTTTCTATTGGCCGGTTTATTTCCGGGTTATGGTGAAGGTTGCCACATGTGTTCGCTTCTACCTTCTGGTTTCCGTTTGCTGAAATTAGGTGTCCAACGCCTGATAGATAGCAAAGAAATTCTGTTTGAGAAAACTATAGTTCTTGTTGTTCCAGTTGAAGATGTTGCCATTATAACCATTTCTGCCAATCCTTCCAAGGTTTCCTCGATAAGACCTGTTAGGATTACACCTGCTCCAAGAATTACTCCGCTGATAATCACTGTTCCTGGTCATGTCCCGTATGTCTCCGATAAAGTTGTCCCATGGCATTATGGTGCCGATGTGCACTATCATGGCATCAAACAAGATCTGAAGATGAAGAAGCTGATCCTGATATTGATAACATTGTTGGAACCAGTAAAATCACCCGAAGTGGAAGGGTCTTCTCTTCCGAGATTTCCCCTAAGACTATTAACAAGCCTATTGTCATTACATCTGCTGTTCCTGCTAGTACATCAACTACTGTTCCTGTTCTTACTCCAGTTATTACTCCAGTCGGAAAATCATCTGATACCCGCGGCAAAGAGGTTGTAGGTGAGCTTTCCCGGACGGAGGCGCCTAAGAAAATTGTTGTGGAGGACTCTAAGCAAGAAATAGAGGAGATACTGAAAATCATTAAGAAGAGCGACTACAATATGGTCGAGCAGCTGGGGCAGACCCCATCGAAGATATCCATGTTGTCTCTACTGTTGTATTCTGAAGCCCATGCCAAGGCTTTGCTTGCATTTCTCAAGACTGCACATGTGCCGCAGGAAACTTCAGCTGATCAGTTCAAAGATTGTGTGGCCAACCTGACTGCTGATAATGGGTTGGGTTTTTCAGATGCGGATTTGACTCCGAAAGGAAGAAAGCATAATGATACTCTACACGTCTCTATTGAATGTCGGGGCACCACTATGGCTCATGTGTTGGTAGATACTGGGTCTTCACTGAATGTTCTGCCGAAGAATGTGTTGGACCGTTTGGATTGCGAGGGTCTAACTCTAAAGCCTACTAACATTATGGTAAGGGCTTTTGACGGATCGAAGAGAATGGTGCACGGGGAGGTGGACATCCCTGTCAAAGTAGGTTCACATACTTTTAGGTCCATTTTCTATGTGATGGATATCAGGCCGTCGTATTCTTGTTTGTTGGGTCGTCCTTGGATCCATGAGGCTGGGGTAGTCACCTCCACACTCCATCAAATGCTGAAATATCCGGTGAAAGGAAAGATCGTCACAGTGCGGGGTGAAGAAGAATATATGGTGAGTCACCTCAACTCCTTTCGCTACGTAGAGATGGACGGGGAATTCATCGAAACTCCTTGTCAGAATTTTGAAGAGGTCCCTCAGATCTTGGCTTCGACTGAAACTACTAGCAATAAACCTCCTTTGAAGATGGCTTCTCTCAAGGATGCCAAGGCGGTGGTTGAAGAAGGTGGGTGTGCCAATTGGGGTCAGCTCCCTAATTTTACCCATAAATTGATAAATTTGGTTTGGGCTTTACTACAGGGGCTCAAAGGGCTGTTAGACACGCTCGGGCTAGAGGACCTCCCCCACGCATCAACAATCGTGGATTTAACGCCATTGAAGACAGTGAAGAGGAATCAGACATTAAGAACTGGATCTACCCGACTACCAACAGTGGACCAAGTAACTGGATGGCTAGGGACTTCATACCTGTTTCTTTTATTCCGCAGTAATTAACTTATTTGTTTTAAGATTTATAATAAACAATTTAAAACTATACGGCCCTGTGCCTTGCCCGAGGCTCATTGGCTTTGCTTGTGAGGGCTATCATTTGTCATTTCATAATCATTAATAAAGCATCAGACGTTTCTTGCATACAAATTTTACGCTCTCTGTTTTTCTTTTCTATTTTTCACCTTATCAAAACAGCTATTCTCTTACACACACTCACGTATCACAATGCAGATCCATATCCACTCTGGATCCCATGGATAACATCTCTGTTATTGCCAGTTATGACTTCAAAAATCCGATCAACCAAGTCGAGGACGAAGGTGAGGATGATTGTGAGGTGCCTGGAGAACTTGCTAGACTATTACAGTAGGAAGAAAGGGCCATACAACCCCATGAAGAGCTGGTTGAGACAGTGAACTTGGGTACTGAGGAAGACAGAAAAGAGGTTAAAATAGGTGCAAATCTGGAGCTTAGCGTCAAACAGAGGTTGATACAGATGCTGCACGACTACGTTGAGATCTTCGCCTGGTCCTATGAAGACATGCCTGGTTTGGAAACCGATATTGTGGTACATCGCCTGCCGACTAAAGAAGACTTTCCTCTGGTTAAACAGAAGTTTTATCGTATGCACCCTACAATGTCAGAGAAAATCAAGGCAGAGGTCATGAAACAGTTCGATACAGGATTCTTAGCTGTCACTTCGTATCCACAGTGGGTTGCTAACATTGTTCCGGTACCTAAGAAGGACGGTAAGGTACGGATGTGTGTGGATTACAGAGATCTAAACAGGGAAAGCCCCAAAGGTGACTTCCCACTCCCTCACATAGATGTTCTGATCGACAACACCGTACAACATAAGATCTTATCCTTCATGGATGGTTTCTCTGGCTACAACCTGATCAAGATGGCTCCTGAAGACATGGAGAAGACAACCTTCGTTACACAGTGGGACACATTCTGCTACAAGGTGATTCCTTTTGGGTTGAAGAATGCTAGGGCAACCTATCAGCGCACCATGGTCGCTTTGTTTCACGATATGATTCACCACGAGATTGAAGTTTATGTTGATGATATGATAGCCAGGTCTCAGACTGAGGAAGAGCATCTTGATCATCTCCAAAAATTGTTTGATAGGTTGAAGACATATAAGCTGAGGTTGAATCCAAAAAAGTGTACCTTCGGGGTAAGGTCTGGCAAGCTTCTAGGTTTTGTCGTCAGTGACAAGGGTATTCAGGTAGACCCTGCGAAGGTAAAAGCCATACAAGAGATGCTGGTTCCCCGCACAGATAAGGAAGTTCGAGGTTTCTTGGGACGTCTGAATTACATCGCCAGGTTCATTTCACATCTGAATGCTACTTGTGAGCCAATCTTCAAGCTTCTGGAGAAAGATCAAGTGGTAAAGGGGAATGATGAATGCCAGACCGCTTTCGAAAGAATCAAGGAATACCTTTAAGAACCACCAATTCTGATGCCTCTAGTTGAAGGAAGACCTTTGATATTATATTTGACAGTGCTAGACAATTCAATGGGGTGTGTGATGGGGCAGCATGACGAGTCTTGCCTAAAAGAGCACGCCATTTACTACCTTAGCAAAAAGTTTACCGACTGTGAGACCCGATACTCATTGCTCGAGAAAACTTGTTACGCTTTAGCATGGGCTGCTCGCCGGCTGAGACAATATATGCTGACTCACACTACTTTGTTGATATCAAAGATGGATCTGATCAAGTACATTTTCGAGAAGCCCGCTCTCTCCGGAAGGATAGCAAGGTGGAAAATTATATTGACCAAATACGACAAACAATATACGACCCAAAAAGAAATAAAGGGGAGTGTATTGGCTGATCATTTGGCTCATCAAGCCGTGGATGATTACCAGTCCATAAATTTTGAGTTCTCGGATGAGAATATCATGTTAGTGACTGACTACGAAGAGCCTGGACCGGATGAAGGACCTGAGGAAGGATCCCGATGGTCTATGTATTTTGATGGAGCCTCAAACGCACTGAGTAATGGTATAGGCGCTGTAATCATATCTCCCGAGGGCTGTCATACTCCATTCACCGCCTGATTATGTTTCAACTGCACCAATAACATGGCAGAGTATGAAGCGTGTATCATGGGACTTGGAGCTTCTATTGACCTGAGGATTAAGTAATTAAGTGTATTCGGGGATTCCGCATTTGGTGATAAGTCAGATCAAAGGCGAGTGGGATACGAAGCACCCGAACCTCATTCCTTACAGAGAGTATGTACTGACATTGCTCCCGCACTTTGAGGAGGTAACCTTCAGACATTTCCCACGAGAGGACAACCAGTTGGAGGACGCTCTAGCTACCATGTCTTCTATGTTCAAGGTTAGGTGGGACAATGAAGCTCCCCATATTACCATTGAGAGGTTGGATGAACCAGCACACTGCTGCGAGATTGATACCGAAGAAGTGGAAGACAAACCCTGGTTTCATGAAGTCAAAAGGTATCTCGAGGTTCAAGAGTATCCCAAAGAGGCATCTGTCAATGATAAGAAGTTTCTGAGAAGGTTCGCTGCAAATTTCTTCCTCAGTAATGGGATCCTCTATAAACGCAAGCTTGACTCCACACTACTACGGTGTGTAGACAAGAGCGAAGCACAGAGGATCATGAGAGATCTATGACGGCACTTTCGGAACCTATTCTAGTGGACACACCATGGCTAAGAAGATCCTACGGGCGGGATATTACTGGTCCACTATGGAAGCCGATTGTTATCAGCACTCTCGAACCTGTCATAAATGCAAAGTCTATGCTGATAAGGTGCATTTACCTCCAGTGCCCCTGAACGTCTTGACAGCTCCGTGGCCCTTTACGATGTGAGGTATCGACATGATCGGCGAGATCAGACCTACTGTGTCTAACAGGCATTGTTTCATCTTAGTGGATATTGATTACTTCACGAAGTGGATTGAGGAAGCTTCCTTTGCTACAGTAACCAAGAATATCGTGGCGCGGTTTATCTGACACAATCTGATCTATCAATATGGTTTACCAGAGAGGATTATTACCGACAACGGTACAAATCTCAACAACACAATGATCACCGAGTTCTGTAAATAGTTCAAGATAAAGCATCATAACTCTTCTCCCTACCGGCTGAAGATGAATGTCGCTGTTGTTGGCTCCTGAATTCGACACCTACTATATATTGGCCTTATAGGCCAAAAATAGAACAAATAAAGCCAAGATGGAAAGTATTTTGACGGATGGAAAAAACTTAGAGAAAATATCTGAGTTACACATTGGTCTTCGACCAGGAATCACCATCAAGATTTCGACTAAGAAGGTCCTATGACCTTCGACTAGAAGAAAATACCTTCGTGTCAATACCAAAGACGAAGGATATTTGAATTTAAATTGTTGGAGGGAAAGACGGTTTCGCTAGCATTTAAAGGAAAGCGGCGTGGCTGGAAGATAGAGGTCGAGGGACATGCATAGGACACTTGTCTTCATCTTAGAGCAAAGCCACCCATGACGGTTACATAGTTTTAGTATAAAATAGGAAGTCTGTGTAGTTTTTCCGGGTGTTCAACCTATTGTGCTAGTTACTCAAATATTGTCCAAGTACCCCCTGTGTGTGAAAGGATAAACTGAGAAATGTACGTTGGAAACACCACTTTTCATTAATAAAGTCTTTTTTACACTGCTTTGATCTTATTTTGCAAAGTTACTTTTCCTACATCTTTACCTGCATTTCTATTAACTTTCTTACTTTCTAAAACCACAAGCATCTTATCTTTGGTCGAACGTACGTTCTTCCTAGACATCTAAATCTAATCCTGACTTGATCAACTAAATCTAATTGATGAAAAAAGGCTTACTGCTATCTGCCATGGTCAGACGTATCAAAAGTAAATGATCAAGGCTTTTAACAAGAAAGTCAGGCGTTAAGAATATCAAGTCGGGGATCTAGTGATCAAACGCATCATACTGCCGCAAGGTGATCCCAGGGGAAAATGGACCCCCACGTACGAAGGGTTATTTGTGGTTAAGAACATTTTCTCGGGAGGAGCCATGATTCTAACCAACATGGATGGTGACGGCCTTCCTCAACCCGTCAATGCAGACATAGTGAAAAGATATTACGCATAATCAAATACCCGCTAGGTCGACTGGCCTAGGAAAAAATAAGGGCTTCCCGGCGAACCAAAAGGGTTCGGGAAAAAGTAAGCGATGAAAATGAAAAATCTATACACCCGGAAAGTCGAAAACCCGAAAGGGAGGCTTTGGCAAAAAAGGGTATCCCGGTGGATTGAAAACCCGAAAGGGAAATCTAGGCAAAAGTTAGGGATTAAAGCATATCACTATGTCTCATTGGATCATCTTACGCCTAGACTTCGGTATCGACTATCAAACTTAGACGACGCCAATCAATCTGATCAACCTTCGGCCAAGTAGAAAGTAATGAGACGCTTGAAGATATAAAGGCAATAGCAGAGTTGCAACCCAATGGGGTTGTTTCACATAGCTGTTTTTCTTTCTTTTGCACAAATTGTAATTTCTTTCGGCGGTGTTCTCTTACTAGGACATCGGCCTTTTTGTACAAAACGCCTATCACGGGCCAATTTCAAAATCAATACAAGTCATTCTTACAAAACTTCAGTTTGTTTCCTTTTCTTTTTCTGTTTTGTTTTGCAAGAACGTCCAAGGATTTATTTATGATATATGCATTTGAAAATGATTGCTGCTCATAAATATTTGCACAAGAAACAAAAGACGATTACTCGTAATTCCAGAAACAGGTAAAAACAAGAAGTGCCAAACTTGACGGTTCCTTTGCCCCGCAGGTATCGGGATAGAGTCATGCTTGGGAACATAATTATCGGTATGCGCATTCCCCACAGAGTAAAAATATCCAAAGGCATTGATGTTAGCTTTCCCAAAACAGGATATAACTATCCCCATCCGAGGTTCATAATCGCAGGCGAGTCAATAAATTTCATTCCCCGAGCGGAGTCTATTTCTACAGATACAAAAGCTCAATCTAAAACAGAGCTCATCAGCTCCAACAGCGGAATTTCATCCTCAGTTGAATTTATCTCTCCAGATCAGCAGGTCTATCAACAGAGTATCTCTTCCCTCAAAGTCTGGTCCTTGCAGAGTTACTTCTCCAACACCTCTTCCCGACAGAATATTTGTGAATCTCCAGCAACAGTCAGGGATTTATTTTCCTAGGCGCAAGCATACCCTGACAACATTTCATGAACATACATCATGATATACGCATACATATCATATACAACATAATCTCATTTATTTTGAGAACACCATCTCACCCTGCATTTCATGCATCGCATACAACTAACCCTGATATCTTTTCAGGAAAAGACGATTAGCTTCAACAAATCCCGCAGTTATACAGATCACATCTACAGACAACTAATGGAAACTCAGTTCCCGAAATCAAAAGGGTCAACTAATCTACATTATCATAACAAGGTAACCTTACCCCGGTTCCTCCCAAAGTTTTACACGAACTTATCTCAAGGTAACCTTACCCCGGTTCTTCCTAAAGTGTTACACAAACATATAACCTTACCCTGGTTCTTCCTGAAGTTTTACACAAACTTATAACCTTACCCAGATTCTTCCTGAAGTTTTACACAAACTTATAACCTTACCCCGGTTCCTCCTGAAGTCTTACACAAACTTATAACCTTACCCCGATTCCTCCTGAAGTTGTACACGGACTTATCACAAAGTAACCTTACCCAAGTTCCTTCTGAAGCTTTACACGAACTTATCACGAAGTAACCCTACTATCCAGGTTCTTTCTTACAGCCCTACTATCCAGGCTTTCATACCGAAGTAACCCTACTATCCAGGTTCCTTCTCACAGCCCTACTATCCTGGCTTTCATACCGAATTAACCCTACTATCCAGGTTCCTTCTCACAGCCCTACTATCCAGGCTTTCATACCGAAGTAACCCTACTATCCAGGTTCCTTCTCACAGCCCTACTATCAAGGCTTTCATATCGGAGTAACCCTACTATCCAGGTTCCTTCTTACAGCCCTACTATCCAGGCTTTCATATTGAAGTAACCATACTATCCAGGTTCCTTCTCAGCAACCCTACTATCCAGGCTTTCATACCAAAGTAACCCTACTATCCAGGTTCCTTCTCACAGCCCTACTATCCAGGCTTTTCATATCGAAGTAACCCTACTATCCAGGTTCCTTCTTACAACCCTACTATCCAGGATTTCATATCGAAGTAACCCTACTATCCAGGTTCCTTCTCACAGCCCTACTATCTAGGCTTTCATACCGAAGTAACCTTACTATCCAGGTTCTTTCTCACAGTCCTACTATCCAGGCTTTCATATCAAAGTAACCCTACTACCCAGGTTCCTTCTCACAGTCCTACTATCCAGGCTTTCATATCGAAGGAACCCTATTATCCAGGTTCCTTCTCATAACCTTACTATACAGGTTCCTCCTCTCTTATCTCCAGACAGCAGTCCACAACACTGTAAGATCAGGACCCGATAAAATAAGTTTGGTTTCACGTTTCCCCAGTAAGTTGCGGTGCAGCACATACTCCAACCAGATACGCACTACACTTCTGCTTCCTCAAGCCAGAGTTATTCCCCAGTAGAGTAACGGACAACTGAAGCTCCTAAAACTCTAGCTCTCCCGAGATAGGAAATCGACATCCCCTAGATGGCATCTTTATGCCCATCTCCTGAAATTCTCTGTTGCATCCAGGATGGCATCTTTAAGCCCATCTCCGATAATCTTCTATCCTCGACCTCCAAATGGCATCTGTAAGCCCATTTCCGATATCACAAATCAAGTGCCACTTCATGCGAGTGCAAATTTCTGGGCACTCTAGTGTTCAATCATCTTCCACCTTCAGATCACGAAAGGCAGCACAGCCAATCTACATCTTCAGGTTTAAGAAGATTGAACAGGGGCAACTGTTGTACCCCAAATTTCAATTGAGGTCCCCAAGTTGCTCAACGAAATCCAAGAGTTGACTAGACTAACTCTCTCCTAAGGAAGTATACCTCAAATTAGGGTTTCATTTTTCATCAAGATGATTGAGTACAAAGGATCCCAAATTCTCACCATTGTCCTGATATGTTCTCAAGATCATCTATGTCAAGTTTCATGCCCTGCAGAAGAAGTTTGCTCAGTCAACTGCTCAGATGCTTGAGAATCGACTGTATTAGGTCTAAAGTCAACTGTGGCCCACATACAGTCAAACTTCAAGATTTTTGGTCAACGTCAACATTTTGAAGTTATATTCATCATTTGATCAAGGGTTGATCATGATTCCTCAAGGAATGCTCCAAATTCATCAAAACCCAAAAGTTGCTAAATTAGGGTTTCTTAGTAAAAGTCAACCCAACTTTGACCAGGCATAACTTCTTCATACTTTATCAGAAATTGTCCATCCAAAGCTCATTTTTAAGATTATACAATTCCCTATAATTAATATTCATCTCACAATTTCAAAATATGAACTCACAAAAAGATATGAATTTTGACATTATAGGTCATTTTGAAAAATCAACAAAAACACCTTTTGGGTCAAAGCTTCATACATAAACATGGAAGATCCAATGGAGATGAGACCAAAAGGGTTGATTAGGGGACATCCTAAGCTTTTTAAAAAGTCCAAGAACACCCTCCTAGGGTCGAAATTGAGAAAGTTGTGCATTGTCAAAGTTGGCAATTTTTGGAAAATTCTCAAAAGTCAACATTGATCAAATTTGCATTTTTTCCAAAGGGGCCCATGTTTTCTTGCTTGAAACATGTTTCTAATAAGACCCAAGACCCCTGAGCTTTTCCATCTATTTTCTTTATTATTTTTATCATTTATTTTGATTTTTATATTCATTTATATCAAAATAAATCAAATTAAACGATAAAATAATGAAAACAAATCAAATCTTGAGATTTTTATGCATGTTCTGAGTCCACATACAACTAGAGTGCCAGCCAATTCGTGCAAGGCTCATTAGGTTGAAAAAGATTGGATTGAAGCAAGTTTTGGAAAGAAATCATGCATGAAGCAAATTAAATCAAATCTCCATTATTTCTCAAGATTCATGTCAATTTTGTTAACCTAATTCAGTCTCCTACATATACACAACAGTTCCATACCATAAGAAGAAGGATTGGATGCATGAAACAGCAAGAGAGAAATTGAAATTTTGGACAAAAAGTGTGAGATCAAAATCCACCCTAGAGCCATCCTCACAGAGATTTAAAGATTCTAATCTATTCTAGGACATCCCAGGAAGCCAACAACATCCTTTGCAAGTCTCAGAGCATCCATAAATCGTCCCCAAGAGCATCATTGTTTTCACTAAGAACTCAAATTTGTTTTCTATGATTTACGCATTATAAATGTATTTTTCCCATACATTTGTGTTCATCACCATGTTTGCAATGTTTCTGGATAGTTTGATTTAAGTTATAGTGCAG
Source organism: Vicia faba (assembly GCA_948472305.1). NCBI lineage: Eukaryota > Viridiplantae > Streptophyta > Magnoliopsida > Fabales > Fabaceae > Vicia > Vicia faba. The sequence continues at coordinate 285,931,422 of OX451739.1, read as the reverse complement.
AAATAAGCTTTTGCCATTGCTAGGGTTTCGTGCTCCAATTTGGGGTTTTGTGATTTAAGCAAAATTAGGCCTAATGATGGGTACCATGATGATTAGGGCTTCAAGCCCAGTTGATTCATGGTCACCAATTTAATTTATCTTTCCTGTACATGATTTTTAAGATGCACAGGGTTATAGCCATGGCCAAAATCCGTAGGTAAAAGTTGTTACCTAAGACAACAGTCCCAAGGAAGAAGACGCTGGCGTGTCAAGCAACCATTGGGACATTTGATAATTTGCGCGTGTTCTGAGCATGGCAATTAATTCACCTTTTGTTTTTATTTGTCTATTATGTTTACAACTAATAATTCCAGCGTAGTTGGTCAGAGGAAGGAAGTATGAAGCTCATGTCCTGGGTTCGACCCCAGGTGTGAGCTTATGGCATTTTCTCCATTATTTCCTTGCAGGTTCCATACACCTCACCTTTTGAGGACCATCATCTTCTGGATCCATCTCCAGCAGGTTCCATACACCTCACTTCTGAGGATCATCATCTTCTGGATCCATCTCCAGCGGGTTCTATACACCTCTCCTTCTGAGGATCATCATCTTCTGGATCCATCTCCAGCCAGATCCAGCGCACCCCACGTTCTGAGGATCATCACGTTCCTTCTAATCATCATCCTCTGGATCCATCTCTAGCCAGATCCAGCGCCAGCATACACAGGTCCACCATGAGCCCCCAGAAGATGGTCTCACGGGATCAGGCACCAGACTCTGGGCCATCCTTCTGGGGTTTAGAAGTTCAGCATACACCCCCCAAATTTGCTAACAGCAGGCCCATTTGGTTATTTCTACTATTTTTCTTTAATTTCTTTTCTTTAATTATTTTGTTTTTTTAATCAATACAAAAATTATTTTATCAAATTAAATTAATCAAGAAAATCACAAAAAGACTTATTTTCTTAATAAATATTATTTTTAATTAATTAGTTTAATTAATTTAGGGCAACTTTAATTTCTATCATAATTAAAAACAATTAGAAATTAGGCTTAATTAATTGGCAATTAGATGTTTTCTCAAATAAAAATTCACAAGAACAAAAATTTCTTTCTCTCAATTAGGGTTTTAAGTTATTAATTATCGTCCTCGTATTCAATTCGTCGTGCGCTTGTTAATTGTCTTTTTCCGTTATTTTTGTAATTGTTCAGGATTTATAATAGTTAAATTAGGGTTTTATTTCTTGCTTTAAATCCCCGATTTTTTGGTTATGTAATTAATCCCCCTCCCCGAAGCCTTGTAATAGCTAGGTTTTATTTTCTCGCACTTTAAATTCCCGCAATCTTTAACTGTCTAGATGTATCGCTAATAGGATTTTATGGCAAGAATGCATAAAAAATTAAAGCAGTTAGAAAACCCTAATGTGCAAAGAGTAAAATAACTGAAACAAATCACTCGCACATGTTCACTCTTAGGGTTTACCTCACTTCAGTTGCCTTCGGTAAACAATCATTAAGCATAGGAGATTTTAGTGGTTGCCCTCCAGTCTAAAGAGATCAAAATGTCCCGTTCGAATGTTGCCTCAGAAATGTTGCCTTGGAAAGATCTTAAGACTCTAGGGTTATTACTAAAGTTTTCTAATTGTTGCTTTAGTGATTCTACTTGTCCCTTTTGAATGTCCCTTACAAACTCCCACGACGGTGCTACCTACTCCTTAATAGTGGGATAGCGTTGTCTAAAGGAAATAAAACAGAAACGATCTTCTTTCGAATAGGTAGATGCTAGTAGGTACTTGCTCAAAATAAAAATTTCCACACAAACACTTTTCAAAAACAAATTTTCAAAATAACTTCGTCACACCCTTGAGGACTGATACAAGGGTTATCACGAAGTAAAGACATTTTCAAGACAAACACACACAAGCAATTTTGAAAGAATGAGAAAGTACCTAAGAGCCTGTAGATAACAACGGATAGAAAGGATGCTAACACCTTCCCTTTCTATAATCTACCCCCCATACTCAGAAATATCTCGAAAACAGGTTTTTTCTGTTCTTTTTCCTTTTCCATGATTTGATGAAATAAAAATCGGTGGTGACTCTTGCTTACTGCGACATTTTGCGAACACAAAACGCAAACCAGTATTAAACAGTCGGTTCTGCCACCGTATCACAGGTTTGGTATTCTACGGTCCTCAGTTTCAGCAGGCTCCCAGGTCGAAAGCAGTACGTCTTCCCGATTACTCGGTAAATGACACTACAGTCAAAGGGCCTCCACTGAGTGGGGGATCACATGCCTTCTTTTTGGGATTAATCCCTCAAAGTTAACATGACTATACCTCCCGTCCTATCTTAAAGTTTTCCCATGTCCAAGTATAGGACTTATAAGTAATCACCAAGCATCCTGAAAACCAGGAAAATCCAGATAAACATATATACAACATATAATACATAAACAACAATATCACATACACAGATAAAAATAAGTATAGGCTCAACCCACTTAGGGATGGACCAGCAAGAAGTCAATCTTTTCCCAGTGAAGTCGCCATTTTTCTGTAGCTATAGAAATGTTTAAGACTAAGCCATGGGGTTGACTAGACTTGTACAAATCAAAATAAAATCACCACTGCACTCTATTGTTTCCAAAGGAATGGGAAAAGAGCGAATAACCCAAAAAATGGGGAAAGATTCAAGGTAAGGGGGTTGGTTATGCAAAGGGAAGGTATTATCACCCTAAACATCTACGGTACTCCGCAGGAACCTCTTTGTAAAATCTGTATATTTTGGCTATAAAAATGTTGTATAAAAAATGGATGGTGGAGGTGAGAAAAGAAATATATTTTTATGGTTTTTGCACTCGCCGCGGTTGCAAGTCTTTAGTGCCTACGTACCACCTTCTGTGCAATAGGGGATCAGGGTACACGTAGTTCCTCTTTTAAAAATTTTAAAACACAAGTGTGTTGGTTAATTTTATGAGATAAGACATCATTGTCATTGTCCGTGTGGAAAACATACTTACTACCTACAATTATGAGAAAGGAGAATTTGCATCATCTCAAAGTGGAGGATATGGCTTGGATTTTAAAATCAACAATGCCTCACTCAACACCCAAGTGGAAAACATCTCCCTTCACTACATATTGTAAAAGTATAGTTGATGGCATCACTACAAGGATTGACAAGAGTCCAATCTTTTTGAGAAAAGTTTAAAGATAAAATCCAAAGTGGCAAAATGGTTTGAAATGAGATTGATTGAGTTTTAGTCTTCTCACAAAAAAATGTCAAAGTATTATTAAGTTTATTGAAGTTTATTTATGAAACTGTTTTGAAAATGCATGGACCTAAGTCCAAGTTTATTATGAAAGTGGTTCAAGTTAAAAAAACAAGAAGAGTTTTTCAAAAGGAGAGAGAAGACTTTTGAAATTAAAGAAGATGGGAGGAGAAGAAGGGACTATCCTAAAGCATAAGGTAAAAGCTAGGGATAAGAACCATCTAACCAACAAGAAGCCAATAATTGAATCTATGAGCCAAGATAGAATTCTCATTCTTTGGATTGAAACCAAACAAGCAATGATACTAGACTTCTTGAAAGAACCAAACTTCAAGTGTATTAAGTCTTCACAAAAATTGGGCAGAGTAACCACTGTATACGGGTGAATTCCAGATTATAAACAAAGAGTGTAATCACAATAACCTACACACAAAACAAACAAACAACCCAATGCCTTGAGGTAAACCTCAAGAGCTCCAGAAAAAATAATCATATAAGGTCACAAGGTCTCCAATCATAGGCCAAGGTTTCTAATCCTAAGTCCAAAAAGTCCAATGCTCCATAATGCCAAGGATAGTAACCAAATAGTCCAAGTATCATTAACGATTTTTAGGGTTTATGTTTATTATTAGGTGTTTTGAAAAGAAAAAAAAGTAAAGCTCAAATGAGCAAAAATAAAAATGACAAGAAAGTAATTACTCAAATGAGAAAAGATGAAAATGGCGTGAAATGTAAATGCTAAAAGTAGATAGTGCATAAAAATAAAAGGGGGCATATAATAAAAATAAAGGATAAAGTCAATTATTAATGATTAATGGTTAGTTGGATGATCATCTTGAAACTTGTATTTGGAACTCATTAGAGGATTGGTATAACCAAATCCTCCACACAACAAGTTGCATTTGTTTTTTGTCAAGTATATCATCCATTTGAAATACTCGTGAGTACCATTTAATGATCAACAATGTTTAAGTGATCCGCGTTGACCAAAGGTGTTGTAGATCCATTAGAGGATTTGTAGAACCAAAGCCTCCACACAATGAATCTCAAGGTTATTGGATCAAAGAGATCAAATTAACATACTTGGGCTTGAAAACATAAGTTTGGGCCACGAATGATCATTTATTCGAATCGGGACAAAATTTAGCGCTATGTTAAGCAATCGTAAATGGACTTATATAGAAATCGCACCTATTTTGAGGCCGGTCAATAGTAATCTATGCACCATTTGTTTTGAGACATGATATAGAGATCATGCTCCAATAACACTTAGTGCAATAAGAAAGGGATGAGATGAAGAGGGGTGGGAGAGAATATACAAACCACTTTTGAATTAAATTTAATCAAACTTTTATTAAAATCATTCATCCATTTTTGTGGAGTTAGACTCAACATCATGGATCCAATGATGTTAATAAAGTTCATGATCAAAAATTTAACCCAAGATCAGCCAGAAAATAGTCACAAAATAATATTACATTTAATATACAAAAAAGGTTTTTTAAAAAAATGTTTTAAAATAGAAATAAAAGAGAAAAATACCAACTATGTTCAAATTGATCAAGAAATAAAAAGTAAGTCCATAGAAAAATCAGAAAAGGACTCAAATGATTTTATAAATTTTTTGGTAATTTTTTAAATTCATAAACTATTTTTAAAATTAAAAGAAATGAGTAAAATAAACTAAAAATGATAAAAAAATACCAAAGTCAGAAATAAAAAATAAGTGAGGTCACCAATATTTGTAACAATATCATTGGATCATTCCATAATTTTTTGAGAATTTAAAAATGCATAAAAGTATTTTTAAACATTTAAAACAATTCAAATAGAGTGAAAATTTATAAAAAAAATACCAAAACACAATTAAATTGTGAAAAAATAAAAATCAGAAAGAGAATAATCAAAAATATTTTTCAGAATTTTTTCAGAATTTTTGGACTAAAAATGAATTTTCTATGATTTTTTGAAGTTTAAAACAATTAAATATAAAAATCAGAAAGAAAATAAAAAAAAAATATGGGCCATCTGATCAATGTCAAAACGCGTTAGTAAACAGATCAAGTGGACCTAGCGCGTTGTGCACGTTATGGACTTTAGTGAATAATGCATATGATCATTAATTAAATCAGATTTTTGAAAAGCACAGATGGCGCACCTTCATTGGTTGAAAAATGACACGTTGGTCATCTTCAACCTCCAGCCAGTCCCAAAACCAGGTTGCTCAATCTGTAAAATTAGAGCACGAGACCTATGTCATTCACTTCGTCTCTTCAAGACGAAGACAACCACACCTTCACGACAAATTTATATAAATTGTAGCTTAAGCAATTTGGAAGGAAAGTTTTGAAAAGGGATTTGAAATTTCATGGTCAAAACGTGTTTCCAGTAAAAAACTAGTGTTGCGACTAGAACCAGAGCAATGAGAGCATCACAGTGATATCAAAGTTTTAAAGAATTGATGAAGGAATCTACCTATTGAAATTGAGTTGCAGAGCTCTGAAACTGGACTTCTATGGAACAATATAGGGCATAATTATTGAATGTAATTACATGGTTAGCTTCAGGGAAGATCAAGAAAGGTGAATTGATGGAAAAATTGGATTGTAAAAGGCTTGAGAATGGATTTCGAAGTTGCTGAATTTTGAGTTATGGAACAAGTTTGGCAGGGTGATTCTGGCTATCCAAGCTTGAGGAAATGAATGGGGGATGGCCCTCTATTTATAGGGAATCAAATGGAATGTCCAAGCGTGTGAAATGATGAAGTTTGGAGGGAAATCGTGTGAAGTTGCAAACAAGAAAAGTGTGACTTCTAAAATGATCAAAACTCATCCAAAACGCGCGTTTTGTTGTGCTAAACAATTCTGGAACTTCATTAAACATGTTTAGGGGGATAAACGCGTGGAAAACTTGTGATTAGAAGCCAAAACAAAGATTTCAAAATCTGACTTGAGATGAAACTTCAGTTCCAAGTTACCAACTTCAAAATCATGGCATTCTCAGCTCAAGGGGTCTTAGGGAATGATTCTTGATGCTTTAGAAAGATGAGGTTACAAGCTTTGCAATGGAAAACGAATGGGATCAAACAGATGCTTGAGCTGAAAGTTGCATTCAGTCAAAGTTGGAGAAAAAAGGGTTGATTTCCACACTTAGAAATATTTCAAATTTTTCTTCAAAAGTTACCTATAATGTTTTGCATCCAAACATGGCCTTCCTCCTGGAATTTGATCTTGACAAAAAAAGATGGAATGAAATAGAACTCTTTAATGACATTTTGGGACTTGAACCATTCAAGATATCCAAAAATTGAGAGAGTTATGAATTATTGAAGTTGGCAAAAAATCATGAAATGCCTATAATCTTTTGTATCCTTAAGGCAACTTCCATCCATTTTCTCACTTTGCACATAAAAGAAGGAATAAATTTCACAACCTCAAGATCATTATGGAAAAATAATTGTCTCAAGGTGATAAAAATTGACCAAGTTATGATCATTTGAAGTCACACATGGAAAATTGGGGATTCATTTGGAGGACTTGTAATCTTTCTTCTTCACCAAGTTTCTTCCACATGAAAACTCCTTGGAACTTTTGAAGTGATTTGTTAATAACCCTTTAAAGAGAATGATGTCTTTGTAATCACTCAAAAATACCAAAAGATGATCAAGATATACTCCTTTAAAGTTCAAAACCCTAGCTCCTAGATCAAGAAACATGCCTTGAGGAACTTTAACAATTTTGAACAAACTTATTATACCAACACAAATGCTTTGTAAATATAAGTTGTTGAGGATGATAATGAGAACTCATAGCAACCACAACCACTTCCATATCTTGATAATTGAGAGAAATATGCATTATTGACCAATGGGAACAAATCTATGTCCAAGCATGACAACTTCTCCAATCAATCCCTTGTGCTTTTGAACCAAATTTGATAACCTTGAAATATGGTGAACCAAAATAACCTTGCCATGCCATTTCTTCCAAAAACAATCTAATGGTGAGGTTTGAACTTTTCAAGCTTTATTGACTAGGGCATGGAAATAAACTCATGAACCCATGGAGAAACTTGTTAAATCTCATTGCCTTTACCTATATTAGTAACAAGCAAGACAAACCAACATTGCATTTTATTAATTAAGAGGAGAAATCAAGGCAAAAATATTCATGATCACAAAAGAACACAAGTCAAGGTGCTTGGTGATTCCTCAAAGAGCAAAGCTAAATATAGGGAGGGGAACCAAGAACCCTAATGTGATCTTATTGTGAATGACTCAACATGGTATGATGAAGGGATCTTAGGGGCAAAAATTTGGGTACAACAGAGTGCTATTAATATTTCCAAAAATACTATTTAGAATAGTAGGACAAAGCACATTGACATTAGGCACCACTTCATTAGAGAGCTTGTGGAGGAAAAAGTTATAACTCTTGAGCATTTTAGCACTGAGAACCATCTTGATGATATATTTATAAAAGCTTGCGATGCAGTTCAGTTCTAGAACCCAAGGAGGAGACTTGGGATCTTTATCTATGAAGAATTATAGTAACTACTGTTGGTGCTGCATCTATTGATGAAGATGTTAAGGATGGTGTTACCCCTAATTAACATTTTGTTGATGCTATTATAGAAGAAGAAGTTTATGATGCATGACACTTGGTCATGTGATTTTGTTTGGGTTTGTCTTATGGTCCTGTTTATTTTGGTTTATGATTTTGTACGGGTTGAATGCCCGGGATATTTTGTTTTTTTTTCACCCTGCTACTTGAACTTTAGGTGCTTAAAAGTTTTGCTAATATTGTCTACTTACCTTGTCATATTATGCCTAAAAAGGTGGAGTAGTATGATATTGAGGATGTTGGAGCTGGTACTACTGTTGAGGGGGATAATTTATGATTCTCTATTAAGATAGTAGGTGTTTAGGGGGAGTCCCTGTTGTTCTGGATTGAGGTGCTCTAAAGAGATGTCAGACATGATTTCTTGACATCATGGTGTTGAGAACTTAGGTTCTCTATTTTTTGCAGATGTGTTAGTAGATCAACTAACTATTAACTATATATTTTTTTTTTGTGTTGCTAACCTTGCTAAGGTTTTTTTTCCGCTAATGTACCTATAATATGTGTTTTTGATTTATTTTAAAACATATTTTATGATGTTTTCTTGTGCAAGGGTTATTTAGGTGTTTTAGCCAAAATGTGCCAAAGGGGAAGATTGTTATTTCTTTGAAATTATGATTGACATACATTTTGGTAAAACCAACTTGGGAGCAACATATTGAACAAGATATTCCAACTTGCAATTTTCAACATGTCATATAAGATGTCTCAACCAGAAGATAGGACATCGCATCTGCATCATTTGACAGTTACGATTCAGTTGATATGTTAGTTACTGAATATTCAGGGAATATTTAGTTAGCTTATGTGGCATCCAAGATTGAAAAATCAGAGATTCTATGTTGGTTTTTGAATATATGGAAAGTTTCTAAATATGGATACATTTTAGGAAACAAATAATTGAAGACCTATTTTCTTGGAAAAGTTTGTGTAAACTTTGTGCAACCTCACTGCTACAATTTTGAAGCCCAGCCCAGTCAAGAATAATGTTATATATTGACTGTTGTATACCTAGTTTTAGGTGGAACTTGCGTGTGTGTTTTGTTAGGGTTTTAGAATCCTTATTTGTGAGCCTCTATAATATCATATTGATATAAGAGTAGGATTATTTTGGGGTTGTAAGTTCTATGTCAGATACTCATAAGCTTTTAAGCATTGAGTGTTTGTGTGTCAATTCTCATAAGCTTTTAAGCATTGAGTTTTATGTGTTTTATAAGAGTGACTTCTTGTTTTTGTTCTCTAATGTTCTTAGAGTTTCTCCAATCGCTGAGTGTGATTAAAGAGGTATTTGAGGAGGGCCTCATACCTAGGTGTGTCTTGGATAGAATTTAAGCAATGGGTAGTGATTAAGTTGGTAGATGGTAAACGGGCGTGTTTGTTGTATGGTCTACAAATTGATACTTTCTAGTTAATTTCGTCCCTGGCTTGGTAACCCCTAGAGTATGTGTTGTTCTCACCGAACTAGGTAAACATATCTGTGTTTTATTTACCTTGAACACTTTTTATTTTGTTCATACATCTTGTTTTTGTGTGTTAAAGTCATATCTCGTGTCTCAACATCACTTATGACATTCGAGATCTGACATACCAGAATTTTAACAAGTATCATGATCCTAAAATATTTCATATGACATGTGTTATACCACAACTTTTCCCCCTATGATCTCTCATTATCTCATATTATCAATACATCAAGATCACACATTAGGGTTGGTTCTCCCTTCTACTTCATCTTATCTTTAAGTTTTCTCTTGAGGGGTCACCAAGTACCTTAAATTGTGTAGCTTGTACATGTGTTTTTTTAGTTGCATTAACTTTTAACTAACATCAAAATATGTATATATGTTTCTTTGGGTGTTCATATTGTAGGTGATGACACCTGACACAACTGCATTCATCTCACCATCTAACCTAGGGTCTTGAAGGATAGTCCTGAATTAAATGGTTCTTCAATGGATTGCAAGAGCTTAAAATTCAAGGCTATGTCTATGATATCAAAAAAAACTTGGTTCAAAGAGCTCTTTCACTTTATTTAGATCAAGTTTTCCTCAAGGTTGGTGGTGGTATTAATCAAGAAGAATCATAGGTTCATGTGTTTATTCCAATGCCTTCTTCAACAAGTTTCATTGAGACTTAAGTTCCATATTTGAGTGTTCTTGAAGACAACATCATTTCAAGGTCTAACGTGATCCATCATGCTCTATTTTTCAAATAAAGTATAAAAGATTCAAGGTTGATTCAATAAGTTTGACCTAATTGAGAAAGTGTTTGATTCAGTGATCACAAGTGCATAACTCTCCCAATTTTCATTATTTTGAGTTGATTCTTTATGCTACGGGATCTTATCATCATCTACAACAACTTCTCTTCACGTGACAAGATCCAATTTTGCAAGAAAAATCATCAAATGTTGAAAGGGGTTACAAGTCATTTTGGTACTCTCTGAGTAAGGGTTGGTTGACTTCCAAGGACCATATCTTGCTCATTGTTTTGAGATATTAGGTTGATTCCAAGGCCATTATTCTCTTTGAAGAGTCCTTAACAACTTCTCTTCAAGGATCTAAGGCTAATTTTGAATGGAAGACCACTAATGGGTGAAGAAGATTTCAAGTTCTTTGAAAAGGCTATCAAATTCTCTTGTGTGACTTCCAGGGATCATAACTTGATCAATTTTTATCTCCTTGAGATCTTTATTTTTCTACACTCATCTTTGGGATGTCTACTACAACTTTTTTTCAACGTGCTAGGCTTGAAAATGCTTGGAAGTTTGTTTAAGAATTTAAAAGATTATAGGTCATTTGTGAATTTCCCAAAATTTGTTCATTACCTTCCAAAGGCCATAACTCTTTAACTTTTTATGATTTTTGAATGATCTCAATTCCACAATTCAATTAAAAGGGTCTACTTAATTTCATCTTCAAGGATAAAGATCAAACTTTAAGTGGAAAGGCTTGTAAGTTTGAAGGACATTATAGGTTATTTTGAAGCTCAACACTTAGAATTTTTCTAAGTACAAAAAATTTGTGTGTTTATCATGATTTCAAATAGATATAACTTTCTGTTAAAGCATCCAAATGAAAACTTTCAAAGCATATTTTCAATATTGATCATCCAGCTTTCCAAAGAACCCAAGATTGCATCATAAAGGTCCCTGAGTTACTTGCACCATGGTTGCAAAGTTGGTACCTTGAAATTGAAGTTTCCTCATTAAGTCCGAATTTGATTTTCATAATTTGAATTCTAATCACCAATTTTGTGCGTGTTTTTCACTTAAGCATGTTTAATAAACTAGCTCGTACTTTGTTTTACCCCAAAGTTTTCGTTCTCTTTCCTCAAGACATTTCTCACAAGATCTTCATTGGCTCAAGCTTACACAAGTATTGACTAGGTCAAACCACCTTCTAAACACTGATGCCTCAACTTAGGGTTTTGATTTTCATAAGGACAACTAGACTGATATTCCTCAAATAAATTTCATGGATCATTATAGACCTCCAAGAATACTCATGTCAAATTTCAAGTCTTGAATCACAATTTTGCTCAGTCAATTGACCAGATGACTGAAATCAACTGTATTGGGTAAAAAGTCAATTATGGTCAACATACAGTCAAACTTCAATATTTTGGACCAATATCAACATTTTGAAGTCATATGCATCAATTTATCAAGTTTGGATCAAAATTCCTCAAGAAAAGTGTTCAATTCATCAAAAGGACAAAATGGTCAAAATTTGGGTTTTGACTGAGAATGAATAATTTTTTACTTTTGACCTAATACATGACCTTTTTGTTTTGAAAGATGATTTCAAGGATTCAATTACATAATTTCTACCTAATTGCATTATTCAATTCATCCCCCAAGATCAAGTAATTGATAGATGAAATTTGGTCAATTGTTGGAAAAGTCAACTGATACACCAAAAGTCAAACTTTGACTTTTTAGTCAAATTTGAGTTTCAAAGATCACAATTCATCAATACATTCAAAATTATGAATATTGATCATCAAGAAATCAAGAAAGTCAAAAGTCAATTTAAAAAGTCAAACTTTTCAAGACTTAGAATTTTTTGTGTTTTTGTACATGATAATTTCACTACTTCATGCTAATTTTTCACCACGATGAAAGATGGGTTAAAGGAAACTTTAAAAATGAGATTTGTAGATCTTGATGATATCTAAAACTTTGCTTTAGAGGGATCATATCCAAAAAATGCATAGATTTTGAGTTATAAGCCCATGAAGTCATGCACTTTTTCCTAAACACTTAGTGAAATTTTGACCTAGTTTAGGGTGATTTTTGTCCTAACTTCTTGGTCATTTTTCACATAGTTATAATTGGATTTTGCAAAAGTGGAAAACATGAAATTTGTAGAGGATGTTTAAAGCTTCCCAAAAAGTCAAAGATCTTGAAGAGATCATTTTTGAGTTAAGAGAATCGAAGGCAAGAAGTTGGGCATCCATTCTTGAATTATAGGTCATGTTCATGAACTGCACTTGAAAAAATATCAAGCCATGCAGCATAAATCTTGTTTGCGGACTTCAAACTTTCTAATGACTCAATAATTAAATTTTTACACAACTGTTGGATCCACTATCCAAGTTTTTGAAGCTTTGTCAAAGTTGATTTTCCATTTTTGGCACAAAGTCACCACTTCCATTTTGGAAAAGCGACTTTAATCACAATGTCAGCTCTTCTTGAGGCCATACATTGTTGTTTCTGACTCCAAAACATTGAAAATCAAGAAGCAACATATCGAAAACCTGTTAACCACCCTACAAGCCTTATACTTCACATTGGGATAATGTTTGTCAAGATTGCTTCAAAAACAAGTAAAAAAACCATAACATGTGATCTTTGTTTTCTGATCACTTCAAGCCCTCAAACCTTTCCCTTTAAATAAAGGCATGTATTTGCAGCCTAGGACACAAATTCACAAGCCCTGAAACTCTCCCAAACTCCCTCAAGTCCGAACTTGCACCAAAACTCCATTTTTGTGGTATTTATGACCTTGAACCTCCATCTCATAATCCACTCATGCGTTTCCTCTCCAAATCAATCACAAAACATCTATACATCATAAAAAAACTCATCCCCCCACCTGTTTCCCAACTGTAACATCATCTTTCTCATCTTCCATAACAAAAAATAGATCTTTGTATATTGACTTCTACAAAATAATACAACCACTCTCAATTCAAAGTAAGCAATGCATTAGCTTCCTGGAGGTTCACTGAAGCTATCTAGATCATCATAACATCTCAAGGAGTGATCAATCATCAAACATGATTTCTTGTTTTAAGAAATGAGGAAGTTTGAAAATTAAAAAATGTTGTTGAAGCAACTGGAGCGAGGAAGAAGAAGATGACACAATCATGGGCGAGTTAGTAATATAATGTGTTGCTTTTGTATAAATAAACGGATGTATAGCCACCCCAGTGGCAAGAAGCGTGCATGTAAGGCATTACCCTATAAGGTCCTGGGTTTGAACCCCATGGACCTTTTGTTTTGTTTTTTAACATTTTGTTTGTTTCATTTTTTGGCCATCAGCGCTTGGGCCTTCCTCCATTTGGCCATTTGCTCTTTTACTGAGCAACACCCCCTGATCACTATATAACACGTAGGCCCATTATTTTTTTATTTCTTTTTCTGACTTCAAACAAAAAAGACTTGGGCCTAGTAAACCAAACAGTTTTACTTGTTTACCCCCTAGATCATTTTCAAACCTTCTGACTTCCTTTTTTTATTTTATTATTTTATTTTATATTCCTCTCTTTATTTTATTTTTTATTATTTTTATTCTTATTAAAAATACAAAAAAGTATATTTTTTCTATTAAATACTTAGACTGATTTTCTACTTCCATTTTATTTTTATTAAACAAAAAACCCCTAAAAATATGTTCTTTCTTAATTTAATTAAAATAAATCTAGAATTAGGTTTTTAATTTTATTTTCCCTTTTTAATTAAATAAACTTAGACTTTAATTAATTAATTTCTTCTTAAACTAATTAGGTTAAAACCTTTTCATACAAAAAACTCAAACAAAAACAATTTTCTTTTCTTTTTACATTATCTTTATATTTTGTATATTTTTATTGTTATTCATTATTCAATATGGTTGTAATATTAATTAGGTTTTAATTGCTTTCATCCCCCATTTGTAATTTGTATCCCCATCCCCTAAATGATATAATAGCGTAGAACTTTTAATTTTCGCAATTTATCGCTTTCGATATTATTGTTAGTAACTAGGGTTTGTATGGCAAGACTTAAAATCAATACTAGACAACCCTAATTCAAAGACAAAAATGCATGAAAACAAAACACATTGCACACTTGCACTTCTAGGGTTAACCTCACTTGTTGCCTTAGAATAAACAGTCATGTCCCTCGAACGTGGGATACTTTAGCAAGGACCCTCGATTACAAGATCGTAGTCCCTCGATGAACCTTCAATGTTGCCTTCGATAAACGGTCTTAGATCCTTACAAATAAATTTCTAAGGTATGCTACAATGTTTCCTTCTATGACTGTACGATGACACACGCCTGTCCCTTCACATCCAATGATATGGTTGCTTTCTAACAAATAGTAAGACAACATTATCTAAAGGAGGAGGAGAAGAACAAATAATTTTTGAGTAGGAAGAACGTTCATATTTTCTTGCTCACAAACATTTCAAAACAAAACATCTTTCAAACACACCAACACTTTCATGAAATATTTTCAAAAGTTAACACTTTGTATACATTCTTATAGAGATGAGAATCATTACAAAGTTCACCTAAATAAAGGCACTTTTCAAAAATACTTTCAAATCATCACAAACAAATTTCAAACAAAGCATTTCAAAGTGAGCTGGCAACTAAGATCCCGTAGATAAATACAGATGAGAAGGGTGCTAACACCTTCCCTTTTCATAACCTACCCCCTGAACTCAAGAAAATTCTCAAAAGGTCTTTCTTTTTCTTTTCACCATTTCCTTTATTGGATAAAAGAAAAGTCGGTGGCGACCCTTAATATCCCCAACAATTGCGATAAAACACAGAACACCGAAGTCAGTTCTCCCACCGTATTACAGAACCGGTGACTCTGCTGGGGAATAACTTAAAAATGGGGTTACCTTATAGACTATATCACATTTAAATGCTTTCATTTTTTTGATTTATTTACTTTACATTTTAGGTCCATGTTTGGGTTTTTAATAGATCCTCTACCAGGATATGGGAACATCATTAGGTAAGTAGCAACGATTGTGGACACTGTACGGTGTAGGCCGATATGGTTGAGACAATAGATACGTTAGTGTGACACATTTGTTGGTACTGGTATCCCTTGTGGTGAATCGAGGAGAATACGGGGCCACTGTGTGGTGTTATGATGCACTAACTGACCATAGAACCTTTAGTTGAACAACTTTGCCATTATAAAGTAGTGAGATAGCCGGCTTTGGTGCATTCTGAAGTTGGTTGATACTCGATACTATGCTCATTGAGATTGTACTTTCGGGATATTTCAGTCGCCAAAACAGAGGCTTGTGCTAAAACAATGCCTGATGAAGAAATATCAATGATATCGAGATTCCCTAGAACCTGATTACTTTCTAGGACAAGTTGAACCAACTAAAATTCAAGAGGGTACTTAACTATGAACTCAACGCAAGCCTAAACCTAAGGACTTGTTTGTTTTTCTTGTATATGTTTTTTGTACATAACATCATGACATCATACCATAACATTTGCACTAACCGTTTCAAGGACCTAGAGATTTATCTTTGTTCTGTTTTGTAGGATATGGCTTCCACTCGTAGAAATACCATCCGAATCAACCTTATGAAAGGGCCTCCTTAACTCAAGGAGTTAGCTTCAAGGGTTCCCGAGAATTCTCTGTTCACCAAGAAGTATGGTTGACTCCTGAACTTAGTTACCTCAAACTTTGAAGAAGACATGGTACATGTGCTTTTTCAATAATTTATCCTAAACATCATTGTTTCACATTTCCTGATTACTAATTGGTGCCTTCCATTGAAGAGTTATCTCAATTGTTGGGAGTACCTATTCTTAATCAAATATCCTTCACCGGTATTAAGAAAGACCCAAGACCTGAGGAGATTGCTCTAGCCTTACATTTGCAACGGTCCAACATAGTGGCTAGTTAGGAAACAAGGAGCGGTGTTAAGGGTTTTCTAGCCAAGTTTTTGTTTGAGAATGCTCTGAATTTGCAAGCTTTTTAAGAAGTTTTGGCTCTTCTCCCTAATCCAGACCAGCTTATAGATGTGAATGCGGTCAAATTTTTTCTATCTCGTAACCTGGTGCCTACCTTTCTCGAAGACATTTTGCATTCTCTTCACACTCGTACTATGAAGAGAAGATGGATTCTTATGTGTTGCACTCCATTGCTGTCTAGGTGCTTTATTTTGCACCTTCCTCGATCAGTTTTAAAGAATGAACAAGGCATGGAGTGGTCTCAAAGGTTGATGTCACTCTTGCATTCGATATTCATTAGTGTTCTCGATCTTTGGAGGATGTTACCATCATAGACCGCTGTGGGGAATTCCCTAATGTCCTATTCCTTGGAATTAGGGGAGGTATCACTAATAATCCTTGCTTGGCTCTACGACAGTTTGGGTATGCTCGGAGGGATGGCCCTCATGACGCGCTTGTTCAAGGTATTGTATTTGACTATGAGAACAATGTCCAAGGTTATTGTCAAATATTTGTACGAGCTTGGAGTATGGTGAACAAGGTTGATAGCAAAACTTTGGGGCATAAGAAATCCATTACATTGGAGCCTTATCTCAAGTGGGTGCGAGCTCATGCTCAAAACCTCATGATTCCATATGAGGCCATCCTATCTATCATTATGGAGCCTATTGCCGAAGGAGATATTCCTTACATGATTCTTCATCCTGACATGCCTACTACTCTCGAGGAATTACAAAGATCGTGTATTCAACTCAAGGGAGAGAGAAACACCTTTGAAGCCCAATTCTACTCAAGCGAGAAGAAAGTGTTAGAGCTCACAAGGAAACTTCACGAGGAGTGGAACTTGAATGCCTACATCAGTCCAAAGAGGAAGCATCCATGGGAGACCTGAGTCTTTTGTTGTATAATTTCATTTTGTTGTTATTCTTTTATTGTAAGCCCAAGAGGAAATTTGTAACCATTGAACTTATTAATACAATTAATGTTTTGTGTCCTTTTTGTTTAAGAAAATTTAAATCTTAAAGGTCCTTGAAAGCATTGCATACACATAACATGCATCATATCATAAGCAGGTCTTCCAACACATGTTTCCTCATCTTTCTAGTATTTATTTCAGTATAAGATGGATCTCAAGCAAACTGTGAAGGGCTTGCAGACTCAAAACTCTCAGTTTCAAGAAACTCGTCTCAACTTAGCAAAGGGGCAGCAAGAAATGATGTCACTTCTTGTAACGAAGAAGAAGACCAAGAAGAAAGTTGTAATCAACATGGGGAAGAGATTCAAGGGCCTCATCTGACAAGTTCAAATTAAAGAGGACTCCTCCAAGGAGGATGAGAATTGAGATGAAGATGCTAGGAGCACCCGTGCTGGGGGTGGAAACAATTAAACCTCTGAAGACGAGGATTATTTTGACGAGTAATATCCACCGGTCAACAACAAGTATAAGCAACTAGAAGACGAATTGAAAGTTGTAGAAATCCAAGTTGTGCCTGGCTTGAACTTTGGTGACTTGGGTTTTTTTTCCTGGGGTAGTCATTCCCCACAAATTCAAGATCCCTATTTTTGCCAAGTACGATGGTTTCTCATGTCCGAAGCATCACCTAAGATCTTACATCCACAAAACTCAGCCGCATACCGCTGATAAGAAACTGTGGGTGCACTTTTTTCAAGAAAGTCTATCTGGGACGCAGTTGGAGTGGTGTTACCTATTGGAAGGGACTAACATCCATACTTGGGAGGATTTGTCCACTGCTTTTTACCGCCAATATCAATATAACGCTGATCTTGCACCAACTAGGGTGCAATTGCAAGGAATGACCATGGGTTCAAATGAGGGCTTCAAAGAATACGCCCAAAAGTGGAGAGACTTGGCTGGCAGGGTGCAACCACCTTTGAATGATATAGAGTTGGTAGACATGTTTATGGTAACACTAACTGGACCATTTTTTAACTTGCTAATTGGAAGTTCATCATCCGGATTTACTGAATTGATTTTAACCGGTGAAAGGGTTGAAAGCGGGATTAAAAGCGGGAACATTCCAATGGCCTCCACCTCAAATGCTGTGAAAAATCCATTTATTGGTAAAAAAAGAGACTAATGTTGTGTATGGGTCAAGAAGCCGTGCTAAGAATGACTGTCATTATTCAGTGGGGGCTGTACTGATTTCCAATCCAACTCCAACTCAACGACCGTGTCAATAAAACAATCAACAAAGATAGGATGTCCAAAGAAGACAATTTACTAAAATTAATATGCAATTGTCTCAAGCTCTGCAACACCTATTTAAAGTTGATTTGGTGACCTTGCGAGATCCCCCTTCCAACCCTAACACTTCTTCTCTAAAATACAACCCCAACACCAAATGTGCTTATCATTCGAATAGCCCCGGACACGATACCAATGATTGTTGGTCTCTAAATATTAAAATCCAAGACCTAATTGATAACAAGAAGATTGAATTCGACCCTCGGTCGACTCCCAATGTAATCACCGCACCCATGCGAAATCATGGTAAGGGTGTCAATGCTATTGAAGATGCTTCTTTTGTTTCCTCCGTCAATGACTTGACAACTCCTATGAAGACTTTTAAAGAGAATTTGTTGAAAGTTGGGGTATTCCCTGGCTGCCATGAAGACTGTTGCTGCTATATTATACAAATTAATGGTTTTGAATGGTTGAAGAAAGGTGTCCAACACCTGATGGATAGCCATGAGATTCTATTTGAAAATAGATCCATCTATGAAAAGTTTGACCCAAAGTGTATCCCAAAAGTTTGAAGACGTTTCCATCATTACTATATCAAACAAACCTATTAGGATCACCTCCAAAGGTCCTATTAGGATTCTCGTTGAACCAAGAATATCTCCACTAATTATCACCACACCGGGGCCAGTCCCCTACTCTTCTGATAAGGTTGTGCCCTGGAATTATGGAGCGGAAGTATATTACCATGGTATCAAACAAGATTCCTGGATTGATGAAGATGAAACTGCTAACGTTACAAACATTGATGGGTCAAGTAAAGTTACTAGGACAGGGAGGATCTTCTCTCCAGAGATTTCACCTCTGACAACCACAACTACACCCATCTATATTACTGTTGACAAACCTAGAATTGATACTACGGGATAGGAAAAGATGATTGAGGCTGCCTTGAAGGAGGCACCCGCAAAATATATTATCACTGAGGAACTATCTACCCAAGAACAAAGATCTGCATGTTTCCATCGAGTGCAAAGGCACCACTTTACCCTATGTGTTGGTGGATACTGGTTTCTCCTTGAATGTCTTACCAAAGGGTGCCCTAGATAGGTTGGATTTTGAAGGTTTGGTACTAAATCCTAGTGACATCATGGTGAGACCTTTTGACGGATCAAAGAGGATGGTCCATGGAGAGGTCAATCTCCCTATCAAGGTTGGGTCTCAAGTCTTTAACTCAACATTCTACGTGATGGATATATGTCCTTCTTATTCGTGCCTGCTTGGATGCCCATGGATCCATGGGGTAGGTGCAGTGACTTCCACACTACATCAAAAGTTGAAATATCTGGTCAAGGGGAAAATTGTCACTGTATGCAGAGAATAATATGATTAGTCATCTGAATTCATTCAAGTATGTTGAAATTGATGGAGAATTCATAGAGACTCCTTGTCAAACCTTTGAAGTGGTCTCTCCCATGGTTGTTGTTGCCAAGGCTACTCTTGACACTCCCAAAACTGCTAAAGATACACCAAGGATGGCTTCTCTCAAAGATGCACGTGTTATTGTTGAAGATGAAGGTTGCACCATTTGGGGATAACTTCCAGATATCCCTTTCATGTCAGACAAGTTTGGATTGGGCTTCACTACCAAGGCTCAAAAGGAGGTTTGACGTGTTCATGCAGGGAAACCACTTCTCCGCATTAGTAACCATGAGGTTAATGCTCTTGAAGACTCGGATGCTGATTGTGACTTTGATGATTGGATCTACCCGACTTCCGGTGAAGGACTCAACAACTGGCGAACCAAGGACTTCATTCCAATCTCCTTCAGCCAGGAGTAAATGCCATTTACTTGTTTTTATTACTTTAAGAACTCTGTCTGTAATTTCTATTGAAATAATGACTTTAAGCCATGTGCTTTGTCGGGGCACAGTGGTCTATTTGTTAAGGGCTTGATATTTTTTTATGCCAGATGCTCATTTTAATGAAAAACATTGGACTATTTTGCATTTCAAATTTTGCTCTCATTGTCTTTCTTTACTTTATTGCATTTTCAAAAATAGCCATGTGACCTTACATACACACACACACACACATTTGCAGATCCACATCCACTCTGGATCTCATTGACAACGACTCAGCTATTTCCATCTATGACTTTGAAAATCCAATCTATCAAGCCGAAGACGAAGGCGGGGAAGATTTTGAAATACTTAGGGAACTCTCTAGACTTCATATACAAGAGAAGAAGGCCATTCAACCGCATGAAGAATCAGTTGAAGTTATCAACCTAGGTGTTGAGGAAAACAAGAGGAAAGTCAAGATCAGTGCCAACTTGGAAGAATGTATCAAGAGAATATTGGTCCATATGTTGCACGACTATGTTGAAGTGTTCGCTTGGTCATACGAAGATATGTCGGGGATCGATACTGATATCGTAGTTCATCGTCTGCCAATGAAGGAAGGTTGTCCTTCGGTCAAGCAAAAGGTTCTTCGCATGCGGCCAGATATGTTTGAGAAGATAAAGGCTGAGGTAATGAAACAATTCGATGCAGGTTTCCTGGCAGTGACGTCATATCCATAATGGATTGCAAATGTGGTCCTAGTGCCTAAGAAAGATGGAAAAGTACGTATATGCATAGACTATAGGGATTTGAATAGGGCAAGCCCCAAGGATGATTTCCCACTACCACACATCGATGTCTTGGTTGACAACATGGTCAACACAAAGTTTTCTCCTTCATGGATGGTTTCTCCGGTTACAATCAAATCAAAATGGCTCACAAAGACATGGAGAACATCACTTTTGTAACACAGTGGGGCACCTTGTATTACAAGGTCATGCCTTTCAGTTTGAAGAATGCAGGGGAAACCTATCAACGAGCTATGGTAGCTCTATTTCATGACATGATTCATCATGAGATAGAAACTATATGGATGATATGATTGCAAGGTCATAGACTAAGGAAGAATATCTTGATCATTTACACAAGATATTTGAAAGGTTGAAAAAGTACATGCTAAGGCTGAATCCCAACAAGTTCACCTTCAGAGTAAGATCAGGAAAACTCTTAGGGTTTGTCGTCAGTGGCAATGGCATCGAAGTCGACCCTGAAAAATTCAAAGCCATACAAGAAATGTCAACTCCCTATATTGAGAAGGAGTTCAGGGGTTTCTTAGATCGACTCAACTACATTGCTCGATTCATATCTCACTTAACTGCTACTTATGAGCCAATCTTCAAACTGTTGAAGAAAGATCAAGTAGTCAGATGGAACGACGATTGCCAAGAAGCTTTTGACAAGATTAAGGAGTACTTATAAGAACCTACAATACTGATGCCTCCAATTGAAAGAAGACTTATGATTATGTACTTGACTGTATTAGATAATTCAATGGGGTGTGTGTTGGGCCAACATGATGAGTATGGCCGAAAAGAGCATGCAATATACTACCTTAGCAAAAAGTTTACCGACTGTGAAACCAGATATTCACTTCTAGAGAAAACTTGTTGTGCTTTGGAATGGGCTTCTCACCGGCTAAGACAGTATATGTTGAATCACACCACTCTATTAATTTCTAAGATGGATCCCATCAAGTATATCTTCGAGAAGCCAGCTCTCTCCGGACAAATAGCTAGATGGAAAATGATATTGATTGAATATGATATCCAGTGTATTATACAAAAAGAAATCAAGGGAAGTGTGTTAGTGGATAATTTGGCCCATCAAGCTATTGATGATTACCAATCCATGAACTTTTAATTCCTGGACGAGAATATCATGTTGATAACCGACTTTGAAAAGCCTGGACCATATGAAGGACTTTAACAAGGATTCTGACTGACTATTGTTTTTGATGGAGCTTCCAATTCTTTAGGTAATGGAATTGGTGTTGTGATCATTTCCCCCGAAGGTTGCCATACACCTTTCACTGCTGGACTTTGCTTCGATTGTACAAACAACATGGCCGAGTATGAAGCGTGCATCTTGAGTCTAAAGGCTTCCATTGAATTAAGAATCAAATTCTTGAGTGTATACGGAGATTCATCCCTGGTGGTAAGTCAAGTTAAAGGAGAGTGGGATACCAAGTATCCAAACTTGATCCCTTACAAAGAGCTTGTACTAACCTTGATCCCCTACTTCGAGGAGGTCACCTTTGAACATATCTCGAGAGAATAAAATCATTGGCAGATGCTTTAGCAAGTATGTCGTCCATGTTCAAGATCATTTGGGACAATGAAGCTCCCAGAATTACCATCGAAAGATTTGACGAACCTGCACATTGTTATGAGATCGACACTGATGACGAGAAGCCTTAGTACCATGAGGTGAAAAGGTACCTTGAAGCACAAGAGTATCATGAGAGAGCTTCAATAAACGACAAGAAATTCTTGTGGAGGTTCTCAGCCAAGTTCTTCCTAAGAAATTAGATTTTGTACAAACGCATCATGATTCAACTCTGCTCCGCTATGTGGACAAGAAGGAGGAAGATAAGATCATGTAAGACATGCATGAGGGTATCTTCAGAACTCATTCTAGTGGACACACTATGGCCAAGAAGATTCTGAGAGCTGCTTATTATTGGTCGACTATGGAAACTGATTGTCACCACCACTCGAGGACTTTCCATAAGTGTCAGATCTATGCTGATAAGGTTCATGTACCTCCAATACCTTTAAATGTCATGACTGCTCCATGGCCATTTGTAATGTGGGGAATCGACATGATTTTAGAGATCAAGCCCACTTCCTCCAATGGACATCGTTTTATCCTTGTCTCCATTAACTACTTCACCAAATGGGTCGAAGCTGCTTCATTTGCCTCAATCACTAAGAATGTTGTAGCCAAGTTTATCAAGCATAACCCCATCTGTCAATATGGCATCCTTGAAAGGATCATCAGTGATAATGGTAGCAACCTCAATAATGCTATGATTATGGAACTCTTCACGCAATTCAAAATCAAGCATCACAAATCTTCTCCATAGACTAAGATGAATGGCGCAGTGGAAGCTGCCAACAAAAACATAAAGAAGATTATGCAAAAGATGGTGGTGACCTATAAAGACTCATATTAGATGTTACTGTTTTCTCTTCATGGTTACCGTACTTCAGCTCGAAGCTTAACTGGGGAAACTCCTTTCTCTTTATTCTATGGCATGGAAGTCGTCATGTCTGTTGAAGTTCAAATTCCTTCCCTAAGGATTATGAAAGAAGCAGGCTTAGGCGAAGGCGAATGGGTTCCGACTTGGTTGGATTAGTTGAACTTGATTGATGAAAAGAGACTGGATGCTGTTTATCATGGTCAAATATATCAAAAGCGTATGATTAAGTAATTTAACAAGAAGATCAAGCCTCGAGTATATCAGACTGTTGACTTGGTAATAAAGCGTGTCATTTTACCACAAGGCAATCCCAGGGGTAAATGGACTCCCACTTATGAAGGGCCATTTGTTGTTAAGAAAGTATTCTATAGCGGTGCCATGATGCTAACCACTATGGATGGTGAAGATTTCCCACATCCTGTAAACACGCACATAGTCAAAAAATACTATGCATAAAGAATGACCCGCTAGGTTGACATACCTAGGAAAAAATAAGGGCATCCCGGCGAACCAAAAAGGTTCGGGAAAAATTAGGGATATATACAAAAGATTTTACACCTGGCAAGTTGAAAACCTGAAAGGGAGACTTGGGCAAAAATGGGTATCCTGGTGGACTGAAAACCTGAAAGGGTGGTCCAGAAAAAAGTTAAGGATTAAAGCGTACGACTATGTCCTGTTGAATGACTACATCCAACTTTATTACCAAGGTCAAACTTCAAAAGGTACAAGATCAATTCAATCAACTTCTTCCGAAGGCAAGGGGTGATGTTCAAAGACATAAGGGCAATAGCAGAGTTGGAACCCAATAAGATCAATTCCACATGGCTATATAATTTTTGTTTTCACTTTGTATTCTTTTCATTTTTTCGAAGACTTCCTCTTACTAGGATTTTTGTCTCCCTGTACAAAAACGCTTGTTTTTAGGCAAATCATCAATACAAATATACTTCGAAGTGCAAACTTTTTGTTTTTCTGGTTTGGGTGCCAAAAATGTCCAATGACTAAAATTGAATGAACATATGCATATGAGCATGATTAATTGTAAACAAATGTACGCATAAGAACGATAATAAGCATTTGGGATATCCCCACAGAATCACTTCAATAAGATATCCCCAGAGTGAATTCATACATTCTCCATAATTTTCCATCCAGAGTTCCAATCAACATATTTCCTGAAATTCTCTTCCCCAGCCGAGTTTTCCAAAACCAGAAAAGAAACCTTGCAAGAGTTATTCCCCAAAAGAATTCATTTCCCCAGTAAGGTCTTCAGAATACCTTCCTTGATAGGTCTTATTTCCCCAATGGACTACAATATCGCCAGCTTAAGTTTACTTCTCGGACTACTACAAATTAACGGACAAAACCCCTTTTCCCCAACGGAGTTGATAATATCCCCATAAGGTTGTTGTGAAGCCTGGAATTCGACCAGATACCAGTTAACTTTATCCTCCATAGAAAAATCAGAAGTTTAAACATCTCTTTTATCCTCAGTCAGGGTATATAAGAATCAAATTCCCCAGTAGAGTAATGGTCAACTATGGTTCCTGAATTCTACTCCCTAAGCAGAAATCAACATTCCCTGCAATGTTTCCCCAAAACAGCAAACGAGAATTCCCAGCAGAAGCACTCTAAACAAGTTTGAAGATACACATACTCTTCGTCTCAAGCAGTAGTCTCGTAACTCCCCAGCAATAGTCAAGGATTTATTTTCTCAAACAAAGATACACTTCAATAACATTTCATATTCATGCATCATGACATATTCATACAAAACATATAGCATAATCTCATTTATTTTGAGAACATCATTAAGCAATGCATTTCATACATCATGGCATTGCATACAACTAACTCTTTACCTTTTCAGGAAAGATCAATCACTAGATGAATACCATCGGCAACAAACATTTCATCTGGTGGTTCAGTTTAAATCGACCAATGATTTATCATGATTCTGTTCCGATAGACACTTTCTCTAGTTCAGTTAAATCGCTCCTAAGATTTATGTTGATTCGTTATCCAGTTAAAGTTTATTCAATACCTCGGCTGGTTCAGTTTAAATCGATCAATGATTTATCTTGATTTCGTTCTGGTAGATGCTTTCTCTAGTTTAGTTAATCTCTCCTAAGATTTATGTTGATTCGTTATCCGGTTAAAGGTTATTCAAGACTTCTGCTGGTTCAGTTTAAATCGACCAATGATTTATCCTGATTCCGTTTCGTTAGACACTTTCTCTGGTTCAGTTTAAATCGACCAATGATTTATCCCGATTCTGTTCCGGTAGACAATTTCTATGGTTCAGTTAAATCGCTCCTAAGATTTATGATGATTCATTATCCAGTTAAATTTTATTCAAGACCTCTGCTAGTTCAAGTTAAATTGACCAACAATTTATCCTGATTCCGTTCTGGTAGACGCTTTCTCTGGTTCAGTTAAATAACTCCTAAGATTTATGCTGATTCGTTATCCAATTAAAGATTATTCAAGACTTCTGCTGGTTCAGTTTAAATCAACCAATGATTTATCCTAATTCCATTCAGGTAGACACTTTCTCTGGTTCAGTTATATCACCCCAAATATTTATGCTGATTCGTTATCCTATTTAAGAATATTCAAGACCTCTAGTGGTTCAGTTTAAATTGACCAATGAATTATCCTAATTTCGTTCTGATAGGAGCTTTCTCTGGTTCAGATAAATAATTCTTAAGATTTATGCTGATTCGTTATCAAGTTAAAGTTTATTCAAGACCTATGTTGGTTCAGTTTAAATCAACCAATGATTCATCCTGATTCTGTTCCGGTACACACTTTCTCTGGTTCAGTTAAATCGCCCCAAAGATTTATGCTGATTCGTTATCCAATTTTAGATTTTTCAAGACCTCTGTTGGTTCAGTTTAAATCAACCAATGATTTATCCTGATTCTGTTCCGGTAGACACTTCCTCTGGTTTAGCTAAATCAATCCTAATATTTATGTTGATTCGTTATCCAGTTAAAGTTTTTCAAGACTGTTGTACCCCAAAATTTGCCCTCCCATATTTTCCAAGAAATTGCCAAGCCAAGCTTCAAAATTCCCCAAGGGTTGCACAGCTCAAAAGTCTCCTATACAGTCAAGATTAGGGTTTGTGTTCTGAGCAAGAAAAGGAAGTTTTCAAGGGCCCAATCAAGTACCACATGCCTATAAACATGGTCAAGTATCCTCATATCAAGTTTCAAGGCTTTCAGTACAAAATTGCACAGTCAAAACCCTAAATTGCACTACAGTCAACTGTAGGGGCAAAATGGTCATTTGGCAGTCAAAAGTTTAAATTTTTGGTCAACATATCATTTTGAAGCCACAAACATCATTTGATCAATGCTTGATCATGATTCTCAAAATTTGGCTCAAAAATCATCAAGACGCAAAAGTTTCCTTATTTGGACAGCTGAAAAAGTCAACTGAAATTGACCAGGGCATAACTTTCACATGGATTATCAGAAAAATTCCATCCAAAGCTCATTTTGAAGAGAAAGACATTTCCTACAACTCATCTTCATACTTCAAGTCCAAGAAATGCTCTCACAAAAAGTTATCAATTTCAACATTATAGGTCATTTTCAAAAGTCAACAAAAAGGGACTTTAAGTCAAAGGCCATAACTTGAGATTGGTAAATCAAAATTACATGGGAACAAAGGCATTGGTTAGAGGACTCAAAGACCTTTCCAAAATGTCCAAGAACATGAGAAAAGCTTAAAAATTGAGCAAGTTATGCCTTGTAGAAGTTGGGAAATTTTTGGATATTTTGAAAAGTCAACATTTATTCAAATGACCTAAACCTGCTAATGGGCCCATTTTTCTTCCACAAATCATCATCCATGGCATATGCACGACCACTTGGCCCAAAGGGAAGTATTTTCTCACTTTTTATTTATTTATTTGAATTTTTATTTATATTAATTCATTTAAATCAATTAAATATGTGAAAAATACTTAACTTAACCTAACAAATCTTTTTGTACATGTTTTAGGCTCAATAATTCGTGACTAGCCAAATAAGGAAAGAATTGGACTGATTAGATCATGATTTGCACAAAAGCACATGGAAAATATTTGGAAAATAATGGTGAAAAAATTAAATCTTCAAATTCATGAATACAAGAGATTCTGACCAAATTTGTTAACCTAATGGACTCAGTACATAAGCCTAAAGGAAACCCTAATGTTCATAGACGCAGCTACTCAAGAAACTCCATTGACAACTTGAATTTTTTCTCAAAAAAGTCAATACTGAAAACCCTTTTGCAGGCTGATTCAAGGCACGAAACCTATTCCATTAGCTTGCTGAGGGATCATAGAACGATTCCCAATCAAGAACACTCATCAAAACCTCAGGAATCGGTATACTGAACTGGAAATATCTCATGAAAAATCCATGATCGTGTTTTGACATCTAGGTATTCTTAGGGCATTTTAATTATTGATTTACATTCCTTATGCCTTTCTAATGCTAACCATATGATTCAATTGTGTTTTTATGCTGTGTACACGATTATGCCATGTTTGAGTTTTAGGGTTTACAGGACCTCCAATTGGGGATTTTGAAACCAAGAAAAATTGGCCTTCAAGAGTACCATGGTTGTAATCAGCAAGTTTAGACGATCTCAAATATACCCTCGCGCCTAATTTATGATTGCCCTAGTGCTAATCGTTATTTTCTGTAAGGACACTTTCTGCAACGGTGTAAAAACCGTTGCTTATGTCGTTTATATTTCAGGAACATGAAGAAGATGATGTGTTGGCAAACGGTGATAGGTTGATTCAAAATTCGCGCGCGTTAGTGGACCCTGGTCATTATTTCTTTTATCATGTTTATTTGATATTATATATTAAATGTATTTGGGATGGCTCAGTGGTAGGTACACGCGTTTGCAATGTCCATGACCTGGGTTCGAGCCCCAGGTCTTTCATGTTTCCATGTTATTTTTCAGTTTCCAATCATATGCAGTTTCAATAATAAAGCGCTCCATACACCTTCCTGAATCCCACATCCACGTGTCCCTGGAGATCAAATCAAAGGCATAGATTGGGAGCGCATCATAAGCCTGGTCAAAGTGCTAACACGCTACCTGGAAAAGGTCAAACGGACCAAGGTTGTTGGGCCAGAATTCTTGGATTAAACCTCCTATTTGGGGACTACCACCCCCCCTGGTTTGCAATTCTCTATATTTTCCTTATATTTTATTTTCAATTATTATTTTATTTTCTTTATTGTTTTGATTTAATTAATTATTTCTACAAAATATAAAAAATGCATAAAAATCAGAAAAGATAAAAAATATAATAAATATTTTATTTTAATATTTCTTGTAAATAAATGCATGTAAATTAATTAGTTTAAATTAGGGTTTTAGTTTTAATTCCTTTCATAACAAAATCTAAAAAATATAGAACTAGGTTTAATAAATGTTTTATTCCTTTTAATTTTTCTTTTTCACAATAATATTATTTATTTTATTTATTTTCATAATTAAAATTGTATATAAAAATTAGGTTTAATTTAGGTTAAATTTTAACGTCTTCTTAATAAATTAAAATAAAATAGAATTAGGGTTAGCGTTTAATTGCAATTAATTTTTTCTATTAAATCCCAAAATATTAAAAATACCAAAAACATCTTTTTTTTTAATTAATTAACTTCATCATTAATTTGATTTTTGCAAAAGGGTCCAACGCCCTCGTTTCGATTTAATTTCGCATATTTATTTTATTTTGCTTAAATAATTATGTATCTCTCCCGAAGCCTTGTAAATACTTCTCGCACTTTAAATTCATTTACTTTCTTTATTTTTCTGTCAAATCGGGTCCTGGTTAATTTTGGCGATGTGGACCCGCGCCATTTGTAATAGCTTAGAATTTACTTTTTCCGCAACTTTTAACTATTAATAATGACATGCAAGAATGAATGATAAAATAAAAACAAGCGTAGAACACCAATAACATGACAAGATAAATACAAATGAAAACGACACACGAATCGCACACACCACCCCTAGGGTACGCCTCACTGTTGCCTTGCCTTCGAAAGGTGATCGTCGAGTAGAGGATGTCTTAGTAAGTCCTCATGATCCGGGAACCTGGCATGAGGGTAGCTTCTAAGGTGTCTTCCCATTGCTCTGGTGATCACCATGTCCCGAACTTTGAATTGACCCGAACACCTCCAACGGTGGTGCTACCTACCTCTCAATGGTGGGATGGCACTACTTTAAAGGACATTTACACAGACGAATTCCTTAGGGTAGGTAGGTTCTCGTAGATACTTGCTCTAATTTCAAAACAAAATCAAAAAATACTTTTCACACCGACACCTTTTCAAAAGCATTCGAAAGCAATTTTTCAAACACTCTTGAGGACCGATACAAGAGTCGAACTGGAATTTTCAAAGAAACTTTTTAAAACCCACAGTTGAAAAGCAAACAAACCATTTTGAAAACACAAATGAGCAAGTATCTAAGAGCCCATGGATAACCATGTATAGAAAGGGTGCTAACACCTTCCCTTTCTATAATCTATCTCCCGAACCGAGAGCAATCTCTTTAAGGAATTTTTCTGTGCTTTTGTCCTTTCCATTTGGAGAAAATAAAAGACGGTGGCGTCTCTTGCTTCCGCGACATTTCGCGAACCAGCGTTAAATAGTCAGTTCCAGATCCACCGATCACAGAACTGGCGACTCTGCTGGGGAAACTTAAAGTGAGGTGTACCTTAGGATTAAGATCACTGTGTTTTCAATTGTCTTCTTTGCTTGCTTTAAAATTGTGGCTTGCTTGGGAGTTCTATAGATCCTAACCCGGATCTGGGGGATACCTTCTTAGAAAGTAGCAACAAGGTTGTGAGGGAACTGTGCGGGGTATACCGACATGGTTGAAACAGTCTGCTACGTTGATGTGGCACTTTGGTGTGTACCGGTAACCCTTGAGTTCAGTCAAGGAGAGTACGGGGCCTCCGCGTGGTGTCGTGAAGCATCAACAGACCTTAGGAACCTTAATTGAACTATCTTGGCCTCTTTAGGGTAGTGAGATAACTGACTTTGGTGCAGTCCGAGGTTGGTTGATACTCGATACTACACTCAATTGAGGGTTGCTTTCCTGGAATATTTCGGTCGCCAGTTCCGTGGCTAAACCGAAACGATGAACAATGAAAGCAATCCCGTGATATTGGGAACCTTAGAACCCGGCTACTTCTAATAGGACAGGTATGAACCCACCAACTTCAAGAGGGTAATACCCAGACCCCATGTTGGCCTTAAACTCTAAGGGTTTCTCTTGTGTGATTTGTGTGCCTTCGTACTTGACTATTTGCATGCTTGTTATCTGACACTTGAGTTTCTTGCAGGTTTTGTTTATAGTCCTTAATAGGGACTCATAACAGGGTATACTAAGTTTCTTACAGATTTTTGTTTTAGTCCTTAACTAGGACTCATAACAAGGTTTACCGAATTTCTTGCAGGGTTTGTTTTAGTCCTTAATTAGGGACTCATGACAGGTTTTATACCAATGTCTAGCAGGTTTTGTTTATAGTCCTTAATTGGGACTCATAACAGGGTTACTCACATTACCCCATGCATACCATAACATCATGCCATTGCATACATCCTAACCCATTTCAAGGATCTCAAGGGCTTGTGATGCAGGTCATGGTGAATCAACTATCCCAGCAAGGGGCAAAGAGGATTTATTTTCCTCTAGCCAAGGCAGTCAGGGGCTATGACCCACTTGACATGGTGAGCTCTGACTCCTGAAGAAGGTTCCCCCCAACCAAGGTTGTTTGGAAATCAAAGCCAGACATGATGACTAAAGTCAGAGGCTATGACCCACTGGATATGGTGAGCCTTTGATCCTTTGAAGAAGGACTCTCAATAACATGAAGTTCCTTCAATCAAGCCACCGGATTTAAGCTCTAACAAATTTCTTGTTTATCCCGCGAGGTCCTTGAAAACATTACATACATGTCATACTCATCATTGCATAACAGGTATCCTTTTACAGGTCTCTTACCTTCTTCGCTGTTTATTTCAGCAATGGCTTCACAACAAGATAACCAGGACCTTCACGCTCAAGAGACTCAGTTCAGGGAAATCTTCCTAGGTCTATCCAAGGGGCAGGAAGAGTTGAGGACACTCCTCATGGGGAATCTGATCAGAAAGAGTCCTGAAGGTGACAAGGACGAACAGCTGAAACGTCTACAAGCTGAGGTAGACACATTGAAAACCCAGATGCTGGGGCAAAGGGCCCTCATTCAAGGTTTAGTTCAGGAGCAAGGAGATCTGAGGGCCATGATTAGTCAGCTTCATCAAGGCATGAAGCAATCAGCCCAAATCAGGGACCAGGCCAGGGAACAGTTTCCAAGAAGGCAAAGGTCGGGTCCAATGAATAGACCTCTCCGAGTCACTACTACTTCACAGGTCCAACAACGACCTCGCCAAGAACAGCAGTTTGATCAGAACAGGCCGAACGAGCCCAAGAGACAATTCACCAACATCAACATGCCATGGTCACGAGCTTTGCAGCACATGTTGAGGATGAACCTGATTGCGGTGATCAACCCTCCCGCAAATCCAAAGACTTCCTCTCCGAATTATAACCCGGAAGCAAGGTGCGCGTACCATTCTGGTAGCCTGGGGCACGATACTGAGGATTGTTGGGCACTGAAGTACAAGATTCAGAACATGATCGATGCTAAAGAGATCGAGTTCGAGCCCGTCGAGACTCCCAACGTGGTCACTGCTCCCATGCCAAGACATGGCTAGGATAGAAAGCACTTTTTGTTCATTTGAATTCAAATTGTAATTTTCTTTTGATTGTTCAAGCATTCTATTCATGTCAAACATTGTTATTTCATTAATGCATCGCACATGTCTATTTTGAAGCAATATATTCATATTCACTATACGCAAATTATTTTCATATTTTTTCTGATGTCAACTCTTGATCTAAAATTCTAAGCCTCTTGAGGGAGGATGACGAAAACGATACCACAATCTATAGTATGCTTTTGAACAGACCCCGCTGATGAGGTACAGGCATTGTTTCAATTCCTAAACACTGGAGTAATAAGGAAATAATCCCTCGTCCACCCCTCTGAGCCAAAGAAGCAGGAGTTTTTCTTTTCGAAAATTGAAACCCGTAATCATAACCTGGGGCAGGGTAGTCTTCTCAGTTGATCAAAAGTGCACAATGGATGACACCAAAGGAATCCTTACAAAACAAAAGACAGTGATGGTTCAGAACAATCAATAAAGAAAGGCAGTCATTATCTCAAAAAATAAAGAACCCATTAAGTCAAAACCCATGAAGGAGACTTACGAAACTGGGACATCCCGCTGACTGTAATTCCAAAAAAGGAAACAGTTTAGGCAAAAAAAAAGAAAGGGATAACAAAAATCAAAAAGAAAGAGGTCATACAAACCCTCAACAAAAACAAAGATGACTGCCTATTTGAAATAAATTGTCAACATTCGAACCATCACTGGTATACCAAGAGCAAAGACTCAACAAGGTCTAACGTATGATCAACTGAGTTTAGGTTTGGAGAACATCACGAAGAGCGGGTGGGTACAAATAATTTGAGCCTTTATCCTTTGTTTCTTAAACCGTGAACCAGGCCATGTTATAACCCTCAAAAGTCCTAGCTGAAGCATGGGTTAGTTCGAAAGCATACTGTTACGAAAGGTATCCTGACTCCTGAAGGCCTACGGTAAAATACGGAGTTGACATCACGTTTTACAAACATTCATTTGTTTTATGAAAAAGAATGCATTTTCAAAATCTTCAAGACAAACATAAGCTTTGCATTTTTGATATAACATTGTTTGCATATGACTTTTTGTTTGAACAGCAGAAGTTCGCACGACGAATGCCTAATGAACAGAGTATCTCCAATCAAGGGGCACGACATGAGCATTGTCCATCATCTGGGGCAATCAAGTCAAGATTCGGAGAATCTCTCAAAAGCCAAATAGCCTGGGGCAAATCTCCGCCTGAGTCACTTGGGGCACTCCAACAACGAATCTTGCCTGATCAAACACTTTCTGGTGGCATGACAAAGCACTTCTAACAGGGGCAACTCCCTACGTTCTGAAAGCATGGACATAGTCGAAAAAATACTACGCAAAATCAAAGACCCGCTAGGTTGACACACCTAGGTAAAAATAAGGGCTTCCCGGCGAACCAAAAGGGTTCGGGCAAAAATAAGGGATGAAAATGAAAAATCTGTACACCCGGCAAGTCGAAAACCTGAAAAGGCGGCTTGGGCAAAAATGGGTATCCCGGTGGACTGAAAACCCGAAAGGGAGGTCCAGGCAAAAGTTAGGGATCGAAGCGTACGACTATGTCCTGCCATCCTGTCACCTACCTACCAGAAGAAGGTTTGTCTATCAACAACTATCAGCACCTCATAGGTCTTCCTCTCCCACCTCAGAAACAGGGGAAATAAGAGAGTTGTCAAAGCAATCTAATTGTTCTGTCCTCCAAGGTGTCAAGGTAGGTTCAGCTGAAGAACGCAAACAGGTATCTCAATTCCCCAGAAAGTAAGTCAGCAGTCAGTGCATTCTTCTCCGAGCAGAGTTATCAAATCTCAAGGAAGTCGAGTATCCTCCAGTAGATCTCAATACTTCTCCCAGCAGCATATATATCCTTAACAAGCATCCCCGGCAGTCTTGGTCTAAAGATTGTTCCCCGGCGGTATATCAACATTCAAAGGAATCACTTCCCCAGCATATCAAAAGCTTCCCCAAGAGAATCCAATCCAGTTCCCCGGGAAAGTTGGAATTCACCTCCCCAAGCAGTAAGCTTATCCCCAGTAGATTCTGGAAGCTTATCCCTCGCAGAGCACGAACGCGTCGTCCGGCTTTATTTAAAGAGTTATTTCCTTAACAGGATATAACTGGGTTATCCTCAGCCAAAAGCCACGGAAAGAGCGTCCTCGACGAAGTCTTCTTACCCCAGCAAAGTCTATCAATACCTCCAATACAGCAAAGATATCCCCAGCAAATTATTATCAACACTCAGCAAGGCATTCCTCTTCCCACAGAGTATTGCTTCCCAGAATGGTCGCTAGAGTATCTTTTCTCCCCGCAGAATCTTCCATTTGCCAAGTTTATTCCGCAACGGAGTCATCTTCTCCTACCGATATTCTTGCAGTTATCATCCCCAGCGGAAGCAAAATCTATTCTCCAACAACAGCCCAGGAGTGACTTCCCGGCACCCGTCAAGGATTTACTTTCCTAGACGAAAAACACATACATAAACATCACATACATCATTATAGCATGCATGGACGCATCATATCATACAAATCTCATTTATGTTGAGAACATCATTGCTTGATCCATATCATGCATTGCATATGACTGACCTTTACCTTTCAGGAAGGATTCAGCTAAATTCTCCATCATATTTCAAGACCTAGACCGGTTCAGTTAATCAACTCCAAAGGTTTCTTATCCAGTCCAAGGCCTTCTCTAGTCCAGCTAAATCGACTCCCAACAGGTTTTTCTGATAAAGACTCAGTAGAGGTTATAGCTTCCTATTGGTTCTCTCTCCTACGGTGCATGAGATTTCCATTTTAGGTTTTTTCTTTAAGATTATAATTTCCTATTGGTTCTCTCTCCGACGGTGCATGAGATTTCCATTTTGGGTTTTTCTTTAAGATTATATTGTCCTATTGGTTCTCTCTCCGACGGTGCATGAGATTTCCATTTTAGGTTTTTATTTAAGATTATCTTTTCCTATTGGTTCTCTCTCCGACGGTGCATGAGATTTCCATTTTAGGTTTTTCTTTAAGATTATCTTTTCCTATTGGTTCTCTCTCCGACGGTGCATGAGATTTCCATTTTAGGTTTTTCTTTAAGATTATCTTTTCCTATTGGTTCTCTCTCCGACGGTGCATGAGATTTCCATTTTAGGTTTTTCTTTAAGATTATCTTTTCCTATTGGTTCTCTCTCCGACGGTGCATGAGATTTCCATTTTAGGTTTTTCTTTAAGATTATCTTTTCCTATTGGTTCTCTCTCCGACGGTGCATGAGATTTCCATTTTAGGTTTTTCTTTAAGATTATCTTTTCCTATTGGTTCTCTCTCCGACGGTGCATGAGATTTCCATTTTAGGTTGTTTCTTTAAGATTATCTTTTCCTATTGGTTCTCTCTCCGACGGTGCATGAGATTTCCATTTTAGGTTTTTCTTTAAGATTATAAATTTCCTATTGGTTCTCTCTCCGACGGTGCATGAGATTTCCATT
Source organism: Vicia faba (assembly GCA_948472305.1). Classification (NCBI taxonomy): domain Eukaryota; kingdom Viridiplantae; phylum Streptophyta; class Magnoliopsida; order Fabales; family Fabaceae; genus Vicia; species Vicia faba. The sequence continues at coordinate 285,895,762 of OX451739.1, read as the reverse complement.
TTAGGTTTTTTCTTTAAGATTATATTTTCCTATTGATTCCCTCTCCGACGGTGTGTGAGGTGATAATTCCTTTTTAGGTTATATTTTCAGATGGTTCCCTCTCCGACGGTGAGTGAGGTGATAATTCCTTTTCAAGATGTTTCCCTCTCCGACGGTGAGTGAGGTGATAATCTCCTATGGTTCCCTCTCCGACGGTGAGTGAGGTGATAATTCCTTTTCAGATGGTTCCCTCTCCGACGGTGAGTGAGGTGATAATCTCCTATGGTTCCCTCTCCGACGGTGAGTGAGGTGATAATTCCTTTTCAGATGGTTCCCTCTCCGACGGTGAGTGAGGTGATAATCTCCTATGGTTCCCTCTCCGACGGTGAGTGAGGTGATAATTCCTTTTCAGATGGTTCCCTCTCCGACGGTGAGTGAGGTGATAATCTCATATGGTTCCCTCTCCGACGGTGAGTGAGGTGATAATTCCTTTTCAGATGGTTCCCTCTCCGACGGTGAGTGAGGTGATAATCTCCTATGGTTCCCTCTCCGACGGTGAGTGAGGTGATAATTCCTTTCCAGATAGTTCCCTCTCCGACGGTGAGTGAGGTGATTCCCTTTCAGATTATAATTGCCAATTGGTTCTCTTCCCGATACTGTGAAGATGGTAATTCCCACCAAGATTTTCTCAACGAACGTTGTTGAAGTTAAAATCACCCAAGGTTCTCTTACCGTTCACGCTAAGGTAGTAACCATCCCTGGTTCATTCATCACCGTTTGAAGCTCCAGACTCAGCTCCTGTAACCAGTCAGGACGCATCTATACCAAGCATCTGAAAATCAGCTCCTGCAACGTGTCAGGTAATCATTTTTCTTTTGCAGATATGCAGGTTCTCGCTAAGGAATCTCTTACGCGATCAACATCCAGATGTCATCTATAAGCCCATCATCCTATTCATCAACCTCCAAATGGCGTCTATAAGCCCATTTCCATCATCACACTGCTACTATGTGAGCGCAAATTTCTGGGCACTCTAGTGTTCAATCATCTTCTACCCTCGGATTACGAAAGGCACGTCAGCCAATCTGCATCCTCAGGTCTAAGAAGATTGAATAGGGGCAACTGTTGTACCCCAAAATTTTCCCTCCCATATTTTCCAAGAAATTGCCAAGCCAAGCTTCAAAATTCCCCAAGGGTTGCACAACTCAAAAGTCTCCTATACAGTCAAGATTAGGGTTTGTGTTCTGAGCAAGAAAAGGAAGTTTTCAAGGTCCCAATCAAGTCCCACATGCCTATAAACATGGTCAAGTATCCTCATATCAAGTTTCAAGGCTTTCAGTACAAAATTGCACAGTCAAAACCCTAAATTGCACTACAGTCAACTGTAGGGGCAAAATGGTCATTTGGCAGTCAAAAGTTCAAATTTTTGGTCAACATATCATTTTGAAGCCACAAACATCATTTGATCAATGCTTGATCATGATTCTCAAAATTTGGCTCAAAAATCATCAAGATGCAAAATTTCCTTATTTGGACAGCTGAAAAAGTCAACTGAAATTGACCAGGGCATAACTTTCACATGGATTATCAGAAAAATTCCATCCAAATCTCATTTTGAAGAGAAAGACATTTCCTACAACTCATCTTCATACTTCAAGTCCAAGAAATGCTCTCACAAAAAGTTATCAATTTCAACATTATAGGTCATTTTCAAAAGTCAACAAAAAGGGACTTTAAGTCAAAGGCCATAACTTGAGATTGGTAAATCAAAATGACATGGGACCAAAGGCATTGGTTAGAGGACTCAAAGACCTTTCCAAAATGTCCAAGAACATGAGAAAAGCTTAAAAATTGAGCAAGTTATGCCTTGTAGAAGTTGGGAAATTTTTGGATATTTTGAAAAGTCAACATTGATTCAAATGACCTAAAACTGCTAATGGGCCCATTTTTCTTCCACAAATCATCATCCATGGCATATGCACGACCACTTGGCCCAAAGGGAAGTATTTTCTCACTTTTTATTTATTTATTTGAATTTTTATTTATATTAATTCATTTAAATCAATTAAATATGTGAAAAATACTTAACTTAACCTAACAAATCTTTTTGTACATGTTTTAGGCTCAATAATTCGTGCCTAGCCAAATAAGGAAAGAATTGGACTGATTAGATCATGATTTGCACAAAAGCACATGGAAAATATTTGGAAAATAATGGTGAAAAAATCAAATCTTCAAATTCATGAATACAAGAGATTCTGACCAAATTTGTTAACCTAATGGACTCAGTACATAAGCCTAAAGGAAACCCTAATGTTCATAGACGCAGCTACTCAAGAAACTCCATTGACAACTTGAATTTTTTCTCAAAAAAGTCAATACTGAAAACCCTTTTGCAGGCTGATTCAAGGCACGAAACCTATTCCATTAGCTTGCTGAGGGATCATAGAACGATTCTCAATCAAGAACACTCATCAAAACCTCAGGAATCGGTATACTGAACTGGAAATATCTCATGAAAAATCCATGATCGTGTTTTGACATCTAGGCATTCTTAGGGCATTTTAATTATTGATTTACATTCCTTATGCCTTTCTAATTCTAACCATATGATTCAATTGTGTTTTTATGCTGTGTACACGATTATGCCATGTTTGAGTTTTAGGGTTTACAGGACCTCCAATTAGGGATTTTGAAACCAAGAAAAATTGGCCTTCAAGAGTACCATGGTTGTAATCAGCAAGTTTGGACGATCTCAAATATACCCTCGCGCCTAATTTATGATTGCCCTAGTGCTAATCGTTATTTTCTGTAAGGACACTTTCTGCAACGGTGTAAAAACCGTTGCTTATGTCGTTTATATTTCAGGAACATGAAGAAGATGATGTGTTGGCAAACGGTGATAGGTTGATTCAAAATTCGTGCGCGTTAGTGGACCCTGGTCATTATTTCTTTTATCATGTTTATTTGATATTATATATTAAATGTATTTGGGATGGCTCAGTGGTAGGTACACGCGTTTGCAATGTCCATGACCTGGGTTCGAGCCCCAGGTCTTTCATGTTTCCATGTTATTTTTCAGTTTCCAATCATATGCAGTTTCAATAATAAAGCGCTCCATACACCTTCCTGAATCCCACACCCACGTGTCCCTGGAGATCAAATCAAAGGCATAGATTGGGAGCGCATCATAAGCCTGGTCAAAGTGCTAACACGCTACCTGGAAAAGGTCAAACGGACCAAGGTTGTTGGGCCAGATTTCTTGGATTAAACCTCCTATTTGGGGACTACCACCCCCCCTGGTTTGCAATTCTCTATATTTTCCTTATATTTTATTTTCAATTATTATTTTATTTTCTTTATTGTTTTGATTTAATTAATTATTTCTACAAAATATAAAAAATGCATAAAAATCAGAAAAGATAAAAAATATAATAAATATTTTATTTTAATATTTCTTGTAAATAAATGCATGTAAATTAATTAGTTTAAATTAGGGTTTTAGTTTTAATTCCTTTCATAACAAAATCTAAAAAATATAGAACTAGGTTTAATAAATGTTTTATTCCTTTTAATTTTTCTTTTTCACAATAATATTATTTATTTTATTTATTTTCATAATTAAAATTGTATATAAAAATTAGGTTTAATTTAGGTTAAATTTTAACGTCTTCTTAATAAATTAAAATAAAATAGAATTAGGGTTAGCGTTTAATTGCAATTAATTTTTTCTATTAAATCCCAAAATATTAAAAATACCAAAAACATATTTTTTTTAATTAATTAACTTCATCATTAATTTGATTTTTGCAAAAGGGTCCAACGCCCTCGTTTCGATTTAATTTCGCATATTTATTTTATTTTGCTTAAATAATTATGTATCTCTCCCGAAGCCTTGTAAATACTTCTCGCACTTTAAATTCATTTACTTTCTTTATTTTTCTGTCAAATCGGGTCCTGGTTAATTTTGGCGATGTGGACCCGCGCCATTTGTAATAGCTTAGAATTTACTTTTTCCGCAACTTTTAACTATTAATAATGACATGCAAGAATGAATGATAAAATAAAAACAAGCGTAGAACACCAATAACATGACAAGATAAATACAAATGAAAATGACACACGAATCGCACACACCACCCCTAGGGTACGCCTCACTGTTGCCTTGCCTTCGAAAGGTGATCGTCGAGTAGAGGATGTCTTAGTAAGTCCTCATGATCCGGGAACCTGGCATGAGGGTAGCTTCTAAGGTGTCTTCCCATTGCTCTGGTGATCACCATGTCCCGAACTTCGAATTGACCCGAACACCTCCAACGGTGGTGCTACCTACCTCTCAATGGTGGGATGGCACTACTTTAAAGGACATTTACACAGACGAATTCCTTAGGGTAGGTAGGTTCTCGTAGATACTTGCTCTAATTTCAAAAAAAAATCAAAAAATACTTTTCACACCGACACCTTTTCAAAAGCATTCGAAAGCAATTTTTCAAACACTCTTGAGGACCGATACAAGAGTCGAACTGGAATTTTCAAAGAAACTTTTTAAAACCCACAGTTGAAAAGCAAACAAACCATTTTGAAAACACAAATGAGCAAGTATCTAAGAGCCCATGGATAACCATGGATAGAAAGGGTGCTAACACCTTCCCTTTCTATAATCTATCTCCCGAACCGAGAGCAATCTCTTTAAGGAATTTTTCTGTGCTTTTGTCCTTTCCATTTGGAGAAAATAAAAGACGGTGGCGACTCTTGCTTCCGCGACATTTCGCGAACCAGCGTTAAACAGTCAGTTCCAGATCCACCGATCACAAAGACCTCTGCTGGTTCAGTTTAAATCGACCAATGATTTATCCTGATTCTGTTCCGGTAGACATTTTCTGTGGTTCAGTTAAATTGCTCCTAATATTTATGCTGATTCGTTATCCAGTTAAATATTACTCAAGACCCCTGCTGGTTCAGTTTAAATCAACCAATGATTTATCCTAATTCCGTTCTGGTAGACACTTTCTCTGGTTCAGTTAAATCACTCATAAGATTTATGATGATTTGTTGTCCAGTTAAATATTACACAAGACCTCAGCTGGTTTAGTTTAAATCCCCCAATGATTTATCCTGATTCCGTTCCAGTAGACACTTTTTCTGTTTCAGTTAAATCACTCTTAAGATTTATGCTGATTCATTGTCCAGTTAAAGTTTATTCATTTCATCTGTTGGTTCAGTTTAAATCGACCAACGAATTATCCTGATTCTGTTCTAGTAGACACTTTCTCTGGCTCTATAAAATCTCCCCTATGATGTATGTCGATTCATTATCCAGTTAAAGTTTATTCAAGACCTCTGCTGGTTCAGTTTAAATCGACCAGTGATTTATCTTGATTCCGTTCCGATAGACACTTTCTCTAGTTCAGTTAAATCGCTCCTAAGATTTATGCTGATTCATTATCCAGTTATAATTTATTCAAGACCTCTGCTTGTTTAGTTTAAATCGATCAATGATGTATCCTAATTCTATTATGGTAGACACTTTCTCTAGTTCAGTTAAATCGCTCCTAAGATTTATGCTGCTTCATTATCCAATTAAAGATTACTCAAGACCTCTGCTTGGTTCAGTATAAATCGACCAAAGATTTATTCCGATATTTCTTCCAATCTCTACCAATGGTCACCTTGGATGGCATCTATAAGCCCATCTCTGATAACTCTTCATCACCTCTCCAAATGGCATCTTTAAGCCCATTTCCGATGCAATCAACTAACACATTACTTCGCGCATCCGTGAGTTCAAATTTCTGGGTACTCTAGTGTTCAATCATCTTCCACCTTCAAGTCATGAATGGCTGACTCACCAATCTACCTCTTCAGGTTTAATAAGATTGAACAGGAGAAGCTGTTGTACCCCTAAAATTTTCCCACTCTTTCCTCAAGACATTTCTTACAAGATCTTCATTGCCTCAAGCTTGCACATGTATTGACTAGGTCAAACCACCTCCTAAACACTGATGCCTCAAATTAGGGTTTTGATTTTCACAAGGACAACTAGACTGATAATGCCTCAAATTACTTTCGTGGATCATTATAGACCTCCAAGAATACTCATTTCAAATTTCAAGTCTTGAATCACAATTTTGTTCAATCAATTGACTAGATGACTGAAAATCAGTTGTGTTGGGTAAAAAATCAATTATGGACAACTTACATTCAAACTTCAAGATTTTGGACCAATATCAACATTTTGAATTCATATGCATCAAATAATCAAGTTTGGATCATAATTCCTCAAGAAAAGTGTTCAATTCATCAAAATGGCAAAATGGTCAAAATTAGGATTTTGACTCAGAATGACTAATTTTTGACTTTTGACCTAATACGTGACTTTTTGTTTTGAAACATGATTTCAAGGATTCAATTACATAATTTTGACATAATTTCATGATTCAATTCATCCCCCAAGATCAATCAATTGATAGATGAAATTTGGTTAACTGTTGGAAAACCAACTAATACACCAAAAGTCAAACTTTGACTTTTTAGTCAAATTTGAGTTTCAAAGATCACAATTCATCAAGACATTCAAAAATATGAAGCTCGATCATCAAGAAATCAAGAAATTCAAAAGTCAATTTAAAAAGTCAAACTTTTCAAGACTTACATATTTTCCCAAGTGTTTTTGTACATGATAATTTCACTACTTCATGCCAATTTTTCACCAAGATGCAAGACGATTAAAAGGAAACTTTCAACGTGAGAGTTGTAGATCTTGACGAGATATACAACTTTGTATTAGAGGGCTCATATCCAATAAATTCTTATATTTTGAGTTATAAGCCCATGAAGTCATGCACTTTTTCCTAAACAACTAGTTAAATTTTGACCTAGATTAGGCAGATTTTTGTCCCAAATTCTTGGCCATTTTTCACATAGTTCAATTGGATTTTGCAAAAGTGAAAAACACAAAATTTGTAGAGGATGTTTCAAGCTTTCCAAAATGTCAAAGAACTTGAAGAGATTATTTTTTAGCTAAGAGAATCGAAGGCAAGAAGTTGGGCATCCATTCTTGAATTATAGGTCATGTTCATGAAGAGCAATTGAACAAATCTGAAGCCATGATGCATAAATATTGCTTTTCAGGCTTCAAACTTGCTAATCACTCAATAATTAAATGTTTACGCAACTGTTGGAACCACTATCCAAGTGTTTAAAGCTTTTTCCAAGTTGATTTTCCATTTTTGGCACAAAGTCACCACTTCCATTTTGGAAAAGTAACTTTAATCACAATGTCAACTCTTCTTGAACCCATACATTTTTGATTCTGACTCCAAAACATTGCAAAGCAAGAAGCAAAATATCTACAACGTGTTAACCACCCTACAAGCCTTGTACTTCACATTGGGACAATATTTGTTAAGATTGCTTCAAAAACAAGTAAAAAAACCATAACATCTGATCTTTGTTTTCTGATCACTTCAAGCCCTCAAACATTTCCATATAAATAGAGGCATGTATTTGCAACCTAGGACACGAATTCATAAGCCCTGAAACTCTCCCAAACTCCCTCAAATCAGAAATTTCACCAAAACTCCATTTTTTTTTCATTTCTGACCTTGAACTGCCATCTCACAATCCACTCGTGCTTTTCCTCTCCAAATCAATCACAAAGCATCTATACATCATAAACAACTCATCCCCCACCTGTTCTCCAACTGTAACATCATCTTCCTCATCTTCCATAACTAAAAACAGAGCTCTGCATATTGACTTATCCAGAATAATACAACCACTCTCAATCCAAAGTAAGCATCGCATTAGCTTCCTGGAGGTTCAGTGAAGCTATCTAGATCATCACAACATCTCAAGGAGTGCTCAATCATCAAACACGATTTTCAGTTTTGAGAAATGATCAAGTTTGAAAATTCAAAAATGTTGTTGAAGCAACTAGCGCGAGGAAGAAGAAGATGACACAATCAGGAGCGAGTTTGTAATATAATGTGTTGGTTTTATATAAATAAACGGATGTATAGCCACCCCAGTGTCAAGAATCGCGCGCGTAAGGCATTACACTATAAGGTCTTGGGTTCGAACCCCAAGGACCTTTTGTTTTGTTTTCTAACATTTTTTTTGTTTCATTTTTTGGCCATCAGCGCTTGAGCCTCCCTCCATTGGGCCATTTTCTCTTTTACTCTGAAACACCCCCTGATCACTATATAACACGCATGCCCATTATTATTTTTATTTCTTTTTCTGACTTCAAACAAAAAAGACTTGGGCCTAGTAAACCAAAATGTTTTACTTGTTTACCCCTTAAATCATTTCAAACCCCCTGACTTACTATTTTTATTTTATTATTTTATTTTATTTTCCCCTCTTTATTTTATTTTTTATTATTTTTATTCTTATTAAAAATACAAAAAAAATTGTTTTTTCTATTAAATACTTAAACTAATTTTCTACTTCCATTTTATTTTTATTAAAAAAAAACCTAAAAAATATGTTCTTTCTTAATTTAAATAAAATAAATCTAGAATTAGGTTTTTACTTTTATTTTCCCTTTTTAATTAAATAAACATATACTTTAATTAATTAATTTCTTCTTAAACTAATTATTAAAACCTTTTCATACAAAAAACTCAAACAAAAACAATTTTCTTTTCTTTTTACATTATCTTTATATTTTGTATATTTTTATTGTTATTCATTATTCAATATGGTTGTAATAGTAATTAGGTTTTAATTTCTTTCATCCTCCATTTGTAATTTTTATCCCCATCCCCTAAATCATGTAATAGCGTAGAACTTTAAATTTCTGCATTTTATCGCTTTCAATATTATTGTTAGTAACTAGGATTTGTATGGCAAGACTTAAAATAATTACTATACAACCCTAATTCAAAGACAAAAATGCATGAAAACAAGACACCTTGCACACTTGAACCTCTAGGGTTAACCTCACTTGTTTCCTTATAATAAACAGTCATGCCCCTCGAACGTGGGATACTTTAGCGAGGTCCCTCGATTACAAGATCGTAGTCCCTCGATGACCCTTCGATGTTGCCTTCGGTAAATGATCTTAGATCCTTGCAAAAAAATTGCTAAGGTATCCTACAATGTTGCATTCTATAACTGTACGATGACGCACGTCTATCCTTTCACATCCAATGATATGGTTGCTTGCTAACTAATAGTAAGACAACACTATCTAAAGGAGGAGGAGAAGAACAAATACTTTTTGAGTAGGTAGAATGTTCATAGTTGCTTGCTCATAAACATTTCAAAACAAAACATCTTTCAAATACACCCACACTTTCATGAATTATTTTCAAAAGTTAACACTTTGTATACATTCTTATAGAGACGAGAATCATTACAAAGTTCGCCTAAACAGAGGCACTTTTCAAAAACACTTTCAAATCATCACAAACACATTTCAAACAAAGAATTTCAAAGTGAGCTAGCAACTAAGAGCCTGTAGATAACTACGGATGAAAAGGGTGCTAACACCTTCCCTTTTCATAACCTACCCCTCTGAACTCAAGAAAATTTTCAAAAGGTCTTTCATGTTCTTTTCACCATTTCCTTTATTTGATAAAAGAAAAGTTGGTGGCGACTCCTTCTATCTGTAACAATTGCGATAAAATGCAGAACACCCAAGTCAGTTCTCCCACCGTATTACAAACTTAATTAAGCATCAAAACGTAGGAGTTGAGTGAGTTTTGATGCTAAGAAAGTCACACTTTTATCACTTTCGACCTTCACACAATTTCCCTCCAAACCTAACTGTTTCTTTCGATTCTCATTTCCAATCACTATCCTATAAATAGAGGGATACATTCCACTCATATCCTTAAGTTTCAATAGCCAAAACCATCCTGCCAAGATCCCACATGAACAATTGAGGTTGATTTCTATTTTTTTATTTCCTCACCTTATTTCACAAAAACCTTTATCCAGTTAGCTTCCTTGACATTCATTGAAGCTAACCAGATCCTTAGTAAGAAGAATTAAGCACATATATAAATTACAAAATCTAGGTTTCATAGCAAACTTCTTACACTTTATTGAGGTAGAACTATCTATCATTTTGCTTCAAATAAGTTACTAAGTTGTAGCCTCTTCTTCTCTGAAACTCATGCTTCTTCTGGTTTTCATTTTCATTTTCATTGCCTTTACCTATATTAGTAACAAGCAAGACAAACCAACATTGCATTTTATTAATTAATAGGAGAAATCAAGACAAAAATATTCATGATCACAAAAGAACACAAGTCAAGGTGCTTGGTGATTCCTCAAAGAGCAAAGCTAAATATAGGGAGGGGAACCAAGAATCCTAATGTGATCTTATTGTGAATGACTCAACATGGTATGATGAAGGGATCTTATAGGAAAAAATTGGGGTACAACAGAGTGCTATTAATATTTCCAAAAATCCTATTTAGAATAGTAGGACAAAGCACATTGACATTAGGCACCACTTCATTAGAGAGCTTGTGGAGGAAAAAGTTATAACTCTTGAGCATTTTAGCACTGAGAACCATCTTGATGATATATTTATAAAAGCTCGCGATGCAGTTCAGTTCTAAAACCCAAGGAGGAGACTTGGGATCTGTATCTATGAAGAATTATAGTAACTACTGTTGGTGCTGCATCTATTGATGAAGATGTTAAGGATGGTGTTACCTCTAATTAACATTTTGTCGATGCTATTATAGAAGAAGAATTTTATGATGCATGACACTTGGTCATGTGATTTTGTTTGGGTTTGTCTTATGGTCCTGTTTATTTTGGTTTATGATTTTGTACGGGTTGAATGCCCGGGATATTTTTTTTTCACACTGCTACTTGAACTTTAGGTGCTTAAAAGTTTTGCTAATATTGTCTACTTACCTTGTCATATTATGCCTAAAAAGGTGGAGTAGTATGATATTGATGATGTTGGAGCTGGTACTACTGTTGAGGGGGATAATTTATTATTCTCTATTAAGATAGTAGGTGTTTAGGGGGAGTCCCTGTTGTTCTGGATTGAGGTGCTCTAAAGAGATGTCAGACATGATGTCTTGACGTCATGGTGTTGAGAACTTAGGTTCTCTATTTTTTGCAGATGTGTTAGTAGATCAACTAACTATTAACTATATCTTTTTTTTGTGTGTTGCTAACCTTGCTAAGGTTTTTTTCCGCTAATGTACCTATAATATGTGTTTTTGATTTATTTTAAAACATATTTTATGATGTTTTCTTGTGCAAGGGTTATTTAGGTGTTTTAGCCAAAATGTGCCAAAGGGGAAGATTGTTATTTCTCTGAAATTATGATTGACATACATTTTGGTAAAACCAACTTGGGAGCAACATATTGAACAAGATATTCCAACTTGCAATTTTCAACATGTCATATAAGATGTCTCAACCAGAAGATAGGACATTGCATCTGCATCATTTGACAATTACGATTCAGTTGATATGTTAGTTACTGAATATTCATGGAATATTTAGTTAGCTTATGTGGCATCCAAGATTGAAAAATCAGAGATTCTATGTTGGTTTTTGAATATATGGAAAGTGTCTAAATATGGATACATTTTAGGAAACAAATAATTGAAGACCTATTTTCTTGGAAAAGTTTGTGTAAACATTGTGCAACCTCACTGCTACAATGTTGAAGCCCAGCCCAGTCAAGAATAATGTTATATATTGACTGGTGTATACCTAGTTTTATGTGGAACTTGCGTGTGTGTTTTGTTAGGGTTTTAGAATCCTTAACTTTATCCTCCACAGAAAAATCAGAAGTTTAAACATCTCTTTTATCCTCAGTCAGGGTATATAAGAATCAAATTCCCCAGTAGAGTAATGGTCAACTATGGTTCCTGAATTCTACTCCCTAAGCAGAAATAAACATTCCCTGTAATGTTTCCCCAAAACAGCAAACAAGAATTCCCAGCAGAAGCACTCTAAACAAGTTTGAAGATATACATACTCTTCGTCTCAAGCAGTAGTCCCGTAACTCCCCAGCAATAGTCAAGGATTTATTTTCTCAGAAAAAGATACACTTCAATAACATTTCATATTCATGAATCATGACATATTCATACAAAACATATAGCATAATCTCATTTATTTTGAGAGCATCATTAAGCAATGCATTTCATACATCATAGCATTGCATACAACTAACTCTTTACCTTTTCAGGAAAGATCAGTCACTAGATGAATACCATCGGCAACAAACATTTCATCTGCTGGTTCAGTTTAAATCGACCAATGATTTATCCTGATTCCGTTCCGATAGACACTTTCTCTAGTTCAGTTAAATCGCTCCTAAGATTTATGTTGATTCGTTATCCAGTTAAAGTTTATTCAATACCTCGGTTGGTTCAGTTTAAATCGATCAATGATTTATCTTGATTTCGTTCTGGTAGATGCTTTCTCTAGTTTAGTTAATCTCTCCTAAGATTTATGTTGATTCGTTATCCGGTTAAAGGTTATTCAAGACTTCTGTTGGTTCAGTTTAAATCGACCAATGATTTATCCTGATTCCGTTTCGTTAGACACTTTCTCTGGTTCAGTTTAAATCGACCAATGATTTATCCCGATTCTATTCCGGTAGACAATTTCTCTGGTTCAGTTAAATCGCTCCTAAGATTTATGATGATTCATTATCCAGTTAAATTTTATTCAAGACCTCTGCTAGTTCAGTTTAAATTGACCAACGATTTATCCTGATTCCGTTCTGGTAGATGCTTTCTCTGGTTCAGTTAAATAACTCCTAAGATTTATGCTGATTCGTTATCCAATTAAATATTATTCAAGACTTCTGCTGGTTCAGTTTAAATCAACCAATGATTTATCCTAATTCCATTCAGGTAGACACTTTCTCTGGTTCAGTTATATCACCCCAAAGATTTATGCTGATTCGTTATCCTATTTAAGAATATTCAAGACCTCTAGTGGTTCAGTTTAAATTGACCAATGAATTATCCTAATTTCGTTCTGATGGGATCTTTCTCTGGTTCAGATAAATAATTCTTAAGATTTATGCTGATTCGTTATCAAGTTAAAGTTTATTCAAGACCTATGCTGGTTCAGTTTAAATCAACCAATGATTCATCCTGATTCTGTTCCGGTACACACTTTCTCTGGTTCAGTTAAATCGCCCCAAAGATTTATGCTGATTCGTTATCCAATTTTAGATTTTTCAAGACCTCTGCTGGTTCAGTTTAAATCAACCAATGATTTATCCTGATTCTGTTCCGGTAGACACTTCCTCTGGTTTAGCTAAATCACTCCTAAGATTTATGTTGATTCGTTATCCAGTTAAAGTTTATTCAAGACCTCTGCTGGTTCAGTTTAAATCGACCAATGATTTATCCCGATTCTGTTCCGGTAGACATTTTCTGTGGTTCAGTTAAATTGCTCCTAATATTTATGCTGATTCGTTATCCAGTTAAATATTACTCAAGACCCCTGCTGGTTCAGTTTAAATCAACCAATGATTTATCCTAATTCCGTTCTGGTAGACACTTTCTCTGGTTCGGTTAAATCACTCATAAGATTTATGATGATTTGTTGTCCAGTTAAATATTACTCAAGACCTTAGCTGGTTTAGTTTAAATACCCCAATGATTTATCCTGATTCCGTTCCAGTAGACACTTTTTCTGTTTCAGTTAAATCACTCTTAAGATTTATGCTGATTCATTGTCCAGTTAAAGTTTATTCATTTCATCTGTTGGTTCAGTTTAAATCGACCAACGAATTATCCTGATTCTGTTCTAGTAGACACTTTCTCTGGCTCTATAAAATCTCCCCTATGATGTATGTCGATTCATTATCCAGTTAAAGTTTATTCAAGACCTCTGCTGGTTCAGTTTAAATCGACCAGTGATTTATCTTGATTCCGTTCCGATAGACACTTTCTCTAGTTCAGTTAAATCGCTCCTAAGATTTATGCTGATTCATTATCCAGTTATAATTTATTCAAGACCTCTGCTTGTTTAGTTTAAATCGATCAATGATGTATCCTAATTCTATTGTGGTAGACACTTTCTCTAGTTCAGTTAAATCGCTCCTAAGATTTATGCTGCTTCATTATCCAATTAAAGATTACTCAAGACCTCTGCTTGGTTCAGTATAAATCGACCAAAGATTTATTCCGATATTTCTTCCAATCTCTACCAATGGTCACCTTGGATGGCATCTATAAGCCCATCTCTGATAACTCTTCATCACCTCTCCAAATGGCATCTTTAAGCCCATTTCCGATGCAATCAACTAACACATTACTTCGCGCATCAATGAGTTCAAATTTCTGGGTACTCTAGTGTTCAATCATCTTCCACCTTCAAGTCATGAATGGCTGACTCACCAATCTACCTCTTCAGGTTTAATAAGATTGAACAGGGGAAGCTGTTGTACCCCTAAAATTTTCCCACTCTTTCCTCAAGACATTTCTTACAAGATCTTCATTGCCTCAAGCTTGCACATGTATTGACTAGGTCAAACCACCTCCTAAACACTGATGCCTCAAATTAGGGTTTTGATTTTCACAAGGACAACTAGACTGATAATGCCTCAAATTACTTTCGTGGATCATTATAGACCTCCAAGAATACTCATTTCAAATTTCAAGTCTTGAATCACAATTTTGTTCAATCAATTGACTAGATGACTGAAAATTAGTTGTATTGGGTAAAAAGTCAATTATGGACAACTTACATTCAAACTTCAATATTTTGGACCAATATCAACATTTTGAATTCATATGCATCAAATAATCAAGTTTGGATCATAATTCCTCAAGAAAAGTGTTCAATTCATCAAAATGGCAAAATGGTCAAAATTAGGATTTTGACTCAGAATGACTAATTTTTGACTTTTGACCTAATACGTGACTTTTTGTTTTGAAACATGATTTCAAGGATTCAATTACATAATTTTGACATAATTTCATGATTCAATTCATCCCCCAAGATCAATCAATTGATAGATGAAATTTGGTTAACTGTTGGAAAAGCCAACTAATACACCAAAAGTCAAACTTTGACTTTTTAGTCAAATTTGAGTTTCAAAGATCACAATTCATCAAGACATTCAAAAATATGAAGCTCGATCATCAAGAAATCAAGAAATTCAAAATTCAATTTAAAAAGTCAAACTTTTCAAGACTTAGATATTTTCCCAAGTGTTTTTGTACATGATAATTTCACTACTTTATGCCAATTTTTCACCAAGATGCAAGACGATTAAAAGGAAACTTTCAACGTGAGAGTTGTAGATCTTGACGAGATATACAACTTTGTATTAGAGGGCTCATATCCAATAAATTCTTATATTTTGAGTTATAAGCCCATGAAGTCATGCACTTTTTCCTAAACAACTAGTGAAATTTTGACCTAGATTAGGCAGATTTTTGTCCCAAATTCTTGGCCATTTTTCACATAGTTCAATTGGATTTTGCAAAAGTGAAAAACACAAAATTTGTAGAGGATGTTTCAAGCTTTCCAAAATGTCAAAGAACTTGAAGAGATTATTTTTTAGCTAAGAGAATCGAAGGCAAGAAGTTGGGCATCCATTCTTGAATTATAGGTCATGTTCATGAAGAGCACTTGAACAAATCTGAAGCCATGATGCATAAATATTGCTTTTCAGGATTCAAACTTGCTAATCACTCAATAATTAAATGTTTACGCAACTGTTGGATCCACTATCCAAGTGTTTAAAGCTTTTTCCAAGTTGATTTTCCATTTTTGGCACAAAGTCACCACTTCCATTTTGGAAAAGTAACTTTAATCACAATGTCAACTCTTCTTGAACCCATACATTTTTGCTTCTGACTCCAAAACATTGCAAAGCAAGAAGCAAAATATCTACAACCTGTTAACCACCCTACAAGCCTTGTACTTCACATTGGGACAATATTTGTTAAGATTGCTTCAAAAACAAGTAAAAAAACCATAACATGTGATCTTTGTTTTCTGATTACTTCAAGCCCTCAAACATTTCCCTATAAATAGAGGCATGTATTTGCAACCTAGGACACGAATTCACAAGCCCTGAAACTCTCCCAAACTCCCTCAAATCAGAAATTGCACCAAAACTCCATTTTTGTTGCATTTCTGACCTTGAACCGCCATCTCACAATCCACTCGTGCTTTTCCTCTCCAAATCAATCATAAAGCATCTATACATCATAAACAACTCATCCCCCACCTGTTCTCCAACTGTAACATCATCTTCCTCATCTTCCATAACCAAAAACAGTGCTCTGCATATTGACTTATCCAGAATAATACAACCACTCTCAATCCAAAGTAAGCATCGCATTAGCTTCCTGGAGGTTCAGTGAAGCTATCTAGATCATCACAACATCTCAAGGAGTGCTCAATCATCAAACACGATTTACAGTTTTGAGAAATAAGAAAGTTTGAAAATTCAAAAATGTTGTTGAAGCAACTAGCGTGAGGAAGAAGAAGATGACACAATCAGGAGCGAGTTTGTAATATAATGTGTTGGATTTATATAAATAAACGGATGTATAGCCACCCCAGTGTCAAGAATCGCGCGCGTAAGGCATTACACTATAAGGTCTTGGGTTTGAACCCCAAGGACCTTTATTTTTGTTTTCTAATATTTTTTTTGTTTAATTTTTTGGCCATCAGCGCTTGAGCCTCCCTCCATTGGGCCATTTTCTCTTTTACTCTGAAACACCCCCTGATCACTATATAACACGCATGCCCATTATTATTTTTATTTCTTTTTCTGACTTCAAACAAAAAAGACTTGGGCCTAGTAAACCAAAATGTTTTACTTGTTTACCCCTTAAATCATTTCAAACCCCCTGACTTACTATTTTTATTTTATTATTTTATTTTATTTTCCTCTCTTTATTTTATTTTTTATTATTTTTATTCTTATTAAAAATACAAAAAATATTGTTTTTTCTATTAAATACTTAAACTAATTTTCTACTTCCATTTTATTTTTATTAAAAAAAAAACCCTAAAAAATATGTTCTTTCTCAATTTAAATAAAATAAATCTAGAATTAGGTTTTTACTTTTATTTTCCATTTTTAATTAAATAAACATATACTTTAATTAATTAATTTCTTCTTAAACTAATTAGGTTAAAGCCTTTTCATACAAAAAACTCAAACAAAAACAATTTTCTTATCTTTTTACATTATCTTTATATTTTGTATATTTTTATTGTTATTCATTATTCAATATGGTTGTAATAGTAATTAGGTTTTAATTTCTTTCATCCTCCATTTGTAATTTGTATCCCCATCCCCTAAATCATGTAATAGCGTAGAACTTTAAATTTCTGCAATTTATCGCTTTCAATATTATTGTTAGTAACTAGGATTTGTATGGCAAGATTTAAAATCATTACTATACAACCCTAATTCAAAGACAAAAATACATGAAAACAAGACACCTTGCACACTTGCACCTCTAGGGTTAACCTCACTTGTTTCCTTATAATAAACAGTCATGTCCCTCGAACGTGGGATACTTTAGCGAGGTCCCTCGATTAAAAGATCGTATTCCCTCGATGACCCTTCGATGTTGCCTTCGGTAAACGATCTTAGATTCTTACAAAAAAATTACTAAGGTATCCTACAATGTTGCATTCTATAACTGTACGATGACGCACGTCTATCCTTTCACATCCAATGATATGGTTGCTTGCTAACTAATAGTAAGACAACACTATCTAAAGGAGGAGGAGAAGAACAAAGACTTTTTGAGTAGGTAGAATGTTCATAGTTGCTTGCTCATAAACATTTCAAAACAAAACATCTTTCAAATACACCAACACTTTCATGAATTATTTTCAAAAGTTAACACTTTGTATACATTCTTATAGAGACGAGAATCATTACAAAGTTCGCCTAAACAGAGGCACTTTCAAATCATCACAAACACATTTCAAACAAAGAATTTCAAAGTGAGCTAGCAACTAAGAGCCTGTAGATAACTACGGATGAAAAGGGTGCTAACACCTTCCCTTTTCATAACCTACCCCCCTGAACTCAAGAAAATTTTCAAAAGGTCTTTCATGTTATTTTCACCATTTCCTTTATTTGATAAAAGAAAAGTTTGTGGCGACTCTTGCTATCCGCAACAATTGCGATAAAATGCAGAACACCTAAGTCAGTTCTCCCACCGTATTACAAACTTAATTAAGCATCAAAACGTAGGAGTTGAGTGAGTTTTGATGCTAATAAAGTCACACTTTTCTCACTTTTGACCTTCACACAATTTCCCTCCAAACCTAATTGTTTCTTCCGATTCTCATTTCCAATCACTCTCCTATAAATAGAGGGATACATTCCACTCATTTCCTTAAGTTTGAATAGCCAAAACCATCCTGCCAAGATCCCACATGAACTATTGAGGTTGATTTCTATTTTTTTATTTCCTCACCTTATTTCACAAAAACCTTTATCCAGTTAGCTTCCTTGACATTCATTGAAGCTAACTAGATCCTTAGCAAGAAGAATTAAGCACATATATAAATTACAAAAGCTCGGTTTCATAGCAAACATCTTACACTTTGTTGAGGTAGAACTATCTATCATTTTGCTTCAAATAAGTTACTAAGTTGTAGCCTCTTCTTCTCTGAAACTCATGCTTCTTCTGGTTTTCATTTTCATTGTGAATTGATCGTTTAACTTAAAAATTATTTTCTCCTTTTCTTATAGTTTTTCTTAAGTCGACTGAGATGTGGTTTAAAGATACTTTTTGTGAGGGTGAGGTTAAGATCATCTAGAAGAGACGAATCCAATGATACTGGTTTGAGCTTCAAACGATTTCGTTTGAAGAATATCATAAAAACCCAACACACATGTGTCTGGAGGTTGAAGACGACCTACATGTCGTTCTTCAACCAATGTACGTGTGACAATTGTTTTAATTTCATTGGTCTATCTTTTATTAATTGTGTGTTTTTTTTGTTGAAGTCCATATGAAGCACAATGTGCCTGATCCGTTGGATTTGTTTACTAACGCGTTTTGACTTTGATCTAATGGCCAACAGCACAGTGCGTTTTGACTTTTACCTACGTGTCGTTCTTAATCCAATAACGCGTTTTGACATTGATCCAGTGGTATACATTTTTTTAGCTTTATTTTTATTTTCTGATTTTTCTATTTAATTGTTTTAAACTTTAAAAATTTTATAAAAAAATCATTTCAACTTCTAAAATTGTGAAAAAATATCAAAAACATTTTTGATTTTTTCTTTATGATTTTTATTTTTTCCCAATTTTATTTTGTGATTTGGTATTTTTTTAATAGTTTTTCACTTTATTTGATTTGTTTTAATTGTTTGAAAATACTTTTTATTTTTTAAAATTATGAAAATTTTATGGAAGGGTCTGATGACCTCTTGACAAATATTGGTGACCTGATTTTGTTTTTATTTTTTATTTTACTATTTTTTTTTAACAAATTTTTATTTATTTTGCTTATTTATTTATATTTTAAAACTAGTTTATGACTTTAAAAAATTCTAAAAAAAATTGTCAACACTTGTTGACTCATGTTTGACCTCTGATATTTTTTTAAGATTTTTATTTGGTATTTTAATATACTTTGTGTATTTTATTAAATATTTCCTTTTTATTAGTCATTTAAATATTACTTTTTATTAATTATATTTTATTATTTTTGGGATTGGTTCTGATTTGGAGACACTTAAGTGTTATTTATGGACAAGTTCCCCAACCTCATTGGATCTTCGGTGTTGATAGTTTAAAATATCAAATCCACCAAAATGGATGAATGATGTTGATGGTATTTAAAACCCTAGTTTCATCTACACATTGGATACAGTATTATTCCATTCCCTCTTCATCTTGTCTCTTTCTTGTTTTTACTTGTGCTAAATGTTTTTGAAGAATGATCTATATATCATTTCTCTAACATGTATGGTATATAGATTGCTATTGATCGACATCAAAATAGGTGTGGCTTCTACATAAGTCCACTTACGATTGCTTAACATAGTGCTAAATTTGTCGCGATTCAAAAAATGATCATTCGTGACCCAAACTTTATGTTTGAAAGCCCAAGTATAATTGATTATTGGATTTTGGTTCAAAACCTTTGAAGCTTGTTGTTAGGAGGCTTTGGTCTTACCAATCCTCTAACAAGCCTTCATCAACTTTGGTCTAAGTTCGATCTTCAATTATCGTTGGTCATATGTGTTGGCTTTGAGTACTTGAAATGAATGATATACTTGACAAAAAGAAATGAAATTGGTTATTGAGAGGCTTTGATTTTATCAATCTTCTAATGAGTTTTCAAAAGTAAGCTTCAAGATGGTCATTCAACTAACCTTTTGTTATACTTGACCTCTAACTTCTAATTCACTAACAACTAACTTTACTTATGCTTTTATTTTGTGTCTTTACTTTTATGTACCATTTATTTTTTAGCATTTACATCTCATGCTATTTCCCTTTTACTCACTTGAGCATTTATTTTCTGCCTTTTTATCTTTGCTCACTTGAGCTTTATTTTCTTTTTTTGTAAATATATTAAATAATCAACTTGGACATTAAAAAATATTTAGGTTACTTGGACTACTTGGTTACTATCCCTAGCATTGTGGAGTCGTGGATTCCTGAGACTTAGGAGTAGAAGCCATGAGACCTTGGAACTCTGTGATCTTTTGTTGATGTTTTTGTGAAGATCTTCTGAAATCCTCAGGGTTTACTCCAAGGCATTGGTTTGAATTTTTGTGTGTGCAGGTTATTCTGATTTTTATGCTTTTCTGTGATTGAGAATTCCTCTATATATAGTTGGTACTCTGGCCAATTTTTTATCAATGAATACTTTTCTTGGTTCTTAATTTATATGAAGCTTGGTATTCCTCAGACGTTTAGTATTTTTGCTTGCTTTGTTTTAATACAAAGGATGAGAATTATACATTGACTTCTTTATGTCAAGTGTTGGCTTATTGTTGGTTAGACCATTATTTTCCTTAACTTTTACCGTATTCCTTAGGATAGTCCATTCATCTCCTCATATCTTCTTTAATTTCAAAAATCTTCTCCCTCATTTTCAAAACTCTTCTTGTTTTCTAACTTAAAAAGCTTTTATAACAAACTTTGACTTAGGTCCATGCATTTTCAAAAATCTTTTCTTAATCAAACTTTAATCAATTTAAGCATACTTTGACTTTTTTTTTGGAAGACTAAAAGTCATTAACCTCATGCAAACCATTTTTCCACTTTGGCTTTTTACTTTAAAACTTGTCTCGAAATATTAGACTCTTTTTGATTATTGTAGTGACACAAGCTATTATACTTCTACTATATATAGTGAAGAGAGCTATTCTCCACTTGGGTATTGAGTGATGGATTTTAAATCCAAGTCACGTTCTCCATTTTAAGATGACACAAATGCTCATTTCTCATAAATATGGGTAGTAAGTATGTTTTCCACTTGGATATGATGATAATGTCTCTTCTCTTAAAATTAACCAAGACACATGTGTTTTAAAATTTTTGAGGTGAACTATGAGTACCCTGATCCCCTATGGCACAAAAGGTGGTATGTAGGCACTAAAGGTTCAAAACTGTGACGGGTGCAAAAATTGTAAAAAAAATACTTCTTTTCTCATCTCCACCATCTTATTTTGTATACACATTTTATAGCTAAAATACAAAGATTTTCAAAGAGGTTTGTGTGGAGTATCGTAGATGTTTAGGGTGCCAATACCTTCCCTTTGCATAACCAACCCTCGTACCTAGATTCTCCTCTCTTTTTGGGTTTATTCGCGCTTTTCCCATTTCCTTTGGAAACAATAAAACGTGATGGCAATTTTTATTTGATTTGTACGAGTTAAGTCAATCCAATGGCTTAGTCTCAACATTTCTACCGCTATAGAAAATTGACAACTTCACAGGGGAAACATCTCTAAAGTGGGTTGATCCTATCTTTGTTTATCTGTGTACGTGATGTTAATTGTCGTATATATGTATATATGTAAGTCTGTATTTTTTCTGGATTTTAAGGTGCTTGGTTATCTCTTATAAGTCTTATACCCATACATGGGAAAACTTAAGGATGGGCGGTATAGTCATGTTAACTTTGACGGAGTAATTCCGAAAAAGGAGACATGAGATCCCCCACTCAATGCAGGCCCCTTTGACTGTAGTATTTATTTACCGAGCAATCGGGAAGACATGCTGCTTTTGACCTGGGAGCCCGCAAATATGAGAAGTAGTTGAACCCTTAACTCATCTTGGCCTTTTAGGTGTAGTGCAGATACAATAACGGAGCAATCCAGAAGTAGTTGTCATGCGATGCTGCACTCATACGAGTTTTTCCTGAAAATATTTCTAATTTTCGAGCTAATCAGGACATTAGTAATATCTGAAGGAAGAATGTAGACTCTGGGGTCTCCTTAGAACCTTGTTCAGCAGGTGATAATCCATTATTCCTTACCTTATGGGTAGTACCTTTGACTTCATGTCCGTGACGTCGAACCTATGAACCCCCATGCTTGTGATCTTGTGTGTGATTATTGTATCATCATGCATTCATGCACCCATGAGAATTCTTTAAACATATTTTCAAGGAACTTAAGGTTGACTTTTGCGAATATCTTAGGCACTCTTTTGACCATGGATTTTGGAAGGAGAAAGACTCGGAAATACAGTTTCAAGGATCCAAAGATAGAGGAACTGATGAGTTTAATTCCTTAGATTGAGAGCCATACATATTTCCAGAAGAAGTATGGAGCCATTGTGCCTCTTATGAAGCTCAAGATGAATGAGAGTATTATTTCTACATTGGTCGAGTTATACTATGCGTTATACCGGTGTTTTACTTTTCCTGATTATCAGTCGATGCCCACATTGGAGAAGTATTATTACTTACTTGGTTTACCTATTATTGATTGTGTTCCTTTCACTGGCTTAGAAGGATAGCCCAAGTATCATGAGATTGCCACCATAACTCACTTGAGGAAGTATGAGATTGAGGATAACATGACTACCAAAGGAGGAATCGGAGATTTATCTACTCAGTTTCTATTGGATAAATATCGTTACTTCGCCAAGATCAAGAGTACAACTGCTTTTGAGGCTATCTTTGATTTACTTGCCTATGGTTTGTTCTTATTTCCTAACGTCGACAAATTTGTGGATGTTAATGACATTAGGATCTTTCTAATTGGGAACCTAGTCCCTACACTTCTAGGAGATACTTATTATTCCATCCATCTTCGGAATTCCTATCAGGAAGGGATAATCATTTGTTGCACACTGTTGTTATATCAGTGGTTTATTTCTCACTTACCTCGGTCTGCTACTTTTTGGGATATCAAGAAGGAACCACGTTAGACATCAAAGATTATGGCTCTCACTCATTTTGAAATTGATTGGTACCATCAAGCTTATTATGATGTGAATATTATTGATAGTTGTGGTGTTTTTCCCCATGTGCCTCTTCTTGGTACAAAGGTAGGAATTAACTACAACCCTGTTCTTGCACGTCGCCGACTTGGATATCCAATGAGAGACAAGTCAAACAACATTCATTTGAGTGGTTTCTTTCCCAAAGAAGGAGAAGATCACAAGGAAGCTAAAGAAGAGATTGAAAAGGCTTGGCGCCATATTCATAGGAAGGGTATAAAAGATTTGGGACCAAGAGGAGTTGTTTCCTTAGAACCTCGTCTTTGTTGGATACAAGCAAGGGAAATTCAGTTGAAGATGCCTTATTCTTGTGAAGAACCTTTAGTTGACATGTTTATGAGGACTAATCCTCTTCTCTTAGATGAGGTGGAAGAACTTTAGCTTGCCTTAGTTAGGATGCAACAAGAGAAGGAAGCATAGAAGAATAATTACCAGACTTTGGAGGTATCCTACTCAACAGAATTGGAAGATAAGGATAACTTAATTGAGAATCTTGTGAGTCATGTTATGGAGATGATGGGGAAGCAGGAGGATTTATTTTCCTCTAGAGTTCAGCCAGGTCCCAGTCACCTATTTTCTGATTCTGGTGAATGGAAAGAAGTCGCCGATAAGTATGCAGAAGAGAACAGGCAGTTGAAGGCTCAGATTGCAAGACTCAAGGGAAAATGTTAGTGTATGGAAGGATCTTCATTAGCTTTGGCTCCTTACAATTTTTAAATGCTATCTTTATTCTCTTGTACTTAGGATTATTGAAACTTGTACTAAAAGTTGTAATCCATTCCAAAGTTATTATCAAAATGAGAATTTTAAATTTTTCCAAATGTTTTAGTTCCTAAATATTTGGAATTGTTTATAGTTCTTTGAGTTCCTTGAATAAACGTAATAAATCATATGCATTTCATATCATGCATCATTTTAAACATATTTTTGCATCTTTCCCAGGTGTCTTACTTGTTTCTCTGGCTCGTTCAGTCGGCAAGCTGTCTCATCGCTACAATACTCCGGCTAATTTTAGAAAGAAGATGGAAAACCTTAAACAAGAGAATCGCGAATTGCGCAAAAAAGTTACTTCTTTGAGAGCCAGTATGGCCAATATGACTGCTTTGGTAGAGTCGTTGGTGGCAGCTTAGAATCAGCCACCACCCCTTCTCCTTCGTCTCCTCATGCTACTCAACCACAACAAATGACCTTTATTTCAGAGGTTCTGTCAGCTCCCATCTCTGTTACTCCAATCACTGTTACTCAATATCGTATGCCTCGTGATTACCTGTGGGGAATGCTTGAGAATTTCATTCCAGAAGGTTACAATCCTACTGCTCAAGTTGCTCCATTTTTTCAAACGGTTGTTGTTTCTGCACCTCCTATGGTGCATGATGTCCATGTTATTAATAAGGAGATTCATCATGTTTCACCTCCTGTGGTGAATGTAGTCTATGTTATTAATAATGAGGTTTATCATCTTGCTCCTCCACCAAGTGAAAGTTTGGGCTTTTATGACCAGATGGATGACTTTCAGGATCAATTCAATGAAATACATAAAGAAGTGAAGGCTCTCTGGGGGAAAGAGTTACTCAAACAAAATGTCAATGATATTTTCTTAGTTCCTAATGTGAAAGTGCCAACAAAGTTTAAAGTACCTGAATTTGAGAAGTACAAAACCAATTCTTGTCCCCGTGACCACCTGGTGATGTATATCATAAGAATGTCCACTCATACTGATGACGAACGCTTGCTTATTAATTTCTTTCGGGATAGTTTAACTGGTGCTGCCTTGAAATGGTATATGGTATTGGACAGTAGAAACAACCATACATTCAATAACTTGGGTGAAGCTTTCGTGAAGTAGCATAAGTACAGCATGTTTATGGCACCTGACCGTGACAAATTGAGAGCGATGGTTCAGAAAGATAAGGAATTATTTAAAGAGCATATGCAACATTGGCGTGATGTTATTTCCCAAGTAGTGCCCTCAATGGGTGAGCAAGAAATGAATAATGTCTTCCTAAAAACCCTTGGTTCATTTTACTATGAAAGAATGGTTGCAAGTGTACCAAGTGATTTCACTGAGAAGGTAAGCATGGGTGTCGGTGTAGAGTCATGCTTCAGCAAGTTTATGCTTTAATGATTACAAACAACATGATCAAGGCAAAATGCATTATCAAAAAAAAAGAAGAAGAAGAAGAAGAAGAAAATGTATCTACTCAAAATGGACTTTTGGCTTGCATGCTAAGTTACTCCTAAAGAAGACTTTGGTATTTGATCTTCATTATGGTACAAGACTCCAATTCAATATAGTATGTTACTATGGTGCTCAAAATATGTCTAACATTATGCATATATGTTCATGGCTTTTAATATCACTAAAATTACATTTCTAAGTTATTAAAAAGGTTATTTCACTTTTTCATACAGTGGTAACCGGTTACAGGCTTCAACATTTCAAATATTTTAACGTTACCTACATTGGGTAATCTCATTTTCAAACAAGTGCATTGTTTAATATTTTGATTTTGCATGAAACTTTTACTCTTACATTTTCAGATACACCATTAGAAAAGTTTCATCATATGCATTGAGCACTTGTGTAATATATTCATTGAATTTTTATCTTGAAAGAGAAGAGATCAAAGACCAAGTATTGACATTGATCATCAACTTTCATATCTACTTCAAAAATTTGTTTATAATAGTTTTTTCAAAGTAATTATGGTGTAACCTTGTTGTCCAAGATTGTTAGAAGCAATAGAGTATTAAGTGAGGATTGTTCTCTTTTTACTTTGTATTGGTTACCTTATTTTCAGTATTGTTGGAAACAAGTGTGTACATTGAAGAGGATTGTTCTTCTTGCACTTAATATTTAGATCTTAAAGAATTTAAGAGCCTTTAATCTCCCTACAGATTAGATAGTAAGGCATCACCTTTGGTGTGATTAGGCTTGTATAATCATTCTAAACTATAGTGAAATCTCTTCCGTGTTGGCAAAGGGACTGGAGTACTCTCGAACTATGAGGGGAACCAGGATATATCAGGTTTTATTTATTTTTCCACATTTACCGCTTTCATATTCATACACAAACCAGAAAAATAAAAACATCATCACATAAAAGAATAAAAATATGTAATCCACTTTATTCAGCCCCGTCTTAGGTGCACTCAAAAACCAATAATTGACATCAGAGCAGGTTATAGGTAACATGTTCCTATAGATCCAGAATGGCTTCCGCAAATCAAAATCCAACTTTTAGAGACAGTGGCAGTAACAATAAGCCTCCATTATTTTGTGGTGAATACTTTGATTTTTGGA
Source organism: Vicia faba (assembly GCA_948472305.1). NCBI lineage: Eukaryota > Viridiplantae > Streptophyta > Magnoliopsida > Fabales > Fabaceae > Vicia > Vicia faba. The sequence goes on along the minus strand of OX451739.1, from coordinate 285,869,063 downwards.
AAATTCGCATGAAGGCTCATTTAGAAGCACAAGGAGAAGAAATATGGGATGCTGTCCAAAATGGTCTGTTTACTCCGACATGTGTTATAAATGATGTTGGAACATCAAAACCTAAAACATCATGGGATGACGATGATAAGAAAAAGGTCCTTTATGATAAGAAAGCAATCAATCTTCTTCAAGGTGCACTTTGCATGGATGGAATCTTTCGTGTTTCAACATGTACAACAGAAAAGGAAATTTGGGATACTTTGGTTGAAACTCGTGAAGGAACCGTTTAAGTTAAGAGGTTAAGATTGAAACTCGGTAAGACTTTTACTAATGATGAATTAAATCTTAAAGTTCTTAGATCATTTTCCAGGAAATGGAAACCAAAAGTGACAGCTATATCGGAAAAGATAAGACTTTTAAAAATGACATCTGCTGAATTGTTCGGTAAACTTCAAGAACATGAAATTGAACTTGGAAAGATAGAACAACACGAGATTCAAGATGAGGATTCCAAAGATGTTGCATTGATAGTTAACTCAAGGGAAGAACATGACAAAAATGATTCAGAGGAATTCATGCATCTTGTAAAAAGGCTCGGTAAGTTTTTTGCCAATAATGATATATCTTTCAACTTTGCAAAAGGCAAGAAACTTTTCAAAAATAAAGAAGGCTCTTCGTCACTAAACAATGTCAAATGCTATGAATGTGGAAAAAGGGGACACACAAAGATGAAATTCCAAAATATGTTCAAGAAAAATGCTTACAAGGGAACACAATTCTCAAAATCTAAAAAGGATTACATTGAAGAAAGTAATACAAGTTCTTCATCTGATTCAGAAAGTGACAAATATGCAAATCTTGCGTTTATGGAATTACAACATTCCGATGGTGAGAAGGAAGAAAAGTTTACTAATTTTTTTCCTAAAAAAATAGTTGCTAAAAAGAAAACTTATGTTACAAGCAACTTTATTCCTACTTGTTTATATTGTGGTATTATTGGTCACACACATAATGCTTGTCATGCAAGAAATTTTAATGTTACTAGTGAGAATTATGTATGGGTCAAGTAAGTAACTAACCATGAAGGACCCAAATCACTTTGGGTACCTAGCAAAACTTAACTTTTTTTGTAGGCTTTCTTGAAGACCACTTCAAAATCTTTGATATCTTAATAAGTGGTTGATCTAGGCATATGATGAGAGGTATAAGCAAATTTTCAAATCTAATAGGCCAAGGGATGTGTCACATATGAGGACAACATCAAATGAAAGATTCTTGGCAGGGAAAAGATAAGCACTAACTTTCATATCCAATGAAGAAATACTTCATAATGAAGGATTAAGACAAAATCTTCTAAAGGATAAGTCAAATAATATCATGTTATTCTTCTATTTTGATTATGATATTATTTTGTTTCTTTTTCCCATCTGTTGTACCCCAATTTTTTCCCCTAATATCCCTTCATCATACCATGTTGATTTATTCACAACAAGGTCACACTAGGATTCTTTGTTCCCCTCCCTACTTTGAGTTTTGCTCCTTTTGAGGGATTACCAAGCACCTGGACTTATGTTCCTTTTCTGATCATTAATATTGTTTTGTTTTCTTCTTTTAACTAATAAAATGAAATGTTGGTTTGTCTTGCTTGTTATACATGTAGGTGAAGGGGAATGAGATTTAACAAATTAATCCATGGGTTCATGAGTTTATTTCCATGCCCTAGCCAATAAAAGCTTGAGAAGTTAAAACCTTATCATTGAAGTTGTTTTGGAAGAAATTGTATGGCAAGGTTTATTTTGGTTCACCACATTTCAAAGTTATCAAGATTTATTCAAAAGTACAAGGAGTTGATTGGAGAAGCTGTTATGTTTGGACAAGGCCTTGTTCATATTGGTCACAAGGGAATAGTTCTCTCAAATTTCAAGATATGGAAGTGGTTTTGGTGGATATGAGTCCTCATTATCATCCTTAACAACTTCTATTCACAAAGAAAGAATATTGGTACAAGAAGTTTGTTCAAACTAGTCAAAGTTCTCCAAGGCATTTTCTTGATCTGGAAGCTAGGGTTTTGAACTTCAAAGGAGTATATCTTGCTCATATTTTGATATTTTTGAATGATTCCAAAAACATCCTTCTCTTCAAAGGGTTATCAACAAATCAATTCAAAAGTTCCAAGGATTTTTCATGTGGAAGAAACATCATGAAGAAGAAAGATTACAATTCCTTCAGATGAACACCCAATTTTCCATGTGTGACTTCAAATGATCATAAGTTGGTCAATTTTTATCCCCTCGAGCCTATTATTTTTCCATAATGATCTTGAAGATGTGAACTTTATGCCTTATTTTATGTGCAAAGTGGGAAAATGGATGGAGGTTGCCTTAAATATGCAAAAAATTATAGGTCATTTCATGATTTTTGGCCAACTTCAACAAGTCATAACTTGCTCAATTATTCGAGATTTTGAGTGGTTCAAGTTTCAAAATGTCATTCAAGAGATCTAATTCATTCCATATTTTTTGGTCAAGAGAAAATTTCAAGTGGAAGGCCATGTTTGGATGCAAAATATTATAGGTTATTTTTAAAGAAGAATTTGAAATATTTCTAAGTATGGAAAGTCAGCCCTTTTTCTTCAACTTTGACTCAATGCGACTTTCAGCTCAGGCATCCATTTGATTACATTCTTTTTCCATTGCAAAGCTTGTAACCTCATCTTTCTAAAGCATCAAGAATCATTCCCTAAGACCCCTTGAGTTGGAAATGTCATGGATTTGAATTTGGTAACTTGATACTGAATTTTCCACAAAGTCGGAATTTTGAAATCCATAATGTGACTTCTAAACACAAGATTTATGCGTGTTTTTTATTTAAACTTGATTAGAAAACTTTCCATAAGTGATTAGCACCCCAAAACGCAATATTTGGTTGAGTTTTGATGGAAATGAAGTCACACTTCACTCGTGCTCGACCTTCATCCAATTTCCATCCAAACTTCCTTGTTTCTTACAATTTTCATTCCCACTCACTTCCCTATAAATAGACGGTCATCCCCCATTCATTTCTTCAAGCTTTGAGAGCCAAAAACACCCTGCCAAAACCTCACACGAACCCATTGTTTTTTAATTCAGTTTCTGAGATTTAAGCTCCCTTTTCCAAAATTCTTTGTGCATTCATCATCCTTAAGCATCATACAAACTCTCCAGCACTAAAACCAATCAAAATGAGCCATAATTCAAGCTACAAAAGTCCAGTTTCAGAGCTTCTTACTTGAACTTAGAAAAGGTAGAATTCTCCACCATGTGGATCCAAATCAAGCACTAATCTATTCTACTCCTTCTCCTGATTCTAATGCTGCTTACAATTTTTAAATCCATTGAGAATTGAGAGAGAAATCTCAAATTGAAGGTGCTCGCTATTTTCTGGGTTTTTGATTCATATCTCTCTCCATACCTTAGATAAATTTGGCGCGATGGTGGTGTTAGAATCGTCTTAAAGAGACGAGTTCAACGATACTAGCCTGGGATTCTAATTTTTCCATTTGAAGGATCTCACAAAATCCCCATTGTAGGGTGTCTGGAGGTTGAAAATGATGACATGTCTCGTCTCAACCAATGATAGCGTGCCAAACTTTTTAATTTCATTAGTTTCCCTTTTTCTGATCCTATGTATATCTCACTAAGGTCCATATCAAGCACAGCGCGTCTGGTTCACTAGATCATCTTACTAACGCGTTTTAAGTTTGATCGGATGGTCCACATCTTTTTGGTTTTATTTTATTTTATGATTTTATATTTTTATTGATTAAATTTTCAAAAATTCATAACTCTTTTATTTTTCATCTAAAAATTATGAAAAAATTCACAAAAATACTTTGAATTATTTCTGATCTCATGACTATCTTTTCATATTTTTATTTTGCATTTGATTTTTTTGTATTTTTTTGAATGATTTGCTTTCTTTTAATTACTAAAAAAATACTTTCTGACATTTTTTAATTCTGAAAATATTCATAAATATTATTTTGCATATTTTTGACTTTCTGAAAATTTTATGGAATTTTATATCGAGGTTTACTATTTTTGACCTATTTTATATTTGTTTGAGCAATTTTAAATAGTTTAAAAATAGTTTCTGAATTTTAAAGATTACCAAAAAATTTATAAAAATATTTGGATCTATTTCTAATTTTTATATGGTCTTATTTTTATTTTTTGATTAATTTGAACATAGTTGGTATTTTTTCTCTTTATTTTCTATTTTTAGACATTATTTTTTAACCCTTTTGAATATATTAAATGTGATATTATTTTGTGACTATTTTCTGGTTGATCTTGGGTTAGATTTTGGATCATGAACTTTATTAACATCATTGGATCCATGGTGTTGAATTTAACTCCACAAAAATGGATGAATGATTTTAATAATAGTTTGATTAAAATTTAATTCAAATGTGGTTTGTATATTTTTTCCCATCCTATTCATCTCATCCCTTTCTTATTCCACTAGATGTTGTTGGAGCATGATCTCTATATCATGTCTCAAAACAAATGGTGCATAAATTGCTATTGACCGGCCTCAAAATAGGTGCGACATCTATATAAGTCCACTTACAATTGCTTAACATAGCGCTAAATTTTATCCCGATTCAAATAAATGATCATTCGTGGCCCAAACTTATGATTGCAAACCCAAGTATGTTAACTTGATCTCTTTGATCCAATAACCTTGAGATTCATTGTGTGGAGGCTTTAGTTCTACCAATTCTCTAATGGATCTACAACACTTTTGGTCAACACGGATCACTTAAATATCGTTGATCATTAAATGGTACTTATGAGAATTCCAAATGGATGATATACTTGACAAAAAGCAAATGCAACTTGTTGTGTGGAGGCTTTGGTTCTACCAATCCTCTAATGAGTTCCAAATGCAAGTTTCAAGATGGTCATCCAACTAACCACTAATTATTGACTTCTTTTACCTTATGCTTTTATTCTTTTTATGCTTTATGTACTATTTACTTTTAGCATTTACATTTCATGCCATTTTCATCTTTGCTCATTTGAGCATTTATTTTCTTGCCATTTTGTACTTTGCTCACTTGAGCGTTTCTTTTCCTTTCTTAAGATACTTAATAATCAACATACACCCTAAAAAATCTTTAAGGGGTAAATGTCATTGTGCCTTGTTTTGGTGCACCCGCCCATTTTGAAGCGGAGTATCATAGCAAGCCAGTTGTTACCCCATTGGTGATTGGTTTACCAGGTCCTATCCCCTACAAATCAAATAAGGTTGTGCCTTACAAATACAATGCTACAATATTAGAAGATGGAGTGGAAGTTCCCATCCATCCAATGCCTGATATTGGAAATATAGCTGAAAATAGCAGGGTGACCCGTAGCGGTTGTATGTTTGTGTCGGTTGTTAGGAGAGATGTTGCTGCTGGAAAGAAAATTGCTGAGAATGATGAACCTAAGAAGGCTACGGGTGAGACTAGTGGAGCTATGCTAGAGAAAGCAGTGGATGATATTTTGAAGATAATTAAGATGAGCGACTACAGAATTGTAGATCAGCTACTGCAGACTCCTTCAAAGATATCTATCTTAGCTTTATTAATGAACTCCGCTGCTCATAGAGAATCCTTGATGAGGGTACTGGACCAAGCTTTTGCGGAGAGTGATATACCAATAGATCAATTCAGCAGCGTAATAGGAAACATTACGTCATGTAATAACTTGAGTTTCTGCAATGATGAATTTCCAGATGAAGGGAGGAATCATAACCTGGCCCTCCACATCTCTATGAACTTCAAGAATGATTCACTATCCAATGTGCTAAATGATAATGGATCCGCGTTGAATGTTATACCAAGGAGTACTCTCATGAAGTTGAAATACCAAGGAACGCTTATGCACCTGAGTGGCATCTGTGGTACGGTGGGAGAACTGACTAGTGTTTTGCGTTCGTATTCGCACTTGTGCAGTTGAGCAAGAGTCGCCACCGACTTTTTATTTTATCCTAAGGAAAGGTTAAAAAGCACAGCAAAAACCTTTTGAGATTTTTCTTGGGTTCGGGGGGTAGATTATGAAAAGGGAAGGTATTAGCACCCTTTTCATCCATGGTTATCCATGGGCTCTTAGTTACTTGGTTTTTTAGATCACTTGCCTTAATTTTTGATTGCTTGAAAATGGTGTGCATGTGTGAGTGTTTTTTTTGAAAATGTTTTGGAAGAAGATGCCTTGTCTTAGGCTAACCTTGTAACAATTCTTTACTCAAATATTTTACAAAGGCGTGTATCTTTTCGAAAAGATGTTTCAAAATGTTTTGAGAGTTTGTTTGAAAGTGTTGTGGATTGTGGTTTTTGAAAAGAAGGCAAGTGTTTTTTGCAAGTTGATCTCAAGTAACTAAGAGTTTTATCTACCCTATTGTACTCAAAGGTTTTTGTTATGTTTTAACCCCTTTTTAACAATTTTGTTCCACCATTGAAATTGGTGGACAATCTTGCGTTTAGGAAGTTTATTCGGGACGGGCACGGGTCATCGTTTTAGACCATAATTGCAATGGTGTCAAGTATCTTTGGGCAATTTGCTTTGAAGGGACTATGATCTTTCCGTTTAGGCAACACTTTGAGAGACTTATGATCATTTGATTTTGTTTTGCCAAAGATACTCGACGTGCAAGCATGGCCTATTTTGGAAGGCAACATGTGGGATTACCCTAGAGGGTGCAAGTGTGATTGTGTATTGATTTCATGTATTTGTCTTGTGTTAGGTTATCTAGCGTTTGATTTTATGTACATGCAAACCCTAGGTCTAATCATGGTATAATTGAAAGCGGTAAATTGCGAAAATGTAAAGTCTATGCTATTACAAAATAGTATCCGGGAGTGGGGGTACAAATGTTCACAAATGGGGATGAGACCTATAGTATCCAATAAGTTACAACCAAATCGAATTTGCGATCAAATGTAAATAATGAATATCAATGTATAAGCAAATGTGTATAGGGGCAATGTGAATGTATTTGTGTTGTGTAAGTGATTATTTACAAATGCGACAAGGTGAAATTAATGTATATTAGGGTATGGTTGACCTAAATGTGTGTTTAATGAATCTTTGATTTGTATATTTTTAATATGCACAAAAGAAATGTTTTAATTGAATGTTCAAGCTCTAATTAAATTATGTATAAAAAATGATGTTTTAAGAAAAGAAAATATTTCTAAGCTTTAATTATGTATACAAAAAGTATTTTTCATTTGTTATGAATTGAATTATGTATATTAAAAAAGAAATGTATTTTTAATTGTTATGTACAAAAATGTTTTAATTAAAAGAAAGGGAAAAAGTCTTCAATCTTAATTATATGGTGTAATGAAAAAAAGATATATCTTTATGTATTAGTATTAATGTAATATTATAAAGAACATGTTAAGTTAGAAAACAAATAGATTGTATTAAAAAATATTGTTAAGTATAAAAGAAAAGGATTTATGTTAATTTGTATATGATGGTAAATAAAAGGTTTGGAATAGGTTAGAAATGGGCTCAAAGAGAGGGAGGTGTGAATTGGAGCAATGATTTGGGCTTAGGCATGCAGAGACGGGCAAGGCCCACGTTTGGATTCAAAACAATTTTTTAGGGTTTGAGATTTTTGTCTTCAGATTTAGGGTTTGTACAGCGGCGCGTTCGTTCGTTCGTCCTTCTCTTTGTCTTCTCCAATCGCTTTTGGATGCCCAGCGTGAGCCTTTTGCCTCAGCCACCAGCGACCTTCAACTCCTCTCCCCTCTTCCTTGAAGCAGGGAAACGCACAAGAGGGTAACTCTGTTCTCTTCGATTTCGCGTTTTAGGTTTTGATTCTTTTACATGCTTATGGATTACGATCTTCTTTGAATGTTTTGATTTTTGTGTTTGTTTAACGAGGATTAAAGGGAAAAGGGAAGAGAACTAGACTACCTTTCGTTTGGAGGGAGGAAAGGTGGAGGTGCTCGGAGGCTGGATGGTGAAGGGCTTGCTTGAACGATGCTTGGTATTTCTGTATCTTTTCTCAGGCTTTATGATATTGCTTCTTTTCTTCTTTGCCTTTGCTTTTACTGTTGTCCCTGAGTACTTTCTTTCTTCCTTTCTCGTCGCCTTGAATTGTCGCTTTGAGATGCCTGTATTATTCTGCTTGCTTATGTTGCTTATGTTGATTGCCCAATGATGTGTTCTTACTGAGGGCTCGAGGGTTTTGATTTGGAATGCTTCTTTTCCTCTTCTCTCACAGTTGCCTAGAGCTTTTGTATGCTTCTGAACGATTTGCCTTTGGAATGTTTCTTTCTTCTTCTCTTATTGCCTTGAGCTTTTCTTTGAATGGCCTTCTGAGATTGATGCCTTTGGAATGTTTTATTTATTGCCCAATGATGTGTTCTTACTGAGGGCCTGGTGTTTGGGTTTGGGAATAGATTTAGGCCATGAAAGTTTATGAGATTTGATGCAGTATGCTATGGCAGGTCTGAGGCTTTGAATGATTTTAGAGCTTCAACAGGTTTTCTGGTTTTTTGGTCTTCTTTTGTCCCTTGGCTTTGACAGGGATCTTGTGGTTCTTAACTGGCTTCCAGATTATGTTTGGTTTTAGGCCATTGCAGGTTTTAAATGGCTTGATGCAGTGGGCTATGGTTCATGGCTCAGCAGGTTTTGTATATGCAGGTTTAAGGGTTTTTGGCTCTTAAAGGCTTGACAGGTTTTGATGGTAGGTTCTTGCTTCAGCAGGTTTTTTGCTTCAGAGTTTAGGCAGGTTTTTGCTTTAGCAGGTTTTTGCTTCAGCAGGTTTTTGCTTCAGAGCTTAGGCAGTTTTTGCTTTAGCAGGTTTTTGCTTCAGCAGGTTTATTTTTGTTTAGGCAAGGTTGAGTTTTACAGTAGGTAATGGTTTGAGGCTTGTGGGTTCATAGCAGATGGAGAGTTTATTTGTTTTTGTAGGTTTTATGCTGGTTTTGCAGATTGTGCTAATGCAGGTTGTGGTTAGGCTTCAAGCTTGGCAGTTTGTATCTCAGTTTTTTGTATTGGTTTCTCTTCTCCTTTGATACTGTGTTTAGTTCTTGTATTATATCTTTCTTCCTATGCCTGCCTAAAGCCTAAGAAACCTGCTTACTTTTATCTCTCCATTCTCTCTCAGTACAGTAAAAGGAAAATGTTAAAATATGTTTATTGCTGTACTTTTTCTGAAGGGGCCACCCTTGTTGGGAAATGATGAAAATGAGTTGCTTGCATATCATGCTTTCCTCTGCATTCTTTATCTCTTCTTTGACAGCTTTTGTACTTTTTTATCTTCTTTGATATCCTCTTTATGACAGCTTTGAGTAGACTTTGACTTTTTTGACAGCAAACTGTACTTTTTGGATTTTGATAGAAAGTTGTAACTTGGATTTTCAGTTTGGTTTGAACTTGGAGTTTGAGATTGAGTTTGTGCAGTTTGACATTTTGAACTTATGTATTTTTAACACTTTGCATTTTCTCAACTTTGCATAAAAACTCTTCCCTCTTTGTGAACCGGGAGAAATCCTGTGATTTGCAGAGAGGGTTAACTGATCCCAATCAGTGGCCCTTAATGATGAATTTCTTCTGTCGTTTATTATTTTATCTGCTTTTTGACTTTTCTCTTTTCTTTTTGCAGATGAAAAATGGAGCACCGGAGCGAAGTGAAGAATGAAGAATTAGGGACTTAGAAAATATTTAGAAAAAATAGGATAGTTTTTATTTTCAATTTAATTATTGTAAACTATTATTATTTTAAATACTTCGTAAATAAATACTTGTATCCAAATAATAATTGTAACAAATATTAAATATGAAATAAAAACTCTATTGATTCATTTAATTCTTTTCAATTCCTTTTCAATTATTTACTTATTATTCGTGGTTCCTTAAATTAAAATAAATGAAAATTAAATTCCAGATATTTAATTCTTAGAATCATAAATAATCAACTAAACATTGATTCTTCGTTGATCAAAATAAATGAACTTGACATCTCCATCATCCAAAGCAACGCACAGTCGAACGCAATAACTGATCAGACACAATCCTTTCTTACTGATTTCTTACCAAGCACTGTAAATCCAAACTGCATATTCTTTTGACTGGCTCAAACAAAACAACGTGAATTCAAACCAACTGCCTCTTTTACTGATTAAATCAAAACAATGTGAATTCAACCCGAATCTCGGAATTTCTTGCAAAGTGTTGTGGAATTTTAATCTTTCTGAGAATATGCCCATAAAACCTTAATTCCTGATTAAATGCCAACGAACATTCGCCTGATCAAAATTGAGCCAGAATCAACCAAAACCCTAAGCCAACTGTTTGAAGCAATCCAGAGTCCTGAAAAATCAATGAAACCCTAATTTTTGTTTGACTGACGAGAAAAGTCTGTTTGTCCGATTCTTGAGCCAGTTTGGAAAATCAGGAAATGCCTGAAGCTGATATTTATTGTGGAAAAATGCGAGGGCAAATTTTGGGGTACAACAGTTGCCCCTGTTCAATCTTCTTGGACCTGAAGAGTTAGATTGGCAAGTTTGCCTTTCGCGACTTGAAGGTAAAAGGAGATTGGACACTAAAAGTGCCCAGAAAATTTGCACTCGGCGACATGATGGTGAATGGGCTTAAAGATGCCATTTGGTGATGGGCTTAAAGATGCCATCTGGTGCGAAAGAATCTTGTCGGGGGATGGGCTTAGAGATGCCATATGAGAATGGGCTTAAAGATGCCATTTGGCGACTGCTGGTAAGAGGATGGGCTTATAGATGCCATCTGAACATGTTGATCTGTATGTTAATGGTGAGTGGACAAGTATCAGAAAGCCACCCATGTTTTGGAACATCTCTGAATCGGGGGTCTGAGCAAGTAATAGATTGACATCCACGTTTCGGAGAATCCGTAAACTATTTTCAGGAGTTGGGATTGAATAAGCAATAGAGCAACGTCCGTTGTTGGGAAGCGTCCGTAAACTGTTTTCAAAAATTGAGAAGAGTCTGAACAAGTCGGTAGATTGACATCCGTTGTAGGGAAGAATCTGTAAACTGTTTTCAAAAGTTGAGAAGAGTCTGAACAAGCTGGTAGATTGACATCCGTTGTAGGGAAGAATCTGTAAACTGTTTTCAAAAGTTGAGAAGAGTCTGAACAAGTTGGTAGATTGACATCCGTTGTAGGGAAGAATCTGTAAACTGTTTTCAGAAGTCTTGAAGTTGAAGAGGAACCGGTGTAGGGTTTCCTGATAATGCGTCTGAATGGATCTGGAATAAGTATCAGAATGTCGCCGTGTCTGGGTCACATCTGAACTATTTCTGGGTGAATCTCGGAAGATGATCTGTGTCTGTCGACTGCTCTTACCTGAAAAGGTAAAGGGTTAGTTGTATGCAATGTTATGATGCATGATGCAACGTATGTGACATCAATGTTTATGACATGAATGTGATGAATGCGCATGTAAGCTGATGAGCTATCTGAGGATAAATGAATCCTGGATGGCTGAAGACAAAAGAATCTTGATTGCTGCCGGGGAAAATAAATCCTTGGCTGCTGCTGGGGAAGAGAATTCCTGATGACCTCTACTGGGGAGTTCCAAACTAGTAGACTCATGCTGGGGAGGTAAGATTGAGAATCTTCAGCTTGGTGGGAAGTAACTCTGGAGACTTCACCGGGGAACTCAAGATTTGCCCTCCCAAAACTCTGTGGGGAGAAGGTTCAATGGTCTGGCTCCGCTGGGGATAATGAAGCTTGACTCTGAGTGGAGCTAGCTTGAGAAGAATCTGAATAAGCGATAGGTTAACATCCGTTACTTGGAGAACCCGTAAACTGTTTTCAGAAATCTTGAAGTTGAATAAGCAATAGAGCAGCATCCGTTGTTGGGAAGCGTCCGTAAACTGTTTTCAAAGGTTGCATCTGAACAAGTGATAGATTAACATCCGTTGTTGGGAAGAATCCATAAATTGTTTTCAGAAGTCTGGAGAAGAAACTGAACAAGCGATAGGTTAACATCCGTTACTTGGAGAACCCGTAAACTGTTTTCAGAAATCTTGAAGTTGAATAAGCAATAGAACATCATCCGTTGTTGGGAAGCGTCTGTAAGCTGTTTTCAAAAGTTGCATCTGAACAAGCTGATAGATTAACATCCGTTGTTGGGAAGAATCCATAAACTGTTTTCAGAAGTCTTGAAGAAGAATCTGAACAAGCTGATAGATTAACATCCGTTGTTGGGAAGAATCCATAAACTGTTTTCAGAAGACTTGAGAAGAATCTGAACAAGCGATAGGTTAACATCCGTTACTTGGAGAACCCGTAAACTGTTTTCAGAAATCTTGAGGTTGAATAAGCAATAGAACAGCATCCGTTGTTGGGAAGCGTCCGTAAGCTGTTTTCAAAAGTTGCATCTGAACAAGCTGATAGATTAACATCCGTTGTTGGGAAGAATCCATAAACTGTTTTCAGAAGTCTTGAAGAAGAATCTGAACAAGTTGGTAGATTAACATCCGTTACTTGGAGAACCCGTAAACTGTTTTCAGAAATCTTGAAGAGGAACCGGTGCAGGGTTTCCTGATGATGAGCTCGTGTAAAGCTGCATTGGTTTTTGAACACTTTTGACATTCGAATGCCCCAAGTGGTGATGTAGATAAATTCCTGGCTTATTACATGTGTTGGTCTACAATCGGTCGTTCACAGATGTTTTCCTGGGTTGTTACAGGTGTTGATCTGGAATTCTTCAGACATGCCCTGGCTGGATATAGGAATCGAATCTGGAAAGGTGATAGTTGATAGATATGCCCTGGCTGGATACAGGAATCGAATCTTCAAACTCTTCAGACGTGCCCTGGCTAGATACAGGAATCGAGTCTGGAAATGTAATGGTTGATTTGTTGAACACTTTTGACATTCGAATGCCCCAAGTGGTGATGAAGGAGTCTTGAATCAGATTACTCTGCATATTGAGAGATTTTTTGAAATCTTGACTGGACCGCCCCAGGTTAACTGAACTTTGAAAGATCTGTTGGACCTTGACTGGACTGCCCCAGGTTAATTGAATTGTGACATGTCGTGCCCCTTGTTGATAGGAGATTTGATGGAAGTGTTATCCTCTTGAAGTGATTTTTACTTACTGAGAGAGTTTGCGTTCCTCCGAACATTCGTGGTATGAAATTCTTCGCTGTTAAACAAAAAGCCAAATGCAGACAGTGATATTCAAGCAATGCAAAGTTTATGTTTGTCTCGAAGTTTTTTTTTCGTTTTGAAAAATGCGCTTTTTAGCAGAAAAACTTTGGCAAAATACTTATTTTGGTCCCTTAATTATACCCTTGGGTTCACATTGGTCCCTTAACTTTTTTTCGTGTCATTTTGGTCCCTTAACTTTCAAAATGTTTCATTTTAGTCCTTTTTGTCTAATTAGCTACGAATTTAGCGGCTGATTTCAAAGTTTTTCCGTCTAATTAGCTACGAATTTAGACAAAAAGGACTAAAATGAAACTTTTTGAAAGTTAAGGGACCAAAATGACACAAAAAAAGTTAATGGACCAATATGAACCCAAGGGTATAGTTAAGGGACCAAAATGAGTATTTTGCCAAAAACTTTTTATAAGACAAGTCAACACAAGATTTAGAGCAAAACCTTACAGGAGTCAGGATACCTTTTGTAACAGTATGCTTTCGAACTAACCCATGCTTCAATTAGGACTTTTAAAGGGTTGTAACGTGGCCTGGTTCACGGTTTAAGAAACAAAGGATAAAAGGCTCAAAGTATATTTGTACCCACCCGCTCTTCGTGATGTTCTTCGACCCTAAGCTCAGTTAATTGCGCGTCGCACTCTGTTTTGAGTTTTGAACGACTTTTGGGCGATGGTTCACCAGTTGAATTTGGGGAGACAGTCATCATCTCCTTTTTCTTTTTCAACATTTTTCATGTTGTTGAGGATTTTGTAATGACCTTACTATTTTGATTTTGATTTGTTATCCCTAACTTTTTCCTGACTGTTACCGTTTTCCGGGATTACTGTCAGCGGGATGCCCCAGCTTTCTTAAGCCTCCTTTATAGGTTTTGGCTCTGCGGGCTTTTCTCTTTTGAGAGATTGACTGTCTATGTGATAGGGAACCACCCTTGTCTTTTGATTCCAAAGGAATGCTTTCTTTTTCGACGTCGTTCGTTGTGTTACGAACCGAGAGTTTGCGACTTTAATGCGCATTTTCTTTTGAATTAACTGAGATACTACCCTGCCCCAGGTTTATATCAAAGGTTTTGATTGTTTAGAACAGAAAACTCCTACTTCTTTGGCTCGAAGGGGTTGACTAGGGATTATCTTCCTTATAACTCCAGTGTTTGGGGAATCGAAAGAAATGCATGTACATCATCAGCAAGGTCTGTTCAAAAGCATACTGTATAAGATCATGGTATTATTTCGTCATCCTCCCTCTAAAGGCTTACAGCTTTTTATCAAGAGTCAAATATCATAAAGAAAAGCATAAGAGTAGTGAAACGAATGGATGAATTCAAGACAAACATATGCAATGCATTAATGAAAACAGAGTTTAACATCAACAGATAATTGTTTGACAGCAAAAGAAATTACAACTTTGAAAATTCAAAAAGAAGCAAAAGTCTTTCAGCTCGAGCTTCGTCACTTCAAGTGGAGAACCCTTTAATGGAAGATTTTCATCTCGCCGTCTGGCATGAATTCCAGCACCCCAATGTCAATCAGATCTTGAATCTTGTTCTTCAAGGCCCAACAGTCGTTGGTGTCATGTCCCGGGCTGTAGGAGTGGTAAACACAGAATGCATCGGGACGATAGTTAGGAGAGGAGGTATTGAGCTTCTGAGGAGGGTCCTTTACGGTAAGCAAATTGACCTCCAACTGGCGCTTCAGTATGAAGAACGATGGTATTTCAGTCTCCGTGAACTGTCTTCCCGACGTTTCTTGCTTATGCCGATTACCCCGTTGACGCTGGCGAGGTTGTTGATGGGTTTGTGACCCTGAAGCGAGCAAAGGAGCTTTCCCCTTGTCTTCTTGAGTGGATGGAGGCTGAGCGGTGACTTGCTCTTCAACCTCGGATGTTTGTCCCAGTTGGTTGTTTGGAAGCAGTTGGCGGACAAGAACTCTGAGTTCCTCTTGTCTTTGAGATAGGTCCTGGATGAGAGCCATCTGGCCCACCAACAGTCCCATCATTTGGGTCCTCAGTGTTGTCAGATCAAACTGCAGCTCCGCAAGCTGATCAATCCTGGCGTTGTTGGAATTCTCCAAGCTCTTGGTGAGGAGAGTTTTCATCTCTTCTTGCCCCAGAGACAAGTTCAGGAACATTTCCTGCAGCTGAGCAGTCTGGTCTTGAATGTCTTTGACAGACCTTTCTAGGGCCATCTCTTGCTGAAATAAACAGCAGGAGAGTAAGGAAACCTGAAAAAGGAAAGATTGTCAAAATGCAATGCATGATATATGGATGCATGCTTTCAAGGATCTCTTGGGGTAAACACAAGAAAATGTTAGAGGTTGAACTCTGCTCTTGGATTGGAGATCTCTGCACCGGTGGACGTCCTTCCACGAGAATCAAGCTCACCATGTCGAGTGGGTCATAGCCACTGATTCAAGTTGTTGCACTTGATCTTTGTCTGGAGAACTTTGTATCGGTGGATGTCTTTCCACGAGAATCAAGCTCACCATGTCGAGTGGGTCATAGCCACTGATTCAAGTTGTTGTTCTTGAACTTTTGATTGGAGAGCTTTGTATCGGTGGATGTCTTTCCACGAGAATCAAGCTCACCATGTCGAGTGGGTCATAGCCACTGATTCAAGTTGTTGCACTTGACCTTTGTCTGGAGAACTTTGTATCGGTGGAGTCTTTCCACGAGAATCAAGCTCACCATGTCGAGTGGGTCATAGCCACTGATTCAAGTTGTTGTACTTGATCTTTGATTGCATTGGTTAGAGGAGAAACCCCTTGTCTGGTTCAACGTAACCCTGCATCAACAGAACCCTCTAGATCCTTGAAATGGTTATTGAAAATGCTATGGTATGATGTTATGATGTTATGTACATGTATACACAAGCAAGTGAGTGTATATACAGACAAACATATTCACACAAAGCAAACAAGTCCTTAGGTTTAGGCTTGCATGGGGTTCAGGTACTACCCTCTTTCAGTTTGTTGGTTAAAACCTGTCCTATCAAAAGTAACCGGGTTCTAGAGGATCTCAAATCATTGGCTACCCTCGATCGGTCATAACTCCAGCATCGCAATCTTTTCGCGCGGCCGGAACCATCGCGAGAGTTTAGCCTCAATGAGTGTAGCATACTGCTACTGTTCTAATGGCCAAGTTGGGTCAATTTAGGGTTCTAAGGTCGATTGGTGCTTAATGACTCCTTGGAAGACCCATATTCTCCCCGTTTCAACACGAGGGATATCGGTACAGACCAAGACGCCACACCAACGTAGCCACTGCTTCACCCATGTCGGTATACCCCGGACAGGTCCCTCGCAGATTATGCTACCTAAAAAGGTTTCCCCAGATCCGGGTTAGGATCTATGAACTCCGATACAAAGCCCACAAATATAAAAGCAAACAAAGCAATCAATTGAAAATAAAGGTGATCTAAACCCTAAGGTAACCCCACTTTAAAAAATTCTCCCCAGCAGAGTCGCCAGTTCTGTGGTACGGTGGGAGAATTGACTAGTGTTTTGCGTTCGTATTCGCACTTGTGCGGTTGAGCAAGAGTTGCCACCGACTTTTTATTTTATCCTAAGGAAAGGTTAAAAAGCACAGCAAAAACCTTTTGAGATTTTTCTTGGGTTCGGGGGGTAGATTATGAAAAGGGAAGGTATTAGCACCCTTTTCATCCATGGTTATCCATGGGCTCTTAGTTACTTGGTTTTTTAGATCACTTGCCTTAATTTTTGATTGCTTGAAAATGGTGTGCATGTGTGAGTGTTTTTTTTGAAAATGTTTTGGAAGAAGATGCCTTGTCTTAGGCTAACCTTGTAACAATTCTTTACTCAAATATTTTACAAAGGCGTGTATCTTTTCGAAAAGATGTTTCAAAATGTTTTGAGAGTTTGTTTGAAAGTGTTGTGGATTGTGGTTTTTGAAAAGAAGGCAAGTGTTTTTTGCAAGTTGATCTCAAGTAACTAAGAGTTTTATCTACCCTATTGTACTCAAAGGTTTTTGTTATGTTTTAACCCCTTTTTAACAATTTTGTTCCACCATTGAAATTGGTGGACAATCTTGCGTTTAGGAAGTTTATTCGGGACGGGCACGGGTCATCGTTTTAGACCATAATTGCAATGGTGTCAAGTATCTTTGGGTAATTTGCTTTGAAGGGACTATGATCATTCCATTTAGGAAACACTTTGAGAGACTTATGATCATTTGATTTTGTTTTGCCAAAGATACTCGACGTGCAAGCATGGCCTATTTTGGAAGGCAACATGTGGGATTACCCTAGAGGGTGCAAGTGTGATTGTGTATTGATTTCATGTATTTGTCTTGTGTTAGGTTATCTAGCATTTGATTTTATGTACATGCAAACCCTAGGTCTAATCATGGTATAATTGAAAGCGGTAAATTGCGAAAATGTAAAGTCTACGCTATTACAAAATAGTATCCGGGAGTGGGGGTACAAATGTTCACAAATGGGGATGAGACCTATAGTATCCAATAAGTTACAACCAAATCGAATTTGCGATCAAATGTAAATAATGAATATCAATGTATAAGCAAATGTGTATAGGGGCAATGTGAATGTATTTGTGTTGTGTAAGTGATTATTTACAAATGCGACAAGGTGAAATTAATGTATATTAGGGTATGGTTGACCTAAATGTGTGTTTAATGAATCTTTGATTTGTATATTTTTAATATGCACAAAAGAAATGTTTTAATTGAATGTTCAAGCTCTAATTAAATTATGTATAAAAAATGATGTTTTAAGAAAAGAAAATATTTCTAAGCTTTAATTATGTATACAAAAAGTATTTTTCATTTGTTATGAATTGAATTATGTATATTAAAAAAGAAATGTATTTTTAATTGTTATGTACAAAAAATTTTTAATTAAAAGAAAGGGAAAAAGTCTTCAATCTTAATTATATGGTGTAATGAAAAAAAGATATATCTTTATGTATTAGTATTAATGTAATATTATAAAGAACATGTTAAGTTAGAAAACAAATAGATTGTATTAAAAAATATTTTTAAGTATAAAAGAAAAGGATTTATGTTAATTTGTATATGATGGTAAATAAAAGGTTTGGAATAGGTTAGAAATGGGCTCAAAGAGAGGGAGGTGTGAATTGGAGCAATGATTTGGGCTTAGGCATGCAGAGACGGGCAAGGCCCACGTTTGGATTCAAAACAATTTTTTAGGGTTTGAGATTTTTGTCTTCAGATTTAGGGTTTGTACAGCGGCGCGTTCGTTCGTTCGTCCTTCTCTTTGTCTTCTCCAATCGCTTTTGGATGCCCAGCGTGAGCCTTTTGCCTCAGCCACCAGCGACCTTCAACTCCTCTCCCCTCTTCCTTGAAGCAGGGAAACGCACAAGAGGGTAACTCTGTTCTCTTCGATTTCACGTTTTAGGTTTTGATTCTTTTACATGCTTATGGATTACGATCTTCTTTGAATGTTTTGATTTTTGTGTTTGTTTAACGAGGATTAAAGGGAAAAGGGAAGAGAACTGGACTACCTTTCGTTTGGAGGGAGGAAAGGTGGAGGTGCTCGGAGGCTGGATGGTGAAGGGCTTGCTTGAACGATGCTTGGTATTTCTGTATCTTTTCTCAGGCTTTATGATATTGCTTCTTTTCTTCTTTGCCTTTGCTTTTACTGTTGTCCCTGAGTACTTTCTTTCTTCCTTTCTCGTCGCCTTGAATTGTCGCTTTGAGATGCCTGTATTATTCTGCTTGCTTATGTTGCTTATGTTGATTGCCCAATGATGTGTTCTTACTGAGGGCTCGAGGGTTTTGATTTGGAATGCTTCTTTTCCTCTTCTCTCACAGTTGCCTAGAGCTTTTGTATGCTTCTGAACGATTTGCCTTTGGAATGTTTCTTTCTTCTTCTCTTATTGCCTTGAGCTTTTCTTTGAATGGCCTTCTGAGATTGATGCCTTTGGAATGTTTTATTTATTGCCCAATGATGTGTTCTTACTGAGGGCCTGGTGTTTGGGTTTGGGAATAGATTTAGGCCATGAAAGTTTATGAGATTTGATGCAGTATGCTATGGCAGGTCTGAGGCTTTGAATGATTTTAGAGCTTCAACAGGTTTTCTGGTTTTTTGGTCTTCTTTTGTCCCTTGGCTTTGACAGGGATCTTGTGGTTCTTAACTGGCTTCCAGATTATGTTTGGTTTTAGGCCATTGCAGGTTTTAAATGGCTTGATGCAGTGGGCTATGGTTCATGGCTCAGCAGGTTTTGTATATGCAGGTTTAAGGGTTTTTGGCTCTTAAAGGCTTGACAGGTTTTGATGGTAGGTTCTTGCTTCAGCAGGTTTTTTGCTTCAGAGTTTAGGCAGGTTTTTGCTTTAGCAGGTTTTTGCTTCAGTAGGTTTTTGCTTCAGAGCTTAGGCAGGTTTTTGCTTTAGCAGGTTTTTGCTTCAGCAGGTTTATTTGTGTTTAGGCAAGGTTGAGTTTTACAGTAGGTAATGGTTTGAGGCTTGTGGGTTCATAGCAGATGGAGAGTTTATTTGTTTTTGTAGGTTTTATGCTGGTTTTGCAGATTGTGCTAATGCAGGTTGTGGTTAGGCTTCAAGCTTGGCAGTTTGTATCTCAGTTTTTTGTATTGGTTTCTCTTCTCCTTTGATACTGTGTTTAGTTCTTGTATTATATATTTCTTCCTATGCCTGCCTAAAGCCTAAGAAACCTGCTTGCTTTTATCTCTCCATTCTCTCTCAGTACAGCAAAAGGAAAATGTTAAAATATGTTTATTGTTGTACTTTTTCTGAAGGGGCCACCCTTGTTGGGAAATGATGAAAATGAGTTGCTTGCATATCATGCTTTCCTCTGCATTCTTTATCTCTTCTTTGACAGCTTTTGTACTTTTTTATCTTCTTTGATATCCTCTTTATGACAGCTTTGAGTAGACTTTGGCTTTTTTGACAGCAAACTGTACTTTTTGGATTTTGATAGAAAGTTGTAACTTGGATTTTCAGTTTGGTTTGAACTTGGAGTTTGAGATTGAGTTTGTGCAGTTTGACATTTTGAACTTATGTATTTTTTAAACTTTGCATTTTCTCAACTTTGCATAAAAACTCTTCCCTCTTTGTGAACCGGGAGAAATCCCGTGATTTGCAGAGAGGGTTAACTGATCCCAATCAGTGGCCCTTAATGATGAATTTCTTCTGTCGTTTATTATTTTATCTGCTTTTTGACTTTTCTCTTTTCTTTTTGCAGATGAAAAATGGAGCACCGGAGCTAAGTGTAGAATGAAGAATTAGGGACTTAGAAAATATTTAGAAAAAATAGGATAGTTTTTATTTTCAATTTAATTATTGTAAACTATTATTATTTTAAATACTTCGTAAATAAATACTTGTATCCAAATAATAATTGTAACAAATATTAAATATGAAATAAAAACTCTATTGATTCATTTAATTCTTTTCAATTCCTTTTCAATTATTTACTTATTATTCATGGTTCCTTAAATTAAAATAAATGAAAATTAAATTCCAGATATTTAATTCTTAGAATCATAAATAATCAACTAAACATTGATTCTTCGTTGATCAAAATAAATGAACTTGACGTCTCCATCATCCAAAGCAACGCACAGTCGAACGCAATAACTGATCAGACGCAATCCTTTCTTACTGATTTCTTACCAAGCACTGTAAATCCAAACTGCATATTCTTTTGACTGGCTCAAACAAAACAACGTGAATTCAAACCAACTGCCTCTTTTACTGATTAAATCAAAACAATGCGAATTCAACCCGAATCTCGGAATATCTTGCAAAGTGTTGTGGAATTTTAATCTTTCTGAGAATATGCCCATAAAACCTTAATTCCTGATTAAATGCCAACGAACATTCGCCTGATCAAAATTGAGCCAGAATCAACCAAAACCCTAAGCCAACTGTTTGAAGCAATCCAGAGTCCTGAAAAATCAATGAAACCCTAATTTTTGTTTGACTGACGAGAAAAGTCTGTTTGTCCGATTCTTGAGCCAGTTTGGAAAATCAGGAAATGCCTGAAGCTGATATTTATTGTGGAAAAATGCGAGGGCAAATTTTGGGGTACAACAGCATCATTGTGAAGACGTTTGATGGGTCAAGGAAATCTGTCATCGGTGAAGTGGACTTACCTATCCATATAGGACCACATTTGTTCCAGATAACCTTCCAGGTCATGGACATCATTCCCGCTTATAGTTGTCTGCTAGGACGGCCGTGGATACATGAAGCAGGGGCTGTCACTTCAACTTTACATCAGAAGCTAAAGTTTGTGCGTGAAGGGAAGATAGTGATCATAAATGGGGAGCAGGCATTGTTCATATCTCATTTGTCCTCCTTCAGTATTGTAGAAGCGGATGAGGCTATTGTTGGAACCCATTTCCAAGCCCTATCCGTTGACAACATAAGGAGAAATGAGAATTCTATGGTTCCACTGAAGGACGCGCAATAGGTTGTGTGCAATGGTCATAAAGCAGTTTGAGGGCGAATTGTGGATCCACCTGTGAACAAGAAAAGAATTGGTTTGGGTTTCTCTTCGAAGAATGGAAGAGTCGAAGGTTTGAAGTCAAAGTCTACTATGAGCAGCTATCATAATGTTTTCCGCAGCGGAGGTTACCTTTATCCAACTGATTCTGGAGTTAATGCTGTTGAGGAGGATGAAGCATAACAGGAAATGCTGAATTATGTGACGCACAGAGTCAGGGTTCAAAACTGGGTCACCATTGATGTTACCTCTTGCATACATGTTTCAAAGTAATTTGATTTGTTAATCTTTTTTTCTTGAAAATCTTTCACTCTGCCCAAGGTGGAAGTATTAATGTTGTGGGGCTTATCTGTTTGCTGTGACTTTTAAGATCATTAATAAAAGTTGTCTTTGCTTCCCGAATTATGTCTTTATTTTCTGCTTTTTCTTGGAAAATGGTAATAAAAAAAACCTTTCAAAATAAATAATAACTGAAATTCAATCTACATAATCACTTGTTATATGTGTCAGTTTCTAAAAGCAGTCATAAATCATATGTGCAGATCAATTAAAAAACCCGTTGAATACAATGACCCTGCACCCTCTCCCAACTTTGAATGTCCTGTATTTGGGGCTGAAGAAGAAGATTATGATGATATTCTAGAAGAGGTATCACGGTTGCTTGAGCACGAGGAAAATACCATTCATCCATATAAAGAGCCTTTGGAAGTGATCAATTTGGGTTCAGAAGAAGATCCGAAGGAAGTCAAGATTGGAGCATCGTTGCATCCCGATGTGAAGAGCAGGTTGATTGAGTTGTTGAAAGAGTATGTGGATATTTTTTATTGGTCTTACCAAGATATTCCCGGTCTAGATACAGATATTGTCGAGCATCGTTTGCCGTTGAAGCCAGAGTGTCTGCCAATTAAACAAAAGTTAAGAAGAACTCACCCAGATATGGCAGTAAAGATCAAAGAGGAGGTTCTAAAGTAGATTAATGCTGGTTTTCTTGTGACGTCAGTGTATCCTCAATGGATTGCCAATATTGTCCCAGTACCGAAAAAAGACGGAAAGGTCCGCATGTGCATAGATTACAAAGATCTAAATAAAGCTAGTCCAAAAGATGATTTTCCATTGCCTCACATCGATATGTTAGTGGATAGCACAACAAAATTCAAAGTATTCTCATTCATGGATGGATTTTCCGGGTATAATAAAATAAGAATGGCTCTAGAGGACATGGAAAAAATAACGTTTATCACACCCTGGGGGACATTTTGTTATAGAGTGATACCCTTCGGGTTGAAGAACGCTGGTGCAACGTACCAGAGGGCTATGACAACCCATTCCATGATCTGATGCACAAGGAAATCAAAGTATATGTTGATGATATGATTTCCAAATCCCAGACTGAAGAAGGGCATATAGAAGATTTGTTGAAGTTGTTTTAGCGTTTGAGGAAGTATTGTCTCCGCCTGAATCCAAATAAATACACCTTCGGTGTTTGATCGGGGAAGTTGTTGGGTTTCATTGTTAGCCAGACAGGAATTGAAGTTGACCCTGATAAAGTCAAAGAAATTCAAAAAATTCCAGCACCAAGAACTGAAAAGCAAGTCAGAGGTTTCCTCGGGCTTTTGAATTATATTTCCAGATTCATTTCCCACATGACTGCAACATGCGAACCGATCTTAAAGTTGTTAAAGAAAGATCAAGGTTGTGTGTGGACGGATGACTGCCAAAGGGAATTTGAGAGTATTAAAGAATATCTGCTTGAACCTCCTATCTTGCTCCCTCTCGTAGAAGGAAGATCGTTGATTATGTATCTGACAGTGTTAGATAAATCCATGGGTTGTATTCTGGGACAACAGGATGAAACAGGGAAGAAGGAGTTCGCCATCTATTATCTCAGTAAAAAAATCACTGATTGTGAGTCACGGTATTCCATGCTGGAAAAAGCATGTTGTGCTTTGGCCTGGGCAGAAAAGCGTTTGCGGCAGTATAAGTTGAATCACACCACTTGGTTGATCTCCAAAATGGATCCAATCAAGTACATTTTTGAAAAGCCTGCTCTTACTGGGAGAATTGCCCGCTGGAAGATGTTGTTATCTGAATATGATATCGAATATCACACTCAAAAGGCTATTAAAAGTAGTGTGTTGGCAGATTATCTTGCTCACCAACCAGTGGAAGATCACCAGTCTGCAGAATATGAATTCCCTGATGAGGATGTGATGTTCTTGAAAGTGAAAGATTGTGATGAACCATTACCTGAGGAAGGTCCTGACCCTGAATCTCGTTGGAGTATGATATTTGATGGAGCTGTGAATGCTTATGGTAAAGGAATTGGTGATGTGATTATCACTCCTCATGGATCGCACATTCCTTTTACTGCAAGGTTAACATTTGATTGCACTAATAATATGGCAAAATACGAGGCTTGCATCATGGGTCTCGAAGAAGCTATTGATCTTAGAATTAAAATTATCGATGTGTATGGGGATTCAGCTTTGGTAATAAATCAGATTAAAGGAGAATGGGACACTCATCACCCTGGCTTGATCCCTTACAAAGATTATGCTAGAAGATTATTACCATTCTTCAATAAAGTTGAATTCCATCACATCCCTAGAGATGAAAATCAAATGGTGGATGCTCTGGAAACATTGGCTTCTATGTACCAAGTGAATACTTGGAATGATATACCCCGAATTGTGGTTCGACAGCTGGATAGGACCGCTCATGTGTTTACAGCAAAGGAGGTAGCAGATGAAAGACCCTGGTATTATGATATCAAGCATTTTTTCATACTCAAGAATACTCGATTGATGTGTCGAAGAAAGATAGAAAGACATTGAGAAGATTGGCAGGAAGTTTTTTCCTCAGTGAAAATGTGTTATACGAGAGAAATTATGACATGGTCTTGCTCAGATGCGTGGATAGACACGAAGCAGACATGTTGATGCATGAGATCCATGAAGGTTCATTTGGCAGTCATGCCAATGGACATTCGATGGCTAAAAAGATGCTAAGGGCAGGTTACTATTGGCTGACAATGGAATCTGATTGTTACAAATTTGCAAAGAAGTGCCATAAATGCCAGGTTTATGCAGACAAGGTCCATGTGCCTCCGACAATTCTCAATGTGATTTCCTCCCCGTGGCCTTTCTCTATGTGGGGTATTGACATGATTGGGA
Organism: Vicia faba; assembly: GCA_948472305.1. Taxonomy (NCBI): domain Eukaryota; kingdom Viridiplantae; phylum Streptophyta; class Magnoliopsida; order Fabales; family Fabaceae; genus Vicia; species Vicia faba. The sequence continues at coordinate 285,844,251 of OX451739.1, read as the reverse complement.
TGATAGAGCCCAAAGCTTCGAATGGGCACCGTTTTATCTTGGTAGCAATTGATTACTTCACCAAGTGGGTGGAGGCTGCTTCATATGCCAATGTTACTAAGCAGGTGGTTATGCGCTTCATTAAGAATAATCATATATGCCGGTATGGTGTACCGAGCAGAATCATCACTGACAAAGGCTCAAATTTGAACAACAAGATAATGACAGAACTGTGTGAAGAATTCAAGATTGTCCATCACAATTCATCACCATACACGCCAAAGATGAATGGGTCTGTTGAAGCTGCTAATAAGAATATCAAGAAAATTATCCAGAAGATGGTCGTTACTTATAAGGATTAGCATGAAATGCTTCCTTTTGCTCTGCATGGATATCGAACATTTGCCTGCACTTCAACAGGAGTAACCCCATTCTCCTTAGTATATGGAATGGAAGTCGTACTCCCAGTTGAGGTAGAGATTCCCTCGTTGCGTGTGATAATGGAAACCAAGTTGACGGAGTCTGAATGGGTCAAGAACAAGTTTGACCAATTGAATTTGATTGAGGAAAAGAGAATGATAGCTTTGTGTCATGGCCAGTTATATCAAAGAAGAATGAAGAAAGATTTTGATAAAAAGGTCAACCGTCGTGAATTCAGAGAAGGCGACCTCGTTCTCAAGAAGATCATGTTTTTCAACACTGATTCTAGGGGAAAATGCACTCCAAATTTTTAAGGCCCATATATTGTCAAGAAAGCCTTCTGTGGTGGTGAATTAATTCTTGAAACTATGGATGGCGAGGAGTTCCCACGTCCCATGAATACTGACGCAATCAAGAAATACTTCGCCTAAAGAAATAAAAGAACAGCTCGCTAAGTTGAAAACCCGAAAGGGTGGTGTGATACGGTGGGAGAACTGACTTGAGTTTTTGCGTTTGTATTCGCACTTGTTCGGTTTAGCAAGAGTCGCCACCGACTTTTTATTTTATCCTAAAGGAAAGGTTAAAAAGCACAGGAAAAACCTTTTGAGATGTTTCGTGGGTTCGGGGGGTAGATTATGAAAAGGGAAGTTATTAGCACCCTCTTCATCCATGGTTATCCATGGGCTCTTAGTTACTTGGTTTTTAGATCACTTGCCTTGATTTTCAATTGCTTGAAATTGTGGTGTGTGTGTGTGTTTTTGAAAATGTTTTGAAAAATATGCCTTGTCTTAGGCAACCGTTGTAATGACTCGTGTTTGAGTGTTTTACAAAGGTGTGTATCTTTTCGAAAAGATGTTTCAAATGTTTTTTGAGAGTTTGTTTTGAAAGTGTTTGTGGAGTGTGTTTTGAAAAGTAGGCAAGTGTTTTTGCAAGTTAGATCAAGTAACTAAGAGTTTGTCTACCCCTATGGTACTCAAAGGTTTTTCTTATGTTTAAACCCTTTTTAACAATTTTGTTCCACCATTGTATTTGGTGGACAATCTTGCGTTTAGGATGTTTAACGGGACAGGCGCGGGTCATCGTATGGACCATGAATGCAATGGTGCCAAGTGTCTTTGGCAATTTTGCTTGAAGGGACTATGATCATTTTGATAGGCACCTTTCGAAAGCGTCATCGAGGGACTATGATCATTTGATTTGTTTTACCAAAGAAACTCGACGTGCAAGCATGGCCCATTTGGAAGGCAACAAGCGGGATTACCCTAGGGGTACAAGTGTGATTGTGTATTGATTTCATGTATTTGTCTTTGTATTAGGTTATCTAGCGTTTGATTTTATGTACATACAAACCCTAGGTCTAACCATGGTATATTTGAAAGCGATAAATTGCGGGAATTTAAAGTCTACGCTATTACAAATAAGTATCCGGGAGTGGGGGTACAATTATTTACAAATGGGGATGAGACTTATATGGGAGAGTAGTGTCCAAATATATTTACAACCAAATCGAATCGATCGCAAATGGAACATGTAGTGTATAGCAATGTATAAGAATAAAGCAAACGTATAAGAATAGAGCAAAGTAAATGTATCAACGTATTTGTGTATTGTAAATGTGTAAGTGCACGTAATTTTGGTTGGATTTTGTTGATATATTTAGGCTGAGCAGTTTGAAAGGCTTGGACAAGTTGTTTGGTATGGCTTTGATGCAGTCTAAGGCTTGGACAGGCTAAGCTTGGCTTCAGCAGGTTTTAGACTTAGTGTGCTTTCAAGTTGATGCAAGGCTTGAAAGGCTTATGCAGGTTAGGCTTGTATGGACCTGTTTGTGAGTTTGACAATTTGAGGTGCAGGGCTTTTGGTGAGAAGCAGGTTATGGCTTTTTTGAGGTTTGGAGGCAGTTCAGGCTTTTTGGCTTAACACTGTCTTGAAAAGGGCTTGTATGTTTGATGTTCTGGTTTGTGTTTGTAAGCTTGTATAGCAGGTTTGGACTTGAAGCTTGATGCTTCTGGTTTTGGAGGCTTGGAAATAGGCTTGAAGCTTTAACGGGCTTTAGGCTATTATAGGTTTAGAGCTTTTGTTTGTATAGGCTAGTGATTTTTGTTTGGAGTTTACAGGTTTGGAAGCTTAGGGCGGGCTTGAAGCTTGTTGTGCTTCTGGTTTGATTGAGGCAGGCTTGAAGCTTGTTGTGCTTCTGGTTTGATTGAGGCAGGACTGTATGTTTTGACAGTTTGTGAAGTTCTATTTTCTTTGTGATATTTCTGCCCCCTTTGAAACTGTGCTGGTATATTTTCTTTATATCTTAAGTCAAGCCTAAGCCTGTAAGCCTTTGCTTTCTTTTTTCTCTTCTCTCTCTCCAGTATTAAAGCATAAAATATTGCTTAGATGTACTATTTCTCTGAAAAGGTAGCTGGCTGAAAATGATGTAATTGGATGTTGCTTGCAATAGTTGCTTAGCTCTGCATACTTCCTTCTTTCCTGCATACTTTAATGACAGCATTTTGTACTTCTTGATATCTTGAGATACTTCTATATCTTTGGACAGATTTTGACAGCTTTTTGGTTTAGTTTGAAATTGTGATTCAGTTTGCCTTTATACTTGTACATGCTGTTTGTTTTGAAACTATGCAGTTGGTTGACAAATTTGAATTGTGCAATTTGTATACTTGTGCATTTCATACTTTTTTCAAGCATTTTTATCCTTCCCTCTTTGTGAACCAAGAGAAATCTTGTGATTTGCAGAGAGGGCAAACTGATTCCGGTCAGTTACCTTTAATGATGATTTTTTAACTGTCTGCTTTTTATCATTTCATCTGCTTTTGATTTTTTTTCTTTCTTTTTGCAGGTAAAGATAATTGAGCAAAGGAGCAATGGATAGAAGATGAAGACTTAGGAATTTTTAGGATAGTTTTATTTCAAATTTAATCATTTGTAAAATTATTATTGTAAACAAAAATGTAAATAAATTTACCGTTGTTCAAATAATAATTTGTAACAAAACAATTAAAGATGAATAAATAAAAATCCTTTTGATCAGTTAATTCCCTTTTTTTAGCTGTCTATTTAATTACTTATAAATTCTTAAATTATTATAAATGGAAATAAATTCCAATTATCCTAACTTAGAATAAATAAACAATTAATAAACATTGTGGTTTTAGCATCGATCAATTAATAAACCAGGCGTTTCAAATAGCCACAACAATGCACAGTCAAATCACAACACATGCCCAAATGTCTTTTCCTTTTACTGATTAAATCCAAACACTGCAAATTCTCAATCAACAGCCTCAGTCCATATCTCGGAGTAATTTGAAAAGCACTGATAGAATTAATCCTTTCTGAGAAATATGCGCACAAAAACCCTGATTCTTGATTAAATGTTAGAGAAGCGCCTGTCTGATTAAAACCTGAGCCAACTCAACCAAACCCTAAGCAATCTGCCTGAACTGCTTTAAAATCAATGAAAACCCTAATTTTGTCTGACTGATAAGAAAAGTCTGTTTGACTGATTCTTACGCCAATCTGAAAAATCAGGAAACGCCCGAGGCTTTGATTTCTTGTGGAAAAATACGAGGGTAAATTTTGTGGTACAACAGTTGCCCCTGTTCAATCTTCTTGAACCTGAAGAGTTAGATTGGCAAGTTTGCCTTTCGCGACTCGAGGGTAAAAGGAGATTGGACACTAGAGTGCCCAAAAAATTTGCACTCGGTGATGTGATGGTAGAGGGAATGGGCTTAAAGATGCCATTTGGTGATGGGCTTAAAGATGCCATCTGGTGATGGGCTTAAAGATGCCATCTGGAAGTGTGACAGAGTCTTGTCGAGGGATGGGCTAAGAGATGCCATTTGGAAATGTCTGGAGGAGGATGGGCTTATAGATGCCATCTGAAGGTGATTGTTGAACTGTACGTCACTGGTGAGTGAGTATCAGAAAGGTATCCATGTTTTGGAACGTCTCTGAACTGGGGGTCTGAACAAGCAATAGATTGACATCCATGTTTGGAGAATCCGTAAACTGTTTTCAGGAGTCTGGAAAGAATCTGAATAAGCGATAGGTTGACATCCGTTACTGGAGAACCCGTAAACTGTTTTCAGAGGTCTTGGAAGTTGAATAAGCAATAGAGCAGCATCCATGTTGGGAAGCGTTCGTAAACTGTTTTCAAAAGTTGAGAAGAATCTGAACAAGCGATAGGTTGACATCCGTTACTGGAGAACCTGTAAACTATTTTCAGAAGTCTTGAAGTGGAGGAGGAACCGGTGCAGGGTTTCCTGATGATGAGTCCGTGAAAAAACTACATTTGGATGAATCTGGAATAAGTATCAGAATGTCGCCGTGTCTGGGTCATACCTGAACTATCTCTGGATGAATCTAGGAAGATGATGATTTTTGTCTGTTGACTGATCTTTCCTGAAAAGGTAAAGAGTTAGTTGTATGCAATGTCATGATACATGATGCGATGTATGCTATATCAATGTTTGTGATATGAATGTGATGAATGCGCATGTAAGCTGATGAGCTGTCTTGCTGAGGATAGATGAATCCTGGATGGCTGGAGACAAAAGAATCTTGACTGCTGCCAGGGAAAATAATTCCTTGGCTGCTGCTGGGGAGGGCAAGAATCTTTTGATTGCTGCAGATGAGAAATCCTGGGACCACTGTTGGGGGATCAGGAGCTTGGGTTATATGCCAATCTACTGGGGAATTCCTGTCTTGAGGAGATCTTCACTGGGGAATATTCGAATATTCTATGAGGAACTGAGAATGAGAGTCTCCACTCTGCTTGGGGATTGATAGCTGGAAGTTTTAGCTCCGCTGGGGATTGACAGTTTTGGCTCCACTGGGGATTTTGAAACTTGACTCTGAGGGGAATCAGGTTCTGGAAGGTTCTCTGGCTGGGGATATCAGCTTTGAGAAAGCTCTTGTTCTGCTGAGGATCCTGAAGTTAAACTCTGTTTGGGGAATTAGAAACTCAGGAGAATCTTCATTCTGTTGGGGGTTAGAAATTGGGAGTGTAACAATCTTCTGAGGTGATGAGAATCTTCATTCTTGAGAGAAACAGATTTTTTCAGTTGTCTGTTATCTTGTTGGTGGTTGTAATTTTCAGCAGGTGATGAAGAAAATTTTGATGATTACTACTCCAAAAGATGAAGGAACCTTGATTACTACTTCAAAATATGAAGGAACCTGGATGATTACTACTTCAAGATGAAGGAACCTGGATGATTACTACTTCAAGATGAAGGAACCTTGATGATTACTACTTCAATATGAAGGAACCTTGATGATTACTACTTCAAGATGAAGGAACCTGGATGATTACTACTTCAAGATGAAGGAACCTGGATGATTACTACTTCAAGATGAAGGAACCTTGATGATTACTACTTCAAGATGAAGGAACCTTGATGATTACTACTTCAAGATGAAGGAACCTGGATGATTACTACTTCAAGATGAAGGAACCTGGATGATTACTACTTCAAGATGAAGGAACCTTGATGATTACTACTTCAAGATGAAGGAACCTTGATGATTACTACTTCAAGATGAAGGAACCTGGATGATTACTACTTCAAGATGAAGGAACCTTGATGATTACTACTTCAAGATGAAGGAACCTGGATGATTACTACTTCAAAATGAAGGAATCGGTCGATCAATCTGCATATGTTAAGAATGCTGTTGAAAGGTAATTTGTGCTGGAGAATAAATCCTTGACAAATGTTGGGGAAATAAACCCATGATTGCTGCAGGTCTGCTAGAGAGGTTTCATCACTGCCCCCAGTATCAGATGCATGTGATATTGCCAGGAAACTTGGTCTGTTCGTAACCCTTGAGATTGACATTCGAATGCCCCAAGTGATGGTGACAGAGACTTGCCCCAGGTTAATCTGCAATTGAGAGATTTTGTTGAAATCTTGACTGGACTGCCCCAGGTTAACTGAACTTTGAAAGATCTGTTGAAACCTTGATTGGACTGCCCCAGGCGTGCTGGATGGTGACATTTCAATGCCCCCTATTGATAGGAGACCTGTCGTTGGAAGTGTCATCCTTTTGAAGTGATTTTTGTTCACTGAGAGAGTTTTCGTTCCTCCGAACATTCACTGTATGAATTTCTTCGCTGTCAAACAAATAGTCAAATGCAAACAGTGATATTCAAGCAATGCAAAGTTTATGTTTATCTCGAAGTTTTGAAAAATGCGTTTTTTAGCAGAAAACTTTTCATAAGAAAAAATCAACACAAGATTTAGAGCAAAGCCTTACAGGAGTCAGGATACCTTTTGTAACAGTATGCTTTCGAACTAACCCATGCTTTAATTATGACTTTTGAAGGGTTGTAACGTGGCTTGGTTCACGGTTTAAGAAACAAAGGGTAAAGGCTCAAAGTATATTTTTACCCACCCGCTCTTCGTGATGTTCTTCAACCCTAAGCTCAGTTAATTGTGCGTTGCACTCTGTTCGAGTTTGGAACGACTTATTGGGTGATGGTTCACCAGTTGAATTTTGGGAGACAATCATCATCTCGTTTTTCTTTTGCAACATTTTTTCATGTTGTTGAGGATTTGTAATGACCTCTTTATTTTGATTTTGATTTGTTATCCCTAACTTTTGCCTGACCGTTCCTGTTTTCGAGATTACAGTCAGCGGGTTGCCCCAGGTTTCTTAAGCCTCCTTTATAGGTTTTGGCTCGGTGGGCTTTTTCTTTTTGAGAGATTGACTGCCTATGTGATAGGGAACCATCACTGTCTTTTGATTCTAGAGGAATGCTTTTCTTGTCATTCGTTGTGTTACGAACTGAGAGTTTGCGACTTCAATGCGCACTTTTTTGAATTAACTGAGAGACTACCCTGCCCCAGGTTTATATCAAAGGTTTTGATTGTTTAGAACAGAAAACTCCTAGTTCTTTGGCTCGAAGGGGTTGACTAGGGGTTATCTTCCTTATAACTCCAGTGTTTGGGAATTGAAAGAAATGCATGTACATCATCAGCAAGGTCTGTTCAAAAGCATATTGTATGAGATTGTGGTATTGTTTTGTCATCCTCCCTCTAAAGGCTTGCAGCTTTTTATCAAGAGTTAAATATCATAAAGAAAGCATAAGAGTAGTGAAAACGAATGGATGAATTCAAGACAAACATATGCAATGCATTAATGAAACAAAGTTTGACATTAAAAGATAATTTTTTGAATAACAAAGAAGTTACAACTTGGAAATTCAAAGAAACAAAGACGCTCTCAATGATTTGGCATACGAGCAGTGATCACACTTGGAGGGTCAAAACTTGATCTCCTTGGCATCAATCAAGTCTTGAATCTGGTTCTTCAAAGTCCAACAGCTATCGGTGTCATGCCCAGGGCTGTCAGAATGGTAGGCACATCTCTCGCTCGAGTTGTACTTGGAAGAGGAAGTATCAGGATTTTGAGGAGGATCCTTCAGCGTGATCAGCTTCAACTCCAGCAATTGTTGTAATGCTTGAGACAAAGGCATGTTGATGTCAGTGTACTGCCTTTCTTGATATCTCACCCTACGCCTCTTACCTCGTTTTTGTTGAACAGGCGTGGGATCAGAGATCAGGATTGCCCCATCATTTTGATCAAGACGACTCTTTTGACCAGTCACTGCATTGGACTCTTTCTTCCCATTGTAGGGGATTTTCTGAACATCAGAGGGAGTAGCTCCTTGGATCTTCCCACTTTTGATGCCAGCTTCGACCCTTTCGCTGATTAGTATTAGCTCGGTGAACCCAGCTGAAGAGCTTCCAATTAAGTGATTGAAGAAAGGCCCTGTCAAAGTCCCCATGAACATGTCAATCAGTTCTCTGTCATTTAAAGGAGGTTGTACCCTACCAGCCAAATCTCTCCACCTTTGAGCAAATCCTTTGAAGCTCTCGTCAGAACCCATGGTCATGTTCTGCAATTGCACACGAGTTGGTGCGAGATCAACATTGTACTGATATTGTTTGTAAAAAGCAGTAGCTAAGTCCCCCCATGTGTGGATGCGAGAACTCTCCAATTGATAGAACCACTCGAGCTGAGTCCCTACCAGGCTTTCTTGGAAGAAATGGATCTAAAGCTTTGGATCAGCTGTGTATGGTTGAATCTTGCGGACATAAGACCTTAGATGCGTCTTAGGGCAAGAGACTCCATCGTACAGAGCAAAGGTAGGGACTTTGAACTTTGGCGGGATGACCAATCTAGGAACCAAACCCAAGTCTCCTAAGTCCAAGCCAGGTATTTGTTGAACCTCCATAGCATTGAGGCGATCCTCCAACTGTTTGTACTTGTCATTAGCGAGAGGATATTGTTCCTCGGAGTAGTCAACTTCAGCTTCATCAATCTCCACATCGTGGTCTTCTTCAAGGCTCACCCCCTTATCTTTGAGAAGGAGAGCCTTCAGATCTTCTTGCCCTTTACCCATAGCCAGCAACATTTGTTGGAATTGAGCATTTTGAGCTTGGAGATCTTTCACCGTTTGTTCCATATCCATCTTACTGAAATAAACAGTAGGAAGATAAGGAGACTTGTATGGGAGAAACCTGTTATGCAATGATATGTATGATATATATGCAATGTTTTCAAGGATCTCTTGGGGTAAACACAAGAGAACGTTAGAGGTTGAACTTTTCTCTTGGATCGGAGAACTTTGCACTGGTGGATGTCTTTCCACGAGAATCAAGCTCACCATGTCAAGTGGGTCATAGCCCCTGATTCAAGTTGTTGCACTTGATCTTTGATGGCATTTGTTTAGAGGAGAAACCTCTTTCCCTTTGGTAGACGTCTGGTTCAACGTAACCCTGCATCAAAAGAACCCTCGAGATCCTTGAAATGGTTATTGAAAAATGCTATGGTATGATGGTATGATGTTATGTACATGCATGCAAAAGCAAGTAAGTGTATATGCAGGCAAACATATTCACACAAAGCAAAACAAGTCCTTAGGTTTAGGCTTGCATGGGGTTGTAGGTAAGTACCCTCTTGAAGTTAGTTGGCTCATCCTGTCCTAGAAAGAGAAACCGGGTTCTAAGGAGCTCAATATCATTGGATTGTTTTCTGTGTTCATTGTTTTGGTTTAGCCACTTAACTGGCGACCAAAATATTCCAAGAAAGCAACCCTCAATGAGTGTAGTATCGAGTATCTACCAACTTCGGACTGCACCAAAGCCGGTCATCTCACTACCCCTAAAAAGGCTAAGATGGTCAATTAAGGTTCTAAGAGTTCGTTAGTGCTTCACGACATCACTCAGCGGCCCCGTACTCTCCTTGATTGAACTCAACGGTTACCGGTACTCACAAATATGTCACGCTAACATAGCTTACTGCTTCAACCGTGTCGGTATACCCCGCACAGTTCCCTCACAGTTTTTTTGCTATTTACCTAAAAAGGTTCCCCCAAATCCGGGTGTAGGATTCACAACAAACCCAAACAAGGACCCAAAAGAATAAAGCAATCAAGGCAATCAAAGCAAGTATGTAAAGGTGATCTAAACCCTAAGGTAACCCCACTTTTAAGTTTATCCCCAGCAGAGTCGCCAGTTCTGTGATACGGTGGGAGAACTGACTTGAGTTTTTGCGTTTGTATTCGCACTTGTTCAGTTTAGCAAGAGTCGCCACCGACTTTTTATTTTATCCTAAAGGAAAGGTTAAAAAGCACAGGAAAAACCTTTTGAGATGTTTCGTGGGTTCGGGGGGTAGATTATGAAAAGGGAAGGTATTAGCATCCTCTTCATCCATGGTTATCCATGGGCTCTTAGTTACTTGGTTTTTAGATCACTTGCCTTGATTTTCAATTGCTTGAAATTGTGGTGTGTGTGTGTGTTTTTGAAAATGTTTTGAAAAAGATGCCTTGTCTTAGGCAACCATTGTAATGACTCGTGTTTGAGTGTTTTACAAAGGTGTGTATCTTTTCGAAAAGATGTTTCAAATGTTTTTTGAGAGTTTGTTTTGAAAGTGTTTGTGGAGTGTGTTTTGAAAAGTAGGCAAGTGTTTTTGCAAGTTAGATCAAGTAACTAAGAGTTTGTCTACCCCTATGGTACTCAAAGGTTTTTCTTATGTTTAAACCCTTTTTAACAATTTTGTTCCACCATTGTATTTGGTGGACAATCTTGCGTTTAGGATGTTTAACGGGACAGGCGTGGGTCATCGTATGGACCATGAATGCAATGGTGCCAAGTATCTTTGGAAATTTTGCTTGAAGGGACTATGATCATTTTTATAGGCAACTTTTGAAAGCGTCATCGAGGGACTATGATCATTTGATTTGTTTTGCCAAAGAAACTCGACGTGCAAGCATGGCCCATTTGGAAGGCAACAAGCAGGATTACCCTAGGGGTGCAAGTGTGATTGTGTATTGATTTCATGTATTTGTCTTTGTATTAGGTTATCTAGCGTTTGATTTTATGTACAGACAAACCCTAGGTCTAACCATGGTATATTTGAAAGCGATAAATTGCGGGAATTTAAAGTCTACGCTATTACAAATAAGTATCCGGGAGTGGGGGTACAATTATTTACAAATGGGGATGAGACTTTTATGGGAGAGTAGTGTCCAAATATATTTACAACCAAATCGAATCGATCGCAAATGGAACATGTAGTGTATAGCAATGTATAAGAATAAAGCAAACGTATAAGAATAGAGCAAAGTAAATGTATCAACGTATTTGTGTATTGTAAATGTGTAAGTGCACGTAATTTATTTACAAGTATGGAATGTTATCTTAATGAGGAAATTAAGTATTTATTTATGTATTGTTATCATTTTGTATCTTTTGTTAAATATGTGCAAACAAAATATTTTAAGAAAAGAAATGTTTTAAGAAATCTATCCTTTTTTAATGTATTGATGCTAGTATTTTATGTACAAAAGTTTTTAAAAAAAATGAGATGTTTTAAGTTTAAAGAAAAATATTATTTGTATTTTAGTTAATGTATTATATACAAAAATTTAATTAAAAGAAAGGAAAATTGTCTTAAATTTAAAGAAAAATTATTATTTGAATTTTGGTTTCTATACAAAATTTGATTATGTTATATATATAAAAAAAAAGTATTGTTAAGGCAAAATTAAAATCAGTATATTAAGTAAGTTATAAAAAAAAAGTATAGAGTAATATTTTTTAGTTAAAAAAAAGGAATGGGCTTTAGAGGGTTTTGTTTGGCCCAAGCAAAAATTGATCAGAAGCATAAAAAAGGGGGGTATGCGTGGAATTGGAAATGGGCTTTAGGATGGAAAGGGCAAGGCCCAACCACTTGACACAAATTGTAAGGGTTTGAACTTGTTTTGCTCATTTGGGAACGGATTAGGGTTTGGCCAAAATCACAGAGGCGCGCCGTTTACACCTTTTCTTCGTCTTCGTCTTCTCCAGCCCAAAAACTGAACTACGTCCTTCGCCCAAGGGCCACCGATCGCCACCTCTTCTTCCTCTTTCTCCATGGGTGAGCGCAATAGCGCCAAGTAACGGTAAAAACATCCCTCTTTTATGCCTTAGGGTTTTCGTTAGCTCTTTTTGATTTCATGTTTTGATTAAGTGTTATTATTGTTTCTGATTGAGGTTTTGAAAAGAGAAAGAAATAATATTACCTTTATTGGAGGAGGATGCTGGACGTGGAGGCGCTTGCAGGCGGCCAAGGGCGGAGGAACGTGATGCTGAGGCTAGCTTTCTCTTGCTAATCTGGTACCTTGTATTTGTTTTACCTCTTTGTTGTTGATTTGATGATGACTATCTGAAAACAACTTCTTTATCTTCTTCTCTTTTGCTTCTGGTTACTGGCTTTGTATGATGTCCTTATGATATGCTTGAGTTGCCTTTTCCTCCTCTTCTTGTTGGCTTGCTTAGATACCTGATAGGTTGGTTACTGCCTTGTATGCTTGTATACTGATATTGATGCTTGCCCCTGCATGTTAACCCAGTGATGACAACATTCTGAGGGTTTAGAGTTTTGGTTGGATTTTGTTGATATATTTAGGCTGAGCAGTTTGAAAGGCTTGGACAAGTTGTTTGGTATGGCTTTGATGCAGTCTAAGGCTTGGACAGGCTAAGCTTGGCTTCAGCAGGTTTTAGACTTAGTGTGCTTTCAAGTTGATGCAAGGCTTGAAAGGCTTATGCAGGTTAGGCTTGTATGGACCTGTTTGTGAGTTTGACAATTTGAGGTGCAGGGCTTTTGGTGAGAAGCAGGTTATGGCTTTTTTGAGGTTTGGAGGCAGTTCAGGCTTTTTGGCTTAACACTGTCTTGAAAAGGGCTTGTATGTTTGATGTTCTGGTTTGTGTTTGTAAGCTTGTATAGCAGGTTTGGACTTGAAGCTTGATGCTTCTGGTTTTGGAGGCTTGGAAATAGGCTTGAAGCTTTAACGGGCTTTAGGCTATTATAGGTTTAGAGCTTTTGTTTGTATAGGCTAGTGATTTTTGTTTGGAGTTTACAGGTTTGGAAGCTTAGGGCGGGCTTGAAGCTTGTTGTGCTTCTGGTTTGATTGAGGCAGGCTTGAAGCTTGTTGTGCTTCTGGTTTGATTGAGGCAGGACTGTATGTTTTGACAGTTTGTGAAGTTCTATTTTCTTTGTGATATTTCTGCCCCCTTTGAAACTGTGCTGGTATATTTTCTTTATATCTTAAGTCAAGCCTAAGCCTGTAAGCCTTTGCTTTCTTTTTTCTCTTCTCTCTCTCCAGTATTAAAGCATAAAATATTGCTCAGATGTACTATTTTTCTGAAAAGGTAGCTGGCTGAAAATGATGTAATTGGATGTTGCTTGCAATAGTTGCTTAGCTCTGCATACTTCCTTCTTTCCTGCATACTTTAATGACAGCATTTTGTACTTCTTGATATCTTGAGATACTTCTATATCTTTGGACAGATTTTGACAGCTTTTTGGTTTAGTTTGAAATTGTGATTCAGTTTGCCTTTATACTTGTACATGCTGTTTGTTTTGAAACTATGCAGTTGGTTGACAAATTTGAATTGTGCAATTTGTATACTTGTGCATTTCATACTTTTTGCAAGCATTTTTATCCTTCCCTCTTTGTGAACCAAGAGAAATCTTGTGATTTGCAGAGAGGGCAAACTGATTCCGGTCAGTTACCTTTAATGATGATTTTTTAACTGTCTGCTTTTTATCATTTCATCTGCTTTTGATTTTTTTTCTTTCTTTTTGCAGGTAAAGATAATTGAGCAAAGGAGCAATGGATAGAAGATGAAGACTTAGGAATTTTTAGGATAGTTTTATTTCAAATTTAATCATTTGTAAAATTATTATTGTAAACAAAAATGTAAATAAATTTACCGTTGTTCAAATAATAATTTGTAACAAAACAATTAAAGATGAATAAATAAAAATCCTTTTGATCAGTTAATTCCCTTTTTTTAGCTGTCTATTTAATTACTTATAAATTCTTAAATTATTATAAATGGAAATAAATTCCAATTATCCTAACTTAGAATAAATAAACAATTAATAAACATTGTGGTTTTAGCATCGATCAATTAATAAACCTGGCGTTTCAAATAGCCACAACAATGCACAGTCAAATCACAACACATGCCCAAATGTCTTTTCCTTTTACTGATTAAATCCAAACACTGCAAATTCTCAATCAACAGCCTCAGTCCATATCTCGGAGTAATTTGAAAAGCACTGATAGAATTAATCCTTTCTGAGAAATATGCGCACAAAAACCCTGATTCTTGATTAAATGTTAGAGAAGCGCCTGTCTGATTAAAACCTGAGCCAACTCAACCAAACCCTAAGCAATCTGCCTGAACTGCTTTAAAATCAATGAAAACCCTAATTTTGTCTGACTGATAAGAAAAGTCTATTTGACTGATTCTTACGCCAATCTGAAAAATCAGGAAACGCCCGAGGCTTTGATTTCTTGTGGAAAAATACGAGGGTAAATTTTGTGGTACAACAGTTGCCCCTGTTCAATCTTCTTGAACCTGAAGAGTTAGATTGGCAAGTTTGCCTTTCGCGACTCGAGGGTAAAAGGAGATTGGACACTAGAGTGCCCAAAAAATTTGCACTCGGTGATGTGATGGTAGAGGGAATGGGCTTAAAGATGCCATTTGGTGATGGGCTTAAAGATGCCATCTGGTGATGGGCTTAAAGATGCCATCTGGAAGTGTGACAGAGTCTTGTCGAGGGATGGGCTAAGAGATGCCATTTGGAAATGTCTGGAGGAGGATGGGCTTATAGATGCCATCTGAAGGTGATTGTTGAACTGTACGTCACTGGTGAGTGAGTATCAGAAAGGTATCCATGTTTTGGAACGTCTCTGAACTGGGGGTCTGAACAAGCAATAGATTGACATCCATGTTTGGAGAATCCGTAAACTGTTTTCAGGAGTCTGGAAAGAATCTGAATAAGCGATAGGTTGACATCCGTTACTGGAGAACCCGTAAACTGTTTTCAGAGGTCTTGGAAGTTGAATAAGCAATAGAGCAGCATCCATGTTGGGAAGCGTTCGTAAACTGTTTTCAAAAGTTGAGAAGAATCTGAACAAGCGATAGGTTGACATCCGTTACTGGAGAACCTGTAAACTATTTTCAGAAGTCTTGAAGTGGAGGAGGAACCGGTGCAGGGTTTCCTGATGATGAGTCCGTGAAAAAACTACATTTGGATGAATCTGGAATAAGTATCAGAATGTCGCCGTGTCTGGGTCATACCTGAACTATCTCTGGATGAATCTAGGAAGATGATGATTTTTGTCTGTTGACTGATCTTTCCTGAAAAGGTAAAGAGTTAGTTGTATGCAATGTCATGATACATGATGCGATGTATGCTATATCAATGTTTGTGATATGAATGTGATGAATGCGCATGTAAGCTGATGAGCTGTCTTGCTGAGGATAGATGAATCCTGGATGGCTGGAGACAAAAGAATCTTGACTGCTGCCAGGGAAAATAAATCCTTGGCTGCTGCTGGGGAGGGCAAGAATCTTTTGATTGCTGCAGATGAGAAATCCTGGGACCACTGTTGGGGGATCAGGAGCTTGGGTTATATGCCAATCTACTGGGGAATTCCTGTCTTGAGGAGATCTTCACTGGGGAATATTCGAATATTCTATGAGGAACTGAGAATGAGAGTCTCCACTCTGCTTGGGGATTGATAGCTGGAAGTTTTAGCTCCGCTGGGGATTGACAGTTTTGGCTCCACTGGGGATTTTGAAACTTGACTCTGAGGGGAATCAGGTTCTGGAAGGTTCTCTGGCTGGGGATATCAGCTTTGAGAAAGCTCTTGTTCTGCTGAGGATCCTGAAGTTAAAATCTGTTTGGGGAATTAGAAACTCAGGAGAATCTTCATTCTGTTGGGGGTTAGAAATTGGGAGTGTAACAATCTTCTGAGGTGATGAGAATCTTCATTCTTGAGAGAAACAGATTTTTTCAGTTGTCTGTTATCTTGTTGGTGGTTGTAATTTTCAGCAGGTGATGAAGAAAATTTTGATGATTACTACTCCAAAAGATGAAGGAACCTTGATTACTACTTCAAAATATGAAGGAACCTGGATGATTACTACTTCAAGATGAAGGAACCTGGATGATTACTACTTCAAGATGAAGGAACCTTGATGATTACTACTTCAATATGAAGGAACCTTGATGATTACTACTTCAAGATGAAGGAACCTGGATGATTACTACTTCAAGATGAAGGAACCTGGATGATTACTACTTCAAGATGAAGGAACCTTGATGATTACTACTTCAAGATGAAGGAACCTTGATGATTACTACTTCAAGATGAAGGAACCTGGATGATTACTACTTCAAGATGAAGGAACCTGGATGATTACTACTTCAAGATGAAGGAACCTTGATGATTACTACTTCAAGATGAAGGAACCTTGATGATTACTACTTCAAGATGAAGGAACCTGGATGATTACTACTTCAAGATGAAGGAACCTTGATGATTACTACTTCAAGATGAAGGAACCTGGATGATTACTACTTCAAAATGAAGGAATCGGTCGATCAATCTGCATATGTTAAGAATGCTGTTGAAAGGTAATTTGTGCTGGAGAATAAATCCTTGACAAATGTTGGGGAAATAAACCCATGATTGCTGCAGGTCTGCTAGAGAGGTTTCATCACTGCCCCCAGTATCAGATGCATGTGATATTGCCAGGAAACTTGGTCTGTTCGTAACCCTTGAGATTGACATTCGAATGCCCCAAGTGATGGTGACAGAGACTTGCCCCAGGTTAATCTGCAATTGAGAGATTTTGTTGAAATCTTGACTGGACTGCCCCAGGTTAACTGAACTTTGAAAGATCTGTTGAAACCTTGATTGGACTGCCCCAGGCGTGCTGGATGGTGACATTTCAATGCCCCCTATTGATAGGAGACCTGTCGTTGGAAGTGTCATCCTTTTGAAGTGATTTTTGTTCACTGAGAGAGTTTTCGTTCCTCCGAACATTCACTGTATGAATTTCTTCGCTGTCAAACAAATAGTCAAATGCAAACAGTGATATTCAAGCAATGCAAAGTTTATGTTTATCTCGAAGTTTTGAAAAATGCGTTTTTTAGCAGAAAACTTTTCATAAGAAAAAATCAACACAAGATTTAGAGCAAAGCCTTACAGGAGTCAGGATACCTTTTGTAACAGTATGCTTTCGAACTAACCCATGCTTTAATTATGACTTTTGAAGGGTTGTAACGTGGCTTGGTTCACGGTTTAAGAAACAAAGGGTAAAGGCTCAAAGTATATTTTTACCCACCCGCTCTTCGTGATGTTCTTCAACCCTAAGCTCAGTTAATTGTGCGTTGCACTCTGTTCGAGTTTGGAACGACTTATTGGGTGATGGTTCACCAGTTGAATTTTGGGAGACAATCATCATCTCGTTTTTCTTTTGCAACATTTTTTCATGTTGTTGAGGATTTGTAATGACCTCTTTATTTTGATTTTGATTTGTTATCCCTAACTTTTGCCTGACCGTTCCTGTTTTCGAGATTACAGTCAGCGGGTTGCCCCAGGTTTCTTAAGCCTCCTTTATAGGTTTTGGCTCGGTGGGCTTTTTCTTTTTGAGAGATTGACTGCCTATGTGATAGGGAACCATCACTGTCTTTTGATTCCAGAGGAATGCTTTTCTTGTCATTCGTTGTGTTACGAACTGAGAGTTTGCGACTTCAATGCGCACTTTTTTGAATTAACTGAGAGACTACCCTGCCCCAGGTTTATATCAAAGGTTTTGATTGTTTAGAACAGAAAACTCCTAGTTCTTTGGCTCGAAGGGGTTGACTAGGGGTTATCTTCCTTATAACTCCAGTGTTTGGGAATTGAAAGAAATGCATGTACATCATCAGCAAGGTCTGTTCAAAAGCATATTGTATGAGATTGTGGTATTGTTTTGTCATCCTCCCTCTAAAGGCTTGCAGCTTTTTATCAAGAGTTAAATATCATAAAGAAAGCATAAGAGTAGTGAAAACGAATGGATGAATTCAAGACAAACATATGCAATGCATTAATGAAACAAAGTTTGACATTAAAAGATAATTTTTTGAATAACAAAGAAGTTACAACTTGGAAATTCAAAGAAACAAAGACGCTCTCAATGATTTGGCATACGAGCAGTGATCACACTTGGAGGGTCAAAACTTGATCTCCTTGGCATCAATCAAGTCTTGAATCTGGTTCTTCAAAGTCCAACAGCTATCGGTGTCATGCCCAGGGCTGTCAGAATGGTAGGCACATCTCTCGCTCGAGTTGTACTTGGAAGAGGAAGTATCAGGATTTTGAGGAGGATCCTTCAGCGTGATCAGCTTCAACTCCAGCAATTGTTGTAATGCTTGAGACAAAGGCATGTTGATGTCAGTGTACTGCCTTTCTTGATATCTCACCCTACGCCTCTTACCTCGTTTTTGTTGAACAGGCGTGGGATCAGAGATCAGGATTGCCCCATCATTTTGATCAAGACGACTCTTTTGACCAGTCACTGCATTGGACTCTTTCTTCCCATTGTAGGGGATTTTCTGAACATCAGAGGGAGTAGCTCCTTGGATCTTCCCACTTTTGATGCCAGCTTCGACCCTTTCGCTGATTAGTATTAGCTCGGTGAACCCAGCTGAAGAGCTTCCAATTAAGTGATTGAAGAAAGGCCCTGTCAAAGTCCCCATGAACATGTCAATCAGTTCTCTGTCATTTAAAGGAGGTTGTACCCTACCAGCCAAATCTCTCCACCTTTGAGCAAATCCTTTGAAGCTCTCGTCAGAACCCATGGTCATGTTCTGCAATTGCACACGAGTTGGTGCGAGATCAACATTGTACTGATATTGTTTGTAAAAAGCAGTAGCTAAGTCCCCCCATGTGTGGATGCGAGAACTCTCCAATTGATAGAACCACTCGAGCTGAGTCCCTACCAGGCTTTCTTGGAAGAAATGGATCTAAAGCTTTGGATCAGCTGTGTATGGTTGAATCTTGCGGACATAAGACCTTAGATGCGTCTTAGGGCAAGAGACTCCATCGTACAGAGCAAAGGTAGGGACTTTGAACTTTGGCGGGATGACCAATCCAGGAACCAAACCCAAGTCTCCTAAGTCCAAGCCAGGTATTTGTTGAACCTCCATAGCATTGAGGCGATCCTCCAACTGTTTGTACTTGTCATTAGCGAGAGGATATTGTTCCTCGGAGTAGTCAACTTCAGCTTCATCAATCTCCACATCGTGGTCTTCTTCAAGGCTCACCCCCTTATCTTTGAGAAGGAGAGCCTTCAGATCTTCTTGCCCTTTACCCATAGCCAGCAACATTTGTTGGAATTGAGCATTTTGAGCTTGGAGATCTTTCACCGTTTGTTCCATATCCATCTTACTGAAATAAACAGTAGGAAGATAAGGAGACTTGTATGGGAGAAACCTGTTATGCAATGATATGTATGATATATATGCAATGTTTTCAAGGATCTCTTGGGGTAAACACAAGAGAACGTTAGAGGTTGAACTTTTCTCTTGGATCGGAGAACTTTGCACTGGTGGATGTCTTTCCACGAGAATCAAGCTCACCATGTCAAGTGGGTCATAGCCCCTGATTCAAGTTGTTGCACTTGATCTTTGATGGCATTTGTTTAGAGGAGAAACCTCTTTCCCTTTGGTAGACGTCTGGTTCAACGTAACCCTGCATCAAAAGAACCCTCGAGATCCTTGAAATGGTTATTGAAAAATGCTATGGTATGATGGTATGATGTTATGTACATGCATGCAAAAGCAAGTAAGTGTATATGCAGGCAAACATATTCACACAAAGCAAAACAAGTCCTTAGGTTTAGGCTTGCATGGGGTTGTAGGTAAGTACCCTCTTGAAGTTAGTTGGCTCATCCTGTCCTAGAAAGAGAAACCGGGTTCTAAGGAGCTCAATATCATTGGATTGTTTTCTGTGTTCATTGTTTTGGTTTAGCCACTTAACTGGCGACCAAAATATTCCAAGAAAGCAACCCTCAATGAGTGTAGTATCGAGTATCTACCAACTTCGGACTGCACCAAAGCCGGTCATCTCACTACCCCTAAAAAGGCTAAGATGGTCAATTAAGGTTCTAAGAGTTCGTTAGTGCTTCACGACATCACTCAGCGGCCCCGTACTCTCCTTGATTGAACTCAACGGTTACCGGTACTCACAAATATGTCACGCTAACATAGCTTACTGCTTCAACCGTGTCGGTATACCCCGCACAGTTCCCTCACAGTTTTTTTGCTATTTACCTAAAAAGGTTCCCCCAAATCCGGGTGTAGGATTCACAACAAACCCAAACAAGGACCCAAAAGAATAAAGCAATCAAGGCAATCAAAGCAAGTATGTAAAGGTGATCTAAACCCTAAGGTAACCCCACTTTTAAGTTTATCCCCAGCAGAGTCGCCAGTTCTGTGATACGGTGGGAGAACTGACTTGAGTTTTTGCGTTTGTATTCGCACTTGTTCAGTTTAGCAAGAGTCGCCACCGACTTTTTATTTTATCCTAAAGGAAAGGTTAAAAAGCACAGGAAAAACCTTTTGAGATGTTTCGTGGGTTCGGGGGGTAGATTATGAAAAGGGAAGGTATTAGCATCCTCTTCATCCATGGTTATCCATGGGCTCTTAGTTACTTGGTTTTTAGATCACTTGCCTTGATTTTCAATTGCTTGAAATTGTGGTGTGTGTGTGTGTTTTTGAAAATGTTTTGAAAAATATGCCTTGTCTTAGGCAACCATTGTAATGACTCGTGTTTGAGTGTTTTACAAAGGTGTGTATCTTTTCGAAAAGATGTTTCAAATGTTTTTTGAGAGTTTGTTTTGAAAGTGTTTGTGGAGTGTGTTTTGAAAAGTAGGCAAGTGTTTTTGCAAGTTAGATCAAGTAACTAAGAGTTTGTCTACCCCTATGGTACTCAAAGGTTTTTCTTATGTTTAAACCCTTTTTAACAATTTTGTTCCACCATTGTATTTGGTGGACAATCTTGCGTTTAGGATGTTTAACGGGACAGGCGTGGGTCATCGTATGGACCATGAATGCAATGGTGCCAAGTATCTTTGGAAATTTTGCTTGAAGGGACTATGATCATTTTTATAGGCAACTTTTGAAAGCGTCATCGAGGGACTATGATCATTTGATTTGTTTTGCCAAAGAAACTCGACGTGCAAGCATGGCCCATTTGGAAGGCAACAAGCAGGATTACCCTAGGGGTGCAAGTGTGATTGTGTATTGATTTCATGTATTTGTCTTTGTATTAGGTTATCTAGCGTTTGATTTTATGTACAGACAAACCCTAGGTCTAACCATGGTATATTTGAAAGCGATAAATTGCGGGAATTTAAAGTCTACGCTATTACAAATAAGTATCCGGGAGTGGGGGTACAATTATTTACAAATGGGGATGAGACTTTTATGGGAGAGTAGTGTCCAAATATATTTACAACCAAATCGAATCGATCGCAAATGGAACATGTAGTGTATAGCAATGTATAAGAATAAAGCAAACGTATAAGAATAGAGCAAAGTAAATGTATCAACGTATTTGTGTATTGTAAATGTGTAAGTGCACGTAATTTATTTACAAGTATGGAATGTTATCTTAATGAGGAAATTAAGTATTTATTTATGTATTGTTATCATTTTGTATCTTTTGTTAAATATGTGCAAACAAAATATTTTAAGAAAAGAAATGTTTTAAGAAATCTATCCTTTTTTAATGTATTGATGCTAGTATTTTATGTACAAAAGTTTTTAAAAAAAATGAGATGTTTTAAGTTTAAAGAAAAATATTATTTGTATTTTAGTTAATGTATTATATACAAAAATTTAATTAAAAGAAAGGAAAATTGTCTTAAATTTAAAGAAAAATTATTATTTGAATTTTGGTTTCTATACAAAATTTGATTATGTTATATATATAAAAAAAAAGTATTGTTAAGGCAAAATTAAAATCAGTATATTAAGTAAGTTATAAAAAAAAAGTATAGAGTAATATTTTTTAGTTAAAAAAAAGGAATGGGCTTTAGAGGGTTTTGTTTGGCCCAAGCAAAAATTGATCAGAAGCATAAAAAAGGGGGGTATGCGTGGAATTGGAAATGGGCTTTAGGATGGAAAGGGCAAGGCCCAACCACTTGACACAAATTGTAAGGGTTTGAACTTGTTTTGCTCATTTGGGAACGGATTAGGGTTTGGCCAAAATCACAGAGGCGCGCCGTTTACACCTTTTCTTCGTCTTCGTCTTCTCCAGCCCAAAAACTGAACTACGTCCTTCGCCCAAGGGCCACCGATCGCCACCTCTTCTTCCTCTTTCTCCATGGGTGAGCGCAATAGCGCCAAGTAACGGTAAAAACATCCCTCTTTTATGCCTTAGGGTTTTCGTTAGCTCTTTTTGATTTCATGTTTTGATTAAGTGTTATTATTGTTTCTGATTGAGGTTTTGAAAAGAGAAAGAAATAATATTACCTTTATTGGAGGAGGATGCTGGACGTGGAGGCGCTTGCAGGCGGCCAAGGGCGGAGGAACGTGATGCTGAGGCTAGCTTGCTCTTGCTAATCTGGTACCTTGTATTTGTTTTACCTCTTTGTTGTTGATTTGATGATGACTATCTGAAAACAACTTCTTTATCTTCTTCTCTTTTGCTTCTGGTTACTGGCTTTGTATGATGTCCTTATGATATGCTTGAGTTGCCTTTTCCTCCTCTTCTTGTTGGCTTGCTTAGATACCTGATAGGTTGGTTACTGCCTTGTATGCTTGTATACTGATATTGATGCTTGCCCCTGCATGTTAACCCAGTGATGACAACATTCTGAGGGTTTAGAGTTTTGGTTGGATTTTGTTGATATATTTAGGCTGAGCAGTTTGAAAGGCTTGGACAAGTTGTTTGGTATGGCTTTGATGCAGTCTAAGGCTTGGACAGGCTAAGCTTGGCTTCAGCAGGTTTTAGACTTAGTGTGCTTTCAAGTTGATGCAAGGCTTGAAAGGCTTATGCAGGTTAGGCTTGTATGGACCTGTTTGTGAGTTTGACAATTTGAGGTGCAGGGCTTTTGGTGAGAAGCAGGTTATGGCTTTTTTGAGGTTTGGAGGCAGTTCAGGCTTTTTGGCTTAACACTGTCTTGAAAAGGGCTTGTATGTTTGATGTTCTGGTTTGTGTTTGTAAGCTTGTATAGCAGGTTTGGACTTGAAGCTTGATGCTTCTGGTTTTGGAGGCTTGGAAATAGGCTTGAAGCTTTAACGGGCTTTAGGCTATTATAGGTTTAGAGCTTTTGTTTGTATAGGCTAGTGATTTTTGTTTGGAGTTTACAGGTTTGGAAGCTTAGGGCGGGCTTGAAGCTTGTTGTGCTTCTGGTTTGATTGAGGCAGGCTTGAAGCTTGTTGTGCTTCTGGTTTGATTGAGGCAGGACTGTATGTTTTGACAGTTTGTGAAGTTCTATTTTCTTTGTGATATTTCTGCCCCCTTTGAAACTGTGCTGGTATATTTTCTTTATATCTTAAGTCAAGCCTAAGCCTGTAAGCCTTTGCTTTCTTTTTTCTCTTCTCTCTCTCCAGTATTAAAGCATAAAATATTGCTTAGATGTACTATTTTTCTGAAAAGGTAGCTGGCTGAAAATGATGTAATTGGATGTTGCTTGCAATAGTTGCTTAGCTCTGCATACTTCCTTCTTTCCTGCATACTTTAATGACAGCATTTTGTACTTCTTGATATCTTGAGATACTTCTATATCTTTGGACAGATTTTGACAGCTTTTTGGTTTAGTTTGAAATTGTGATTCAGTTTGCCTTTATACTTGTACATGCTGTTTGTTTTGAAACTATGCAGTTGGTTGACAAATTTGAATTGTGCAATTTGTATACTTGTGCATTTCATACTTTTTGCAAGCATTTTTATCCTTCCCTCTTTGTGAACCAAGAGAAATCTTGTGATTTGCAGAGAGGGCAAACTGATTCCGGTCAGTTACCTTTAATGATGATTTTTTAACTGTCTGCTTTTTATCATTTCATCTGCTTTTGATTTTTTTTCTTTCTTTTTGCAGGTAAAGATAATTGAGCAAAGGAGCAATGGATAGAAGATGAAGACTTAGGAATTTTTAGGATAGTTTTATTTCAAATTTAATCATTTGTAAAATTATTATTGTAAACAAAAATGTAAATAAATTTACCGTTGTTCAAATAATAATTTGTAACAAAACAATTAAAGATGAATAAATAAAAATCCTTTTGATCAGTTAATTCCCTTTTTTTAGCTGTCTATTTAATTACTTATAAATTCTTAAATTATTATAAATGGAAATAAATTCCAATTATCCTAACTTAGAATAAATAAACAATTAATAAACATTGTGGTTTTAGCATCGATCAATTAATAAACCTGGCGTTTCAAATAGCCACAACAATGCACAGTCAAATCACAACACATGCCCAAATGTCTTTTCCTTTTACTGATTAAATCCAAACACTGCAAATTCTCAATCAACAGCCTCAGTCCATATCTCGGAGTAATTTGAAAAGCACTGATAGAATTAATCCTTTCTGAGAAATATGCGCACAAAAACCCTGATTCTTGATTAAATGTTAGAGAAGCGCCTGTCTGATTAAAACCTGAGCCAACTCAACCAAACCCTAAGCAATCTGCCTGAACTGCTTTAAAATCAATGAAAACCCTAATTTTGTCTGACTGATAAGAAAAGTCTATTTGACTGATTCTTACGCCAATCTGAAAAATCAGGAAACGCCCGAGGCTTTGATTTCTTGTGGAAAAATACGAGGGTAAATTTTGTGGTACAACAGTTGCCCCTGTTCAATCTTCTTGAACCTGAAGAGTTAGATTGGCAAGTTTGCCTTTCGCGACTCGAGGGTAAAAGGAGATTGGACACTAGAGTGCCCAAAAAATTTGCACTCGGTGATGTGATGGTAGAGGGAATGGGCTTAAAGATGCCATTTGGTGATGGGCTTAAAGATGCCATCTGGTGATGGGCTTAAAGATGCCATCTGGAAGTGTGACAGAGTCTTGTCGAGGGATGGGCTAAGAGATGCCATTTGGAAATGTCTGGAGGAGGATGGGCTTATAGATGCCATCTGAAGGTGATTGTTGAACTGTACGTCACTGGTGAGTGAGTATCAGAAAGGTATCCATGTTTTGGAACGTCTCTGAACTGGGGGTCTGAACAAGCAATAGATTGACATCCATGTTTGGAGAATCCGTAAACTGTTTTCAGGAGTCTGGAAAGAATCTGAATAAGCGATAGGTTGACATCCGTTACTGGAGAACCCGTAAACTGTTTTCAGAGGTCTTGGAAGTTGAATAAGCAATAGAGCAGCATCCATGTTGGGAAGCGTTCGTAAACTGTTTTCAAAAGTTGAGAAGAATCTGAACAAGCGATAGGTTGACATCCGTTACTGGAGAACCTGTAAACTATTTTCAGAAGTCTTGAAGTGGAGGAGGAACCGGTGCAGGGTTTCCTGATGATGAGTCCGTGAAAAAACTACATTTGGATGAATCTGGAATAAGTATCAGAATGTCGCCGTGTCTGGGTCATACCTGAACTATCTCTGGATGAATCTAGGAAGATGATGATTTTTGTCTGTTGACTGATCTTTCCTGAAAAGGTAAAGAGTTAGTTGTATGCAATGTCATGATACATGATGCGATGTATGCTATATCAATGTTTGTGATATGAATGTGATGAATGCGCATGTAAGCTGATGAGCTGTCTTGCTGAGGATAGATGAATCCTGGATGGCTGGAGACAAAAGAATCTTGACTGCTGCCAGGGAAAATAAATCCTTGGCTGCTGCTGGGGAGGGCAAGAATCTTTTGATTGCTGCAGATGAGAAATCCTGGGACCACTGTTGGGGGATCAGGAGCTTGGGTTATATGCCAATCTACTGGGGAATTCCTGTCTTGAGGAGATCTTCACTGGGGAATATTCGAATATTCTATGAGGAACTGAGAATGAGAGTCTCCACTCTGCTTGGGGATTGATAGCTGGAAGTTTTAGCTCCGCTGGGGATTGACAGTTTTGGCTCCACTGGGGATTTTGAAACTTGACTCTGAGGGGAATCAGGTTCTGGAAGGTTCTCTGGCTGGGGATATCAGCTTTGAGAAAGCTCTTGTTCTGCTGAGGATCCTGAAGTTAAACTCTGTTTGGGGAATTAGAAACTTAGGAGAATCTTCATTCTGTTGGGGGTTAGAAATTGGGAGTGTAACAATCTTCTGAGGTGATGAGAATCTTCATTCTTGAGAGAAACAGATTTTTTCAGTTGTCTGTTATCTTGTTGGTGGTTGTAATTTTCAGCAGGTGATGAAGAAAATTTTGATGATTACTACTCCAAAAGATGAAGGAACCTTGATTACTACTTCAAAATATGAAGGAACCTGGATGATTACTACTTCAAGATGAAGGAACCTGGATGATTACTACTTCAAGATGAAGGAACCTTGATGATTACTACTTCAATATGAAGGAACCTTGATGATTACTACTTCAAGATGAAGGAACCTGGATGATTACTACTTCAAGATGAAGGAACCTGGATGATTACTACTTCAAGATGAAGGAACCTTGATGATTACTACTTCAAGATGAAGGAACCTTGATGATTACTACTTCAAGATGAAGGAACCTGGATGATTACTACTTCAAGATGAAGGAACCTGGATGATTACTACTTCAAGATGAAGGAACCTTGATGATTACTACTTCAAGATGAAGGAACCTTGATGATTACTACTTCAAGATGAAGGAACCTGGATGATTACTACTTCAAGATGAAGGAACCTTGATGATTACTACTTCAAGATGAAGGAACCTGGATGATTACTACTTCAAAATGAAGGAATCGGTCGATCAATCTGCATATGTTAAGAATGCTGTTGAAAGGTAATTTGTGCTGGAGAATAAATCCTTGACAAATGTTGGGGAAATAAACCCATGATTGCTGCAGGTCTGCTAGAGAGGTTTCATCACTGCCCCCAGTATCAGATGCATGTGATATTGCCAGGAAACTTGGTCTGTTCGTAACCCTTGAGATTGACATTCGAATGCCCCAAGTGATGGTGACAGAGACTTGCCCCAGGTTAATCTGCAATTGAGAGATTTTGTTGAAATCTTGACTGGACTGCCCCAGGTTAACTGAACTTTGAAAGATCTGTTGAAACCTTGATTGGACTGCCCCAGGCGTGCTGGATGGTGACATTTCAATGCCCCCTATTGATAGGAGACCTGTCGTTGGAAGTGTCATCCTTTTGAAGTGATTTTTGTTCACTGAGAGAGTTTTCGTTCCTCCGAACATTCACTGTATGAATTTCTTCGCTGTCAAACAAATAGTCAAATGCAAACAGTGATATTCAAGCAATGCAAAGTTTATGTTTATCTCGAAGTTTTGAAAAATGCGTTTTTTAGCAGAAAACTTTTCATAAGAAAAAATCAACACAAGATTTAGAGCAAAGCCTTACAGGAGTCAGGATACCTTTTGTAACAGTATGCTTTCGAACTAACCCATGCTTTAATTATGACTTTTGAAGGGTTGTAACGTGGCTTGGTTCACGGTTTAAGAAACAAATGGTAAAGGCTCAAAGTATATTTTTACCCACCCGCTCTTCGTGATGTTCTTCAACCCTAAGCTCAGTTAATTGTGCGTTGCACTCTGTTCGAGTTTGGAACGACTTATTGGGTGATGGTTCACCAGTTGAATTTTGGGAGACAATCATCATCTCGTTTTTCTTTTGCAACATTTTTTCATGTTGTTGAGGATTTGTAATGACCTCTTTATTTTGATTTTGATTTGTTATCCCTAACTTTTGCCTGACCGTTCCTGTTTTCGAGATTACAGTCAGCGGGTTGCCCCAGGTTTCTTAAGCCTCCTTTATAGGTTTTGGCTCGGTGGGCTTTTTCTTTTTGAGAGATTGACTGCCTATGTGATAGGGAACCATCACTGTCTTTTGATTCCAGAGGAATGCTTTTCTTGTCATTCGTTGTGTTACGAACTGAGAGTTTGCGACTTCAATGCGCACTTTTTTGAATTAACTGAGAGACTACCCTGCCCCAGGTTTATATCAAAGGTTTTGATTGTTTAGAACAGAAAACTCCTAGTTCTTTGGCTCGAAGGGGTTGACTAGGGGTTATCTTCCTTATAACTCCAGTGTTTGGGAATTGAAAGAAATGCATGTACATCATCAGCAAGGTCTGTTCAAAAGCATATTGTATGAGATTGTGGTATTGTTTTGTCATCCTCCCTCTAAAGGCTTGCAGCTTTTTATCAAGAGTTAAATATCATAAAGAAAGCATAAGAGTAGTGAAAACGAATGGATGAATTCAAGACAAACATATGCAATGCATTAATGAAACAAAGTTTGACATTAAAAGATAATTTTTTGAATAACAAAGAAGTTACAACTTGGAAATTCAAAGAAACAAAGACGCTCTCAATGATTTGGCATACGAGCAGTGATCACACTTGGAGGGTCAAACTTGATCTCCTTGGCATCAATCAAGTCTTGAATCTGGTTCTTCAAAGTCCAACAGCTATCGGTGTCATGCCCAGGGCTGTCAGAATGGTAGGCACATCTCTCGCTCGAGTTGTACTTGGAAGAGGAAGTATCAGGATTTTGAGGAGGATCCTTCAGCGTGATCAGCTTCAACTCCAGCAATTGTTGTAATGCTTGAGACAAAGGCATGTTGATGTCAGTGTACTGCCTTTCTTGATATCTCACCCTACGCCTCTTACCTCGTTTTTGTTGAACAGGCGTGGGATCAGAGATCAGGATTGCCCCATCATTTTGATCAAGACGACTCTTTTGACCAGTCACTGCATTGGACTCTTTCTTCCCATTGTAGGGGATTTTCTGAACATCAGAGGGAGTAGCTCCTTGGATCTTCCCACTTTTGATGCCAGCTTCGACCCTTTCGCTGATTAGTATTAGCTCGGTGAACCCAGCTGAAGAGCTTCCAATTAAGTGATTGAAGAAAGGCCCTGTCAAAGTCCCCATGAACATGTCAATCAGTTCTCTGTCATTTAAAGGAGGTTGTACCCTACCAGCCAAATCTCTCCACCTTTGAGCAAATCCTTTGAAGCTCTCGTCAGAACCCATGGTCATGTTCTGCAATTGCACACGAGTTGGTGCGAGATCAACATTGTACTGATATTGTTTGTAAAAAGCAGTAGCTAAGTCCCCCCATGTGTGGATGCGAGAACTCTCCAATTGATAGAACCACTCGAGCTGAGTCCCTACCAGGCTTTCTTGGAAGAAATGGATCTAAAGCTTTGGATCAGCTGTGTATGGTTGAATCTTGCGGACATAAGACCTTAGATGCGTCTTAGGGCAAGAGACTCCATCGTACAGAGCAAAGGTAGGGACTTTGAACTTTGGCGGGATGACCAATCCAGGAACCAAACCCAAGTCTCCTAAGTCCAAGCCAGGTATTTGTTGAACCTCCATAGCATTGAGGCGATCCTCCAACTGTTTGTACTTGTCATTAGCGAGAGGATATTGTTCCTCGGAGTAGTCAACTTCAGCTTCATCAATCTCCACATCGTGGTCTTCTTCAAGGCTCACCCCCTTATCTTTGAGAAGGAGAGCCTTCAGATCTTCTTGCCCTTTACCCATAGCCAGCAACATTTGTTGGAATTGAGCATTTTGAGCTTGGAGATCTTTCACCGTTTGTTCCATATCCATCTTACTGAAATAAACAGTAGGAAGATAAGGAGACCTGTATGGGAGAAACCTGTTATGCAATGATATGTATGATATATATGCAATGTTTTCAAGGATCTCTTGGGGTAAACACAAGAGAACGTTAGAGGTTGAACTTTTCTCTTGGATCGGAGAACTTTGCACTGGTGGATGTCTTTCCACGAGAATCAAGCTCACCATGTCAAGTGGGTCATAGCCCCTGATTCAAGTTGTTGCACTTGATCTTTGATGGCATTTGTTTAGAGGAGAAACCTCTTTCCCTTTGGTAGACGTCTGGTTCAACGTAACCCTGCATCAAAAGAACCCTCGAGATCCTTGAAATGGTTATTGAAAAATGCTATGGTATGATGGTATGATGTTATGTACATGCATGCAAAAGCAAGTAAGTGTATATGCAGGCAAACATATTCACACAAAGCAAAACAAGTCCTTAGGTTTAGGCTTGCATGGGGTTGTAGGTAAGTACCCTCTTGAAGTTAGTTGGCTCATCCTGTCCTAGAAAGAGAAACCGGGTTCTAAGGAGCTCAATATCATTGGATTGTTTTCTGTGTTCATTGTTTTGGTTTAGCCACTTAACTGGCGACCAAAATATTCCAAGAAAGCAACCCTCAATGAGTGTAGTATCGAGTATCTACCAACTTCGGACTGCACCAAAGCCGGTCATCTCACTACCCCTAAAAAGGCTAAGATGGTCAATTAAGGTTCTAAGAGTTCGTTAGTGCTTCACGACATCACTCAGCGGCCTCGTACTCTCCTTGATTGAACTCAACGGTTACCGGTACTCACAAATATGTCACGCTAACATAGCTTACTGCTTCAACCGTGTCGGTATACCCCGCACAGTTCCCTCACAGTTTTTTTGCTATTTACCTAAAAAGGTTCCCCCAAATCCAGGTGTAGGATTCACAACAAACCCAAACAAGGACCCAAAAGAATAAAGCAATCAAGGCAATCAAAGCAAGTATGTAAAGGTGATCTAAACCCTAAGGTAACCCCACTTTTAAGTTTATCCCCAGCAGAGTCGCCAGTTCTGTGATACGGTGGGAGAACTGACTTGAGTTTTTGCGTTTGTATTCGCACTTGTTCAGTTTAGCAAGAGTCGCCACCGACTTTTTATTTTATCCTAAAGGAAAGGTTAAAAAGCACAGGAAAAACCTTTTGAGATGTTTCGTGGGTTCGGGGGGTAGATTATGAAAAGGGAAGGTATTAGCACCCTCTTCATCCATGGTTATCCATGGGCTCTTAGTTACTTGGTTTTTAGATCACTTGCCTTGATTTTCAATTGCTTGAAATTGTGGTGTGTGTGTGTGTTTTTGAAAATGTTTTGAAAAAGATGCCTTGTCTTAGGCAACCATTGTAATGACTCGTGTTTGAGTGTTTTACAAAGGTGTGTATCTTTTCGAAAAGATGTTTCAAATGTTTTTTGAGAGTTTGTTTTGAAAGTGTTTGTGGAGTGTGTTTTGAAAAGTAGGCAAGTGTTTTTGCAAGTTAGATCAAGTAACTAAGAGTTTGTCTACCCCTATGGTACTCAAAGGTTTTTCTTATGTTTAAACCCTTTTTAACAATTTTGTTCCACCATTGTATTTGGTGGACAATCTTGCGTTTAGGATGTTTAACGGGACAGGCGCGGGTCATCGTATGGACCATGAATGCAATGGTGCCAAGTATCTTTGGAAATTTTGCTTGAAGGGACTATGATCATTTTTATAGGCAACTTTTGAAAGCGTCATCGAGGGACTATGATCATTTGATTTGTTTTGCCAAAGAAACTCGACGTGCAAGCATGGCCCATTTGGAAGGCAACAAGCGGGATTACCCTAGGGGTGCAAGTGTGATTGTGTATTGATTTCATGTATTTGTCTTTGTATTAGGTTATCTAGCGTTTGATTTTATGTACAGACAAACCCTAGGTCTAACCATGGTATATTTGAAAGCGATAAATTGCGGGAATTTAAAGTCTACGCTATTACAAATAAGTATCCGGGAGTGGGGGTACAATTATTTACAAATGGGGATGAGACTTTTATGGGAGAGTAGTGTCCAAATATATTTACAACCAAATCGAATCGATCGCAAATGGAACATGTAGTGTATAGCAATGTATAAGAATAAAGCAAACGTATAAGAATAGAGCAAAGTAAATGTATCAACGTATTTGTGTATTGTAAATGTGTAAGTGCACGTAATTTATTTACAAGTATGGAATGTTATCTTAATGAGGAAATTAAGTATTTATTTATGTATTGTTATCATTTTGTATCTTTTGTTAAATATGTGCAAACAAAATATTTTAAGAAAAGAAATGTTTTAAGAAATCTATCCTTTTTTAATGTATTGATGCTAGTATTTTATGTACAAAAGTTTTAAAAAAAAATGAGATGTTTTAAGTTTAAAGAAAAATATTATTTGTATTTTAGTTAATGTATTATATACAAAAATTTAATTAAAAGAAAGGAAAATTGTCTTAAATTTAAAGAAAAATTATTATTTGAATTTTGGTTTCTATACAAAATTTGATTATGTTATATATATAAAAAAAAGTATTGTTAAGGCAAAATTAAAATCAGTATATTAAGTAAGTTATAAAAAAAAAGTATAGAGTAATATTTTTTAGTTAAAAAAAAGGAATGGGCTTTAGAGGGTTTTGTTTGGCCCAAGCAAAAATTGATCAGAAGCATAAAAAAGGGGGGTATGCGTGGAATTGGAAATGGGCTTTAGGATGGAAAGGGCAAGGCCCAACCACTTGACACAAATTGTAAGGGTTTGAACTTGTTTTGCTCATTTGGGAACGGATTAGGGTTTGGCCAAAATCACAGAGGCGCGCCGTTTACACCTTTTCTTCGTCTTCGTCTTCTCCAGCCCAAAAACTGAACTACGTCCTTCGCCCAAGGGCCACCGATCGCCACCTCTTCTTCCTCTTTCTCCATGGGTGAGCGCAATAGCGCCAAGTAACAGTAAAAACATCCCTCTTTTATGCCTTAGGGTTTTCGTTAGCTCTTTTTGATTTCATGTTTTGATTAAGTGTTATTATTGTTTCTGATTGAGGTTTTGAAAAGAGAAAGAAATAATATTACCTTTATTGGAGGAGGATGCTGGACGTGGAGGCGCTTGCAGGCGGCCAAGGGCGGAGGAACGTGATGCTGAGGCTAGCTTGCTCTTGCTAATCTGGTACCTTGTATTTGTTTTACCTCTTT
Source organism: Vicia faba (assembly GCA_948472305.1). Lineage (NCBI taxonomy): Eukaryota > Viridiplantae > Streptophyta > Magnoliopsida > Fabales > Fabaceae > Vicia > Vicia faba. The sequence continues at coordinate 285,811,548 of OX451739.1, read as the reverse complement.
GTTGTTGATTTGATGATGACTATCTGAAAACAACTTCTTTATCTTCTTCTCTTTTGCTTCTGGTTACTGGCTTTGTATGATGTCCTTATGATATGCTTGAGTTGCCTTTTCCTCCTCTTCTTGTTGGCTTGCTTAGATACCTGATAGGTTGGTTACTGCCTTGTATGCTTGTATACTGATATTGATGCTTGCCCCTGCATGTTAACCCAGTGATGACAACATTCTGAGGGTTTAGAGTTTTGGTTGGATTTTGTTGATATATTTAGGCTGAGCAGTTTGAAAGGCTTGGACAAGTTGTTTGGTATGGCTTTGATGCAGTCTAAGGCTTGGACAGGCTAAGCTTGGCTTCAGCAGGTTTTAGACTTAGTGTGCTTTCAAGTTGATGCAAGGCTTGAAAGGCTTATGCAGGTTAGGCTTGTATGGACCTGTTTGTGAGTTTGACAATTTGAGGTGCAGGGCTTTTGGTGAGAAGCAGGTTATGGCTTTTTTGAGGTTTGGAGGCAGTTCAGGCTTTTTGGCTTAACATTGTCTTGAAAAGGGCTTGTATGTTTGATGTTCTGGTTTGTGTTTGTAAGCTTGTATAGCAGGTTTGGACTTGAAGCTTGATGCTTCTGGTTTTGGAGGCTTGGAAATAGGCTTGAAGCTTTAACGGGCTTTAGGCTATTATAGGTTTAGAGCTTTTGTTTGTATAGGCTAGTGATTTTTGTTTGGAGTTTACAGGTTTGGAAGCTTAGGGCGGGCTTGAAGCTTGTTGTGCTTCTGGTTTGATTGAGGCAGGCTTGAAGCTTGTTGTGCTTCTGGTTTGATTGAGGCAGGACTGTATGTTTTGACAGTTTGTGAAGTTCTATTTTCTTTGTGATATTTCTGCCCCCTTTGAAACTGTGCTGGTATATTTTCTTTATATCTTAAGTCAAGCCTAAGCCTGTAAGCCTTTGCTTTCTTTTTTCTCTTCTCTCTCTCCAGTATTAAAGCATAAAATATTGCTTAGATGTACTATTTCTCTGAAAAGGTAGCTGGCTGAAAATGATGTAATTGGATGTTGCTTTCAATAGTTGCTTAGCTCTGCATACTTCCTTCTTTCCTGCATACTTTAATGACAGCATTTTGTACTTCTTGATATCTTGAGATACTTCTATATCTTTGGACAGATTTTGACAGCTTTTTGGTTTAGTTTGAAATTGTGATTCAGTTTGCCTTTATACTTGTACATGCTGTTTGTTTTGAAACTATGCAGTTGGTTGACAAATTTGAATTGTGCAATTTGTATACTTGTGCATTTCATACTTTTTGCAAGCATTTTTATCCTTCCCTCTTTGTGAACCAAGAGAAATCTTGTGATTTGCAGAGAGGGCAAACTGATTCCGGTCAGTTACCTTTAATGATGATTTTTTAACTGTCTGCTTTTTATCATTTCATCTGCTTTTGATTTTTTTTCTTTCTTTTTGCAGGTAAAGATAATTGAGCAAAGGAGCAATGGATAGAAAATGAAGACTTAGGAATTTTTAGGATAGTTTTATTTCAAATTTAATCATTTGTAAAATTATTATTGTAAACAAAAATGTAAATAAATTTACCGTTGTTCAAATAATAATTTGTAACAAAACAATTAAAGATGAATAAATAAAAATCCTTTTGATCAGTTAATTCCCTTTTTTTAGCTGTCTATTTAATTACTTATAAATTCTTAAATTATTATAAATGGAAATAAATTCCAATTATCCTAACTTAGAATAAATAAACAATTAATAAACATTGTGGTTTTAGCATCGATCAATTAATAAACCTTGCGTTTCAAATAGCCACAACAATGCACAGTCAAATCACAACACATGCCCAAATGTCTTTTCCTTTTACTGATTAAATCTAAACACTGCAAATTCTCAATCAACAGCCTCAGTCCATATCTCGGAGTAATTTGAAAAGCACTGATAGAATTAATCCTTTCTGAGAAATATGCGCACAAAAACCCTGATTCTTGATTAAATGTTAGAGAAGCGCCTGTCTGATTAAAACCTGAGCCAACTCAACCAAACCCTAAGCAATCTGCCTGAACTGCTTTAAAATCAATGAAAACCCTAATTTTGTCTGACTGATAAGAAAAGTCTGTTTGACTGATTCTTACGCCAATCTGAAAAATCAGGAAACGCCCGAGGCTTTGATTTCTTATGGAAAAATACGAGGGTAAATTTTGTGGTACAACAGTTGCCCCTGTTCAATCTTCTTGAACCTGAAGAGTTAGATTGGCAAGTTTGCCTTTCGCGACTCGAGGGTAAAAGGAGATTGGACACTAGAGTGCCCAAAAAATTTGCACTCGGTGATGTGATGGTAGAGGGAATGGGCTTAAAGATGCCATTTGGTGATGGGCTTAAAGATGCCATATGGTGATGGGCTTAAAGATGCCATCTGGAAGTGTGACAGAGTCTTGTCGAGGGATGGGCTAAGAGATGCCATTTGGAAATGTCTGGAGGAGGATGGGCTTATAGATGCCATCTGAAGGTGATTGTTGAACTGTACGTCACTGGTGAGTGAGTATCAGAAAGGTATCCATGTTTTGGAACGTCTCTGAACTGGGGGTCTGAACAAGCAATAGATTGACATCCATGTTTGGAGAATCCGTAAACTAATTTCAGGAGTCTGGAAAGAATCTGAATAAGCGATAGGTTGACATCCGTTACTGGAGAACCCGTAAACTGTTTTCAGAGGTCTTGGAAGTTGAATAAGCAATAGAGCAGCATCCATGTTGGGAAGCGTTCGTAAACTGTTTTCAAAAGTTGAGAAGAATCTGAACAAGCGATAGGTTGACATCCGTTACTGGAGAACCTGTAAACTATTTTCAAAAGTCTTGAAGTGGAGGAGGAACCGGTGCAGGGTTTCCTGATGATGAGTCCGTGAAAAAACTACATTTGGATGAATCTGGAATAAGTATCAGAATGTCGCCGTGTCTGGGTCATACCTGAACTATCTCTGGATGAATCTAGGAAGATGATGATTTTTGTCTGTTGACTGATCTTTCCTGAAAAGGTAAAGAGTTAGTTGTATGCAATGTCATGATACATGATGCGATGTATGCTATATCAATGTTTGTGATATGAATGTGATGAATGCGCATGTAAGCTGATGAGCTGTCTTGCTGAGGATAGATGAATCCTGGATGGCTGGAGACAAAAGAATCTTGACTGCTGCCAGGGAAAATAATTCCTTGGCTGCTGCTGGGGAGGGCAAGAATCTTTTGATTGCTGCAGATGAGAAATCCTGGGACCACTGTTGGGGGATCAGGAGCTTGGGTTATATGCCAATCTACTGGGGAATTCCTGTCTTGAGGAGATCTTCACTGGGGAATATTCGAATATTCTATGAGGAACTGAGAATGAGAGTCTCCACTCTGCTTGGGGATTGATAGCTGGAAGTTTTAGCTCCGCTGGGGATTGACAGTTTTGGCTCCACTGGGGATTTTGAAACTTGACTCTGAGGGGAATCAGGTTCTGGAAGGTTCTCTGGCTGGGGATATCAGCTTTGAGAAAGCTTTTGTTCTGCTGAGGATCCTGAAGTTAAACTCTGTTTGGGGAATTAGAAACTCAGGAGAATCTTCATTCTGTTGGGGGTTAGAAATTGGGAGTGTAACAATCTTCTGAGGTGATGAGAATCTTCATTCTTGAGAGAAACAGATTTTTTCAGTTGTCTGTTATCTTGTTGGTGGTTGTAATTTTCAGCAGGTGATGAAGAAAATTTTGATGATTACTACTCCAAAAGATGAAGGAACCTTGATTACTACTTCAAAATATGAAGGAACCTGGATGATTACTACTTCAAGATGAAGGAACCTGGATGATTACTACTTCAAGATGAAGGAACCTTGATGATTACTACTTCAATATGAAGGAACCTTGATGATTACTACTTCAAGATGAAGGAACCTGGATGATTACTACTTCAAGATGAAGGAACCTGGATGATTACTACTTCAAGATGAAGGAACCTTGATGATTACTACTTCAAGATGAAGGAACCTTGATGATTACTACTTCAAGATGAAGGAACCTGGATGATTACTACTTCAAGATGAAGGAACCTGGATGATTACTACTTCAAGATGAAGGAACCTTGATGATTACTACTTCAAGATGAAGGAACCTTGATGATTACTACTTCAAGATGAAGGAACCTGGATGATTACTACTTCAAGATGAAGGAACCTTGATGATTACTACTTCAAGATGAAGGAACCTGGATGATTACTACTTCAAAATGAAGGAATCGGTCGATCAATCTGCATATGTTAAGAATGCTGTTGAAAGGTAATTTGTGCTGGAGAATAAATCCTTGACAAATGTTGGGGAAATAAACCCATGATTGCTGCAGGTCTGCTAGAGAGGTTTCATCACTGCCCCCAGTATCAGATGCATGTGATATTGCCAGGAAACTTGGTCTGTTCGTAACCCTTGATATTGACATTCGAATGCCCCAAGTGATGGTGACAGAGACTTGCCCCAGGTTAATCTGCAATTGAGAGATTTTGTTGAAATCTTGACTGGACTGCCCCAGGTTAACTGAACTTTGAAAGATCTGTTGAAACCTTGATTGGACTGCCCCAGGCGTGCTGGATGGTGACATTTCAATGCCCCCTATTGATAGGAGACCTGTCGTTGGAAGTGTCATCCTTTTGAAGTGATTTTTGTTCACTGAGAGAGTTTTCGTTCCTCCGAACATTCACTGTATGAATTTCTTCGCTGTCAAACAAATAGTCAAATGCAAACAGTGATATTCAAGCAATGCAAAGTTTATGTTTATCTCGAAGTTTTGAAAAATGCGTTTTTTAGCAGAAAACTTTTCATAAGAAAAAATCAACACAAGATTTAGAGCAAAGCCTTACAGGAGTCAGGATACCTTTTGTAACAGTATGCTTTCGAACTAACCCATGCTTTAATTATGACTTTTGAAGGGTTGTAACGTGGCTTGGTTCACGGTTTAAGAAACAAAGGGTAAAGGCTCAAAGTATATTTTTACCCACCCGCTCTTCGTGATGTTCTTCAACCCTAAGCTCAGTTAATTGTGCGTTGCACTCTGTTCGAGTTTGGAACGACTTATTGGGTGATGGTTCACCAGTTGAATTTTGGGAGACAATCATCATCTCGTTTTTCTTTTGCAACATTTTTTCATGTTGTTGAGGATTTGTAATGACCTCTTTATTTTGATTTTGATTTGTTATCCCTAACTTTTGCCTGACCGTTCCTGTTTTCGAGATTACAGTCAGCGGGTTGCCCCAGGTTTCTTAAGCCTCCTTTATAGGTTTTGGCTCGGTGGGCTTTTTCTTTTTGAGAGATTGACTGCCTATGTGATAGGGAACCATCACTGTCTTTTGATTCCAGAGGAATTCTTTTCTTGTCATTCGTTGTGTTACGAACTGAGAGTTTGCGACTTCAATGCGCACTTTTTTGAATTAACTGAGAGACTACCCTGCCCCAGGTTTATATCAAAGGTTTTGATTGTTTAGAACAGAAAACTCCTAGTTCTTTGGCTCGAAGTGGTTGACTAGGGGTTATCTTCCTTATAACTCCAGTGTTTGGGAATTGAAAGAAATGCATGTACATCATCAGCAAGGTCTGTTCAAAAGCATATTGTATGAGATTGTGGTATTGTTTTGTCATCCTCCCTCTAAAGGCTTGCAGCTTTTTATCAAGAGTTAAATATCATAAAGAAAGCATAAGAGTAGTGAAAACGAATGGATGAATTCAAGACAAACATATGCAATGCATTAATGAAACAAAGTTTGACATTAAAAGATAATTTTTTGAATAACAAAGAAGTTACAACTTGGAAATTCAAAGAAACAAAGACGCTCTCAATGATTTGGCATACGAGCAGTGATCACACTTGGAGGGTCAAAACTTGATCTCCTTGGCATCAATCAAGTCTTGAATCTGGTTCTTCAAAGTCCAACAGCTATCGGTGTCATGCCCAGGGCTGTCAGAATGGTAGGCACATCTCTCGCTCGAGTTGTACTTGGAAGAGGAAGTATCAGGATTTTGAGGAGGATCCTTCAGCGTGATCAGCTTCAACTCCAGCAATTGTTGTAATGCTTGAGACAAAGGCATGTTGATGTCAGTGTACTGCCTTTCTTGATATCTCACCCTACGCCTCTTACCTCGTTTTTGTTGAACAGGCGTGGGATCAGAGATCAGGATTGCCCCATCATTTTGATCAAGACGACTCTTTTGACCAGTCACTGCATTGGACTCTTTCTTCCCATTGTAGGGGATTTTCTGAACATCAGAGGGAGTAGCTCCTTGGATCTTCCCACTTTTGATGCCAGCTTCGACCCTTTCGCTGATTAGTATTAGCTCGGTGAACCCAGCTGAAGAGCTTCCAATTAAGTGATTGAAGAAAGGCCCTGTCAAAGTCCCCATGAACATGTCAATCAGTTCTCTGTCATTTAAAGGAGGTTGTACCCTACCAGCCAAATCTCTCCACCTTTGAGCAAATCCTTTGAAGCTCTCGTCAGAACCCATGGTCATGTTCTGCAATTGCACACGAGTTGGTGCGAGATCAACATTGTACTGATATTGTTTGTAAAAAGCAGTAGCTAAGTCCCCCCATGTGTGGATGCGAGAACTCTCCAATTGATAGAACCACTCGAGCTGAGTCCCTACCAGGCTTTCTTGGAAGAAATGGATCTAAAGCTTTGGATCAGCTGTGTATGGTTGAATCTTGCGGACATAAGACCTTAGATGCGTCTTAGGGCAAGAGACTCCATCGTACAGAGCAAAGGTAGGGACTTTGAACTTTGGCGGGATGACCAATCCAGGAACCAAACCCAAGTCTCCTAAGTCCAAGCCAGGTATTTGTTGAACCTCCATAGCATTGAGGCGATCCTCCAACTGTTTGTACTTGTCATTAGCGAGAGGATATTGTTCCTCGGAGTAGTCAACTTCAGCTTCATCAATCTCCACATCGTGGTCTTCTTCAAGGCTCACCCCCTTATCTTTGAGAAGGAGAGCCTTCAGATCTTCTTGCCCTTTACCCATAGCCAGCAACATTTGTTGGAATTGAGCATTTTGAGCTTGGAGATCTTTCACCGTTTGTTCCATATCCATCTTACTGAAATAAACAGTAGGAAGATAAGGAGACTTGTATGGGAGAAACCTGTTATGCAATGATATGTATGATATATATGCAATGTTTTCAAGGATCTCTTGGGGTAAACACAAGAGAACGTTAGAGGTTGAACTTTTCTCTTGGATCGGAGAACTTTGCACTGGTGGATGTCTTTCCACGAGAATCAAGCTCACCATGTCAAGTGGGTCATAGCCCCTGATTCAAGTTGTTGCACTTGATCTTTGATGGCATTTGTTTAGAGGAGAAACCTCTTTCCCTTTGGTAGACGTCTGGTTCAACGTAACCCTGCATCAAAAGAACCCTCGAGATCCTTGAAATGGTTATTGAAAAATGCTATGGTATGATGGTATGATGTTATGTACATGCATGCAAAAGCAAGTAAGTGTATATGCAGGCAAACATATTCACACAAAGCAAAACAAGTCCTTAGGTTTAGGCTTGCATGGGGTTGTAGGTAAGTACCCTCTTGAAGTTAGTTGGCTCATCTTGTCCTAGAAAGAGAAACCGGGTTCTAAGGAGCTCAATATCATTGGATTGTTTTCTGTGTTCATTGTTTTGGTTTAGCCACTTAACTGGCGACCAAAATATTCCAAGAAAGCAACCCTCAATGAGTGTAGTATCGAGTATCTACCAACTTCGGACTGCACCAAAGCCGGTCATCTCACTACCCCTAAAAAGGCTAAGATGGTCAATTAAGGTTCTAAGAGTTCGTTAGTGCTTCACGACATCACTCAGCGGCCCCGTACTCTCCTTGATTGAACTCAACGGTTACCGGTACTCACAAATATGTCACGCTAACATAGCTTACTGCTTCAACCGTGTCGGTATACCCCGCACAGTTCCCTCACAGTTTTTTTGCTATTTACCTAAAAAGGTTCCCCCAAATCCGGGTGTAGGATTCACAACAAACCCAAACAAGGACCCAAAAGAATAAAGCAATCAAGGCAATCAAAGAAAGTATGTAAAGGTGATCTAAACCCTAAGGTAACCCCACTTTTAAGTTTATCCCCAGCAGAGTCGCCAGTTCTGTGATACGGTGGGAGAACTGACTTGAGTTTTTGCGTTTGTATTCGCACTTGTTCAGTTTAGCAAGAGTCGCCACCGACTTTTTATTTTATCCTAAAGGAAAGGTTAAAAAGCACAGGAAAAACCTTTTGAGATGTTTCGTGGGTTCGGGGGGTAGATTATGAAAAGGGAAGGTATTAGCATCCTCTTCATCCATGGTTATCCATGGGCTCTTAGTTACTTGGTTTTTAGATCACTTGCCTTGATTTTCAATTGCTTGAAATTGTGGTGTGTGTGTGTGTTTTTGAAAATGTTTTGAAAAAGATGCCTTGTCTTAGGCAACCATTGTAATGACTCGTGTTTGAGTGTTTTACAAAGGTGTGTATCTTTTCGAAAAGATGTTTCAAATGTTTTTTGAGAGTTTGTTTTGAAAGTGTTTGTGGAGTGTGTTTTGAAAAGTAGGCAAGTGTTTTTGCAAGTTAGATCAAGTAACTAAGAGTTTGTCTACCCCTATGGTACTCAAAGGTTTTTCTTATGTTTAAACCCTTTTTAACAATTTTGTTCCACCATTGTATTTGGTGGACAATCTTGCGTTTAGGATGTTTAACGGGACAGGCGCGGGTCATCGTATGGACCATGAATGCAATGGTGCCAAGTATCTTTGGAAATTTTGCTTGAAGGGACTATGATCATTTTTATAGGCAACTTTTGAAAGCGTCATCGAGGGACTATGATCATTTGATTTGTTTTGCCAAAGAAACTCGACGTGCAAGCATGGCCCATTTGGAAGGCAACAAGCGGGATTACCCTAGGGGTGCAAGTGTGATTGTGTATTGATTTCATGTATTTGTCTTTGTATTAGGTTATCTAGCGTTTGATTTTATGTACAGACAAACCCTAGGTCTAACCATGGTATATTTGAAAGCGATAAATTGCGGGAATTTAAAGTCTACGCTATTACAAATAAGTATCCGGGAGTGGGGGTACAATTATTTACAAATGGGGATGAGACTTTTATGGGAGAGTAGTGTCCAAATATATTTACAACCAAATCGAATCGATCGCAAATGGAACATGTAGTGTATAGCAATGTATAAGAATAAAGCAAACGTATAAGAATAGAGCAAAGTAAATGTATCAACGTATTTGTGTATTGTAAATGTGTAAGTGCACGTAATTTATTTACAAGTATGGAATGTTATCTTAATGAGGAAATTAAGTATTTATTTATGTATTGTTATCATTTTGTATCTTTTGTTAAATATGTGCAAACAAAATATTTTAAGAAAAGAAATGTTTTAAGAAATCTATCCTTTTTTAATGTATTGATGCTAGTATTTTATGTACAAAAGTTTTTAAAAAAAATGAGATGTTTTAAGTTTAAAGAAAAATATTATTTGTATTTTAGTTAATGTATTATATACAAAAATTTAATTAAAAGAAAGGAAAATTGTCTTAAATTTAAAGAAAAATTATTATTTGAATTTTGGTTTCTATACAAAATTTGATTATGTTATATATATAAAAAAAAAGTATTGTTAAGGCAAAATTAAAATCAGTATATTAAGTAAGTTATAAAAAAAAAGTATAGAGTAATATTTTTTAGTTAAAAAAAAGGAATGGGCTTTAGAGGGTTTTGTTTGGCCCAAGCAAAAATTGATCAGAAGCATAAAAAAGGGGGGTATGCGTGGAATTGGAAATGGGCTTTAGGATGGAAAGGGCAAGGCCCAACCACTTGACACAAATTGTAAGGGTTTGAACTTGTTTTGCTCATTTGGGAACGGATTAGGGTTTGGCCAAAATCACAGAGGCGCGCCGTTTACACCTTTTCTTCGTCTTCGTCTTCTCCAGCCCAAAAACTGAACTACGTCCTTCGCCCAAGGGCCACCGATCGCCACCTCTTCTTCCTCTTTCTCCATGGGTGAGCGCAATAGCGCCAAGTAACGGTAAAAACATCCCTCTTTTATGCCTTAGGGTTTTCGTTAGCTCTTTTTGATTTCATGTTTTGATTAAGTGTTATTATTGTTTCTGATTGAGGTTTTGAAAAGAGAAAGAAATAATATTACCTTTATTGGAGGAGGATGCTGGACGTGGAGGCGCTTGCAGGCGGCCAAGGGCGGAGGAACGTGATGCTGAGGCTAGCTTGCTCTTGCTAATCTGGTACCTTGTATTTGTTTTACCTCTTTGTTGTTGAT